>CAOKZL010000972.1:0-600000 GCA_948472985.1 Iguana delicatissima
TGTCACTTTAGGAAGAATAAACCACAAAAGATCATAATGGTTACAGGCAATAAGTTTTCTTCTGGAGAAATATTTCTGTGTCCCTCCAAGCAGACCTCAAAAATATAACATAGTTTAACAAAGATAAATACTCCCAGGCTAGACTGTGCAAGGTCAGAACTGTGGCTGATTCCAAAAGTCACTGGCATTTCTCACATTTTCTGGAAAGAAGACCTGCTTTATACCAAGTGGCCACATGAACCATGGGCACAGCTCTTCCCCTCCAAATCATGGCTGGCCCTACCATTAGGCAAAGCGAGGTACTGCTTCAGTTAGTAGGTTTCAAGTGTCATGAAAAACAGCAAATTTTAATAAAATTTTTGTTTGTTCTTTTTTTACTTCCACAAATCTAGTTGCACCTTAAATGGAGTGGGTAGTGAGCAACATTTTCTCCCCAGCCTCAGGTAGCTAAGTAACTTGAGCTAACCCTGATACTAGCACATGCTCCTGTGGCAACTTTGGGAGCAAGATATACCTCTTCACAGGCTCAAGATTCACCAGTGATGACTCAGAAGTTTCTGTTAGCAAGTTTCACCATCGCCCTCTTCCCAGCTTTAGCAGTTGAGGCAGATGGAAAGGCAAAAACAGGCATCTAGGGTCAGTGGTGCAGCGGAGGCATCCTCAGTGTAACATAGCAATCTCTCTAAAAATTGCTGGTTTCATAGAATCATATAGCTGGAAGAGACCACAAGGGCCATTGAGTCCAACCCTCCGGCATCCAGGAATATACCATCAAAGCATGCCCGACAGACGGCCACCCAACCTTTGTTTAAAAACCTCCAAAGAAGGAGACTCTTATCACACTCTGAGGCAGCCTATTCCACTCTCAAATTGCTCTTACCATCAGGAAGTTCTTCCTAATGTATACCATAAATGGAATCTCTTTTCCTGAAGTTTGGAGCCATTGCTCCATGTCTTAGTCTCGGGAGCAGCAGAAGCCCAGCTTGCTCCATATGGCAGCCCTTTAAATATTTAAACATAGCTATCATGGTGCCTATTAACCATCTCTTCTCCAGGCTAAACATGCCCAGCTCCCTAACCCACTCTTTATAGGGCATGGTTTCCAGGCCTTCTACCATTCTAGTTACCCACCTCTGGATACATTCCAGCTTGTCAATATCCTTCCTGGACTGTGGTGCCCAGAACTGGATACAGTGTTCCAGTCGGGGTCTGACCAAAACAGAATCGAGTGGTACCATCGCTTCCCTTGACCTAGACACTATACTTCCATTGGTGAAGCCCAGAATCATATTGGCTTTTTTAGCTGCTGCATCACACTTGTGGTCCCCTAAGATTCCTAGATCCTTTCCATATGTACTGTGGTCAAGCCAGGTGTCACCCATCTTGTATCTCTGTATTTTTTTTCTGCCCAAATGTAGTACCTTACACCTCTCCCTGTTGAAATTCATTTTGTTAGTTTTGGTCCAGCTCTCTAATCTATTAAGATCATTTTAAATTCTGATCCTGTCCTATGGGGTGTTAGCTAGTCCCCCTAATTTGGTGTTGTTTGCAAATTTGATGACACCAAATTAGGAGGGGTTTGTAGCTGGCTACTTCTGAGCTCTGGTCCAGATTCACTGAGAGAAGATAAATTAATCACTGCATACATATGCCAAAATACATTTGACATATTCTGCATCCATTCAGCCATGGATGCTTACATAGCTCTCCACACTCCAGCAGTTCCATTCTCTGCTAAGCCTTCCCAAGTTTATGAAATTCAGATTTTAAGAGATTCACTAAGTCTCTTTGTTGCTTTGCTTCCATGGTAAAGTCTCTGCTTTACTTCAGGTGTTATCACCCTTGTCTTTTAATTCCAAAATGTTTTTCTCTGCAACACTGGCTGAAGTGACTGCAGAAGCCGATTAGTACGTGGCCATTGTTTAAAAAATATTCTTAAGGCATTTTGCATGAGTACATTTCATTTCTTTACTTCCCTTTTGCACTTTTTCTTGTTTGTGGCATTGTCTTTCCACATTCTGACTCGCTTGGCCTTTAAAACAACTCACATTGATGCATTGGTTCCAAGGGGCTTACTCGTGGCCAACATCGACCACATCAAGACTGGAGTGGGCATTTATTTTGTAACTAACGGAAACTGAAACAAATGGAAGTCAATCATTCCGAATATTATTTTAAAAACCAGTTATGAATGAATTCCAAATGTCATATGTTCAGTCGTTGCTCCTTTGGAGCTATTAATTTCCCTCAATAGACAGAATAGGTCAGTTAAAGGTAAGGAGAGCAGAGAGGACAGGAAAAGACAGTGTGACATTTTAAGGTGCCCAGACTTCAACTAAGATGCAATTTTTTAAGCAAATGTGTCCAACATTCTGATAGATCATCTTTCCACACAGAACCCTCCAATCATAGTAGCAAAGCAAAGGACTTTTGGAGCTTTATAAAAGACGAGGACAAGCTGAAAGATTCCGCCAAGCCAACCTTAACTCCTTCTTGTGCACCATAACCTCCAACTGTCAGAGCCCGGACTATGGAACTCTGTACTCAAGGAAGTTTGGCTAGCCCCATCTCTTTAAAGTTTCCAACAGACAGTCAAAACAACGCTCTTCCAGACAGCAGTCAGTGTTTGAAACTGCTGTTTTAACTTTTTCAACACTGGACTCTAGGATTGTTTTTAGATTGCTGTTAGGAGTTTTTAAAGAGTATTTTAATGTTTTAAAATGTTTTCATCTTTGTGGTGTTTTTTTGTCATGGGGAGGTGATACAGAAAGACTTTAAATAAACAAACTGTTCCAATTTGGCTGGGACAGTCCTATTAATCCTCTGCCATCTCACTTTTCCAGCTGCTTTAAAGTGTCCCAGTTTCTCTCTCCTCCTCTCACTTTCCCTTTGTCCTCACTTACTTCCATTGCTTCAACCTGAGTTCAAAGTTTGAAAATAGTTTGCCTTTCATTTAACTCAGCAGAGAAAGAAGAGAAGAGTTATGGGGGTCTTGCCCTTCCCAGCAGACGGACAAAAGCAAACCTGTGTATTCTTCCTCATAACCTTCGTCATCTTGATGACACTCTGATGTTGCTTAGCCAGACATAGCCCGGATTTCATCTGTGAAATTTTGGAGGGTCTGGTGTACACATTATGGTTACATAAGGATGGCCACCAGGGATGTAACTATGGACAGAGCAATATGAATTCTGCACCCCAAATAAAAATTCTGACTTCTCCCAATGAAATTTTCCCTTCAGCCTCTACATTTCTACATCGCAAAAAAATGAGACCTTGAATATTGTTCACACCTAGAACTTTTCTACTTGCTCTGTTTGCATTTTCTTAGCAACTTTGCCTGCCCCTTTTCGTTGGAAAGCTTCAACTATGGCCATTTCTGCACTACAAAGTTATAGTGCTATTATTCCACTTTCAACATCCTGTGGAATTCTGGGGTTTGTCGTTTACTGAGGCCAAAGATTTCTTTGGCTGGGAATTCTAAATGCTCCTTCCTAAACTACAAACCCCAGAATTCCACAGGATGTTGAAAGTGGAATAATAGCACTATAACAGTGTAGTGTGGAAATAGCCTTATATTTCTAAATGTTCAACTGAGGTTGAAATACTGCCATGCTAGAAATCTGGGGAGTGAAGGAAAATTTCACCGGGAGCCGAATACCTATTTCAGAGCAACATCCTCATTTTGCCCCTGGCCCTCCAGCACCACAAACAAAGCAAACGGAGCAAAATATTACTTAATCCAATCATTATGCCTTTTCAGAAACTCCTTTTAAACTATCTGGTATGCCTGAAGTTTGGCAGTTCATGTCACTTGTTAGGGTAAGGGAAGATGGTCCAAACTTCATGCCAATTTGTGGAAAACAGAGAAGTTGCAGGCAGCAACCACAGATAAGGCAATGAAAAATGTAAGTGAATTGGAAAAATGACATGAATTAAACAGAAAGTAATGCTATTCTAATGAACAAGCAACTTTTGTAAAAATAAGATAGTGAAGATTAATGGAATAATAGATAGAATTACAAAACAAAACTAGGTTTCCAGCCTCCTTACACATCCCTAAATGTGGTTAGAAAAGTAAATATACAAGTCTTTAGTAAATCTGGGTAGGTATAAGCAAGTCCTGTATGCATTTGTGGGTTATGTATAATATCCTTCCAAAAGGTAGGGAACAAATCTTATGATTTTGGATGCCATGAAACAAAGTTGAGGGGGAACGTAAGATGCTATTGCTGGAAAACTCATCCTTGAAGGAATAATTCTGGCATGTTTGCAATGGTTATAAGTACTTGGAAGAAGTCATGGGGTTCAGGGTGAACTTTTTGTGAGTTGGGCATGCTCTTTCCAGTGTCAACCTTTCCCTTAAAATAAATTAACATTTTTAGACCACACTCACTCTTTCAAAACTTCTCTTTTGACTTTGAACTGTACCTTATCAGCTGAAGCTCAGACGTGTTTGCTTCTGCGATGCTTGCATCCTTCTTACTTTGAACTCAAAGGCTTAGCTGGCTGCCCTCAGTTGGCCAAAGCACTTTCCTTCTCAGAGAGTCTTTCCTACAAGGCATCTGAAGAGGGAAAATGCTGCAGTTGCATTACTTCATTCAACTTGTTCCTTAGATGACTACCTTAATATCTACTTTAATATTATATCTTTTATTTTTTATTTTTTGGGGGATCACATTTTGCTAGTGCGAGCTTAATTTAGTTCCATGGTTTCTCTGCCCCTGAACTCAGGGCATGCTGCAATTCTGTAAGAGATCAGAAGAGCCACAAAGCTAGATAGAGCCACAGAACTGGAAGAAACCACAAGGGCCCTCCAGTCCAACCCCCCACCATGCAGGATGTGGTATTTTGACGGAGAATCCATCTCCCTGCAAATCTCTGCTTTTCTCATACCTCAAAAAGTGAAACTTCTAATCCTGCTAGCTGAAACTTTTATGAAGAATATCTTGCAAAAAATCTTAGATACTAATACAGTAAAAAAAAAAAAAAAAGGTTATTTTGTGGGGGGGAGGCAATCAATGTCCTGCAGAGCTCCTTTTCCTTCTCCAAGACTAAAAATATTCAGTAGGAAATTTATTTTTTGGTCGAACAACCGTAGCAGGTTCTAAGGCCAATTTTCACAGACTACATCTGCCCCAAATAAGGTGCCTTAAGAACACTTTTCTATTTTGTGAATGTTCAACTATATTCTTTTAATCTAGTGTAAATTGCCTTCCATCTGCAACTGGGAAAAGTTGGAATCATCATCATCATCTATGGCTCATACTTTTCACAGAAGCTCCTGGAAATCATATAATGGGAGGACCATATCTCAGTGATACAGCATGTGCTCTTCATGCAGATTTTCTAGTGTTCTTGATCTAGGACTTTGATAGACTTTTCCCTGAAAGTCTGACTTCCATCTTTATCATCAGAAAAACAAACAGGTGCAGAACCAAACAGAGATATGCTCAACTAATCTGCAACTTTTCTGCAAGCTGCTGTGCAGGATGTTGAGCTTATAGACCACCAAATGGTCTGAAGACTACCATTTAAGAACCTTTGGTCCAATTGTATACTCTCCCATAAGCTTAAGCAGATTCTGGTTCTGATCTCTGCTTGAAAGGTAGACCACATGGGAAGTCCATATTGTTGTTTGTTATTTCCTGTCAGGTTTGACTTATGGTCACCTATGAACAAGAGACCTTACAGAGCCCCAGCCATTAACAATCCTGCTCAGAACTTGCAAACTCCGGCTGTGACTTCCTTGATTGAATCAAGTCACTCACAAGGCAGTCTCGCTCTTCTCCTATTGCCTTCCACTTCACCAAGCATTACAGTCTTCTCCAATGATTTATGTCATCTCTCAATAAAGTCCATATTACACCATCAGCAAAGGCTGTCATTATTGAGCCAGATGGACCCTCAGGAGCTCCTGTGTGCATTTTTCAGTTCTGCAGGAGCACAGAAGGCAGTAGCATTTCTCGTCCATAAATACTGGGAAAGGAAATCTGAAAAGCATCTGATTAATTTCTGGTGAAATCTAACAAGCATAATATCTTCACTGTGAGTCAATGCCCCCCACAGACAGAGCTGGGTCACCATATCTGGCTGCCTCTGAAGGACAATATGGCATATCCCCAACTCCATTCCACCTACAGAAGCCAATGGGACTGGTTGGTGAATCTTTCTTCTGTTACCAGTGTTGGAATTGCATCTTCCAGTACACCAGAGATCACTGGCTTCAGGGAATCCAGAATATGCTGCCTTGAACTTACAGTTTTGTCCTCCAAGCAAGGGAACTGGCCAAGGGGCTGAGGTCAGTGCCTCAGTTTTACCAATGGCAGGGCTGGACCTGGCCAGAGATTCTTCTTCACTTATCAAGCTTTATAACCCTTTTTTTCCCAAACTAACCAAGACTACTTTTATTTAGGGTGAATTATTTAAAAACTACAGTAAAATAAGAACAAAGATATTATTAGTGAAAATTCTACCAAAGACTTCCTTTGAAATGAAGGCTGGCCCAAGACATGTTGCTGCTGGGGTAAAAGACAGGACAAGGAAAACTCTCCTCCAAATTTCCATACACAGATGCTCCTTGAATCTTACAGCCAGCCTCTTCCACCTTACCAAAGGGCAGTAGGACAACTTGGGAAGATGGAGGGTGCACACAGTTGCTGACACACCAATTTGTCCTCCATCTCCTCACCATCATTTCCAGTCCTCAACATCCATCACCTGAGATGGCTGCCTCACACTGGACCACACTTGATTGGAAGAGGGAATTTCAGTCAGGTGTTGCTTGCTACACAACCAGGTAACAAGCAAGCAGCATCTGCTGAAGTTCCCTCTTCTACACAACCATTAAAGGTATAAGAGCCCTCTCCAATTTTCACTCTGGCAACCCTAAAATAAACCTCCACTCAAAAGTAGCAAGCCCACCGAACAAGCTGTCTGGTGTGTTGTTCTTTCCTCAGACATTTTGTTGCTGTCTCCCAGCATTTGCCAGGTGAGGCAACTGCCTCATTTTGCCGAATGATAAGGTCAGCCCTGCAACTCTGTCTGATCTATTTTCAAAACAAGCATTTGCCATTTGTGCACTGGAACAGCACTCCCTAGTTAGACATAATAAACCACCATGAATGTCATTTCAAAGCTCTCAGTCCTCCAAAGCTGAGGTTCCTCCATTCCGTCACATGTACGACTCCAGTGCTAATCTGATTTTCCCCAAGCATGGCCTCATTTCCTAGACGAGCTACAGACAGCCCTGCCTTTGTGAATGGCACTTCTCTTCCACACCCTTTCCCCTGAGTTGAGGGCTCTTTGACGATATTTTATAGTCTGGTCTGTAAAACGGTGAAGGATGCTTTGTGTCTGAGCGGCGGTCAACCTGAGCATGTAATTAACCTGAGCTGCAATGTGCTACAATATGTTAATTCACTGGGCCCATATGAAATGAAGCACCATGTAGGCCCATAGGAAGGGGGGAGAGGGTGTTTGAAGGCAGAAAAAAAAATCAAAAGTGAAAAGAAGACTTGTGTGAGGAGGAATCTGTGAAGGTCTTATGCGAGGCAGATCTTTGGAGCCAGCGTAAGGACAGGTCTCTTGCTAAGCCATCGTCACCTTTTAGAATATGATTAACACCAAATTCCCTTTAGCTCCTTTTCTTTGGTGTACTGGGGGAATGCTAGGAATGCTAGATGAAAGAGAGGTTATTCAGAAAAGAACACAGATATGATGTGCTCCACAGAGCTTCAGTTATCGAAGTTTATATGCCCAGTTTCAGAAACACATACTGTACAACCCCTTGTATCACCAGCATCAGGCAGCGCAAAGGGGAAAGCAAATAAAATCTGTATTTGTGATGCTCATTGAAGAACTGTTCATCTTTAAAGTTAATATAACATGGCCTATTTTTTAACAAAGGCATGATCCAGGGGTGGGTAGATACTGACTTAATGGGTCACGTGTGACCCCCAACTCCATTTTTGTGACACACATCCTCCCATAAAGACAGAAAGAAAAGAAATTGCTTCTTCTTCAATGGTAAATTGAGTGGGTGCTCCTATTCTTCTTTGCCCTCCACCTCTGTTTGTGGCAGGGCAAATGAGCAGCTCAAGTTGACCATTGCTCCAGAAGACAAAGTAAGAAATCACAGAATCATAGAACTGGAAGAGACCACAAGGGTCATCGAGTCTACCCCTCTGCCATGCAGGAATACACCATCAAAGCATTCCTGACAGATGGCCATCTAACTTCTGTTTAAAAACCTCCAAAGAAGGAGACTCCACTACATTCCCAAGCAGCATATTCTACTGCCAAACTACTCTTACTGTCAGAAAGTTCTTCCTAATGTCTAGGTAGAATTGCTTTTCTGGTAGTTTGAATCCATTGCTCCATGTCCTAATCTCTGAAGCAGCCAAAAACAAGCTTGCTCCATCCTCTATATGACATCTCTTCAAATATTTAAACCTAGCTATCATGTCACCTCTTAACCTTCTCTTCTCCAGGCTAAACACACCCAGCTCCCTAAGTCATTGCACAGCAGAGAGAAGCTTCCTGAATGCCTGTCTTTGAGAAGGAGGAAGAAGGTAGTTCTTACTCTGAATTTTTCTTTTTTTAATGGGAGTTTGGGGCATGGCACTGTAACTCCTATGAGTTACTGGATTGACCCAAAAGAAGGGAAACTTAAAGGAAGGGGCTGTATTTGCCCATAGAATTCAAAGAGGTACTGCTGGATCTGGAAAACAGCTGCTGTTGCTAGGACTAAAGTGTAGGTCCTTTTCACTTTGAATAAAGTTGTGGTGTTTTCACGTATACTTTGGGAAGGAGCAAAAAGATAAATTCTTCATACAGGGGGCCCTCTACTTTTGTTGGTTCAGCACTTGTGGATTTGATTATTTACAGGTTATTTATTTAAAGCATTCTTACTCTATTTGTCCCACTATGGAAAAAATATGTTCTGTCTAGCGTATCTAGGTCCTCCAGTGCAATTCTATAGCTCACTTCTGCTGGAAGTGGACCACAGAGTCATACTGGAGGACTTAGAGATCCCTAGAGAAAACACTTCTCTAGACATTGCTAGGTCTTCCAGCATGACTCTGGGCCACTTCCACTAGATGTTGACCACAAAATTGCACTGAAGGAGCTAGAGATTCTTAAAGACGTGTTCTTAGGTTAAAAGAAAAAGTGTTTGTGATTTTTATTCACATTTTTTCCCACCTTCATGGGGGTCTTGTCGTCCTAACCCCCACAAACACAGAGGGGTCACTGTACTATAATTTCTGTATTGCCTTTGCATCTATCTTATATTTTTTATTTAGAGCTTGAAAGATTCACCCAAATGTTTCAATACTACTGAGCACCACAGGCAGAAGAGCTGTGCAATCAAGTCCTGTACTGGCACCTCACTGGATGCCTTGGCTTTTGAGACAAAATGTATGTGTCAAAGCCAGTTGTAATGGAAAGGTTTTCACTTGCTGAGAGAAGGGCGAGGAACAAAGCCACATTCAAATCTGTATAAACATTTATTTCAACCCCTGAGAAACTCGAAATGGTGCTTTCTCCTCTGATCCAGTGATCAATATGACGAATGATGATGATAATGATTCATGCTAGCTTACCCGTCAGTTCTAGATATGAGAATTCCCAAACAGCTAACAGTCATAATAAAACCATTAACATTAACAAATCAGAAAATACCAACAGCTTCAAGAGAAAAGAAACCAGTCATCCAATGGAGACCAAACTAAACGTCTGTATCCCAAGCAAAAGATTAATTAAAAAGGGGTTGCACTTGCCTGTGAAAGTGCAGGGAATCAGGGAAAGTGCAGGGAATCAGAAACAACTTTGTAAACCACATAGTCTAGGGACGGGAAAAATGTAGCCCTCCAGATGTCTGATTTTGGATCATCTCATCATAGGGTTTTCAGGGTCAAAGACATTCAGAAGTGGTTTACAAGTGCCTCCTCCTGCACAGAGGTAAGAAGAGTTAATTAAAGTACCACTGTAATTGTCTCTGAGGATATCTCCACCATTGGCACTTCCCAGTAGTTTCCCCCAACGCAGATAGGAAGATTAGAATATGAGGAAGGGGATGTTATAATGGAGCAAAGGATCTTCAATAACTTAGACTATGCAGATGACACCATATTACTAATTAAAAAGAGCAAAGATTTGAAACAACTACTGATGGAACTTAAGGAAGAAAGCACAAATGCAAGTTTACAGTTGACTATTAAGAAAACAAAAATGAAGATAGTTTGCATACCTTAAAAATGTGCAATGAAGACATCAAAATAATTAAACATTGCATATACTTTGGCTCAGTCATTTATCAAAATGGAGACTGTGGTCAAGAAATCAGACTAAGACTTGGAACGGCAGCTGTGAAAGAACTCTGTAAGATCCTCAAGTGCAAAGATGTTTCATTAAACATCATTATCATTCATGCCATTGTAGTTCTGATTTCAATCTACGGTTGTGAAAGAAAGTTGAAAGGAAGATCAGCTCATTCAAAATGCAGTGCTGTAGAAGATTTCAAAGGATACCATGGATTGCCAAAAAGGCAAATAAATGAATTGGAGACCAAATCAAGCCTGTATTCTCCCTGGAAACTAAAATGACTCAACTGAGGCTGTTGTACTTTGGACACTTTATCAGATAATATGTCTCACTACAAAATATGATTGTTTGGTAAAGTGCAAGGAGTAGGAAAAGACCACATTAGAGATGGGTTGAACTCAATTAAGGAAGCCTGAGACCTGAGTTTCCTAGATCTGAGCAGGGCTGTTGATGACCAAGGCTCTGGGAAGATCTTATTCATAGGGTTGCCATCAATTAAAGCCAACTTGATGGGATATAACAACAATGAAGGTTCCACCACATCAATTCTTTTGTAACTTAACACAACAGTCTTCTCCTCTGGAATGGCAAAAAATAAGTGTTTGCCTTTTCCTATGTGGCCAGCCTTTAGAGATGTAACCATGCTGTACAAGTGCAGCAGTCTCACAGCACTTTAACTGTCATGGCGCCATGAAATGGAATTCTGGGATCTGTAGTTTGGTAAGGTACTGTGAATTCTGCGAGTTAGCTCTATTCCACTCACTTTAACTACAATACAAGAACTCTGTGAGACATTCTAAATAAATTACAAATCCCAGGATCCACCAGAAGGAACCACAGAGCCAAAGTGTTATTAAATTGTCATCATTCTGTAATGTGGATACACCTCAGCTATTTGAAGAGATCTTAATTAATGCTGAAGTGAAAACTCATGGCAATGGGGTTTAACTGCTTCAAACATCTCTGCAGCCATCAAGCTATGCCTCTTCAAAAAGGAGGGGAGGCGATAAAGAGTGTGAAAGTGATTCATACTAGATGATGCTACATTTCTTCCTCTTTTCCCCACTAAAAATACTGGATTTCACAATGCTCCAAGGAAATAGAAAGCATGTGAGGGGATGAAGAGAGACAACAATTTGATTTCGGTGCCACTCAGATGCCCTACAAATAAACAAGCTGATAAACCGTGTGGCCCAGTAAATGTTGACTGATATTTTGGAGATTTAGGTTAAACTGCCTACAGGGCCACAAAATTCAGTGGGTGACCTTGGACCAATCACTTTCTCTTGGCTTGACCCTCACAGGGTTTCTGCAACAAGCATGTATGTGCAGATATCTACATGCACTACCTTTGGCTCATTGAACAAAAGGAGAAAGAAAGAAAGAAAGAAAGGAAGGAAGGAAGGAAGGAAGGAAGGAAGGAAGGAAGGAAGGAAGGAAGGAAGGAAGGAAGGAAGGAAGGAAGGAGATAGATATCCATATGAGAGCTGTTCCTGAAAAGCCTTGGTTGCATCCTTTTGGATGAAGCCCATCTCAGAGAGCTACTTGGATTGTTTTGATATGTTTGTGTCTTGTCTACATGCTGCTTCTTTAAAACCAAAGAGCTTTCCACTTTTTTTTATTACAGCTGTTGTTGTTGTTGTTGTTGTTGTGTGCCTTCAAGTTGTTTCTGATTTATGGCAACTCTAAGGTGAACCTATCACAGGGGTTTTTTGGGCAAGATTTGTTCAGAGGGCATTTGCTTTTGCCTTCATCTGTGGCTGAGAGAGTATGACTTCCCCAGGATTACCCGGTGGGTTGACTTTCCCATTTAAAAAGCTCTGCCTCAAAGAAGCCTACACTTTCCTATGACTAAATGTTTTGAGACAGCCTCAAAGGGTGATAAACTTCTTGTCTCTCTCTTGGGCTTGTTATAAATCGTCTGATAGCAAAGGCCCTTTGTTTATATTTTTGTCAGGGCTTTGCTGATTAAAACTGTGGAATGTGGGCGAATGCTGGAAAGCAACTAGTATTTCCAGGTAAAGAAAAACAAGGGCTAGACACAAGTGCATGTTTTCTAGGGCTTTGCTATTCATTCTCATACTGGGCTATTTAGCAGCCCATCAAGAAATCAGTCTGAGCTGCACTTCATAGGCCATTTCCGCACAAGCCTATTATAGCGTGATAATTCCACTTTCAACATCCTCTGGAATCCTGAAACTACAAACCCCAGGATTCCAGAGGATGTTCAAAGTGGAATCATCGCGCTATAACAGGCTTGTGCTGGAGCAGCGGTAAACAAGCCCGCTCCCTCCTCTATATGGCATTCCTTCAGATATTTAAACATGGCTATCATGTCCCCTCTTAATCTTCTCTTCTGCAGACTAAACATACCCAGCTCTCTAAGTTTATCCTCATAGGGCATGGCTTCCAGGCCCCTCACCATTTTGGTTGCCCTCCTCTGGACTTGCTCCAGCTTGACCATGTCCTTCTTGAATTGGGGTGCCCAGAACTGGACACAGTATTCAAGATGAGGTCTAACCAAAGCAGAGTAGAGTGGCACCAGTACCCTCCTATACCTCCCAAGGTATTTTAATCCACGCTCCTGGGATTTTAAAGGATAAGAATAATTTTTTTTCTTGCAATATACAGTTGGCCCTCTACATTTGTGGGTTTGACTTTCACTGATTTGATTATTCGTTTCTCTAAGCCCTGCACTCCCACCTCTGGGGCTTCTTTTCCGGGGGAACCTTCCCTCTCGGTGGCTCCAATCAGGCCACGAAGCCCTTTAAAAATCCACCTCTGGTCCTCTTCCTCCTCCTCCAGCAGCCACTGCCTGGCCAGCTAAGGGCAGCTTGTAGCCTGATTTCTCAGCACCACAAACCCCCTCCCAATGCCACCCCACACCCAAGTAAGGAGATAGGTGTGAGAGAGGAAGTGTAGGACCAGCACCCCAACCCACCACTTTCACTCTTCTTTTCCTGACCTGGACCTGACTCCTGGACGCCTGCTCTCCCCACCATGCCTCAGCTCCCTTCCCAGATATATGCACACACTCATTTTGATATTTGTGATTTTTTCACTTTTGCAGAGGTCTTGTTCCCCTAACCCTAGCAAATGTGGAAGGCTGACTGTAGTTTTGTTTTGTAGGCTACGTTTCAGATGAAAGAACCGGCAAAACCTCCTCGAGTATTCCTCGCCTAAGAAAACCCTATGAAATTCATGGGGTTGCCATAAATTGACAGGCAGCTTGAAGCCACATGTGCACACATACATACACTCCCCATAGGGCATCATAAACCCACAGCGTAGCTAAGTTCTACATAATAAGTTCCCATATTGTGTTGTCTGTTCTAGACAGGCCTCGCCTAACATATGGATGTTCTCCCCCTTCAAACGTAATATGGAGTTTTTAATTTTATTTTTTATGGCATTGTAAAAACATACCCCATCAGGAACAGGTAATACTGAAACTGATGTCCTCCTGTCTATTTCCCACAGGCCTTGGCCTTGCCTTCTGTTTCTGCACGCTCTCAACTAATATGGCCATTCTGCTTGGACAGACTAATGGTCTCCTCGTTTCATTTTGTGTGCCAGGAATTTGGGACACAACCACAGAGGAAAAAGAAAAGAAGGCTAGCTTTTCTCTGCATGATTGGTCATTCTCGGCTGTTGCTCAAATGGCTCTGGAGGACAAATAACTTCCCCCTGAGCTGAGCCTCATGGGATTTTAAAGGACATGTACAACTGATCATGCGAATAAAATACCATGCCAAAGCATTGTGGAATTCTCACGGCAAAAAGCCAAACACACCACCCGCAGCCAATATGCACTGTGAACAAGCAAAGACATTGCATGAGAACTCCAAAGTGAGATGTTCAGACCTGGTCTTAGATGGCTTTGAACAAAGAATAGCCTTTTAGTCGGGATAACTCAGTGACAGTTTTGCTTGAGCACAGTGTTGCCCTCCCACAGCCAGCACATCCACCAGGATTATGAGAACTGTAGTCCAAGGCTGCTTTACGGCGCCTTCACATTTAGAATCAGTCTATGCTACTGCGTACCAATTGCTGAGAGTAACAGTATGAAAGGGCTGTTGCTATCATGCTTACCTTGTGGCTGGTTGAACAGATTTTATCTATTTTTCTACCTATTACATAAATATCCTGTTCAAACTAGTGTCAATGGTTTTCTTGCTCTCAATTCTATCCACAGAACAACCCTGCAAAGTAGGACACACTGACAGGATGACCAGCCCAAGGTCACCTAGTGAGTTTCACAGCCAAGTGGGGACTTGCCCTGCATCTCCAGTTCTAGTCCAACACTCCACTCCATCGCTAGATGCTGTACTAGATGGTTATCTCACCTGAACCAGAAAGGCTTTTGACATTCTTAATACTACCATGTTGCCTTTGTTCCTGTGTGCCTGAAGTCATTACTGACTTAAGGCAACCTGGAGGTAAACCTATCATATGGTTTTCTTTGCAGAATTTGTTCAGAGTGGGGTTTGCCTTTTGCCTTCTGCTTTGAGACTGAGAGTCTATGACTTGCCCGGCAGGCTTCCACTGCTGATTGGGATTTGAACTCTAGTCTCCCAGTGTCCTAGACCAACACTCAGGCCATTTCCACACTAGCTTGTTATAGCGCTATGATTCCACTTTCAACATCCTATGGAATCCTGGAATTTGCAGTTTAGGGAGGGGCCGGCTGGCCCCTCCCAAAACTGCAAACCCCAGGATTCCATAGGATGTTGCAAGTGGAATAATACTGCTATAACAGGCTAGTGCAGAAATGGCCTCAAACTGCTACACAACTGGCTCTTTCAAGGCAGGTCTGATCTGAAATTTGCCGCTGTCCAATTTCTGTGTGCTTTTGAAACCAATGAAATCCATCTCAGTAAAAACGCAGCTACTTTGCACACACAGAGTGTCAAAGCTCACAGTGCAACCTGCTGACTTGTAAAGGTACTCTGTGTGCCAGCACACAAAGTAAGCTCCACATGCGGGCGGGGGGGGGCAGGGAACCCAGTTGCATTTGATGATGAGAGGTGCGGATTTTCTGGTTTAGCCTCAGGCTGTGGTGGAGATTAAACGCAGGGGGGGAAAGCCTTGTGTGGAGGAGCAAGAAAGAGAGAGAGAGAGAAAGAGAGGGAGGAGGGTGAAGAAGTGCAGCTTAGTGTCTATCCAAGGAGAGTTTTAAAAGGCGATCCCTTCAGATTTGATAAAAAGTAGGTCAATCTTTCTGCTTTGCTGGGTCTTTTGGCGGGTCAGCGTTGTGCTCCACCAATGCTCACAACTCCTAATTTGCGCTTCACAGCAGAGACACGTCTTTAAAAAAAAAAAAAGTTAATGAATTCAATGCAGCTAATTAAATCAACCTTGGCAGCCATTCAAAAGATGTCTTGCATCTCTCTCTCTATGCCTCCTTGCCTCCCTCCCCATTCCCTTCCCTCGCTCAGCTGCCATCTCTGTTGCATGAGGAGACTGCAAAGACAGAGGCACAGCAGGACAAAAATAGCGTGCTTCTCCATTCCCCACCTTCCTTCTTTCATTCTTCTGTCAAATTTTCATCATTGCAGATACCTTTCATGAAAGGAATGTGACAGGCCCATGTGGCGTCTCACTGTTTATGCGCCTGCCCTCTGCTCCCTCATCGCCTTCAGAAAAAATGACCTCTGGTGCCCTCCAAGGACTCAGTAAACAGAGTTAAACACCGGTCAATGTGCCTTTGAATTCAGTGTTGATGCTTGTCACAGAAAGAGTGGAACTGCAGAGAATGGCTCAGAAAGCAAAAGCTCCCCACATTCCTTCACCAACAGCATCCTTTTTTTTTTGCCTCCTCTCTTTTCCACGGCACATCTCACACAACTGGAATGAGTGAGAGCTATTGTGCATACACGATCATGGATGGCCAGCCTGTAGCATAGGTATCACAAGGAACATTTCCGCATGAGATTCTTATAGCATGATGATTCCGGCCCCTCCCGGAACTGCAAACCCCAGGATTCCACAGGACGTTGAAAGTGGAATCATCGTGCTATAAGAGTCTCGTGCGGAGATGGCCAAGGAGAGGAAGTATGTAAAGTGCCTAGACAGAAGCCCTGCTGGTCCCATTGCCCATCAATGTATATCCCCCTGTCTGAATTATAAAATCACAAAGCTGGAAGAGACCCCAAGGGCCATCCAGTCCAACCCCCTACCATGCAGGAGTGCACAATCAAAGCACTCCCAACAGATGCCTGTCCAGCTTCTGTTTAAAAACCTCCAAAGAAGGAGACTCCAAAGATGAAAACCTCCAAACGAGACTCCACACTCCAAGGCAGTGTATTCCATTGTTGAACTGCTCTTACCATCAGGAAGCTGGTCCTAATGTTCAGGTGGAATTTCTTTTCCTGTAGTTTGAAGCCATTGTTCCATGTCCTAAACCATTTCTGCACTACACAGTTATAGTGCTATCATTCTACTTTCAATATCCTGTGGAATTATGGGGTTTGTAGTTTCCTGAGGACAAAAAGCTCTCTGGGTGAGATTTCTAAATGCCTCTCTCTAAACTGCAAACCACACAATTCCATAGGATGTTGGAAGTGGAATAATAGCATTATAACAGTGTAGGGAGGAAATGGCCCTAGTCTCCAGAGCAGCAGAAAACAAGCCTCAAATCTTTCTTATTATCTGCACCAGAACTTGGGAAATTCACTTATTTTGGACTGTAGCTTTCAGAATCCTCTAGTCAGTCCACTCAGTGGCCATGCTTGTTGATTGTAGACTTCTGACACTAGTTAAAAAAAAAAAAAGTTTCCAGGGTTCTGCATTATGGTTCAAAACAGTGAGATATTCCTAGTATGGTTTACTGATGATAATGTTGGATTTCCACAAGAAAAACCGAGGTCCTAAATTCACACTAAGGCCACTGCTTGTTTGCTGTATTTCTCTCCGTATTTTTTCTCACTCACACTAATTTCTCTTCGCTCCTGTGGCACACCTAAGCTGCAGGGATGTTTCTGCCCAATTCTGATGGTGGTGCTGGAGATGATTATTATTTCCTGTCTTCTTCTAGCCCAATACTCATGGTGGTTGACTAAAGTTAGAACAAATACAGGAAAAAGTTCATGTAACCAAACTATCAGTAAAATTAAAAGCAGTTAAAAGGAGGGCCACTGAGAAGAAAAACAACGAATGCAGATAATAAAGGGCATTATCAAAGGCCTTTTCTCCCTGACTAATCAGTCCTCAAAGGCCTGCCGAAGCAAAACAAGCCTTTGCCTGCCTACTAAGGACAGCAAAGAGGGTGCCAGTTTAACCAGATCTCTAGGAAGGAAGTTTCTGAGCCTGGGAGCAGCCAAAGAGAAGTCCTTCTCTTATGCTCACAGCAGATGTACCCATGAAGGTGGTGGGAAAGGGAGAAGGGCCTCCGCAGAAGATCTCACGGGCAGCCTCGTATCAGAGAATCTCTGGACCTTAGCTGCATAGGACTTTTAAAGTCAAAATCAGCACTGTGAACTGTGCCAACAAGTAGACTGGCAGCTAGTGGAGCCGTTGCACAAACAGAAATTTTGGTGAATATCTCACTCAAAAAAACCCCAAGGAGAGCTTTGACTAGTTATCTAAAGATCATCTTCTAAACCAGGGGTGGGCAAAGTGTGGCCCTTGGGACCCCAGCATGTGACCTGAGGGACTCCAAAAGCCTCTCAAACCTGTAGATTCCCCCCATTTTGAGGGGTTGACATTTGGGTAATTTGTTGCCCCCAAAGCACCCTGAATCTCCCAAAACCTCATAAAAAGACAACAGTTTGCTCTCCAAACCTCCTCAAAACAGAGAAAGAAAAAAACCCCAAAATCAGTCAAAATGGCAGCCGGGAGTGCCATCACCTCTCTTTGAAATGTGCTTCAGACCGCTGGGCTGGTGCAGGAAGGAAAAATGGGTCCCTGCTCTGTTGCCAGTTGCCCACCCTTGTCCTAAATGGTATTTTGCACTGATGAGACACCAGAAAAAAAAAATCTTGGCGGAGCAATGTGCCTAACAAAGGAATGCTCACCAGGTAAAAACACTTTTATATCACAACATATACTATTTCAATAATCTTTACAACTGAGGCAGATAGATAAGTATTATCAAGACAAAGAGTGACTAACAGCGAGGTCCAAGATAAGATGCTTCAGCTGAAAGCATCCCGTCTCACACCTGCAAAAAGCCCTTGGTTCAATTTCTGTAGTGTAAAAGAATTTTCACAAAACTGATTGGATCTGGAAATCCAGCTGCTTTTCTAGGCAAGCAAGTACCAGAAATGCCCTTATGCATTCCAGATAGATGAACAGGGTTGTCCCTCCAAGACTTCAATGTTCAAAAAACAGCAGGGGAGCATTTCAACCTAAGTGCTCAGCTACTGATCTTGCAAGGGCTATCCTCGAACAAAGTAATTTCAAAGGGAGGCTCCAGCATAAAGCTGCTAAAGTCTAATTCATGAAACGATTCAGTTCTAATTTGGGTCTGAATAAAGATAATGGTTTCCTGTCCCTCAACAGATATTCATTGACTCAGCATGAGTAAACTGATGGTTAATGATTGCCAGAAAGCTGGCTGCATTACTCTCTGCCAGCAAAAATAACTACAGAGTCTTGTGGCACCTTAAAGACTGACTTTTTGTTGTTTAAGTTGATTGCGTTATCTCCTATCACTACTATTGCAAAAGGCCACTGTACTTGCTTTGCATCTATTAAAGCTCTTATTGATTTGACAGTATCTGTACTTTTTTCATTTCACTTCCGCCTGACCTCCACTGCTCACAGTCCCACCCTTCCCTGTATCATCAGCTAAGGATCACAGTCTAGGTGTTTGATGAAGGGGGTCTTTTGTGAAAGCTTATGCCATCATCAACTTGTTAAGTCTTTGAAGGGCCACAAAAGCTTTGTTGTTTATGCGTGCTCATGTGCCTTCAAGTTGCCTGTTGACATATGGCAACTCTGTGAATTTCATAGTGTTTTTTTAGGCAAGGAATACTCAGAAGTGGTTTTGCCTGTTCCTTCCTCTGGAATATACCCTATTTGCTGGTGTATAAGACTCATTTTTTTCCTGAAAAATACTGTTTGAACATGAGGTGTGTCTTGTATGCCAGTGCATCTTATAGGCTGGTAATAGTATTAAATGGGACGCATCTTATACACTGGTGTGTCTTATACACCAGCAAATATGGTAGCCTTCAACTCCTGATATTTGTTGGTGGTCTCCGATCCACATATTACCAAGAGTTGACCCTGCTTAGCTTCCAAGATCAAACAGAAGCTGGTGCCTTTAGAGTATTCAAGCCCCTGTTTATACTGAAACAAAATGCAATGTGTCTTCCCGACTAGAGATTCAGATGGTGTATGTGAAGTCAAACACTGTACTTCAGTATGAAGCACTATGCTTAGAGAGCTAGGCAGACTGAATTTACATTATCCCAGTGCTCATTTTCAGTACAGCCATGCTCCCATTATCATTAGAGGTCAGAAAAACGACCTCTATCCGACACTTAAATGCCCTGCCTTTATCCCAGGATTGGACTCAAAGCGGCTTACAAAAAGACAGAGAATACAATAAAGCAATTAAATTTTGCTTTCAAAAAAAAAATACAAAGTTAATACAATGTTAAATTATAACAGAATCAAAATCTATTCAAATCTTACTTTAAAGCAGATTAAAACCAGTACAGCAACATAAAAGCCGTTTTTTGTTACAATCAATTTCCAAAGCCTTGCTGGAAAAGAAAGGAGTTCCAGAGTGAAGGGGCTGCCACAGAGAAGGCCTTCTTTTGCATCTCCACCAACTCTGCCTGTGAAGGCAGTGGGACAGAGAGAAGTATTTCCCCTGCAGATCTTAGAGCTTGGACTGACTCATAAGGGAACATACAGTCCTCCAAACAGCCTGGTCCTGAGCCATATAGGCCTTTATAGGGATGTAACTAAGGCATGTGTCACTGTGGCCAAGGTAGACATCCCAAGGAATGGGCACAGCTGGCACATTAGCTTCAATTGTGCAAATGCATTCCTGGCCACCGCAGAAATCTGAGCATCTAGGCTCAGGGTTGAAACCAGAAGTACACTCAAGCTTTCGAGCTGCCTTATGACTGACCAGAAGCCCCTCTGTTTTGTCTGGATTAAGTTTCAACTTTTCTGCCCTCATCCAGTTCATTAATGCTGCCAGGTCCCAGTTTAGCAACAGCTTCCCTGGAATTAGGTGGGAAGGAATAAAAGAACTGAGTATCATCAGTTCCAGTATACCAGTGGCACCTGACCCCAAAACTCTGGACAACCTCTCGCAGCAGCTTCACATATATGTTAAATAGCTTGGGAGACAAAACAGAGCCCTGTGGGACCCTACAGGCCAACAGCTGAGGAGTCGAAGAGGAATCCCTCAGCACTACCTGATAATCATGTTCTTGTCTTCTCCTCCTGTTATCTTCCTCTACCCTGCGCCACTGGCTTGGTTGCTCCATGAGTCCAATCATTTCCTTCCCTTTGCCCCAAAACATAAATCACCAAGTTATACTCTCTTTTTTACTCTTGAAAATTATAAATAGGACCTTATTCTAGCATATGTGTATTAATCTTCTTCCTTTCCACCTGGCAGTGTTCTCCCCAAAGGGCGACCCCCTTTGATGGCAGACTCTCCCCTACTAGAGCCCAGCTCATATGTCCCCAAGCCAAGGAAATAACACAGTCCAAAGTAACAGAGACTTCTGGGGGTTCTAGTTCATATAATTCATTTTTCCATGCTCTGGCAGAATGGGTCACCATTCTCCATAACAAGACCTAGCAAGGCTGTTCTCTGGTTTAAAGCCGGCACATTTTCCAAGCTCCAGCTTACACTAATACCAAGACTCTCTGAGCAATGGATAGAACTAAGCCACAAAGCCCCGAGGCTCCATGCTGTGAAGAGCAGAACATTTAATGAGATGCCTCCCTACTTGTTTTAATCCACAATCCCAAAATGGTGTGTGTATGTGTGTGTGTGGCAATGCTTAAATGCTACCACCTTTGTTTGCCAGCTCTTGCTGGCATTCATATCTCACAAAGCCACTGTTTTACCACAAGGACTTCCGTTCGGCAGCTTCCCTGATTTGTCTTCCACACAGTCATTCCAGCATCCAGTGGCTCTTTTCACAAGGACCCAAGGGGCAAGTACTCCAGGCAAATGAAGGCATTTTATGCTGCTTGCGATCTGACCAATTTACAAAGCGCAACTGCAATCCAGGCATTTCGGCATAATAGTGGATTCAGTTGAAGTGAACTACAATATTTAACTTCCATATTCTTGAGCACAGATGTGGGGCAGGTTTTGGTTAAGATAGAATGGCAGGCCACTTTGTTGGTGGAGCACATACATTAAATGATAAAGTACTTCAGCTGCAGCACAAAAGAAATCATTTTTCTCACCGCAAAGACAGGGAAATTTGGTTTAGCCTACATATATTTCAAGTTACCCTATAGTCTAGATCAGTGACATAGTGGTGCATTTTGAAGTGCAAATGTTTGCTATGACAGTGACAGGAAGCATAAAAAATGATCGTAGTAGCCAGTTCCAGTAGTTTTCATCTCCACTAGAAACAGGTCTTTAGAGAAGTTAATGGAGACCAGGAGACCAGGGTTTGAATTCCCATTCAGCCATGGAAACTCACTGGCTAACCTTGAACAAGTCATACTCTCTCAGCCTCAGAGGAAGGCCATGGAAAACCCTCTCTGAACACATCTTGCCAAGATAGCTTTGCCGTAGGGTCACTGTAAGTTGGAGATGACTCAATGGCACACAATAGCAACAACAAGGTTCTGCAAGTTCTCTACTATATTTCCCTGAATTGCAGTAGGAGAACAAAACTACAATTTATAGGTTTCTGAAGGACAAAGTTATGGCAGTTAAAACTGACATCACCGTGCTATAACTGTGCAGTGTGGATACATCCCATGTCTTCCAAACTAAGCTTTGGCTGATACCTTTATGGTTCAGGCCTCAGGTTAGAATGAAAGCCTGGTACAGAAGACTACAAGGGGCCAGCTGAATGTTGGGACTGACTCAGATATAGCTCTTTCAGGCAGGTTTCATTTCAATCACTGTCATGATACTAGATCACTGAATGGCAGAAAAGACAAAAGGCATAGCACAGTAGAGGATTTCTCAGGAAGGAATATAAAGATGCTTCTGAAAACCAAAAGCCAAACCGCACACACTGCAACACACGTGCAGTATCTGAAGGAAGCAAAAAGAAATGCCAATGCAGAGCAGCTAACTGATAAAAGCTGCAGTTTTGGGATGCTATTTTTACATTTCCCATGGCGAACTGACAGGCTCACCTTATGCCAGGAATACCACTCAGTGAGCTGGAAGACAGGCTTTATTCCAGCTAATAACAGTGGCTCCCAGAAGAGTCCTTCAAAAATTCAACAGGCCAAACTGACAGTCTACTATCAGTCTACTTTAAGCGCCATGGTTCCATCCTTTGGTATCTTGGGACTGGCAGTTTAAGGAGGGGAATTTAGAATTCGAGAGCCAGCATGGTATAGTAGTTTGAGTGTTGTGGAGATCAAGCTTTGATTTCCTATGATTGGCCATGGAAGTCCACTTGGTGACTTTGGCATGTCACACACTCTCAGCCCCAGAAAACTCTGTGATAGGTTCACCTTACAGTTGCCTAAGTCAGAAATAGCTTGAAAGCACACAACAAGAAATTTAGAATTCTCAGCCAGAGTGCTCCAGTGCCTCACCAAACTACAAACCCATCGATCCCACAGGAGGCAGCCATGACAGTTAAAGTAGAATCAAAGTGCTATTATTGTGTAGTGTGAATGGGCCCCAGCTGTTCTGCAGCCATGTCTGTAGAGACAGAATGGTGGCATTTGGCCCCTGCCAAATATAGGATTAAGCAACTTATTTATCTGGGATTTCTTTTTCTTCCTAACCTTTCCCCTTGTTGTTTAGCTTGTGCTGGACTATCAACCAATCCATCCATCCATCCATCCATCCATCCATCCATCCATCCATCCATCCATCCATCCATCCGGAGGCTAATAAGTTACTGACTTGGCAGAATTTATATTTTTAACTCCAAGGAAATGTTCTGGAAGGTACAATTTTTCCCATCACATTAATGTAATCATGGGGAAGGCTGTACCTGCCAGAATTCTCCCTTGCACATATCTATTAATAAGAGATTTCTGTGCTGGGAGAAATGCAGGATACCTTTTGTGATATGAATGAGGTATTCTTTTAGTATCATAATCCTAAATCCACAAAACAGTGATATCTTTATTGGGCCAAGTAAAATGCACAAAATACATCATGTAAGTTTTTGAAGCTTCAGTGGCTTCTTCACCAGGCAAAAATGTTAAAAATCTTACAGAATTACCAAGCAGCATGTATTTTACACTGAGCTCAGTGCAGAGCTCCTGCCACATGATGGACCTCACCAGAGAGAAGGTCCTCCTCTTCCACACCACAACCAAGCAAACTTCACAGCACAGTAGGTAGGGCTACAGTAGTAGCTGCAGAAGCAGCAGTAATAGCAATGATGTTGATATGATATGTAGAGAAAAGTTTTAGTCACTATTAAATGGAAAGAGTTTTGAGTACGAGCACTGAATGGAAAACCCAACCTTGACCTTTCCCACCTCTCAAAGCATTCTTTGCTTCTACTGGATCTTTCTACACCCTGACTTGATGTTTCCCCCTCAGCACTCTCATGAGTCGAGATATTCAAAAGTGACACTCAGGCTTGTCGTTCTCTTGCAAATTTGGGGCAGCTAATTAAAGGGGGTTTCCAAGCAAATGGTCTGTTCTTAGTAAGCCAGCATTTAAATATACACCTTGTGGGTTAAAACTGTGAACTGAAAGTAGTCCTTCAGCACTGAGTGAAGAAAAAAAATAAATAAATAAAAAAGGGGAGAGGTTTTCGTCAGGTTGGCTTCTGAGAAGCTTAGCAAACTTCCCCATGTGTGATTTTTTTTTTAATCACTTCAAGTGATCAAATATGCTTTGCTTAGATCTTTTCCAATGCAAGCCCAAATTCTTTCACCCTTCTTTGTCTTCCTTAGGTCTCTTGAAAGGAATATAATTACAGAGTGTTTGGGCAGCAATGCATCTCATTCAAATCTACAAAGAGCTTTGTGGTATGTGGTTTCAGCAGGTGGATGGAATCGCAGATTCAATGATAGGTGAAGAGTGAATATAGTCATACTAACTGCACCGATGGTGTAAGCTGGGGATAGTTTGCTCAGAAGGAAGTCCCATATTGTTAATGGAATTTACTCCACAGCAGACCTTGGAAAATTTACTTCTTTGAACTACAACTCCCAGAAACCCCTAGCTAGCTGGCCGGAACCTATGCTGGCTAGGAGATTCGGGAAGCTGTCTAAAAGGTAACTTTTCTATGCTGTGTTCCCTAGTTATAACCACACTGGATCAGTAGAAAAAGGATACAGTCCAACATATCTGGAGGTTAGGAAAGCCTGTGGGATCTTTTTCTGCCTTGCCTCTAGTCATGCCCTGAACACTGGTTGCAGAATTGAGGCTGGTGCAAACAGAGAAAGCATATATATATATATGTCAATTTCTGTTGTTGCAGAATAGACTTTTTGAAAGTGCAGAATATGAGGTTTGTTTGGTTAAAACAGCAGTAATCTGCTTTGTCTGGGAGCTTTTTAACCAGGGGAGCAAAAAATCTTAATGGGGTTTGCAAACTGTTCAGGTTAGGTCCTTAACACCAGAGGTAGGAATTATGCAGGTGATGCTGGACTGAAATGCCCAGCATTCCTTACCATTGGTTATGCTGGCCAGGGCTGATGAGATTTACAGAACTACAGTCACTGAGAAATGCATGATTCCCATCCCTGCTCAATACCAACAGAAAGAGAGAAATATAATTATCATCTCTTCCTGGGTTTTGATGAGTTGAAAAACAAATGAAGAGATTACATTTTGCCAAGGAAGCTAGTGTGATGTAGTAGTTAGCATGCTTGATTAAGGGCAGGGAGATCCAAGTGAAAATCCCCACCAAGCCATAGAGCTCACTGGATAACTTACGGTCCATCACTATCTTGCAGTATAACCTACCTTGAAGGAGTTGTTATGAAGATAAAATGGAGGAGGTAGAAAAGTCTTGCACATCATCTCCTTGGAAAGGCACAGCTTCAAAATTTACATTTTTTTTTTTTACTACAGCTCACAGACAACCCCCCGCCCTCAGCATGCTCACTGGCTGCAAGACAGTACAAAATTAGGTTTTCTGAGTTCTGTGGAAAGGCAATGTAAACACATACCAATAAATAAAAGGAATCAGAACTACCTCTGCCCCCAACTCCCAGTATTATCCCAGATTTTTGATCTCTCTGCCTGTCTGACCTGCTTCTCCTATTCAGACCCTCAAACCTCCAATGAACTTTTCATGAAAGTTAAACATGGCTCTGAGATGTTTTGAAGGCTAAAGACGTGATTTTTCAGCCAGGCCTCACTGTTTCATTCATTATTACAGCAGACTCCAGTATCAAGTCTGCAGCAAAGTGGAATTAAGCCACGTCTGTTGTCCCATGTTGGTTGGTGACCAGGCCACCAACTGGACAGATTTCTGAACTGCGGATTTTTGAGTTCTATTGGTGGCAAATAACACTGAGGAAGAAAAAGGGGTAGCCTTGTTGGCTATATGAGAGGGCAGCTCAGACACCTTGCTATAAGGCACACAAACTAGAAACTTGGACCAGAGAGAGGGAAGAAGAAGGGAAGGATGTAACTCATATCTTGCAGGGAGATCAAGATTTCTCCTCACAAGGATCTGGCTGCATGCTCCCTTTGATACAGTTGTAGATCTTCCCTATCTCTAGTACCTAACACAAAATAGATCCACTTGTATTGTGCATTTCAAGTCTGTTACAAGAAGACAATACAATATTGTCATTTTTATTTTTTTAAAAATGAATTTTATATTATAACATCCACCTTGATTCCCCCACCCCACACACTTTGACTGTGGTATCCAAAATTATTTTTCAATTCAGTTACACAGCTCTAATCCCAAAATAAAAGATGCCTATCAGTCAAAAATACTTAAATGCCTTTGGAAGCCACATATTTATTATCTTTCTCCCCATATACTCAATAAAACAATTCTGAATCACAGTAAAAATGGTTTTGCTTTCTTTCCTTTAGCTGTTTGAAATATGTTAGTTAATTTTTCAATGATTGCTGGTTGTCCTACCTTATTGTATCAGGTCGAGATTGTACTAGATAGAATGATGACCAATCTGGCAGCTACTAATAAATAACCAATTTGGAGTTTGTGAGATACCTTTGCATTGTCTCCTGGTGGCCGGGGGTGTGAGGGGAGGCCAGTTCTACAGTCTTTGTAAGATGTTGGTTGGTGATGTTACACATTTCAGAAAAGACTGCATCCCAGAATTTAGATATATTACTACAGAAACACTATAATTGTCTATAGGAACCTTTAGTTTTTATACCCTTGCCAGCAAAGAGGTGAGGGGGGTCTATACATAACCACACCAAAGTCAAATGTCATTCATGTAAAATCCTTAATGTGTTTTCCCTTGTTGAAGCAGAGACACTTTTGAAAGGGAACAAAATGGTGTTTTCGGATGGCAGTTTTCAACCTTATGACTTTAGATTTGCTCACCATCTGGTAACCTTTCCCTCTGCGTTTGCAGAGAGGAATGGGAAAATTTTAGCATTCAAAACGAAGTTCATGCTGATCACTTGCTGGGCACATCTGGTCTCACAGTTGCTACACAAACAGCATGTGATCTATCCAGGATTACTCCAATAGGGAAATAGTCTTTCAAGGAATTGTGCCCACTAACAATTGTCCATATTCAGAGAAGCTAGGCTAACTTTCAATATTACAATCAGCCCTTCACATTTGATAGCACTGGGAGCACAGGAACCCTGCAAAAGTGGAAAAATTGCAAATATCAAAATGTGTGTGTTGCAGGAGAAGGGGTCCAAGGCATGGGGAGAACAGGCACTCGGGGCTCAAACCAGGTCAGGGAAAGGAGTGAGAAAGGGGATAGTTTGGCATGGTGGCCCTATATTTCCTCTCTCTCACCCATCTCCTTCCTTGAGTGTGGAGAGCACTGGAAGAGGGTTTGCTGCGCTGAGAAGTTGGGCTGTGAGCCATCCTTAGTGGTGGTGGAAGACCAGATGTTGGTTTTTAAAGGACTGCCTGAGACGGAGGGATAAGGTTTGGAGAAATTTGCAAATAATCAAATCCATATATGCTGAACTACTACACATGGATGTTGCAGTCTAAACCTTCTGCAGGCTGCCAGTTTGCTCTAACTACAACACCATGTCAACTATAAAAAAGATATCCATGTTAGTCTAATGGCAACAAAAACAAAACAAAACAAACACACTCCAGAGACTAAGACATTTATTATGACGTAGGCTTTCAAAGGATAGAGTCCAGTTCCATCAGACACATAATGATTAATTCAATGATAACAACTTTTATTAAATCTGCTGCCAGATTAACTGAGGCACTTTTTTCAGACATAAAATTTCTTTTTAATTGATATTAACTGATTAAACAGCATAGCTCTGCTTCCAAGCATCAACCTCTACTTTATCCTTGATTTAGTTTCCTTACCTGGCTGGTTCCCAAGTCAGACTTCAGTGAGATGGACACTGGAAAAGAAAGAGAGGAAAGCCACTAACAGTATAGATAAGGAGAAGCAACAGAATTAATATCTGCAGCTTCTGTAAAGGTTTTAAGAAAAGTCCAGCTAGATAAAACCAAAGGTCATCTAACTCAGCATCCTGTTTCCAAGAGGGACTGGCCAGATGGTGCCATCATTTAAAAACCTTCAGTTCAATCTACCTTTTAGATAAAATCAGTGACAAGTTCATCTGCTGTAGTGGCTTTGTCAGAATGCAAAGAGATGAGGACAAACCAGAGACCTAGGAAAACTCACTTGTTTTAGCCATGGTGGCTGAGGGATTATGGGAGACATAGTCCTAAATTTTCAAAACTCTGGGGGAAAATCATAGGTTCAGGTGAGCATACAACAGAAAGTGTTTGGGTTCCTGCTCACATCCTGTTTTTTTATGGCCTCCTTTGGGCCTAAAATGGCCCAGGGGTATTCAAAACATGGTGAAAATTCCCTCCACTCCCTCTAGAAGGCTTTTGGGGGCAAAATATTGTTTGAGCACTGAAGGGCCCTGGGGACCACAAAGCAGCAGTGGGGGACACATGTGTCCTATAGACCACTCTTTGGCCACCCCAATTTAGCCCAAGGCTACCTTCTCTGACAACTGTTTTCCATTGTCTCAGAAGAGAGTGAGAAATTCTTCTTTATCTCTCACATATCTGCTTGTGACTGCGATCTTTGATCCCAGACATGGCAAAATATCTGTTCTGCCTACTGCTTGGGAAAGCTACTTTTTCAGATTACAGTTCTCAGTATCCTGCACTGACTGTGATGAATAAGAGCAGTTTCTTGGTTCTATATATATTTTAGAAGAAAGTACTGGCAAAAGCGTCTCCGAGTATTCCTTCCCTATGACAATCCATGGGATCTAGAAGTTGACAGGCACCACAGGTTGACAGGCAACTTGAAAGCACATACACACTCTTTCATTTATTTATTTATTTATGTTTAGTTATGTTTATGTCTGTGTGTGTGTGTGTGTGTGCATGCACATGCATGTACGTGCCTTCAACATCCCATTCTATATCAAAATGATCTCAGGGCTGCTTACAAATAGCACCAAAACAACAATTTGAACAATTTAAAACCATGTAACAGTGTCAAACAACAAACAGTGTAACTACTTATTTAAAATAATTTAAATAAGGTAAAAAATATTAAACATCATAATGAGCTAAAAATAGATTCAAACTTTTTTTTTTAAAAATGTAACATCAGTATTTGGGATAAATTAATAAGGCTCAAAGACCTTGATGAACAGCCAAGTTTTCACTTGGCTCCTAAATTAAATGTGTGTTGGTGCCAACTGGGCCTCCAAAGGGAGAGCATTCCACAGTGGGGGTGCCATGGCTAAAAAAGATTCTCCTGTGTCCCAACACAATATATTGACTTCACTAGTGGGACACAGAGGAGGTGTATTGACTTCACTGGTAGGACTTCAATACTCAAGGAGGCATGAGGCACTCCCTCAAGTACTGAGGTCCCAAAATGCTTAGTGCTCTAAATGTCATCACAAGCACCTTGGCAGCCACTGAGCTATGGTCTGTTTCAATATCCTAAACATTTTCAGGAGTAAGAAAATTAAATTCACTGGGCTTGCTTTGGAGTCAACATGCAGAAGGGTTAGACTGTAAGACTGAAGTTCATACTTTGGAAATGAAGGAAAAGAAATGAGTAAGAGATGAGATATCTCTCCATCTTCCCTCAGACCAGATTATTTGTATTTCTAAGCCCAGGATTGGCTAGCAGCAGAAGGCCAAGGTCTTAGGCAGAAAATCTCTGCTCTCTGATCCTCCCGACTGGAAATGCCAGGTCTTCAGCCTGGGACATTCATATGCTCTACCATGGACAAATATCTGAAATATTTGTGGGATGGCAGTGGACACAAAAAGGTACAATAAATAAACAAGTCCTGTTCAATTGCTCTGCCTGTATTAGCCCCAATATGAAAGACTCATAATACTTATCTAGTGATGTTCCATTTGCTCTCGATGTTCCACTTCACTCAGAAATCTGTTAAAGCAAGGGGGAACAGGAAGAGAAAGATTAAGCTCTAGGTGTTATTTAGAAACCATTCAGAAGGATTCTCCTCTTTTTTCAACCCTAAATCTTCCAAGCTTTTCTTCAGTGGACCTGCAATCCCAAGGACAAAGTCCTAAGAAGCAGGAAAACATGCGAACACAAGGCTAAAAGGGACTGAACACAGTGGCATTGCTTCACTGTTTGTTCATATCAGGCACAGGCATAGTGTGGCCCTTAGACTCCACTTCTGTGACCCCTGAAGCTCTCTACCAGTCCATCAAGGTTGCTCAATATTTTTTTTAAAAAAATAATTTCAGTTTGATTTTTGGGCAATTTGTGCCTCCTGGTCATTCAGAAAGACCCTCCCCCCAAGATACACAAAAATACTCCCTACAAGCAGACTAGAATCCTATCTGCAAATGCATCCATTTTCTTCTGTAGTCCTTCTCAAAAAGGTAACAGGAACATTACTTACTGCTGCCATTTTGAAAAGGACTACAGAAGAAAATGGAGATATTTGGGCTTGCGGGGGGGAGGAATTGGTCTCTGAACCCCATACAGCTGCCCAATGATGATTTAGTTGTAGGTATGTGTGCACGTATATGCGTAATGGAGCTGCCTATGCTTGTTGGTTGGTTTATCCCTTCAAGAGGGCTGCCCTCCCCATTTATACTTAGGGGACAGGAGATGTAGGCAAAAAGGGGGAAGGCTGTTACAGCAAACATCTCATACAGGGCCAAAGGCAGCTTGGCACAACCTGTGACCAATGAGGCCAACCCTGCGCACTGCAATGTGCCAGGTGCCTGCCAACACTTCCCTCCCTTCACCTCCCTTCCCAGTTTTTGCATTTCTGGGTAAGGAGTAAAACCAGGATATTTGTTAAGCCCCTTCGTGGGCTGCCACAAAGGGCTGGCAAACTGGCTTTGGCTCGGTGGGTGGCTCCTGACACCATTCAGGCCTCACAGCAGCATGGTATTAGTGGGAAGGGGTGCAGAAAGGGGACAAGGAGGTCTGAATTTCATACATGCACATACACACACACACACAATGATAGGAATCTCTGGCTGCAGGCCTCTGCTAGCAAACATATGTCGCCCACAAATACAGTATTGTGTGGATTGCCAAGCTGTCTGTTACTCAGCTGACTTGAAGCAGCACCTGTAACAAAGGAATACCCACCCTCTCCCTTTCCCTTCTTGGCAGCGAAAGTGCTTGGTCTAGTTCCTTCATAACAAGCTATTGTTCTTTAGAAAGCCTGGCGCAACGGCCGTTCAGGTAGCTGGCTGGCTGGCACACAAAGGCAACTGAAGAACAGAGCCTGAACTACCACTGCAACGTTCGTGCAGGCAGACTGCAAACTGTAAGACAAGGTGGGCAACAGTATGCAGGCCAGGGGTCCATTTTTCCTGCTCAGATCACCCCTGCAAGTCAGTTCCAGACATCATTTTGAGTGGGCCTGTAGGTGAAGATAGAGGTATTTGGGGACAGCACAGGTATACTTCGAAGGCCAGCGTGGTGTGGTAGTCTGCACACTAGACGATGACCCGGGAGGCTATGGTTCCATTCCCCACTCAGCCATGGAAACCCAGTGGATGATCTCCGGTGTGTCACACACTCTCAGCCTCCAGGCAGTCCTGTGATAGGTTCATCTTAAAGTTGCCATAAGTTGGAAATAACTTGAAGGCACACCACCATAACAGGTATACCTCAATTAACAACGTAGATGTGTCTTTAACAGAAACTTTAGTACCAGAGGCAAAAATAGCATTGGAAGAATAGGGGTAGCTTCCTATACCACCCAAAAACAAAAACAGTTCAATAAGTTTCATGAAAATTTTTGTCCAAAACTAAAATTATGCACATGTGAAATGAAACAACCAGCTCAAGCAATCCTTGCATAAGTAAGTAAACAAAAACATTTTCATCCTTCTAAAATGCCTTCTGGGACAATTCCTTCTTTCATCAGTCTCTACCTTTCTTAAGATGTCCGTTTTGGTGGCCAGCCTAACAGACCTATGCTTATAGATCAGGCACGTACAGGTACAGTAAGGTTGGCTAGAGTAAAATCCTATTTTTTCCCATCTAAAGCTTCATTGCATTGTTAACTCAGGTTTGCCTGTACGGGGTTCTGGGCTGAGGGGTATTTTCATGTGTGTTCACACATTTGGGGGGCTTTCTGCATGGGTTTCGGGGCCAAAAGTTGCCCTGAAATTGTAGCAATTTTTAAAGTAAAAAGTTTGGGAGACCTTGGGTGCTATATCCAGCCTGCAGGCCACAGTTTATCCACCTTAGGTTAGGAACATAGAGCTGCACCCTACTGAAGCAAACTGAAGGCCTATCTAGTCCAGCATTCTATTCAAAAAGAAGTCATTCAGTTGGTCATGGGAAAAGCCTGTTGCCTTTATCCCTAGTTAGCAAAGCCCGTGATGAGAAATAACGGGCAACACAGTTCCATGATATCTGGAAGGCTATATGCTTTAACTGTTGGAAAAAATCCAGCAGCCCAAAGGGCACAAGGATTACAGATGCCTTCTGCTTAAAAAGAGAGAGAGAGAACCATACAAGTAGCCAGTGCTTGCCTTATCCTCCATAAATTTTTCTAATCCTCTTTCTTAAAACTCCTGCTTGGTGGTCATCATTACATCCTGTGGAAGCAAACTGCGTCATTTAACTACATGCTGTGGGAAGGATTTCCTTTCATCTGTTCTGAATCTTCTATATCTCACCTTCATTGAATCATTCCAGATTCTACTATTATGAGAGAAAGAGAGGGAGACAGAAGCTGTCAGTCCAATTTCTCCACACCATCTCTAATTTCAACCCTCCCAATGATTTCCCACCACCATAGCCTTTATTTTCTACGTAAAAAAGTCACAGGCATTATAATACCTCTTCAATCTGCCACAGGACAGTTGGGCAAGTCACAATTTCTCAGCCTAAAAGGAAGGCAACGGCAAACCTCCTCAAGATAAATCTTGCCAAGAAAACCTTCGGAGTTGTAAGTCAGAGTCTACTTGAAAGCACCTAACAATAATGACACTCCCTTTTAATTACAGATGTAAACTCTGAAGCAAACCTGGTCAAAAGCCTCTCTTATTTGAAATGCTTGGGACCATGAATGTGCTGTATTTTGGAATTTTTCCCTCCACGACTTGTGTTGTGCCTGAGAGGCGAGGCTGGAGAGAGACCGAGGATCTGTGAAATGGCGGTATTCCAAGCACAGTGCTCAGTGCAAATCCACACCTCCCACCATTTCACAGATCCTCTGCTTCTCTCTTTTTGCCCCCAGTCACCTGCTTTTGTCTTTGAGCTGGTAATTGTGGTGCTCCTACTTGCCTGTCACTCAGATCCTCAGATTCTCTCTTTTGCTGCCAGCTGCCTGCTTCCGCTTTCGAGGTGGCGGTTGCAGCGTTCCTCAGATCTGAGAGACTGACAAGGAGCACCACAGCAGCCTCCGCCTCAAAGGTGGAAGCAGGTGGCTGGAAACAAAAAGTTGGTTCTGGGATTTCAGATTTCTGGATAAGGAAGGCTCAAGGCTCAACCTGTATTTACATTTACTTTTTTTATATTTATCAAGCTAAGTGATCTTTATATTTAAAAAAACATTTTCATCCTCACAACCCTATCAAGAGTAGATCGTTCAGTTGACTGTTTTTTGACAACTTCTGCTAAACCATGCGTGGGTTGGGCATGTATGTTCTTTAAGCATGACCTCTGCAAAATCTCACCCTCGGTGCTATGCTGAAGCGAGGGCAACCCAGAGGAGTTCCCCAGGGGAGCAAATCTACATATTTCACAGGCCTCCCCCGGAGTTCTCAGCAGCATATGTCACTTGGATTTCCACCCTGGTTTCCCCCAACAAAAAACCCACTATGCTAGTGAAAGATGAGGCCAGAGGCGGGCACGGGGTAGGTACAAATCCATCAAGCAAGATTTCTTCTACACCACTTCCTTTGCCCCTTAAAGCTCTCACTGACAATTACTGAACCGTTTCGTGAAAGCTAATGAAAAATACACAACATTCCCCACGCATCTACTGACTAAAGGCATATGAGGTAAGATTTCTTTATAGACAGTTATACTCTTTCCCCCTTAAAGACTGTCAGACTGGTTATTTTTTCCCCCACAGGGTTAATCACACAGGCTGAGAAATCAAAGTGTCTGAAACTGAAAGGAAAAAAAAAAGTAGAAAAACAGGTAAAAGAAAAGAAAAGCTTATGCGTGGCCCCCGAGCTCACAAAATTGTACTGAGGCTCAGAATCAATACTGACTTTTTAGGAACTGCCCAGCGAGGAAGCAGAAGGACGGCTGACCAGGATTTTAATGAATCGACTTCATCATTAGCAATATTGTCCATCTCCCTCCCCATTTTACAAACATTAATGAGAATGACTCTATAGTCCTCTGTATCTGCCCAACGTCAACGTATGGTTGAAAGTTTATGGCTGATATTCTCTTTTAGTCCTAACTACAGTAGACCCATTAATCCCATTAGATTTATCTATGTGTTAACTCATCATTCGACAGTCAACTGAATGGATCTATTCCAGTTGGGACTGAGCAATGGGAGTCCAGCCAAATTTTTTGCCATCAATCTGTGCACATGTAGAAAATATAAGATGGTATAGTACCATGTTTCCCAACCCTGGGTTCCCAGATGTTGTTGGATTGTAACTTCCAGAATCCCTAACCACTGATGACACTGGCGAGGGCTTCTGGGAGATGAAGTCCCAGAACATCTGGGGATGCAAGATGAGGAAAACAACTGACATATGTGGCATATGTGGAGGGGGCATGATGGCAACAATCCCACCCATCACATATCTCTGGTATACTTGGTGATTGTGTAAAAAGTGCTTAGATCTTCTATGGCCCAAGAGACTGCCAATTACTGTTGCCAAGTAGCAGCTATTCTTAGATTCACATCTTGATTGGTTCTAGAAGGAGAGGGTGTGAAGCAGTGTTGGCCTTCTCCCAAGCTGAGAAATGGGCACCAGCCCAAAGACTGATGCTACAAAAATGCTGAATCCCAATATTTAAGCTAAGATTACTTCACCCTGCTGTTACAGAAATCATTAGGTAAGAATCACAGAACATTTCATATACTAGGAAATACAATGGAAATCAGGGACAAAATTAGCAACCAGACATTTCAACTCTGTGCCAAAGACCTGTCAGATTGTGGGGGAGGACAAGGCACTATGTTCTTCTGACCCAACCCATAATATGAAGCAGACATATTTGTTTATCCCGTACCCCACACACTGTAATTCCATGAAGGCAACATGACTAGAGGTATCACTGAATATTGGCACCTGGGTCCTGGATTCACACCAACTTCCATGTTTCAAACCACTAGTACTCAACCCTTCTGGGTGTCAACCTCCAGAAGCACTAGACAGTTCAGTCAATGGTCAGGGATTGTGGACGGTGAAATCCAAAACATCTGAAGGCTGAGAACCACTGTTTTATAGTACATTGTCTACATGGAGCTCACTGATGGGTTTTTCGTTGCAAGCAGTTGGGATGGGCCCTTGCAATCACCTTGGAATGGTTCAGATTGAAACAGGTTCAGCTAGAGCTGATTATGCAGCTGTTACACTTAATCCCTCCCCTCACTGATATTACAGAAGGTGGTGTTTGGAGGGTTCCCATGTGGTTTGTCATCCAGGTACTGACCCAACCAAACGTTGCTTAGGTTCAGCAAAAGATGTTGCATCAATGAACCTTTGTTGCATATTCTAGAGCCTGGGAGTTATCTCTTTTGCTATAAACATGTTCTAACCAGGCATTTATATGTATTTACCTAAATCAGGGCCCCGAATAATGCAGTCCTCCAGCTGTTGGGACACCAACATCCACTATCCTCAGCCAACAGTGAGAAATGCACAGAGTTGTGCTTTAACACTCTCTGGAAGGCTGCATTATTCTCAACCTGAGTTTTATAACTTGATACCCCTGCAGGAGGGGGTAAGAGACTTACATGATGAGGCAGCTCAACTTGTCCGTTAAAAGACTTCTAACTGAAAATGGAACGTCTAAGAAATGAGGGCTTAAGAAACCACATGAGATTAAAGTACGATGAACTGCAGAGATTACTAATATCAGATTTTGCAGAGGAATAAAGAAAATCTACAAGAAGTAGCCCTACTGCAATTATGAAACTATGGAAATATCTTTTTCTCAGGAAAGGAAATAAGATTTCCTTTGAGACAAACTCTATAAAGAGAGGACCACATGGGGAATGGAATCACTTCGCTTTGAGATTCAGACGCTTGAGTCTTCTTTCTGCCTGCATAATATCCATCTTCCTCTTTAACACTGGGAGGGATTTTTGAAGTCAAGATGAAGATCATGGCTGAGAAATGCATGGCTCCCAGAAAGTGATGGACTGCACCTCCTGTCATCCCGACAGCACAGCCAACGTTACAGGATGATGGGAGCTGCAGTCCAACTTGTTCAGGGCCCTACGCTCCCACCTGTGATATAAGATAAAACAGTTTTATTATCCCCACACTGCATATCAGAAGACTGAGGCTGAAAGAGAATTGGCTAGTGATATCACAACAGAGATAACAGTCAAACTGACAACTCTCTCAAGCTGGAGCTCAGCCTTTTTCTCACTACTGAGATTGCTGCAGAAGTGTTACATCCATTCTAACTAACCTGCAATCCTCTGGAAGTTATTAAACTCCAGTTCCCAGCAACCCCAATCTGCTTGGCTAGTGGTGAGGCATGATGGGAACAGTAGTTCGTCAGCACAAGCCCACAGCCCCTGAATTCAATTTATGCCTGTTATTATGGTCGGCCCTTCACATTCACAAGTTTAACATTCACGGATTTGATTATTTACGAGTTTCTTCAACCCCTGCCCCGCCACCTCAGGCACCTCTTTTTCAAGGGAACATTCCCTCTCTGTGGCTCCAACCGGGCCATACAGCCCTTTAAAAAAACCCACCTGAGGTTGCCATCATCATTGTCGTCCTCCTTCTCCTCCAGCTGCTGCCTGGCCAGCTCACAACCCAATTTTTCAGTACCACAAACCTCTCCAGATGTCCCCATGCACACCCAAGGAAGGAGATGGGCGAGAGAGAGGAAGCAGAGGGCCATCATGCCCAGCCCCCCACCTTTCCCTCTCCCTTCCCTGACCTAGTTTGGACCCTGGGTGCCCGCTCTCCTCATTGTGCTTTGGTCCCCTTTCCCCAGACGCACACACACACACATCTTTTGATATTTGCAGTTTTCCCACTTTTGCAGGGGTCGCAAGCCCCCAACCCTAGCAAACGTGGAGGGCCAATTGTATTTACAAAGTATTATGTGACACATTGTCCAAATTAAAAACCTAACGGAAAGCAAAATGCACACCCATGCCATGCGTTTAGAATGCTACCAAGTAATTGCAAAGTAAGTCAATCCTCACTCTGCTGCCCTGGCGCAAAAGACCAGCTGAAATGGGATGACATCCAACCACAACTCTAACATGCCTTGTTAAGCACCCAAGAAGCTATCTCTTCAAAAATGCCTGGAGAACAGAGACACCCATGTGTTAAACAGATGCAGGAACACATCATCCCACTTCCGAAAGCCTACTACAGGTGACCACGTCCAATTCAAAGGAATGGTTTTGACCTCCAACAGCCAACATGGTCTGGGACCTGATGATCTCATGAAACACCTTCTCCCTTATGAGCAATCCACCCTGTATACCCCACTTTTCTTCAAAATTCCCTACCCAAGGACCCAAATGCCACCTTTGATTGAGCAGAGTAAAGGGTTTATCGGGAGCAGAACCCTGTTTTGGTGGCTATTATAGAGCCGTGAAATGCATTTCTGCAGCAGGCTCTCTTTTTGCTCACTCTTATTTCAGAGATGAAAACTATCATTTCTGTTTTTAACGATAGCATGCTCCTGGTTTTCCTTTTGGGACTGTTTATTAAAATTGATCTAACATTTTCTGTATTTTTTAAAAAAAGTTCTTTTAGAGGGAAAACAGCTGCAAGTGGACAAAGCTGCCTTGAGTCCCAATTCTGGGGGAAAAATGATAACGAGGAAGACGATGCTGATGGAAATTTCATGTTAAAAGACAGGTGACTTAAGTTCCACAAAATAAAACCTTAAACAACTGTTAAACACACACACCAGATGTGCTATTAGCATGTTTACATGCAGCAATATTCTGCAGAACTCCAATTTCTGCAGAACTGAAAAGGGAAACATAAGCAGAGCCAAGGACCTTAATTTCACACTCTGAATTTCGAGACTCAGTTATGCTATTTTAATATGGTTGCCATTTGCAAAACTAGTTCTAACCTTTAAGCATTCTTGTTAAAGTGATGCACCTGGTTCTGAAATCCCAGCTTCCGAATCTAGATCCTTACAGTCTCAGCTCAGTCTGTTCTTCTATTTATAAGTCTCCGTTGCCATCTGGTTACCAAACTTTAGACTCCAAAAGAGTTCTCCCACACAGATTTAAAAAGTGGCTTCTAATTCTGGTGCATTTACATGCTGGAGTGTAAATATAGCTCTCACTCAGAAGTTTGCAGCCATTTATTAATTTCCGCCTTTGGTTAATGAGAGATGCTATCTTGTAAGCAGCTGCCTTGAATCAGCAAAGGCGTAGTGAGTGACATGGTGTGCTTGCACTTCAGTTTCTTCGAAGGTCAGCAAGGGAGCGTCCCAGAAACGTTCTATGTCTCAGCACCTAGTTTGGGTAATCAAAGTACGGAAGCATTAAGCTGCCACTTCATGGAGAGTTACTAAGAGAAATATTACTTTGCTAGAGGATATGGCAAAAAAGGTTCAGCCATCTACTTCCTCAATGAAAGATACTCTCCCTGAGTCTTTGGGGAGCTAAAATGTAGGCCAAGATCAGAAATCTTTTTACACTACACAATTCTAGCACTATGATTCTACTGTTACTTCGGTGGTTGCATCAGATGGATTTGAGAATTCTCAGCCAGAGAGTTCTAGGGCTCCACAAACTCCAATTCCCAGGATTCCAGAAGATGTTCCCATGGCAGCTGAAGTGGAACCACAGTGGTAGAAAGTGTAGCGTGAAAGGGCCCCAGGAGTAGGAAAAGCTAAGTCCTTCAGCCCAATTTAATGTAGTCTTTGTCCAGAACTTGGAAAAATTATAGAATCTTAAAGTTGGAAAGGACCACAAGGGCCATCTAGTCTAATTTTCTCTGCCATGCAGGAATGACATAGGTAAAGCACTCTTGAAAAATGAAGACCAAGATAAGCCAGTCTTTAACTTCAGTCTCATCAACTCAACAAAGCTACTATGAGGATAAAGGAGGTGGGAGAAAGGTCACAAACTCAGCCCTTAGTCATCTGGAGGCAAGACAAGACCAAATATGTAATAAATACAAGACCTGTGCTGCTTGAGATATTCTGGGAGTTGTCACTGAAAACTCTCCATATTCCAAGGTGTGCTTACAAATTGATCAGAGGAAGGACATGAAATGTCACGATTTTATCTTTGTTGTGAAAATGTCAGATTTCATTCATGGGACTATCAAAACCGACCCAACTTTTTCCAGTTAAATGAGACGAGTTATGCAAGTGTAGGAGGGTAGCAAAATTAAGAAACTGGCCACCTATTGGTGTACAGCAAAACCATAAATATCAAACTGAGTCATGCTTTGTAAGTTGCATAACTGTCACAACTGCTGCAGTGCTTCTTTGCTAGACATCGGATAGACTGTAACGAGACCAATGCTAGCTGAATATCCACATGACTGGCTTGCGAAGCAAACTGGCCTCTGGTTGCATGATCTTGAAAGATAAGCGTAATGCAACTGCCGTGCAGCAATGTGAGGACAAGAACTGCTGATGATGACACTAGTTATTTACATGAGCAAGTGGAAGCAACGTATCACAAATGAATGAACATTTGGAAGAAGCACTGCTGGGGGACAGCACCACTCCCAAAGAAGAGATCTTTGGTACTATCAAAAGTGTTTGTCAAAAACGCATGAAAAGTGGCAGTGCTTTTACATTGCAGTTAGTTAGTAATTAGTTAGGTTTTGTTTATGGCAATATATTAGTGTTTTTGTTTAAGTTTAGCTTAGTTTTAAACTAAAACACATTACTAAAACACTAATCTGTTACCATAAACAAAACCTAACCTAGCTACACAATTAGCCCTATGTATCTGCAAATTCTGTATCCATGGATTCAACCAACCATGGCTTGAAAATATTTTTAAAAAACCCAAAAAGCAAACTTTTGATTTTGCCATTTTATATAAAGGATGCCATTTTACTACACCACTGTATCTAAGGGGACTTGAGCATCCACAAGTTTTGGTATCCACAGAGGGTCTTGGAACCAAACCCTAACACAGAGCTTTCCAAAGTCCTCCTGTTGGTGACACACTTTTTTAGACATACATCATTTCGTGACACAATAACTCAGTTTTACTATCAAACCAGAGGTTAAACTAAGCCCTTATAAGAGATACAGACACATACATAAATTGTAAAAACAAAATGTATGGGGACACAACATATCTCATAAAAATCTTTCATATATTTTTAAAAATATATGATTTATAAATAATAACATACATTTCCAAGAGTGTAGACAACACACCTGCACACTTCAGGCAACACGCTAATGTGTCCCGGCACACCACTTGGAAAGCCCTGCCTTAGCATCTGATACCAAGGGCCCTTTGTACATATATATTGTTTATGTATAATTCTTTTCTTCTTCTCTTTTCCATTTCTTTCTCCTTTTTTTCTAAATGTTGATTACCTTGTCAAAACCTGTAAAGTAGAGGCGGAGGACCATCGGCTTACGAGCTGTGTATATCCCACAGCAGCTGCATACAGGAAACCTTGGAAGGCTGCACAGCTGCCCGCTCTCTTCACTACAGTATCTTTGGATATGCTCTTCAACTTTGACTCTCAAGCAGCAGTTGCGTTAGGAAAAAATAGAGAGAAGTAGGGAGACAGGGCATGCCCACATGAGAAGGGTCAGTGGCTGTACTGCTAGTGTGTTACGGGGCTGTGTGTGTCTGTGCACATGCCTTCAAGTCACCTGTCAACTTATGGTGATTCCATGAATTTCATAGGGCTTTTTTTAGGGAAGGAATACTCAGAGATGGTTATGTCCAGCTTTCTCCAAATTGGTACCCTCCCCACATGGATTGGAATACATCCCCAGCCATGACCACAGAGACTGAGAATGATGGACATTTGAATGCTCTTCCTTTGTGGGGAATGGGAGCTTCCCACTTGGTTGTGTGATTACCATAAGTGAACGTAAGAGAATAAGAAAACAAACTCAGTTAAAAAAAATTACACCCAAGCCTGACAACTTTGCCTCTAATAAACAAAAGAACGCTTTAATAGCAATGCAAATTTGGTAATAGAGATGAATAGGCAAAATAAGTTTATAAATTTTGGCTTATTTTGTTTCTAAGAGCTCAATGTTGACTCTTTTTCTCCATTTGTGTCATTCAGTCTCTCTCCATGCTTGTGTATTCATTGCTGCAGGAAGGACAGACAGAGACAAAATAGTGTGGAACGGCTGTTGTTGTTGTGTGCCCTCAAGTCATTTCCAACCTTAAGGCAAACCTATAATGGAGTTTCTGGGGGCTGAGAGATTGTGAGGCATCCAAGGTCACCCGGTGGGTTTCCATGGCTGAGCAGGAATCATACTCGGGCCTCTAGGGTCGTCGTTCAATGCTCAAACCGTTATACCACACTGGTTCTCAGTATGGAAAGGAGGTGAATGTAATACGATCAGGACAAAGTCATTCTCATGGGGGAGAAGGATGGAGATGTGCAGAAAATCTAGTCCATTCCCAGAATCTCCCTGCCAGTATGGCTAGCATCCATACTGACTGAGGTACTCTGGGAGTTCCAGTTTCCAACAAGCAACTTTCCCATGCTCTACCAGATGCTCATAGGAACTGTTGCCCATTTTTTCTTCTGTCTCAGATTCTGCCAATGAAGGTTTTGAGCGAAAAAAGAGGAACAACGGGAGTGTCTACACTGCACAATTATAGCTGTCTGATGCCACTATGATTCCTTCCTAAAGAATGCTGTGATTTGGAATTCAGAATGCCCTCTTGTACTCTTATGCTGTAGCAAGTGCATTCTCCCCTGCCTGAAAGCTCCCTCACAGCCAATTCTAAGTTGCTCATCAAACTACAAATCCTAGAGTCCCATAGGATGGGGCCACGACAGAGAAAACTGTATAGTGTATAATTTTGTAGCATTCATTCTGTAGTGTGGCTATGCCAAAAGAATGTGAGCCACAAAAGTTAAACAAAATATGTATTACATTTTTTAAAAAAATCTTGAGTTTCCTCCAAAACACTCTGAGTAGCATATGTGACTCTCTTCCCTATTTCTGATTTTATCGTCACAACAACCCTATGAGGACAGTTAGGCTGAAAATCATGATTGGCCCAAAGCCCCCAGCGAAGCTCATGGCTAAGTGGGAGATGTGAACTCAGTTAACAGAAGACACTGGTGAGCCCCCAAAAGCATCCTGGACACAAAGAAGAGTTTCTCTGCATCTTCACATGATTTGCTGCTTCCAACGTACCACCTTCTGATAGGTCATTCTGTCAGTCTTCTCACTGTGTATAACTGTGTATAACTGTGTATAACTGGATCATTCCGTTGCAGTAGAATTCAAAGGAGCCTGTCTGTTGCATCTATGTAGGACTGACTTCTCTGAATGAGGCATCTCCAGAACACCTTTTGAGAAGAACTAATCTTTACTCTTTCACACTGGAAGCATCAACAGTAACACAGGAAATGGCCTCTAGTATTTGCTAAAGTTAAAAGCATTTGCCCACCTAACGCGGCACTGCCTACTTTGAAACAAAGTAAAAGTTTGGTTCTTTCCACTGAAAACTTAGAAGCAATGACCTACCATATAATCTCCTGTGACTACTTGCTTTTCGGGCAGAATGGGAATATAACAGATTTAAAAAATAGTTAGTGTATATACCTGGCGCTGCCCAGGATCTTATTTTCTCATAGGTAATACCTGTTAGAAAGATTTGAGATCTTGTGTCTCTAATTCCCCAAAATGTCTTGTCTGGTGCTTATAACTTTTCCCCATATTCCCCAATCCAATCTGTATTCAGTTATTAACATACAGAGGTTGGGTTCCTGAGGGAATTCACTGCCCTCCTCCTTGCTGCCAGGCCTTATCTCCATAGCAACCAGCCTATTCAAGACAGACACAGTTGACTGAGACCCAAGAGCTCTCTGGCTGAGAATTCTAAAGGCCCCGCCCTAAACTGCAAACCCCAGGATTCCACAGAATCTTCTCAGGCAGCCAATCATATGAGGTCTTCGCCTGACACAGACAAACTAACTCTGACTTCTATATATTAGATGTAACAAGTTAAGAATGAAGTTACTTTACTGGTACAATGAGCAACAGTTCCCTGTTACTTAAAAAAGTTACTTTCAAAGGGAATTTTGAGAGAATTTTTTCAAGTGTTAATGCCATTTTCTTATTAACTGACAAGAAATTACTTTTCAAAGTGTCAGGAGAAGGAATTACTTTTTATAAAAGTGACTTTCCAAGCTCTACTTCCACGCTGCAGCATTTCCAGCAACCCTGATAAACAACAAGAGGTGCCTTTCCTGTTATGTCCTTTTCAAATTATGGATGTGACTACAACTACGCTCTCCATAGGGGAGTCTCTGACTTGAGTTTCCCAATTCTTGCCTCTTGTAACTTTGTATATCTGCCTTCAAGTTCCCTATCCCTTTCTAGCAACCTCATGAATTTCAGTGTTCTTAGACATGGAACACTCAGAGGTGGTTTCACAGTTCCTTTTGCCATTTCCTGTCTACAGTACCTGGAATTTATTAGCAGTCTCCCATCCAAGTACTAACTAAGGCTGATCTTGCTTAGCTTCCAAAATCAAACGGGATCTGGTGCCTTTAGGGTATTTCAGCTCTTATTCTTATCTTATTATCAATTGCTCTCACCGTCTTACTAATTATCTTACTTTATCTAGCTTACTGAAGTACTCAACCTGGGGGATGGGGAGCAGGTGACGAAGGGGGGGAAATGCAGTACAGAATAAGTAGAGAAGTAGTACAGGAATATCTGGCTAAACTAGATGAATTCAAGTCTCTAGGGCCAGATGAATTACATTCAAGGATATTAAAAGAACTGGCAGAAGTCACTGCTGAATCACTTGCAATAATCTTTGAGAACTCTTGGAGAACAGCAGAAGTCCCAGCAGACTGGAGGAGGACAAATGTCGTTCCCATCTTCAAGAAGGGGAAAAAAGAGGACCCAAATAATTATCACCCGGTCAGCCTGACATCAATACCAGGAAAGATCCCAGAGCAGATGATTAAACAGTCAGTTTGTAATTACTTAGAAAGCAATGCTGTAATCACTAAAAGTCAACGTGGATTTCTCAGAAATAAATCATACCAGACTAATCTTATCTCTTTTTATGATAGGATTACAAGCTTGATAGATGAACGGAATGCTGTAGATGTAGCACATCTTGACTTCAGTAAGGCCTTTGACAAAGTTTCCCATGACACTCTTGCAAAGAAGCTAGTAAAATGCAGGCTGGACAGGGCTGGTGTTAGGTGGATTGCTAATTGGTTGACCAACCGAACCCAAAGGGTGCTCACCAATGGCTGCTTTTCATCCTGGAGAGAAGTGACTAGTGGGGTGCCTCAGGGTTCTGTCCTGGGCCCAGTGCTATTCAACATCAATAACTTGGATGAAGGAGTGGAGGGCATGCTGATCAAATTTGCAGATGACACCAAATTTGGAGGGGTTGCTAATACCCTAGAGGACAGGATCAAATTTCAAAATGACCTTGACAGATTGGAGAGCTGGGCCAAAGTTAACAAAATGAATTTCAACAGAGAGAAATGTAAAGTCCTACACGTAGGCAGAAAAAACGGAATGCACAAAATATAGGATGGGGAACGTGTGGCTGGATAGCAGTATGTGTGAAAGGGATCTAGGAGTCTTGGTAGATCACAAGCTGAACATGAGTCAGAAGTGTGATGAGGCAGCCTAGAAAGACAGTGCGATGTATGGTGTCTAGATCAAGGGAGGTAATGGTACCACTCTATTCTGCGTTGGTTAGGCCTCATTTGGAATACCATGTCCAATTCTGGGCACCCCAATTCAAGAAAGATATCAACAAGCTGGAATGTGTCCAGAGAAGGGCGACCAAAATGGTGAAGGGTCTGGAAGCCACGCTCTATGAAGAACGGCTTAGGAAGCTGGGTATGTTTAGTCTGCAGAAGAGAAGGTTAAGAGGGAACATGATAACCATGTTTAAATATTTGAAGGGATGTGATGTCGAGGAGGGAGCATGCTTGTCTTCTGCTGCTCCAGAGACCAGGACAAGGAGCAATGGATTCAAGCTGCAGGAAAGGAAATTCCACTTGAACCTCAGGAAGAACTTCCTGAGGTCAGAGCTGTCTGGCAGTGGAGTCTGCTGCCTCAGAGTGTGGCAGAGTCTCCTTCTTTGGAGGTTTTTAAGCAGAGGCGGGATGGCCATCTGTTGGGAATGCTTTGATGTGTGCTCCTGTATAGCAGGGGTTGGACTCGATGGCCCCTGGGGTCCTTCCAACTCTATGATTCTATCTGTGGAAATTCAAGAAGTGTATTCAAATGCTATAGTCTGTGACACTTCTGTGTAAAGTTCAAATGTATACATAATAAGCATGATGGGTTTTTGCAGGTTCATGGGAAGGACTGGATGCTGCAATTTCCCCCCAATCTCCTCCCTCTTTCCCTGTGCCCACACTGTGGGCTGACTGTGCCCCTTTGACCCAGAATTGGGTTACATTTTCTCCTCCCGGGAAATCCCGACATCAGCCATGTTACACCTACAGCGCTTGCTACACATATATATCATTAAAAATAGCACAGAGGAAGGATGCTTAGAGAAGGGGAAGTCTGACTCATTCACTCCTTTGACACTTTAACTTTTCTGTTACACACACATTCATGTTTGTGATCCGTATCTTACTAGGAAACCCAGAAAGCCACCGTTTTTGAAAATCCTGCTACACAAGAATTACCCCCTCTTCCATTTTTGGCCATCAGAAACAGACTTTGAAACCACCTGTAGGGAACATCTATTATATTCAGTCCATCTATAATTGTAACTAACAGATACAAACGTGGCCAACCTGGGGCCCTGGAGCAGCATGGCTGCATTGCAGATTCCTTCTGCTTGGGGTTCCAACCATTCTTTTTCCTTTTCTTGACTTTGGGGAAACAGTGAGGTAAATAAAACCAAAAATAGATTGTTCTCCATCTCAAAGGTTGACCAGTAAGCACACCATATCTATTGGGGATGCTCACTCTTCACTGGCCTGCTCCTCCGCCCCTCAATATCCAAGTCCCATTTAAGAGAAAAATGGAATATAAATATTTTTTTAAAAAAACAATATTGGATTTTCTCTGCGGTGGCCCAGGTGGATGGATACATGTATGTTCAATCCTAGCTACATTTAAATCTTGGATTTCCCCACTGATTTCCAGAAACACATCTCTGTTCTGTCTGCAGTGACATTTTAAAATGACTTGTTACTGTGGATCAAAAATGATTTCTCCCAAGCAGTGATGGACTTCACTTTAATTATACTGATACATCTCTCCCTACTTCCTTCCTTTCTAACTGTTTGTTGTTATTTGCCTTCAAGATGACTTCGGCTTATGACCCTCTCCTAGGGTCTTCTTGGCAAGATTTGTTCAGAGGTTTGCCACTGCCTTCCTGAGCATGTTCTCTGCAAATGAACAGTCTTTGAAAATGGTTGAGGGTGACTTCCCCAAAGTCATTCAGTGGGTTTCCACTGATGAGTGGGGATTTGAAATGTGACTTCCCAGAATCCTAATCTGGCGCTCACAACCATGCTGACTCTTCCGTGAAAGCCCACAAACTGCTTCCAAGCCATCCGGTTGTCAGTTCTTTTGCCAAGGACACTCGGCTTAGTGCTGATAAGCTGAACATGATTCAGCAATGCGATGCTGCAGCAAAGATGGCAAATGTCATTTTAGCCTGCATTAATAGAAGCATAGTTTTCACGCCAAGGGAAGTCATAGGCCCACTATATTTTTTGCCGGTCAAACCTCATCTGGAGTACTATGTTCAGTTCTAGGCACCTCCTTTTAAGAAGGATATGAACAAGTTGGAGCAGGTTCATGGAAGGAGAATGAGGATGATAAGAGGCATGGAGAACAAAACACATGAGGAGAGGTTGAAGGAGATGGGTATGTTTAGCTTGATGAAGAGAAGACTGAGGGCTGACATGATTGCACTCTTTAAATACCTCAAGGGTTGTCACAGAGAGAACAGTCATGTTCTGAAGAGCAGGACCAAGTCTAATGATTTTAAATCGGAGGACAGCAGATTTTGTTTGAACATCAAGAGGAACTCCTTGACAGGGAGAGCTATCTGGAAATGGAACCAATTGCCTAGAGATGCGGTCTCCTTCTCTGGACATCTTCAGAAAGAGGCTGGACATCCATCTGCTGAGAATGCTCTAGCTGGAAAGCCTACATTGAGAGTGGGTTGGACTTGATGGTCCATAGTCCAGTTCTATGACTCAACAATATGTACTACACTGAGATCTTAAGAGAGATGGGGAGTCCCTTCTATCATCACAAGTCAGTTTTTCAGTTTTTGTCAGGAGAGTGCTTCTGCAAACCTTGAGGTTACCCCATATCTTCTAATACCTGCCTCTTGTGTGGCGGTGTTAGTGTGGATTTGACTGCCTAGGAATGAAAACGGGAAAAGTCAGAATGGAAAGAGTTGAAATCAGGCACCTTTGATGAATTTCTTTGGTGACAAAATCTAAATTAGGAACAGGTCAGTAATAAACTAGTTTTGTACCTGGGTGTTTTGTTGTTGCTTTGTGCCTAAGTAATTTCCAACTTATGGCAACCCTAAGATTTGTTGCAGCTTCAACTATGTGGAATGGTCTGTTTACTCAGACACCTTAATGATTATTTTTCCTACCATTAACACTGTCATTTATTCTCAATCCAAATGAATTGTTTTTAATGGACTACATTATTTATTAAAGGTTATTATTTTTCAAAAGTGTTATTTATTTGTTTTTACTACTTGTTTTATTTTTTTAATTGTAAACTCTTGAGAACCATAAATTTTTTTAATGAACAGTAGTACAGAAATGCTGTGATGTAATTTATCCTGACTTACATAACAACAAAAAAGTGACAGTTTTGGATTCACAGACCTGTGATTTGTATGAGATGTTATTTCTGTTGTAGTTCATTTGGTTGGTTCGGGAGAACCTTAATGCTGGCAGAGGCCGTTCCCCTCCTGGCCGTGTGGAGGGGCCTCTCCATGATTCTCAACACTGTCATTTTCTCTCTCTTTCTTCTCCTATATAATTTTTAAAGCATCTTTTGCCTGATGAAGAAGCCAGCAGAAGCTTGAAAGCTTGCATGATATGTTTTGTGAACTTTCGCTGGTCAATAAGGGTATCTTCCTTTCGCGAATTTTAGATTTTGTTTTATTTTGTTGTATGGCCACCTGTGAGTATGCTTCCTGGAGCCATGTATGCAAACCCGTCATTTCCAAGGAGTTCTAAACAAAGAGCCTGTCAAGCACCCAGGAGAGACAGAAGGGAAGATAAGCCACTTTGTGGGGTTGGTAATTGCTCTTCACTACCGCTCTCATCTTTCAGGCATAGCTGTCTCCTTGGAGATCTGTCATTCTCTCCATCTTCCAAAGCTGGATTTCCCATGAGCTCAAAGGCAAATTTAAGCAATTAAGGATAATAAACAGTATAAGGAAGAAGAGACACCTTAACGGCTGCTGTCTTGCTGGCCTGAAGAGCAAGCAAGAAGCATAAAAGAATTCTGCTTATTCAGAGACCTAAAGTGGCAAGCTTTTTTTTTCCCTGGCATCTAGGATCTTAAGGAGATCCAATGTGATACACTGGCTTGAATGTTGGATAACTCCAGAGACTAGGGTTTGACTCCCTGCTCAGACACCAGATTCCATCTGATCTTGGAAGCTAAACAAAGTCTGCTCTGAGCAGTACTTGGATGGGAAGCCGCCAATAAATACTAGGTGCTTAAGGCTGTATTTTGGAGGAAGGAACTGGCAAAACCGCCCCTGAGTATTCCTTCCCTAAGAAAACCCTATGAAGTTCATGGGGTCACCATAAATCAATAGGCAACCTGAAGATGTGTGCACGCACACACATACACACACACTAAACTGGTTGTTGTACTGGCTGTGTGCCCCTCCTTCATGCATAGAGAAGGTTGAGAAATAATGAAACATGGGGAGCAGAAATCTAAGCCACTTGCTCCCACTTTTGAGAAACACAAGCCTAGCCTCAGCTGCACAGCCTTATAACAGCTCCAATGTGTCTATAAGGGGTGGGGATAACTCTGAGGTAAGCCACTAACATATGCAGCACTCTGATTATTACAACTAAGCATTATCTAATTAGTTAAAAGCTAACTATTTAAAGGTGTAACCACTATCCACAGCTAGTGCCATACAGCCATGGAGACAAGGGTTGAAATCCCTGCCTGGCCATGGAAACCCTTCGGTTGACTTTGGGTAAGTCATACTCTCTTAGTCTCAGAGGAAGGCAATGGCAAAACTGCTTCTGAATAAATCTTGCTCAGAAAACTTGCAATAGGTTCTCCTTGTGTGAATGTGTATGTGACTTCAAGCTGCTTGTTGATTTATGGCTACTGAATAAATTTCTTAGGCAAGGAATACTCAGAGGAGATTTTGCCAGCTTCTTCCTCCAAGATACAGCCTACAGAACCTGATGTTCAATGGCGGTCTCTCATCCAAGTACTAACCAGGGCTGATCCAGCTTTGCTTCCAAGATCTGGTATATTTAGGGTATTTAGGCTACAGCTTTACCTTAGAGTCACCATAAGCTGGAAACAACTTGAAAGCACACCACAAAGCACTATCCAACAGCATGAGAATGAGTTCTGGGTAGACATGTACAGGATTAAGAGAACAGGGGAATTACTATATTTAAATATTTGAAGGGACGTCATATGGAAGATGGAGCAAGCTTGTTTTCTGCTGATCCACAGACTATGACATGGACCAGTGGCTTTAAACTTTAGTAAAAGGAATTCCACATAAACATAAGGAGAACTTCCTGACAGTTAGAGCAGTTCAACCATGGAATACTCTGCTGCCAGGGAGTATGGTGGAGCCTCCTTCTTTGGAAGCTGGAAGACCACCTTTTGGGAATGTGATTGGACTCAATGGCCCTTATCTTCCAGCTCTATGGCTCTACGATTCTACCCTTACGGATTGAAGTTCTGAACATGTCTGACAGATTATGGAAGCTATAGTCTGAATATGTAACTTTGCCACCACCCTCCAAAGGTATTAACAATATGATCTCTCACTGCATGTTACGGTTACTCTTATCATGGCAGGCTAGTTAACCAAGCAGGTCAATAGCTCTGCATAAGGCCAAGCGTGAAGACCCTGTTTTGCAAAAAGGCACAAGAGCCTCAGAGAAGTTATAAAGAAACTGATTTCTTTTTGACCATCTGAATCAGCAGCAGCACTGAAAATTCTGTTGTTGTTTTTTTAAAAAAATATAAGCCCTGGAGACCCTAACCCTGCCATTGCAGCCCTCCTCCAGCGAGAACTGCCGGCAAAGCCTGCCGCTGCAAGCTTTGCCACCCAACACGCAGGGCCCCCTTGGCAATGTAACCCCCTGGAGATCGCCACCAGTTCCTCTCCGCCTCCCCCTTTTCTCTGATTCAGCAAAGCCCTTGATAAGAAATGTTATCCATCCTTCACTGGGTAATTTTAGCCCCAGCAGATAAGAATCTCTATCAGGCTCAAACATATGGCAGGCTGCAGTAGAGCACACAGCAAATGAGCAGGGTAATTTATTTGCTTGCACTAAGAGTAACCAGCGAGCACAGCAGGGAAATCGGCACAGCAAGCGGCCAGGGCAGGGTGGGGAGATGATGCGGGGGGGGGGGATTGATTTGACGTAACAGCAAGTGCCAAGTTACACACCAGTCTTGGGCAAGCCTGTCGCAGGGAAAATACACACGAATGAGAAAAACAAGAAGGCTCAAAGGGCATTTGGGCAACACTCCTTACATCAAAGCAGGATCACACAGCATCAGATCATCAGGGCTTAAAAATACATATCTATACTGAATACCAAAATCAGAATCATCCAGGCCATAGTATTCCTGATTTTTCTGTATGGTGTGAAAGCTAGACAGTAAAAAAAAAAAAAAACGACAGGAAGATTATTCTATTTGAAATGTGGTGCTGAAGGAGAGTGCTACAGATACAGTGGACTGCTAAAAAGACAAACGAATGGGTCCTAAAGTAAATCAGAACTCTCACTAGAAGCAAAAATGACTAAATTCAGGTTGTCATAGTACGGATACATCATGAGATGACATGACTCACTGGAAAAGATGATAATGCTTGGCAAAGTGGAAGGCAGTAGGAAAAGAGGAAAACCACACTTGGGCGGAAGGTTGATTCAATCAAGGAAACCGTGTCCTGAGTTTGTAGGACAACCAGGGATCTTGGAGATTTTTCCCTCACTGTGCTGCCATAAATCAAAGCTGATTTGATGTCAAATAACAACAAAAAATATTAAATACTCTGCACACAAGGAAACTGCTCATCCAGCATGCTGTATAAATGTTACACAAAATAAGTAAATTTACATATCTTTGCAGGATTAATCAGATTTTGCTAGTCACACCAAAATGAAACTGTATCCCAAAGCAATTAATAGCTATGGGTTTCAAAATTCTATCTCCTGACTACAAACTATCATGTCTTCCATGCCCAACATCCCTTAAGTCTGCTACCTTTTCTAGACACTAGCCAAGCCCATATTCTTGAACCCTCCCCTGCACCTAGAGCACTAGAAATTTTGATCTAATTTTTAAAATCCAGACGACTGAGATTTTCTGCGCATCAAATTCTGAGTCAGATACCTGATTCTGTGCCAGGGGTTGGGAAAAACCCTCAGAAATAGCCAGGGAATCTGGCATACATTAGATCATACATGCTACATTTAAGGCACTGGGTTGTTTTAGGGGCTCAGTGTTAGATGACACCAAAGTACACACTTGTTCAGCTTAAGATTATCATTAATGGTCAGTTCTAGTATCTTCCAGTACTCCATGAAACTTTACAAACATTATTTTCCGGTAATATTAATGTTTAGTGAATTGCATCTAGACCTTCCTTTGAAAACTATCACCTCCCTCATCGACGGAAATAGTTGCATTTCATCAGTCTTTCCCTACAGAACCAAAAATGTCTTTTCTCTCTAGCCTAATTAGAATCACTGGAGTCCTACAAGGAGTCTTGCCTCAATTATCTTGAAGGGCTCATTTGTTTTCCTCTGAAACTCTATTAATGGAGAATATTTTTAATTTCTCCCACCTAGAATAAGTACTATCAACCCACTTGTCTTGAGTCCTTAGATCAGTTTTTTAAAAAAGCAAAATGTAGGTTATCAAGACCTGTCCATAGTTTCAGACTCAGCCTGATAAGAGTCTCAACGGATCATTATGTTCAGTAATCCAGGGCACACATACATATATAATCATTCTAAAACAAATTTGGGCAAAACATTGCCTATGGATCATGTGTGGCCAACCACCCTGGTTTTTGCAGACCCTTAAAAGTGACAGGAATTTTTTTAAAAAAAATCTATGTTGCTGAATTTTACTGGCAAATCGCTAAATGTACTAGCACAGTGTAAATGACTAATCTAGTCAAATGCTAATCTTCCAGGCAAACTACACAGGGCAATTGACTAAGCTAGTCAATGAGCTTGTCAGTTACCAGTCAAGCAGAAATCTTGGCTCTATAAACATTTCAGAGTAATTTCCCAGTTAAGTGGAACAGGAAGCCTTTAATCTGCTGCTTCAGTTGCCTTTGCTACTGCTTATGCTACCACCCTATAGCAATTTGTGCCCATGTATCGAGTGCAGTGTAGTGGTTTGAGCATTGGACTACAACCCTAGAGACGAGAGTTCGATTCCCTGCTCAGCCACAGAAACCCATTGGGTGATGCTGGGCACGTCATACACCCTCAACCCCAGAGAACGCTTTGATAGGGCAACCATCAGTTTCAGCTGATGGTCACCCTAAGTCAGAAAGGCACATACCACCACCACCAAATTTATTTGAAACTGTAATGACACCAGTGTCAAGCCTCTCAGGGAAGGGTATTCCACAATCAGCTTGCCACAGCACAGAAGGCCCTCTCCAACGTTCTCCCACAGTGTATTGTCTCTGCTGGTGGACAGAGGAGGAGTAACAAATGATGCTACGAGAAGATACTTTAACTGCTCTTCGTCTTTCTTAAATTCCACAATGACAGCCCACTAAACCTTCACTGGAATGGAATGACTAAAGTCCCGAACAGCAGAATATTTTGTTGTCTTATTTGGCCCTTCTATTGCTCATATTCAGAGGCGAGAGCCAGCGATTACGTAGCCTTCCTCCTCTTTCCTCATGCACAATGGAGGCAGCAAGACAAACCAGATTTGCAGAAGTATTTAAAGAAGCGTTCAGAAAGAAAAAGTCTGACAGGTAGCAAACCTAAGGAGGATTGAGCATGTTCAGTGGGCATAGAAAGCTGAGGAGGGGAATAGCATGGGGGAGGTAGAACGGAATGGCCAGAAACAAGCCTGCAATGTTTCGTTGCAGTCCTATTGCAGAAAAACGAAATGCTAACCAACATAGAGAGTTGTTGTTATTACAACTGTTATTATCTTCATTTGTATCCCGCTTTCTGCGGGGCCCACCTATTAAAACAACACAATTTAAAAACATGTAAACAGTATATATTAAAACAGAATTATACTATAGAAGAATTGAAAGAGCTAAAAAGAGATCAGAAGAAGCAATCAAAGTTAAAACAGTACAGCACCCCCTAGCCAGTTCTTTAAAAACCTTCTGTTTTAAAATGCCTGCTTTTTGCCAGCTGCTGGAAAGACAACAAAGAGGGGGTCATTCTGGCCTTCCTAGGAAGGGAGCTCCAGCATCTAGGGGCAGCCACTGAGAAGGCCCTCTCTGGCATCCCCACCAACCATGCTTGCGACAGTGGTGGGACTGAGAGAAAGACCTCCCCTGATAATCTCAAAGCCTGGGGCCAGCTCATACAGTTGCTCACTATCAAGCAATCTAAGTCAAGAGGATAAGAGAATCAGCACAGGACTTGCAAATGACAATTGCACATAAAAATGCTATTCTCTCTCCAAACCATCTCTACTGGTTTTTTTTTTAAAGAAAGGAACATTGATAACAGAGGCCCTTTCCACACTGGGCTATTAAAACGGTGCGGAGTGACCTCCGACGGAGGTCTTCTGCACCGTGGAGTAGACTGGGGCGGACTACTTTCTGTAGTTCCGCATCTCAGTCCAGTTCGGAGAGACTGGAACTGGTCGCACAGCGTGCTTTTTAAAAACCTCTTTTAAGAGATTTTTAAAAAGCATGGAGTGCACGACTCCATGTCGCTCTGTTGCTGCGCTCCGGTGCAGATTTGCAGGCACGCACTAGTGCGTGCCTGCAGATCTGCCGCGGGTAGACTTTAGGCTGGCGAGCTTCTCTGGTTGGTGGAGAGCCTCCACCAACCGGAAGCCACCATTTTGGATGCCAGAGCAGTGCGGAGCGACGAGCTCACACTGCTCCTCATCCCAACGGACTCAACCGGACGCTGAAGAAATCCAGTGAGTCCCGTTTTTGTGCGGTTCCTTTCCCATGTGCGGAAAGGGCCACAGAAAGAAACACAAATGGATTGCTCAACTTTTCCGCTAGCATTTTGACCAAAGAGTCCAGTTCTGAAAGTGATGAACTTACTCCTGTCAGGAACAAGGCAGCAACTCTTGTCATTATCAGACTTTCCACTTTCCTCAGTTCCACAGTGCATCTTTTTCCTGGGAATTCCACACAGTGTACAATACAGTAAACCACTATACTACACAGTGGTCAACATCCCGAACAGTTCCCAATCTTCAAAAGCAAAGACTATGGTTTATTGATAAGAATAGTTACCACCCAAGTATGCTGTTGGCACTGATAGAAAACAAAGAACTATGAAAGCTGTATTAACAGTAAGTTAGCAAGATTTATTTTACTCAAGTTTTATAAAAGAGCTCCATTTTGAGAATTGTTTTTTATAAACCATTTCTCTCACTAGCTGAGCATTCTTTAATATACTTTTCTCTTTAAAATTTGGGTTTCTTTTTCCACTGCCAACCCATCAACCGAATGTTAAGGAAAATCCCTGCTAGATCAAACTATATCAAATGGCCTTTTCTCAAGAACAGAGTTTATTTTACTAACATGGGAAGTCTAAAAATATTTCATGTGAATAAAACATGGGAAGACAATCCAATATAACAACAGATTCAGAATTGTAACAGCATAATATAAAGTATAATATTTGCCCTGGAAGGGTAGCTTTAGCTGGATTATAGCTTTGTTTGCTAAGATCCTGTTTGTCTATTACATTTTACAGATACATCTGGGACTTAAGTCATCCAGCATTCTGACATTGATAGCATTCATCTCCAAGGCACTGGTGAAGCTAGAATAAATAACAGGACAGGTACCATATTTAAATCCATGGCACCCAAACAGTAAGGACAAAAGCCTTCAGAGCAGCATATTCTTGACATTTTTGGATCTTGAATGATCATGGAAAACCTTAAAACAGTGTGTCAAACCAGTAAGTTTTTCATTAATTGAATTTTGAGCATGATCCTAACATCTGAAGATTACTAGTCCATCTATACTCTGAGGTCTACTAGAGATCCTTTAGCTAGACAGGGTGGAAAGATGGAAATCAAGACTTGCATGCAAATTATGCACTTCATCACCAAGCTACAGCTCCTTATCCTAATCTTTACACAACGGTCCTGTAAAGTAGGCTAAGACTCTTAATATTAGGCTGAAGGAAAAGTGGCTTAGCCAGAGCACTGTAGTAGTTTCATAGCTGAGATCTGAACTGGCAGTGCCTAACACACCATACCCAATTTCTACACCACAGTGTAAAATGAACTGTATTGTGGAACCTCCCTGAATAGCTTAATGAAGTCTAGAATGTTGCTTCTGTGCAGAAACTGAGCTGCACTGGTTTTAACATGAGGCGACAAGCGCTATCCATCAGATAGCTATGGTTAAATGGTCAAAATTCCAAACTGATTAGCATGTAAAATACAAAGAAATTCAGACTCAACTCATGCATTAATGATGGCAGCATAATTAAACACACACACACACACACACACACACACACACACAGGAGCTGCTATACAGATGCGGCCACTTAAACAGCGATACATATCTGCCTCCTCCAAATTTCTGTCCCAAATCTAGTCTGCAGGAAAAAGACACTGCACAAATGCTGCCTAAATGGATAGCCATGTTTCTTGTAATGTGGATTCAATTCCCCCTTCAAACCAAAGAGGCAGAGGTCTCCTATTTTTACTGTGACCATTTTGTCCCATGGCCTTCCTTATGTCTAGAGCATGGTATTCCTAACAGTCACTGAAATCTATCAGCTGCTCGATGGCTTCACCACAGAGCAATTTGCTATGATCAGCTGTGATGGGTGGTTTGACGGACAACAAGCGAACCGATTAACCTTTGAGCAGCAAAAGTGCACTTCAAACATTATAGCGACATCTTTACATTGCAAAATGCTTTGGAGCTGACCTGCAGCCCAATCTTAAATTGCCAGCAGAGGCCATGAGGAACTGTAATTACAGTGGTACTGTGTGGTCAGACAAATGGGATCGGGCCATGAACATATGCCAGTGAGGCTTTTTACAAAGTCCACAAGACCACTCTAAATTCCTTGCCAATGCAACATTTTGCCAGCATTTGGTGAACAAAGCTCTCCTATAGCCCTTAGGGTCACAATACATCAGGGTGAGCAATGTGTTGCCCTCCAAATGTTGCTGAATGACAATTCCCACAATCTTTCACCATTGAGTATGACTGCCAAGGTTCATGGGACAATGTAGTACGACATCAGGAAGGCCACATCCTGCTGTACATGATCCTACCACACCTGTACATGACATGTTTACTCACAGAATCTGAATGTACTGTATTGCTTTGGACATCTGGTGGTGAACCTCCTATTCAAATGTTTCCACTTGTTAAAAGGAAATTCCAAGTTCAGTATTCTTCGAGCTGTGGCTGGACTAGCCTTGTTCCCATGCAAAATTACACTACAGAGAGAGAAACTACCAGCATAGTCCTTCCTCTAAATGACCAGGTGGCACTGGTGTCAGTAGGGTAGTTTTTCATCTCTGTGGCAACTTTAATTCCAGCAACTGATACAGAAGCCAGGGTTCAAGAATCCCCTCAAGGTCTACTCTCAGAAACAATATCTCAAGATAGAGTCTATCATCCAGTGCCTCTGCACAGCGAATGAGAGGTCCAATCAGTTAGGAATAGTGTTGTGCAGTGGCTACAACATCAAGCTATGGTCTAAAAGACTCAGATTTAAATCTCTTAAGTCAGCCTTGACATCTCACCTCAGTCTAGTTTTCAACCCCACCTACCTCACAAGGTTGTTCTCATGAAGGGGAAATGGATGCTCCCAAGAGCCTTTTGGAGGAAGGAACAAATAAAAAGATGACAAACATAGCAATACATACAACAAAAGGCATGCATCAAAATCTCCAGGAGAATGGTGCTCAATAGAACACATCACTGTTTGGGATAGACATCAAAATATTCAGAGCTGAAGCCACAGAGAGGATAAAATGAGGGATGCTGAAAATCAATCATATCTAGAATGCATATATTTGCCGCATTCACATTTCTTTGGTCACTTTGCCTGCCTCTGTTCTTTGAATGCTTAAACTAAATGCTGAACTATAAGCTATTTCAATGCCAGAAATTTGGGAAATGAGGGAACATTTCATGTATGTGTGTGTGAAATACTGCAGCAAGTACAATGCCTCCATTTTGCCTTCCCCACCCGCCCTCCCATGGCTACATCCTGGGATATATTTCCAGTTCATTACCTGCAGGGACAACGCTAGCTCACTTGTTTCTTCCTAGATTCAACTTCTTAATGTCGCACTCTGCAAGTGCTTAAAATCCTCTGCTCCATTCTTGTGACAGTCAGTCGGTCAGTCTGCCTCCTTACTTCTTTCTTTCTATTCCCTTTTGTGAGTTTTCCATTATTTCCTTAGGATGAGATGCAACCCAAAATTTTGCCTTTCAGCTTCCTGCTGTTTTCCAATGAGCAACTCGTTGATTAGCACAGCCTTCAGGTTGACAACTCCATCTGTGATCCTCTTGAGAAATAATTTTTGAAAAACAAAACCAAGAAGATTCTTAAAATTCTTCTGAAAGACGAGTAATATTCCAAGGCTACTTTTCAATAGAAGACATAGTTAGCTTCACCTTTGCAATGATGGAGACACCTAGGAAGAAGAGAAGTAGGTCATATATCATGGTTGTTGTTCTCATTATCCCATCCCACTTTTTCTTCTCAGTCTTGGAATCAAAGAGGCTTACAAAAATTAATGGATACCGACAGAGAGACAAAATGGTACGTTTGCACACATGATCAAAAAGGGCTGTGTACGTCTGTATGTGCCTTTAAGTTGCTTGTCCACTTATGGCAACCCCATGAATTTCACAGGGTTTTCTTAAGCAAGGAATACTCAGACGTGGTTTTGCCAGTTCCTTCCTCTGCAATATAGCCTACAGCACCTGGTATTCACTGGCAGTCTCCCATTCGAGTACTAACTAGGGCTGATCCTGCTTAGCTTCCAAGGTCAGATGGGATCTGGTGCACTAACTTCTGCTCATCAGCTTCAATTTTGGCCACTTTTAGGTGTTGGCAGTGTATGTGTGTGTGTGACCAACAGCAGGTCTGGGGGCACAGATTCTGGACCAACCCATATTACCCACCTCTGATATACAAGTGTATCTTCATCTCTTATCTGTTTCTTCTTTCTATGCAATCAGGAACTTTGATTTTCGAACACTGATATAGTTGTAAGCCAATCAAACACTCTTCATTGCAAGGAAAGAGCCATCATGAGATGTGCTGTGTTCAGCCTTCAAACATATTCCAAATATCAAGTAATCAAGAGCTGTACATATATATGGGAACTAGCTTTAAATCTCAGTTTGGGCATGTAGATCTCTTAACTTGCTCTCCAGGACACTGCTAGCAATTATGAGGAATTTCTCTTCTGAAGAAGAAAGAACCTGCAGCTCAGTGCTAATTTCATTGCACTCTCTGCAACTTCAAGACATACAGATCCCACCTCCATTATGGCTCTGAAACGAAACAGAATTGCAGACTTGGAAGAGATTGCAAATGCCATCTAATCCAACTTCCTTCCATGCAGGAACATACAGCTAAAGTGCTCCCCACAGGATCAAGATCTTCCTAACATCTAGGTGGGATTTCTTTTCTTGCAGGTTGATGTTCTACTCTCTGAAGCAGCAGAAAACACTGCTGATACAGGAATGTACTGTATCTGCTGGTGTATAAGACTTACTTTTCCCCAAAAAAATACTGTTTGAAAATGGGGTGCGTCTTATACACTGGTGTGCCTTATATCCCAGCAAATAGTATTTGCCAGTGTATAAAGGGGGGTGCATCTTATACACAGGTGCGTCTTATATGCTGGCAAATACAGGTAAAACACATAGGCCTGGTACTTGACCCCAGCATTGAAACCCACCTCTTCAATTTTGTTACCCAGTCTCTGCGACAGCTGAATTGCCACTCTCATTTGACTTTTTTTTTTCTTTTTGACCAAAATACTTCAAATGGATGACTTGTGATTGCTAAGGATGCAATAGCCTGGACACAAGCCCTATAAAAAAATTAGGAAGGGCAGTAGATTTCAAAATGTGTGCTGAGGCATCTGGAGGAGGCTGCCTGTTCTCTCCCAGGATGACTAACTAGGGAACTCATCCCAGTACTTTATAGGGTGTGACAGACTCACTCATTGCCTCTTGATGAAGAGATATAGCAAAGCCACCAAACCACAGAGGAGGCTGTTTGCCCTCTCTATGCTGAAGCAGCTCATTCAATGAATTGTTCAGAACCATACAGAAAGAAACCTTCTCAGGAAACCTGTGGCTGCACTGAAATGCATTAATACACATACTGATAGTGAAGCACTGCAGTTAGAGGGATGAACTTAACTCGGGGGGCACCTGAGTTCAAATCCTGCACTGGGTCATGAATCACAGATTCATAGAGTTGGAAGGGACCACAAGGGCCATCTAGTCCAACCCCCTGTCGTGCACTAATGCACTCCTGAAATATGAAGACAAAGATGAGCCAGTTTGTTATCTTCAACCTCATCCCACAAAGTTATTATGAGGATAAAGGGGAGGAGGTGAGGTCACAAACTCAGCCCTGAGAGATTTGGGGAAAAGACAAACCCAAATGTGTAATAAATACATGCACGCCTCTATTTTTAATTCAGATACGTGCCAAAGCTGTCAGAAACTAAGGAAAACAATGAGTGGGAACACGGAGAGATCTGCACATTGGTAAGTGCAGCAAGTCCACCACTGAAATGAAACAAGAATTATGCCATTCATTACTTCCAGGACCTCCTAATGCCACTACCTTACCTATAAAACGTATAGTATGTATTTTATATACTTTACATTTCTTGTCGGATTATAAAGACATGCAAATCCTTCATCTTTCTCTCTTGTACACCCATACCAGAGCCCAGAAGCAACTTGTTACAAATAACAAGTTATTCCCCATTTGTTCCTTTTCTAAGACAAAACTATGGATATATCCTCATTGCCCAATAATAGCAGTTTGATACCACTTTAATTGGCAAGGCTCTTTCTATGGAATCACGGGATTGGAAGTCTGGTGACAAACTTAGAATTCTCTGAAGTATTCCCCTGACCTACAGCATTAGAGCTCTGTGACACAGAATTCTAACTACCTTAAAGTTGTATGAAAATCTCATAATTTGTGTAGTATGGATATATCCTAAATTGTATTACAATTGTAAATGCAGCAAGGGATGAGGTCTTTCTCTTCTGGTGATGTTATAGCCACAGAAACACTACATTTTTTTAGTTTCGGAGCGGCAGACCTTGGAAGAAATGAATTACAACCATCATAGTTACCTGCAACTAGTTACTCTTTGGGGGGAATAAGGGAGTTGAATTGCTAAAGCAGCAAAATAAATAAGAGCAAATTTACTTTGCTGGTGTAATGAGTAACACTTACTTTTAGGATTTTCAAGGTAATTTACAGTGGAAGACAAACAGGAATTTTACTTTTCAACACTAAGAGATGTTTTTTTTTTGCCCTCTCTCAGAAATAAATGGAAGTAATGACAAAGCAATGAGTGCTATAAGCATTCATGTAACAAGTCTACTTTCTCAACCAATAACGATAATAGATTACTTTGCAAATACTGCATCAAGCAATGGGAATGAATTACTTCCAAAAAGTAACTTCCCAAGATCTACTGGGACTTTATAGCCTTACTACTTTGTTGTGTGTGAACCACAAATCAGTGGATTATAACATTATTAATCTTTTGAGGGGGGGGGAGCAGCTAAAACAATTAGTTACTATCTAGTTCTTTTTGAATAACAAAGTTTAAGGGAGTTCTCCCAGGTGATATCTCAGAAAGCAGATGGAAACTGAGCAGGATTTTTCAGCAGTCAGGTAGGAGGTTTCAAAAGCACAGTGTCTTCACTCCCACCTGTAAAATGCAAGAGAATTCATGTAAAATGCAAATACAGGTAAATTAATTTGCAGGATTTGCACACAGTGATGCACAGGTCATTTTCTTTTTTTAAAAAAAATACATGCACAGCAGTCTTTTAGAACTGTAGAAAACGATGCTGCGTAAAGCTTATTCCAGTGATTCTCTATCATTGAAGCACATCCCTGCCTCTGTGGAGTGCGGGAGAGATCAGAATTACAGAGGCGACATGGGGGGGAACCACATATCCATATAATCCTGAGAAAAATGGAAACCAATAGGAAAAGAGGAAGACTACATTATTGATGGACCAACTTGACAGAGTATGCTACAGACCTGAGTTCGCAAGACCTGAGCTGGGCTGTTCAGGACAGGAACTTTTTGGAGGGGTTTCATTTACAAGGTCACTACAAGCAGAAGCTGACTAGATAGCAGACCACAACAACAGTTAATGTAAAAAGGAAATGGAATATCAAAATTATTTAGTTTTAGTTGCTGTATCTCAAGTTTAATCTGGCAGTTGTACCTTCTGAACGGCAGGGGTTTGGATGACACGGCCCTTGCAGTCGCTTCCAATCCTATGGTTTTATACAATTTCAAATAAAATAAATGGGAGAGGCTGCTCTGAAAGGATGTATGAGACTTTTGTGTTTACTAAAAAGGGGCCTGGGATTAAGAAGGGCGGAGAAATACTCATTTATTTTAAAGAAGCTTCTTTGCAGAAAAGCACTCCTAAGCCAGACTGGAACGTGCATAGCACGTAACATGCTGACTCAAGTTTCAAGTTACCCTCCACTCCCGGGGCGGTGATCTTTCACAGTGAATGAGAAGCACACAGCCTCTCTCTGAGTCTCCTTTCTCTTTTTCTTTCTTTCTTTTTTTTCCTTCTCATGTAAGGCAAACAGCGCTGTAGATCGGCTCGGTCCATTGAATCAGGATGGGGAATCGTTATCTAGTTTCAGAAGCAAATCTAAGAACTTTCAGGCCTCACATATGGAGGTGGCTGTATGGGAAAAATCACATTTGCAGGTCACATTACAGCGACAGTGGAAAATGTGGCATTAGGAAGCACTGCCGGTTCTTTGCCAAGTTTGGTGTAATAGTCGAAGGCTTTCACGGCCAGAATCCATAGGTTGTTGTGGATTTTCTGGGTTTTGAGGCCATGTTCTATCAGCATTTTCTCCTGACGTTTCGCCTGCATCTGTGGCTGGCATCCTCTGAACACGGCCTCAAAACCCAGAAAACCCACCAACAACCTGTGGTGTAATAGTTACTTTTTCAGACTACTGCTGCCAGAATTATGCATCTAGTATTGCCTTTGGTCATGCTGCCAAAGGGGCTTTGGGGAGCAATAGCCAGAGAGCCAGCATGTGCAGTGGTTTGAGAGTTGAACTACAACCTTAAAGACCAGGGTTCAATTCTCTGCTTGGCCATGGAAACCCACTGGGTGATCTTGGATGTGTCACACACTCTCAGCCCTGGAGACCCCCATGATACGTTCATCTTAGGGTCGTAAGTCAGAAACAAAGGCACACAACAGTAACAGCCCCTCAAAGTAAATTTTCCAAGTAACAAATACACTGTTCCTGCAGAACTTAGAGAGAATCCTCAAACCTGGTTTCCCAGACTTTAATGCTTATTCATTATCCTAGCCAGAGAGGAAATAATAAAAGCGTGTGAGGAAGAAAATAATAAAACTCGTTAATAGAAAGGAGTTTAGGAAGCAAAAGAAATTCAGTCTTCCCCATCTGTCATCTCTTCAATCCCTTTCTATAAACCTTATTCATGATGACTTGTTTTTATTGTTGCCAATAATTTTAATATGTATGTGGTTTTGGTGGTTCCTTCCACTGAAATGCAGTTTACAGTAACTAGCATTCACTGGTGGTCTTCCATCCAAGTACTAACCACAGCTGGCCCTGCTTAGCTTCCAAGACCAGACGGGATCTGGTGCCTTCAGGGTACTTAGGCCTAGCAACAACCTTAATACTCACTTTAAAATGTCTTATTTTTTTTTATATGTTTTTATTAAAGATTTAATTGCACAAAACACAGAATGGATACACCTCGTTGAGAGATATATCACACCCTCCCCCTTCCATATTTATATTCTCCAGTTGAATCTTCTTTGTTTCCATCTACCCAAAAGAATGACAGTTACATTTCCATTTCCATAAGAGAAAAACAGTTACATTTTTTCTTTCTTTAGTTTCATGTACATTCATGTTTTTATCCAATTCAAAACTCTTCTCCATTCCCTTTCAAAGTTCTGGATAGGTTTGTTTTTCAGTGAAAATGCTAGCTTTCTGTCTCTACCATACCCAGAACTTCTAACTTCCACTCTCACCCTGGGAAAACCTCCTTCATGATCAAGGTATCTCCCCTGCCAGGTAAGTATAATTGATAATATAATTGATAATGTAAGTATAATGCCTTATCAATGGGCACAGCACCTCACAGTCCTCAGGTTCACCATCTAAAACTCAACATAAGGGGACAGAGCAGGGAAGCTGTGGAGAACAGAGGTGGGGAGTGGGTACTATGTGTTCAGTAAATCCACAATCTGCAATCCAAGTGTGTATGTTCTTCCACAACCCAACTCCTAAGAGTGGTCCCCACAGGTGCCTCCTTAGCCTCTCTAAACTCCACCTCCTGCTAATTTTGTGCCAATGTAATAGAAATCACTGGGGGAAAGAGATAAGGGGAGGCTCTTTCCGCCCTCCTCAAGACTACTCTTTCTTTGATGGGAGAGGAGAAAAAAAAACCCTCCCTGCTTCACCTGTTGAATGAGGCCTTCTCATCTCACAGCAGAGGAAGAAAGAGAAGGACAAATCAGAGTAAGAGTTCAGTACCCCTGGCTGGGTCTGCTTTTTCTTTCACTTGACCTTTGAGGCCGAACTGGAGCCAGCTGCAATACAGTGGCTCTATCAGATTGGCATACGTTAAGAATTAAGGAACAAGATGCCTCTGAGCATGTGCTCAGCCCTGGAACTTGTGACCAGTGATGGAACAAAATTTTCCTTTCACGCCCGAATCTGCTCCTGGCTTTCCTCCAAGTATTCTGGTTTAGCAACTGGACAACTGGGAGTCAGAAACCTTTGATATATTGCAACTCACTCTGAGATCTACCGGGAAATCCCAGTCTACCTTCTCCTGACCCTTGGCTTAGTGGGCCTTGCAATCTCATCAGAATCTGGAAGTATCTGGATCCTTTAATAGATGAGAAGAGATTAATAGCTCTGAAGCATAACTCCTGTTCTGCATGCGGATGTCCCACCCCATGGTTCAACAACCCCTGCCATCCGGTAGCAGAATAAGGAAAAAATCTGCATTTCTAGACAGCTGCTGCCAATCAGAGCAATCTTGCTCAATGTAGAGCAGCTTCTTTTTGATATTCAAGGGTCTCCGAGCATACAAGACATCCTTCTATCTCTCTTTGAAAGCCTCCTTGGTTTCCATTTTCCATATACAATGCTCTGATGTCCTTATCAAGATGTTTTCTTCCTCCTGAATCATAGAACACATGTAAATCTGTTTAGGTCAGAAGGCTCCTCCTTTCAGGCACTGCAGCGTCAGGATTAAAAGCCTGGGTAGCCAGTGTGCTGAAAATAGAACCACGCACCTAATCGCAGAGAGGTATATACAGGAAAAATATCAAGGTAATGGCTTGGGATCGAAGGTTCAAATGAATAATGTATTTGTTTTTCCTGCCACAGTGCTTTCCTCGGAGCTATCTCTGTGCAAATAAGTCAACAAACACTCCAACTGCTCCCATGCTGCTTTTCGGAGAACTGGAAATCAAGAGCAGTGTGTTGAACTAAGCAAACTGCAGAGTACAGGAAAAATACCCCACGCTGCCAGTCTGTACTACCACAACAGTCTGGAAAATGCATGTAAAATGAATGCACTGTGTAGGGTTTTGTCTTGTGTGGAACAATGCTGTACACCTCCTGGCTGCAGCCCTTTCAAGGTTAAGGGCTCTTGACAAAGAAGGCAAAACAACCTGGATGTTGGAGGTATTGTGACTTTTTCAAAGCAGGATGAAACCTCTGTCGAAGGAGATGGGGAGGGGAGGAGAGACCAAATCACAGAATCTTAGACTTGGAAGGAATCACAAGTTGCAATATGGCGCTTGTTTTGATCGTAAAACCAGGCTTATTGTTACATGAAATGAACTTGAGCTTGAAAAGCTGCACGTGTGTGTAAGTAAAAAAAGACAGACTGACTTTAAAAGAAAGAGCTGCGTTGCAATGAATCCTTTAAATAAATGAAGAGTTGCCCTCTAAGATAAGGATGGGACTTATGTGGCCCTCCAGATGCTGTTAGATCGCAACTTCCCACAGTCTTAGTCAGCATAGCCAAGAGTGAGGAATGCTGAGAGTGGCAATCCAACACCATCTGGTGGGATGCATGTTTCCAACCTCTGCTCTAACAACAACAATGTCCAGAACTTAGGCTAGAGATGGTCCTTCACGCTATTTATGTCATGAATGGCCAAACTGTGGCTCTAAAAGTTAAACTGCAGACCTAAAGACAACCAAGGGTTTCTGTATCACGTGCAACTCCTGGTATTCTCTTTAAGATACAAATATAAATGTTAACAGCACCAACTGTTATGCCAAGAGTTGTAAAATGCAATATGCTTATTTTTAAACCTGACACTGAATTTATTCACAGGGTCACAGAATCTGAGAGTTGGAAATATCTGCTTGGGCCATCTAGTCTACCAGCATTCCTGGGAGATGGTCATCCAGCCTTGTTTAAAGAACTCTAAAGATGGAGGCCATTTCCGTGCTACAGCTATAGTGCTATTATTCCACTTTCAACATCCTGTGGAATTCTGGGGTTTGCAGTTGACCGAGGCCAAAAGCTCTCTGGCTGAGAATTCTTAAGGCCCCTCCCTAAACCACAAACCCCAGGATTCCATAGGATGTTGAAAGTAGAACAATCGCACTACGATAATATAGTGCGGAAATGGCTGGAGACTCTCCAAAGATTCTCCAAGACAGTCTACTTCACCACTGAACAGCTCTTACGGTAAAAAAAAGTTCTTCCTAATACAGTCGGCTCTCTGCATGTGTGGGTCTGGCTTCCACAGATTTGATTATTTGTATGTTTCTTCAACTCCTGCCCTCCCCACACCTCAGATACTTCTTTTCTGGAAGAATTTCCCTCTCAGTAACTCTGATAAGACCATCCAGCCCTTTAAAAACCTGCCTCTGGTCATCCACCTCCTCCACCAGCCCCTGCTTGGCAAAGCTAAGGATGACTTGCAGCCCAATTTCTCAGCACAAATCCCCTCCCAATGCCACCCAGACCCAAGGAAGGAGATGGGTGGGAGAGAGGAAGCATAGGGTCCCACAGAGACTGACAATGAATACCAGGCGCTGTACGCTGTATTTCCAAGAAGAAACCGGCAAAACCACTTTTGAGTTTTTCTTACCTAAGAAAACCCTATGAAACTCATGGGGTCATTTTAAGCTGACAGGTGACTTGAAGGCTCATACATACACATATCTCAGTTAACCATGTAGATGTGTTCCTGGACATTACTTCTTTCACAGAACATTTGCTACCAGAGGCAGAAATAACACTGAAAGAATAGAGACAGGTTTCTGCACCAACCCCACCCCCCGAAAAAATATAAAACTAAATATGCACATGTGAAATGAAACAGCCAAGAAGAGACCATTTGAAAATGTCTTCCAAAATGCACCCAGGGATCATTTTAATCCCCATACACCTCCAATTTTCTTATGATTTCCATTCTGGTGGCCAAACCCACACATCTATCTATGCTTCTTTAATATCCTGGGAAATAGATAAGGTAGGCTTTTCTTCTTTCCCCTTTTCCTTTTCCCTCTTCTTCTTCTTCTTTTTGCTGTCATGCAACTTATTAAAGGATTTTTGGGCCAGCTGCTATTTATCTTGTCTGTTGCAGGCAGGCACAAATAAGATTGGATAGACAGAATCACACCCTTTCCTAGCTCAAGCTTTACTGTATTTGTTTTTTTTTTTTTTTTTTAGTGCAGATAGGCTGTTAAAAGTCTGTATTTCACCAGGCCTCTTTACCATCCTCCCAATAGTGATACTGCTAAAAAAAACGGCAGCTAGACAGATGCTTGGCAGGTGAAACAAGACTTTGTAAAAAGAACCTTCTTTGTCAGAGGCTTTGTTAACTAACGTACACCTAAGGACCATTTCATCTGCAGGGTCATTGGTGGGTTGGCCCCACAATCTTATCACATGTTCAATTAATGAATGATGGGTTTTGAGAGAACTCTCCTTGGGACAGTGGGCAAACAAAGACAGACAAGTCACAATGGAGATGTGTAAAGTTATGCAGAGCGTGGAGAAAGTGGATAGGGAGAAGTTATCCACTCTCTATCATAATGCTAGAAACGGCAGTCATCAAATGACTGCCAGTAGGCTTCAAGACACATAGAAGAAAATATTTCTGCATAGATCATGTAGTCCAACTTTGGGATTCTCTGTCACAAGATATTGTGATGGTTGTCAACTTGAACTTGGCCTTTAAAAGGGGACTAGATAAATTCATTGAGATGAATTTGTCATGATGACTATATCTGAGTATAAGAAGAACACCACCACTGAGCATCAGTTGCTGGGGAACATGAATGAGAGGGTGCCACTGCTCCCATGTCCTGTTTGTGGCCTTCTCACAGGCACCCAGCCGGTCATTATGGGAATGAAAATCTAGACAACTGTGCCATCCACACTACAAACTTACAGCACTTTGATGTCACTGTGATTGTCATGACTCCATACACTAGAATCCTGGGACTGGTAGTTTTGTGAGGTACTTCAAATTCACTGCCAGAGGGATCTCACATTGTCGTTCAGAGGATGCTAGTGTAAGTTGTAAAGGCTTCCACAGTGCTTCTGTAAGATGCTCCAACTTGGGCTTTGGGATAGTCTCCAGGGAAGGGAGTTCCAGTGTTACTAAATGCATGGGTATGTAATAGCAGAAATTACAGCAATTGGTTGCCACCACAAGTTGCCTTCCCCACCCCATTCCAACATCTGCTATAATGTATGAAGAGGGAACTCCTACCCAAGTGGTGCCTTGCTTCCATCTCAGACTTAGTCCAGGATCTAACTGGAGCATTATGTGCATGCAAGCAACTCCCAGATTTCCAGTCTTGCACAAGGAGTATCCAAGAGCGCAACCAATTGCCCCACTCTCTGCACCAGTCTGACACAGCTCCACCTCTGCCACAAGCCAAGACAGCAGACCTGACTGCCCCAGAGGAGGGTGCTGCAAGTCCTAAGAACCCGGCCAGCTCTGCCAATGAGAGAACAACCTGTGGTTTCTCATGCTTCTACTGTACGCCTCCCGTTCTCCAACCTTTTAGTTCTGCCAGTATTATACTGGATCTCACAGACTTATGTCATGGCCTGCCACTGCAAATCTTTCCTATTCCCCACAATCTGATACTGTTTAAAAAGCATGAACTTCCCATCCCTTTGGTACCATGGCTTGCTTTGGGGTGAAGCTGTTGGATGAGGTGAGCATCATATTGTGAACTGCATAGAGGTAACTTTAAAAAAAAAAGAATCCAAGTCTTCAAGATGTATTGAATCAAATCTGCAGAATAAATTTTAAGTGGATGATATAGAATGTTCTTAAATCAACTGACAGGGTCCTCCAATTCTGGTCACCTCTTAGACCTTACTGGTATTCACTGGTAGTCTCCCATCCAACTACTACCCAGGGCTGGCTTTGCTTGGCTTCCAAGATCAGACAGGAACTGATGCCTTTAAATTATTTTGGCAAGATTATTCTCCAACACTTCACAGACGAAAACAGAGACACATGTAGCCAAGCACAATTACAGTGTGGTCAAAATGGCAAAAGTTATTCATGAGAAAGAACAGACAAGCTTGGTCAGGTTGCAGCAGACTGCTTTTGCCTGAGTCTACAGTGATTTTGCCCCTTCCTCTCCCTCTCTCCTTGCTGAGTTGAGTACAAACTCCTCCTGCACTTTGAATTCAGTTTGCAGCAACTAAAGTAAGATGAGGATGAAGGGGAAAACGTGGTAAGAAGAGAGAGAACTTTTGGGACTTTTTAAAAGAAGCTTGAAAAGCAGGATAGAGGATCTCTGATCAAAAATGCCAGACAGATCAAGATACGCACCTGCTACAAACTGTCATCTATTCTTACTTGCTGTGTTTGGGCATGGCAATAATCTTTTTTGAAATTATAATCCTAAACAGAATCTGAATAAAACCAACAGCAAAGGAGACACGGTAACCTCAAGAAAAACCATGTACGCCAATTACTTCTGGAGGCAGAACTTGAGAGTGTGGGGAAGAGTTTCTAAGAGGGCTTTTCCTGTCTACACACAGAAAGTATAACAACTTGTTTTAATTAGTATTCTCAATCTGCAGTGCACCACCAGCCATACAGGGTAAAAAGGAAAAAAAATGAGGACAATGGTGCTCATAAAATGCCTGTGAATCCGTGCACATCTAACCACATTACAGGCCATAATCAAAAGGAAATCTGGTGGGGGAAAACTCAGCGCCCATGTGTTTTGCCATTCTGTTGTGCAGGATCAAAGGACAGAAACAAGTTTTGGGGCTTCACACCCTATTCTGCCCAGAGGGGGAAAAGAGTGCATCTCAATAACTTCCAGACTTGCAGTTTTTGAGCCAAAAGCCACTCCTAATATTTTCGTCTCCTCTTCCTGCAAAAGCACTTCCCAACAGACAGAATCTGGGAGCAACAGCAATGACTTCACAGACTGCTACTGTGATGGGATCAGAGTAATCTACTGCTGCTGGAAGGGCTGGTTGGTACTGGAAAGCGTCCAATCCCAGCCGGGGGTGACGGGTCAGATCAGTCAGTACACACAAAATAGAGCCTTTGATGTTGTTCATCTCAAGCCAACGGCTGGTCACCCAAGGACAGCAACCTTGAGTAGCTGTAAGAAAGTGGATGCAAGGATTACGGAGAATTACAGCTTAGCTAATCACACACACACACGGGGAGGGTCACACGAATCTAGGCCACACACACATTGGCCCAGGGCCATGTTGCAAAATCCCTGCTTGGTGCTGCCTCACCACCTTCTTATTCAGGGTATTTCTATGTCTCACCTTTGGCAAGAGGTCTAAGGGAATTTACAAGTTTTTTTTAAAAAAATGCAGAAAATACAGTATTAGAAGAACTTGCAATACCGAGAGGGGCAGAACTACATTGTAGATAAAAGGCAAATGAATTGACAGCAAAACAAAACAGTAAACAAAAATAGCTTATGAGACAAATTCATGTCTAGATGCTTCATCCTCACCCATTCTATAATCACCATATTTATCAAAGACTGATGCAATTGCTTACAAAGCATGTAGAGTGAAGACGGGAAACCCATTCCAGTCGAGAGACCAAATTCCAGTTAGGAAAGAGACTCATAGGTCCCATTCCTGCAGTGAGAAAGACCAAGGAAACAGGGTGGGCTTAAAGCAAACAGGTGGGACCAGATATAATTCTTAATTTGGCCCGTCTGAACAGCTTTCAGCCATTCAAAACCTTGCCAATCTACAGAGCTGAGCTCCTGTGATTATGGAGTAACTATCGGAAGAAGGGGAGCCTCCTCTCTCTATGCAGTCTGGAATGTGGATGCATCAACATTCCAAATTTTGCAAACAGCCTCCAAAGACAGGAGCAGCTCCCCTCTTTCAGACTGTCACTTTTTACACAAGGAATGCCATCACAATTCGCCTTTTAGGTTGCTCTCTCTCATAAAAAGAAACACAAATTTTTTAATACCAAAAGAAAGGGACTTACAAACACTTCCAATTCTGCCTTCTCCATTTATCAGCCTTTTTAGAAGTCCGTACAAACCTCCCAGACTGTCCCATGGGCAGAAAACTGGCCTCCAGACTTGCCACCATCGCCCACCCTGTCCTACAGATTATTTATTCATTCATTCATTTACTTGTAATACTTAAATACTGCCCTTTCTGTATGGAATTGCAAGTGGTGCTGGTAAGATGATCTCATTTCATTCTTGTGCAACGACTCAGTCTATGAGGTGTGTGAGCTTGGTGGCTGAGAGTGCACGACCAATGGCCAAAAATCATCCAAGAGATGCACCTCTGTTATCACATTAAACAGTCCCACCCCTTTCTTGGGTTCTCCTCAAAGACTCTGTTCCGATTCCATGACTGTTAGAAAGAGCATCTGGTCAATTCATCAGCCCACCTAAGAGATAAAACTCATACACACAATGGTACCAAAAAGATCCATCCACCTATGGTTCCAAATTATGTCCTTGTTTGTATGGTTAGACAAGCCTAAAGCAACAGTCATTATGCTTTTAATAGGTAAGCTAACACCCTTCCTATAAAGCTGTCTGAATAAGTAACTGCCTACACACTGATAAGTCATTCCAGGTAAAGAAGCCAGGGAGGTGGGAGAAAGCTGACGGCTGTCATTTGCTTTCCAAGAGTCCAAGGTTGCTTGCTCAGGTAAGCTTTCCAACTCAGTGGCACATCCTTGATAACAAGCACGCAATGTACTAACAACAGAATTTTTGAAGGAGAAACAAGAACTAGAATTGGATACAAGCAGCAGTCTGTGGGGAATATATTTAGGATGATCAAAAAAGGAGAATCTGGAGAGCTGCAAGTACAAGTCAGGGAGAGTACAGATGCAATGAATGCAGACTATTTGTACAGGTTGCCAGTGAAAATGTCCTGTACCATATTCCCTTTCCTTTTTCCATGTGTAGTCATAATGCCATCAAGGTAAGCATTCTATTCCACTGCTTCAGCTATTACAACTGAACTGGAGACCAGCCTATAGTAGAGCATTAGAATTCCCTAGCAGTCACATCTTTCTAATATATGTCCTTTACAATAGTTCTATACCAATCATCAACAAATAATTTTCTACACAGTTCAAAAACAGAAGTTACACTGTGAAGTAAACAGATCTTGACTCTAGAATATTCAAAGCAGGAAAAGAATCTGGGAAAATCTGGCCCACATCATTTAAGGCACGGAATTTCTCAACTTTCAGCCCTTCAGGTATTTTGGATTGCAACTCCCAGAAGCCCTGGACATGACCAACAGTCAGGCATTTTGAGAGTGGAAGTTCAAAACACTTGGAAGACCAAATGCTGAAAACAATTGGTTTTGGACTTTATATTTGAATGCTAGTACCTAGAATTGGTGATACACAGCATAGAATAGTTGTCTGAGCATTGGACTACGAACCTGGAAGCCATGGAAATCCACTGGATGACCTTGGGCACGTTACACACACACACAGAGAGCCCCAGAAACCCCCGTGAAAAGTTTGCTTTAGGGTTGCCGTAAGTTGGAAACAATTTAAAGACAGACAACAACAACGACAACAACAACAACAGCTTTGAATTAGGCTCAGAAACAGACTGAGGGCCAGTGAAAATGGTAACGTGCTGGTGTAAAATAATCTTAACAGCTTGTTCCAGTTCACCAGACCTCCTCCAGCCCATTACTGTGGCTAAACAGTGGTTTACAATTTCCACAGCCTCACCTGGACCTAAAGAACAGAAGAAACAAGTTAAAGGTGTTATTCCACGTATGGGTGATGTTACGATGTACAACTCTGGATTATTTCTGCCAGCAGTCTCATGTAAGCCAGTGGTTCTCAACCTGTGGGTCCCCAGATGTTTTTGGACTTCAGCTCCCAGAAGCCCTGAGCATTGACCATAGTGGCTGGGGCTTCTGGGAGCTGAAGTCCAAAACATCTGGGGACCCACAGGTTGAAAACCACTGATGTAAACCAACAGTGGGGAACCTGTAGCCCCCCACATGTAGTTGAACTCCAATCAGTGCTAACCAGCATAGTCATTGGTCAGGTGTGATGGAACCTTTACAGGTCTCCTACCACTGAGGTATGTCATATAGCACATGGGAAAAAACAGAGGTCTTTGGATCTCTGAAGCCTAACAACAAAAGGGAAGAGCAATAATTAACATGGAGTGGAAGGTGGATCTGTTCCACTGCTCAGCAAGTGGAAGCAAACTGAATTAGAGTAACACCAGGTCAAATGAAAGGAAAGGCATTTCTTAACCTGTGATAAGAAACAGTACAAAGCAGCCACAAGCTAGAATGTTATCAAAAGAAACAGGCAAACATCGAAGGACACTGAGAGAGTAAAGATCATGTGAACCAATAAAAGGCCACACAGTGCTGAAAAATAAACAAATAGCAGAAAATATGGCCCTGACATTCCTTACAGCCTCTCCCATAAGCTAGCGCATGTATGCGTAGCAAATGGATGACAGAACTGATCCTAAGTCCATTTTAAAATATGGGGGGGATGACTCAAAATCCAGTCTTTTTCTAACACACACACAAGTACAAGTTCTTGCCTTCAGATGTGACTTACACAGAGAGCAGCAGAGCTTCAAAAAACTAGGAATGATGGAAGTAATAGGCTGAGATCTTACAGCAAGCAGGTGGAGCATAATGCTCTGCCTGCCATTTCATGACCTTCCTCTGTCCCAGGAGCTGTCAGTCCCTGGAAAGGGCTGCATACCAGTGAAAAACAGAGGGGGAGGCAATTCATTTTCCTTTTGATCACAAGTGAATGCAAGGAACTTTTCTGTTGTTCCCTTCTATGTGTATGAGAATGTATGAAAAAGATAAAGTGGAGCCAGAACTGATGGCCTTGCCTTTGATGTTATACAACCTACTACTATGTATGCTCAGTGCAATTTGCACATGTACAAATCCTGCCACAGAGGCATACTTCAAACACTGGGAATCACATCTTTCTGGTGTTGCTGATTACGAGAAATCTATGGAGTACAACACTTGAGAGAAAGGCTTGCTGGAAGACATGAAGTGTCATTGCTGAGCCACCAGGAATGGCCATGCTCCCACCTGGAACATGTCACAAGAACAACTGGGGTCATGCCACAAGAAGTTGTACACCGGAGTGGGCAAATGTGACCTTCTCAAATTATTTTCAACCCACAAGTTCCATCAGATCTACCTGGCACACTCAATGATGAGTGACTGCAGGAGTTGCAGTCCAAAAGCTACTTTTGGGCCAACCCTGCCTCTCTCCACTCCGTGAGACACATTATAAACATCTCTGTCAACCATTCATCACATACACCATGTCTGCCCAGGAAGAGCAAAATGACTGTCCACTGGATCATTCCAACTGCACAAGCCCTATTTGGACATTATTAAATGCAGGTGAGTCCTATCCCTTCCTCATGCGCTTCTGTCACCCTCTATACACAGAAGATGTCAGTTCAAAGAAAAGGAGCCTCCTCTAACTGTGCAAGCATCCTCTTTGGATCATCATGCTCTGTGAGGACCATTAAATTCTATGGGAAGGAGAAAAGTACAAGGAGAAGAGGTAGGAGAAGTACAAGGAGAAAAAGCACCCCCCTCCCTGCCTTTTTAAATTGACTTATTTGGTTACAGTCATACCAATGTGGAGAGTATCATTCGAATTTAAAATAGCTCCTCCCTATATGAGCAATATATAAAGCAGATATCACAAAGGCCAGATTCATAGTGTTAAGGACTAGGCCGATGGCAAACTACAATAAGTCTCTAGATCACCCTGGTTTCCCTGCTTCAGCTTCCAGTGATGTTCTCCAGACCTTAACTTGCAATTTTTTTGCTCCTCAGGGGGCCAACCTGGTGTGAACTTCGCTGTCCTGGTACACACGAGAAAGACTGACATATGAAAGTGTTTCCTTGCAAGTCAGTCCCAGTGTAGACAAATGGTTAATTACTACACATGTAATTAGGTGTAATTGTTAGCTGTGCTTTGTAGTTAATCCTTTCATCTGAAGTGATACATGATGAAGAGGCATTTTAAAAGGCCCATCATGGGTACAATTACTATCCTCAAACCCAGTTCCAGTTTTTCATAAAAATTCTGATGCTATCTCTCTTAATGCTTTTTTTCCATTCAGTCACTCACTTTGCCTCTTTGACCTATACCAATGTTGGAAAGATATTAAACAAAAAAAAAATTGCACCTATCTTATCTGCATCCAAACAATGCACAAGAAGCTTTGTTCTCACAAACAGCTACCCCACTTTTGTAAATTTTTAATGTGGCTTTAAAATCTACAGGTTGGGGAGACGGGAGAAGAAATGAAAGAAGAATGAGACACAGAGAATTGTCTGTCTGAGGATGTGATCCGAGTAGGTGCATCTCCCATAGTTCCATTCTCTAGGGAAAATTTCCTTCAGCTACCCAGACAGCGACAGTTTCTGAAACACATCTAATTGTGGGAGAACTCAGAAGAAGAGAATTTACGTATTTCCCACATCACCTCACTATCTAGTGATGTGCCTGCATGAGGGCGGAGTATGTTGCAGAGTTAATGATCCCGTACATTAAGACAAGGCTGAGCAACCTACAGACCTCTGTATAATTTCAAAAGCTCTCTGCAGGTAGGTAGTTAAAAACAGTTACTTTTTGGACTACAACCAGTAAATACCTGAGCTCAGAAAAGTTAACTTTTTGGACTATGAGTCGCAGAATGGCCACCATGCCCCACTCTGCCGCCCTGAAGAGTTAAAAGCCACGTTAAAAGTTTACAAAACTGGGGTAACCATTTATACTAATAAACCCTTGCTAAGAACTCTATAGAGAAGAATTTCCTTCTTTCTTGGCAGCACAATGGTGGGAAGGAAGGAAGGAAAGAAGGAAGGATCACGTCCAGCAGCAGACTCTAAGACTCTGGCCCTCCACTGGCAAAATGCTTTCCCACCTATTTGTTAAGAGCATATCTACATTATAACTCATACTATTTTTATAACAGTTTCTCACTGTGCCCCTCCTCCCAAATCTAGAAAATTACTCTTGGTGAGACTGCATAGTGTAGTTTGAACGTGTGACCAGGACTCTGGGATACCAGAATTCAAATCCCTGCTTGGCCATGGAAACCTATGGAAAATCATGAACTAGTCCCACTCTCTCAGCCTCAGAGGAAAGCAATGGCAAACCTGCTCTGAACAAATCTTGCAAAGAAAACCCTGAGACAGGTTTGCCTTAAGGTTGTCGTAAGCTGAAATCAACCTGGAGGCAACAACAACAGAGAGGGTTCAGAATTCTTTCTCCTGAGATAGCTTTGCAGTTGTTGTTGTTGTTGCTGTATGCTTTCAGGTTGTGTCTGACTTATGGTGACCCTAAGGTGAATCTATCACAGGGTTTTCTGGGGCTGAGAGTATCAGATGCCCAAGGTCACCGAGTGTGTTTCTATGGCCAAGCAGGGAATCAAACCCTGGTCTCTAGGCTCGTAGTCCAATGCTCAAACCCACCCCACCACACTAGCTCTTGCTAGTTCTCCACAAAGAATGAGGAATCTCAGGTTCCCAAGGGAGCAGGGAATGGATGTTAATGTACTTTCACCACACATGTGTTCAAATCATCCACGTCCCTCAGCGGCCTGTCTACATATACTAGATGCTCTCCACTGTGGACTTCCATCCAGATTTCCTGAAAAGAGATGCATTACGGGGAGCCACTTCCAGACAGAAGCCATCCAGAACATACTGTTCAGCTAAACAGTTTCTGCCTGCAGCTATCCCTGGCATATGCAGTCTGCTCCAGCTTTCTTCAGATGCTAAAAATACAGTGCATTTCACCTGTGAAAGTTGCATCATCTCTACTATAACTGTCTTATCTGTTTATCTGCTTTTAAAAAAAATCTGCACACTTAAGCAGAGTCACCAAACTTGGTCTGTCATCAACTGGGAGCAAAACATCTGTCTCATCCATCAATTACTCTGGTCACCCCCTGAATTAATAGTTGAGGTCTTTCTCTCTCCCCCCACCCTTTAGAACAAACATTTCTGAACTGATTTTGACCAAGCTTAAGGATGCTTAAGGTTAAGGTGAGATTTTTGTGGGAGTACGGGAAAATTTTTATTTTTTTTACCATTTTACCTGTGATGTTCCAAAACAAATGTTTAGGATAGTATAAGAGGTTGGTTCAATCAAACAGTACATGAAATCATCAACATTAAGCCTGGCAGACAAGAGTAAGACTTCACAGTCATCTCAATTCCTCGATAATAACGGGAAATGATTCTTCTTCATGGTCTCATTCAAAGGTCTTTCACATCCTTGCCCTCAGCTTTTTAAATGGAAGTACCAAGAATGGAAACTTGCAATCTTCTCCACTGAAGGAGCCACCGTGGCTTTGAAAAATGTTGTATAACACTAAAAAGAATTTACAGGACAAAAATTAAGTTGATTACCTTTCCTTGTAACATTTGGCATTTAGTTTTAATGTTATCTTTCAGTCTGCAAAAAGTCAGTTGCTCTAGATGGTTATGGAAGAAAGATAAAACTGATTCTCATCCAAGTAACCAACATCCAACCATAACTACACTGAAGTATACGTCACTAAAACACATACATATTCTTCTTTTTCAACCTGCCCTCATTTCTCTCTAAAACAGCCTGTCATAGTAGTTTGAATGTTGGCCCAGGATTCTGTCGGACCAAGGTTCAAATCCTTACTCAGCTATGGAAACTCATCGGGAGACCAAGGGCAATTCACACTGTCTCAGCCTAAGAGGAAGGTAACGGCAAATAAATCTTGCCAAGAAAACTCCATGATAGAGTTGCCATAAGTCAGAGTTGACTTGAAGCTACACAACAACAACAGCGGCAGCAACAACATGTCCCAGTCTTCTCTCTGTTGACTCATCTGACTGTTTATTTAAAGTTTTAACCCCTTCTGGTCAGTGACTTGTTGTCTCATTCTTTGTAAACTGCCATATATATGAATGGTTTTATTTTAATAACAGTAGAGGACCTTGGAAAAGTTTTTTTTTTAACTACAACTCCCTCAAAAGTAACTTTTCCAAGTTGTAGAAGGTTGAGTCTAGTCACAAGACAATACCTTGGCTTTATATGTGGCAGATCCAGAAGGAAATTTCTGCCCAGTCACAAAAGTGGCCACTAGGAAGTCACATTCCCTCCACTCAGTCAAGCTCACAGAAAGGATGAGCGAATGGCCAAAGGGAAGGCCTGTAGCTCAGTTGCAGAACTCGTATTCTGCATGCAAATGGACCTAAGTTTGGTCCTCAGCATCCCCAGGTACAACTGGGTAAAGACTCCTGCCAGCAACCGTGCTGCCTGGGAGAGGCAATATGGTATTCTCCAGATATTTCGGTCTACAATTCTCATAAGCTACAGAAAGCAAGTTGATGGTCACGGACAATATAGACAAAAGCAAATGCCTTCTGCGTAAGACTATCACCTATTACTGTCCACTCTGGATGGCAGGAATGGTGTTCTAAGGTGTCAGGCCTACCTGGAGATACCAGCAATCTCCATATTGATCTCCCATCCAAGCACTAACCAGCCTTGACCCTGTTTAACTCCTTAATTCCTGCCCAAGTATTAACCCAGGCCTAATACCTAAAGGAGAGGCAGCATGGCATGGTGGTTTGAATGACCCTAGAGACCAGGGTTCAATTCCCAGCTCAGCCATGGAAGCCCACTGGGAGTCCCTGGGTGCATCAGTTACACACAGCCTCAGAAAAGCCTGTGATAGCTTCACCTTAGGGTCATCGTAAGTCAGAAAATGACTTCAAGGCACACAAGAACAAAATACCCTAAAGGAAACAGATCCTGTCTGATGTTGGAAGCTAAGCAGGCTCAGTCCTGGTTAGCACTTGGACGGACACCACCAATGACATCAGGGGTTGTACAGTATATTTCAGACAAAGGAAGTGGCAAAACCACCTCTTAGTATTTCTTGCCTAAGACGACCCTATGAAATTCATGAGGTCGCCATAAGTCAACACTAAACTTTAAGATGTGTACACACAAACCAGCTTAGCTTCTGAAACCTGAGCAGAGTATATATATCCAGGGTGGTCCTTACTGTCACCATAAGTCAGAAACAACTTGAAGGTACACAACAACAACAAATACTGGCAGCTGAAAACATCGGAGTGGTTTTGCCTACTCCTGCATTTTACTGAACTAGTTGGACCAATGGTCTTACTCAGCCCAAAGCAGCTTTTTCTGCTTTAAAGCACACACAGAGTACACTCATCTAACCCTCAGACAGGGCATACGGCGTGAACTGTGCCTCCAGAAAATGAGAGACAGAAAAATGTCTCTTCCCACACTCTTGCTCTTGTTTTCACAGACATTGCCTGAAATCCCAAAGTGATTTACAGCACCCAATCAAGATCCTGCCCGAGCAGAAACAGAAACCTGTCTCCACCAAGCAAGTGGGAAAGTACCCAGTCACACCTGATGAGACATCCACGCCAGATGATGCTCACAACTTGGAAAAGGGAGGGAAGACTTCTACTTTTTTTCCCCCTCCAAGGATGTGTCTGGGAACAAGAGCCAAGGCCTATTTTTTTGAAAACACCCATCCTCTTGCTCAAAGGTGGGAGAAAAATGCCTGGGAACAGCAGTATGTCCCAGGGGTGGTACTTTGACCTGGTAGTTTTCCAAAGAAGAGGGGAAAAACATCTCAGCCCCTTAAATGCTACACAAAGCTTTTCCAGGGCTTGAAAAGTTCCCCCTTTTCTTGTACCAGCCAACAAGGGCAAGGACTGCAAGCATGCCTTCCTATTTAAAAATGTCATTAAAATGAAGCAAGCTAGAACAGAGTTGGGAGATGCCCTAAGGGCCAATCAGAAGAAATACAGGGATGACAGTGCTTCCCCACATCACCAACACATGAGCCTTGATCTTAAAAAAAAAAAAAAAAAGGCAGAAAAGATCAAGAGTAATTGAGGAAACTTGGGCTAAATAAAGTACCTTAACATCCTTATAGAGACCCAGCATGGTGTAGTGGTTTGAACACTGGGACTACGACTCTGGAGACCAGGGTTTGATTCCCTGGTCGACCATGGAAATCCAGTGGATGATCTTGGGCTTGTCATAGAGTCTCAGCTCCAGAAAACCCTGTGAGAAGTTCACCTTAGGGTCACCATAAGTCAGAAATAACTTGAAGGCACACAACAACAATAAACGGGCTTGTTCTTTCAAGCTCCAGAGACTAGGACAAGGAGCAATGGATTCAAGCTGCAAGAAAGGAGATTCCACTTGAACCTCAGGAAGAACTTCCTGGCAGTCAGGGCTGTCCGGCAGTGGAATGTGCTGCCTCAGAGTGTGGTGGAGTCTCCTTCTTTGGAGGTTTTTAAGCAGAGGCTGGATGGTCATCTGTTGGGAATGCTTTGATGGGTGTTCCTGCATAGCAGGGAGTTGGACTTGATGGCCCCAGGAGTCTCTTCCAACTGTATGATTCTATGATTTTAAACAAATGCCCTTGCTAAATGACAAAATTTGAAAACTCTCAGTCTTGTATGAACTTACCAACTAGAATGTACTTGTGCACTGAAATCAAAACTTAGCAAAATTGGGCGATTTTGTTTGCAACTCAAAAACAGTGTGCAAATCTCTCTCTCTCTCTTTGGGGAAATTGCATACAAAAACACAGCCTGTTGGCGGAAAGGGTTGCAAAAAGTAATATATACCAGAAAAATGAATACAAAACTGTGTTATGAAAAAAATGTGCACAAAAATGCAGATCATTTTTGTGTCAACTTCTTTTGGATAAATGTTACATTTGCAAACTAGTGCAAACAGACGGTGGAACAAAATTCTTGTCCACGCAAAGGGAAACTGTAAAATTGAAATGTGTAGATCCATCTATTATGCCAAGCACAAAAACAGCTGAAACTACACCTATAGCAGGTTAGGGTGCAAGATGTAGAAGGCTAGGCATGAGTGGTCTTGTCTTTGCAGGGCTTTTTGGTAGGTGCAGAACTGTCCTGGGGAAGTTTTAGGGTCACTTCATGTTTTTAAAAAAGGTCTCTCCTAGACTTAAAATAGCCAGGGAAACTAAAAACATACCACAATTGCACTTCCATGCCCCCAGTATACAGGGACACTGGGAAGCCATAATACTTTTTTGCATTTTTTGCAAAAAAAAAAAAAACTTCCGGGACACACTTGGTCCACCTTTCATTCATGTCTGTGCCTGTGTATGTTTATATACATATACACACACGCATACCAGTTGCTCAGGAACACTGGCAAAAGGTTGTTCCCTATTATTATTATTATTCCTACCAGTACTATCGTTATTGTTGTTGTTATAAGCAGGTTTCAGGTCCTAGCTGTGGGCTTCCAATAGCTACATTTTTCCAAATAGGCCTTTGGCATGATCCAGCACAGTCTCTTACGTGCTGATAAACAAACTCCAGTTGCCTTACAATGTTTGTGTCCTGTGTAATGGTTAATATTGAAAACACTGGGAAAAATGCCTTTGTTGTGCTGAGGGCACTTTCTCGGGTTTTTCTTGGACACTTTTACAGCTGTTTGTTCCCTGCTGCTGCCTTAGTATTAATCCCCACTCTAACCAATTTATGGGAGCACAGGCCTTCATGCAACAGCGATAGTGTATCATGAGATGCAAAACCTTCCGATTACAAATTGGTCGATGCATTCATGCACGCACACACACAATGCATCTTCTACCTTAGTCATAGTTCAAACTGCATTCTCTGTCTAGTCAGTGTGATAGGATGGAGAAGTCACTACTATGTCTTTTGTAACTTTACAACAAGAAGCTGACAGCCGACAAGATTCTGGATTAGCAGCATTGTTGGTCTGCTGCACTTTAAAAAAAAAGACACTATGAAGTGTGCTCTTGTCAGTGGGAATTCATGCTGCAATAAATCTGCTAGTCTTTTAAGATCTCAGAGTTCTCTTTGCCCTTTTAAGATCTAAACTGATACTGCTTAAATTGTCCTGGCTCCATCCTGTACAGTTCTGGGATTTGTGATATTATTTGGGAGAGCCAGTGTGTTGTAATGGGTTGAGTGCTGGATTCTGGAAAGCCAGGGTTTGAATTGCCGCTCAGCCATGGAAACCCACTGCGTGAACTTAGGCGAGTCACATTCTTGCAGACTTGAGGAAAGCAATGGTAGAGCTTCCTCTGAATAAATCATGGGAAGAAGATCCTGCTTCTGCTCCTCAAGAAATCATCACATTTTCCCAACCATGTCTAACAGGTTCAAATGTTGATGAGAAATGTCTTGTACCTGGCTAACAACACAACAAAACACTTAGGGAGTTAGTTGCCTTATATCAGCTCAAACTATTCATCCACCTAGCCCACCACTGTCAATTCAAACAGTTCCCAAATTTGGGTCCCATCTTTTGCTTTCAGCTCCCAAACAAGCTCTAGTTTTCCTGGCCAGTGGTCAGAGATTCTGGGAATTGTAATCCAGTGACATCTAGGGACCCAGGGTTGAAGACCATTCCAACTAGCAGTGCGGTCTCTGGAGCCTGAAAAGAGAGTCTTTCTTATTATATGTATCCCATTTAAAAAGTAATGCTAAAGAATGAACCTGGAACTTTTCAGAATACAAAATGTCTATTCTTATTACACAGCTATGGGCTCACTCCCTTAAGATTTTTCCCAACCCAGTTCTTGCCCTTACATTACAACTACCATCAGCCCCAGATACAACACTAAAAAAACTGAAGGGAATCATGTTGAGAAAGAGTGCCCTTACTTGTGAACTCAGGCTGGACACCTGTGTTTAGCGTACAGCCAATGAACCATACAGTGCAGGCAGAAACTGGGTGCGGTAGAGAGTTGCTTGCAGCCTGTACAATGCTTGGTAGACATCTTCTGCTTTAAGACCAAAAGAAAAACATGTATATCTCTGTATACGCTCAAGGGAAATAGGCATTTCTCACTGTCTATAACAAGGACTTAAAGAACATAGGATTGCACCTCGCTATCAAGGCTACTCCCAACACAGATGGTCTGTGTCTACTTTTTAAAGAGGTCCCAGGATTAAACTGAGCACTGAGGTGTTACTTTATTTTGTTACTTTATTTGGGATTATAATGTCCAAACCCTCTCAATCAGCATGGCCAGAAGTTGGCTGGCAAATTCTTAGTGCAATAGTCCAAAAGAGTAACTTTTCCCAAATTCTGACTTGACATTATACCCACTGACTTGTAATCACTTTGTTCTTGTCCTATGTATTTAAAGCCAGCCATGGTTATTCACTGGAGAGGTGACAGGCAGTCTGTGTATGTTGAAGGGCAAACCAAATTTTAAAAAACACACAAACCTATATAATTTAGGTTCCACAGAAAAACAGCATAAAAATGATACTTAATTTAATAACCAAGGCGAGAACCGTCTATGCTAAAAATTGGAAAAAGACAGACATTCCTAATATAGATATGTAGCTTGTGGATATTCATGAAATACTGGAACTGGATAAACTAACAAAGTTATTAAATGATAAATCTTTAGATAATTTTAGGAAAGAATGGGAGAATTTAATTATATATGTGGGTCAAAAATGAGAAGATTCTTTGGTTATAGCTTATAAAAAGTGATTTAGCTGCTGTACTGCTTTATTTACTTTTTATGTTTGTCTCTGATCTATATAGAATTTTTTTTCAATTGTTAATTTAGCAACAACTGTAAACCAAGGAGAATTTGTATATAAATTAAAGTCTAATAAAGGGGGGAGCTAAAGAAGAGACCAAAAAAGTATTGCAGTTAAAATTTCAGTTTCCATAATGAAATTTTGAGTACAAGTTCAAAGTTGAGTTATAGGTTTCCTGACAATACATGAAAGCCCCAATGAGAACATCCCAGTATGAGGTTGCCCAGACCCTGAAATTCACAGAAGAGTCTTTTCTTTCGGTCCCACCAACTTCAGAGGTAAGGTTGTCAACAGACAAGAGAGGGCCTTCCTAGTGGGTGCCACTACACTCTCCAATTCCTTCCTTTTTTTAAGGGAAAACCTTCTGCACTGTTTTCTGTTGTGCTGCTTTTAATTACCTTTTTTTAATCACTTTTAATAATTTTTAAGTGCGTGTTGTAAATAGCTTCAATATTGCTAATACAAGCTTCCCCCACTTATCTGACAGGTGAGGGACCAGAGCGTTGTCAGAAGACAAAATCGATTGAAACGCAGAACCTGTGTACTCTAAGATAAGGAGCGTAAAGGACTTACGGAGGTTCACTTGGGACCAACCCTACATGTGCTACTTGCAAAGCCTGTCAGCCAGTTTAGCCTGCGGCTTACTTTGCAAGGAGTATGCACATTCAAGTGGTTCCAAGCGGGCCTCCAGAGGCAAGAAGAACTGATCAAAGAGTGGAATTAATGGAACTTGTCCTTGATTTGGAAGCATCAAAAGAATGAGTTGTGAGATAACGGGGAATCAAAAGGTTAGGACTTCCTGTAGTGTAATGAGTTCTATTTTAATTTTGACTTTCTGTACATTTTTAACTATGTTGTAATTACTCTAATTTGTAAATTGCCTCGAGTCCCAATCTTGGGGTAAAGATGGATTATAACTAAAGTGTATTGTTGTTGTTGTTACTATTTCTTCAAACACTTTGTTTGTTTGTTTTTTGTTTTTTTAATATGTGGAAATGTCACATGGGGGAGTAATGTACAGGATATGTAGGACGTAAATGTATAAGATTCAAATGAAAGTACATGGATTAACTTACTACAGGTATATGCCCAAACATAATCATTCCCAGAACCAACACTCCTCAGGGCCCTTTCATGTTATACAGCGACAGCGCTATGATTCCACTTTAGCTGTCATGGCAATAATTTACAAAATCAGGATTCCCAGGATTCCAAAGGATTCAGCCATGCAAATGAAAGTAAAATAACAGCACTATAATTGCAGAGTGTGAAAGGGTCCCAAGAGTATGCTTTACCTCAGGGATGGGGGACCTTTGGTCCTTCAGCTGATTTGGCCTAAGACTCCTGGCACCCTCCACATAGTAGGGACTACTGGAAAAGTCTGCGGGAGCAGAGACTACTTGGCATTGTAGGAGTTGTGGTCCAAACCATCTGGCAAGTTCCTCACATCTGCAGTCATTCCAGTGGCCTATTTTTCTATTAACTCCAAGACATCAGTGGTAGACAATATGCAGGCCAACAGCCTGTTTCTCACACATTTTTGTTGGCCCTCTTCACATCTAGTTGTTGTTTTCCTTCTTAAATCACTGAGAATTATGTTCCAGGTGCAGTTCTCCTTTAAGCTTTGTGTGACTTGTTTTGGTTTTAAAAAGGCTTTCCAAGGGGGATGAAACCAAAAGTGGGCTTCTGACCACTTCTTGGTTCAATAGGAGGGGGTGATGCACCCTGTCTAAGGGACTGGAGAGCAGAAATTTGGCCCCCTGAAACTCTGGTGTTGCCCACCCTGTTTGACATGACTGGCAAGGTCAGGTGAGCTGTCCGGTGTCTTTTCAGCTGGCGTTGAACCAGCTCTTTGAATTGAAAGCATGTGCCCTGCCACTGAGCCATGGCCGCTTCCCAGGAACAATCAATACCAAACACCAGGGATATTCATTATCGTGGTGGTTGTATGAGAATGACTATCCCTGGTACAAGATATTGATTTCTCCTAGGAAAGCAAGCAGAATGCAGCTGGTTTTACTTCAGAGTCTCATCTGATAGTATCTCTTTGCTAGGCAAGTGTTTGTAACAAAAAGGCAAAGCAGCAGAAAAGACAAAGTGGTGGAAAACGCACACCTGTGCTCCCACTGTTTAAATCAAAAGCTGGCCGAGCAGATCTAAAACAGAACATTCATGCAGCTCTCTGTGACAAACCTCTAGTACTTTACATATAGCATCTAGGGAAGATCCAAGTTTGTCAGGAAGGCGCCGACAAAGGGAACTGGAGCCAGATGCCAGGATGTCAAACCAAGAGTCAAAACAGCCACTGTGATGGAGTAGTCTACAGTGCTGAATTGGGGAGGGGGGCAAATGAAGAACCTCAACGAGCTGCGGAGATCTCACCGGCTATCTGGTCACTCATTGCCTAGCTTCCCTCCCAAGGTTGGCATGAAAACGGGGAAGAGCAGAGAACTGTGCTCACCAACTTGAACTCCACCAAGGAAAGACAGTATAGCAAATAAAAGAGTGAACAAACCAGGAATTCAGAACAAGCCAAGTCAGCTCATTGCCTTCATGTCCTCTTTTGGAGGTTTCTCATAGGCTCCTAGGGCCCATTCAAACTACGCAATTACAGAGTTACTATTCCACTTTAACTGCCATGGCTACATCCTATGGAATCCTGCGACTGGTAGTCTGGTGAGGAACTGGAGGGCTCTGGCTGAGAATTCTTAATGCCCTTCCTAAAATGTCAGTCCCAGGATTCCATAGGATGAACCCATGCCTGTTAAAGCGTAATCAGAGTGTTATAATGACATGGTGTGAATAGTCCTCCAGTTGACCACTGTAGAAAAACGGACTCGTGACTAGGTTATTGGTCTCTTCAGGTGGCTGCTCTCATATTTTCATTGCAATTAGTTTTCTCAAGCTGGTACTCACATCAACTCATCTCTTCCAGACCAGATGTTTAGACCTGCTTAAAAATAAAGTGAAAAAGTGTGCATGGGAATGTCAGAGAGAGAACCAACAGGAGAAAGCATTACAAAAAGAAAGGATGGGTTTAGAGGACTTTAGCCAGAGGGAGGAATTCTGATAGATCAGATCATATTCCAAAGACCTCCCTAGCCCGTTAGTAAGGATCACTATGAGCATGCAAGGATCTGGATGAGAGATGGCAAATCCACCAATGCCAGCCTTTTAGGCCATTCATATACCAAAGATTTGTACAGTAAGTGTGTGTGAGATAGCTGGGCCAGTAACTTCTGAAGATTTAAGTCCAAAGTTTGCTGTGACCAAAACACCACCCATGTTTTATCCTGCATTCATTATTTCCTAGTAGCACCTTTAAAACAAGAGAGTCAATTTTTTGCATTTTGTTCCAAAAATTACCCACCAGGTTTGGATTAGGGTAATACAACAACACACTCCAGGTTGCAAATGTTATTCTGCTTATGGCTATAGGATTTAGATTCTAGATAAGTGGGGGCAGGATGTACCATGACATTTTTTAACCTTGCCCTGGCATTCCGGATTGCAAGAACACAACTTTGGCTAATGGGACAAAGTTTCTATAAGCAAAGCTTGGTGTTACCTCTGGAGCAGCAGAAAAGAGGAATAAAGGTCAGCAAGCAATCAGATGGTGCTCAGTCATCTTGTTTCACGCCATATTAACACCTGTGAGGGAAATTAGCCCAAGGTTTGTCTAGTTCCACTCTCCACCTCCAAACATTCCAAAGCTGTGAGCCTAGAGCATTCAGACTGGAGTGCACACACTACAAAACAAGCCATGAGAAAGGTTTGCCATTCCAGAAATGTTGCTGGACAAGCAAACTCGCATGACTCAAGAGAAGCAAGCAAGCCTGGCTACATTTTACAAGAAAGGGAAAAGGCATGTTCCTTGTAGTTAGAGTAGGCTATGGCCCCCAGGGAAGGAGCTGTCTCTTCTCCTGAAAAACTAGCTGCTTTATGGATGTAGTTGAGAAGTCACACACATCCCTTAGGGACACATCACACAAAAATACACTGAACTTCTACTTTTTTATACAGACACAGTATCATGAATATGAGAGTGCCATCTTGTAATAAATTCTGAACTGAGGACCCAAGGAATCATTCCTTCTGTTTCCCAAATTCAGGGACGAGAGCCAATCATTATGTAGCCAAAAACAGCACCAGCCACATAAATTAGCACCAGTCATCCATTATCAGCTTCTGCAGGAGCATGGAGGAGCATACAGCCACAACTATCACTTCAAGGCAACATTATCTGACCTGGCGCTTATTTTGGACTTCTACTTCCATCAGCAGCCCCAGCATGACCAGGAATGTAAGGAAATGAAATCTAACAGATATGGAGGGACATAAGTTATGGAAGATTTTCCATAAAGTTCTCCTGCTATGGGTGGCTTCCCCATCTGATGGGAGACAATCAAGTCTCAGTAGTTTTCTCTATGGAAAAGCAACATTATGCTGGAGAGCTTCACTTCTTAAGCTTTTGCACTGACACCAGTTCTAGGGGAAATTTCAGGCAGACCAGACATCCAAAGGAAACAACACAGCACATAAAGATCAGAGCAGCTGGGGTGATATTCCTCCACCCATATAAGCATCTGAAGCAGCCATTTCTTCAACATAAAATCAATCCCTACCTACTTGTAGAGAGTCATTACCAAAGCTTGCCTGTCACTTCAGGAGCAGAAAAGCTAGGAGAATGCTTACATCTTGGTTTTATCAGTGCAAAAGTAATGTTTTGCCACTGTGAACTGCTAACAGCAAACTGCAAGTTCATTTCAAATCATGCTTCCATATGCCAGTTTCTGTTAATACTTAGCCAAAAACCAGCAACACAGATATTAAGCAGTAAAGGAAATGACAAGTCTGAACAAAGACATTTGCTCCATACAGCTACTTTGGTACTTTTTCCTTTAGTCAGACCCCACCCAGAGTACTGTGTCTAGTTCGGGGCACCACAGTTCAGGAGGGACATTGACAAGCTGGAACGTGTCCAGAGGAGGGTGACAAAATGGCCTGGAAACCATGCCCTATGAAGACTGGCTTAGCGAGCTAGCTATGTTTACCCTGGAGAAGAGAAGGTTAAGTGGTGACATGATACCTATATTTAAATATTTGCCGGGATGTCATATGGAGGATGGAGCAAACCTGTTTTCTCCTGTTCCAAAGATTAGGACACAGAGAAATGGTTTTAAATGTCAGGAAAAGAGATTCCACCTAAACATTACGAAGAACTTCCTGTCAGAGAAGTTCGACAATGTAATACACTTCTTCAGAGTGTGGTGGAGTCTTCTTCTTTGGAGGTTTTTAAACAGAGGTTGGATAGCCATCTGTCAGGAATGCTTTGATGGTGTATTGCTGCCTGACAAGAGGTTGGACTTGATTGCCCTTGTGGTCTCCTCCAACTCTACAATTCTATGACTCTAAGTCTATCACAAGAGGCTGCCTTATACTAGGTCAGATTACTTATCCATCTACCCCAGGCTTTCCCCATTTGGCCCCCTTCCAGCATTTTGGACTCCAGCTTCTACAGTTCCTAACTACTCGCTATGTCGGCTAAAGATGTGGCAGCTGTAGTCCAACACATTAGGAAGCGGCCAGAATACTGAAAGCTATCAGGAACAGCTATCTAGTGGTAGTCCTTCCCAGTTATGGGAATAGTATTTTTCACATCTGTTAATACTCGGTACTTTGCCAAGAGAAAGAGGGGCCCAAGATAAGAGTCTGTATCTTCTGTATAAAAAGCATGTGCTTTATCACTCTAATCAACTTTGGTCAGACCTCACCTGAAATACTATGTCCAGTTCTGGGCACCACAGTCCCAAAAAGATATTGACAAGCTAAAATACGCTCAGATGAAGTCAACCATATGGTCAAAGCCTGGAAACCAAGCCCCATGAAAAATGGCTTATGGAGCTGAGTATGTTTAGCTTGGAGAACAGAAGACTGAAAGGTGATGCAATAGCCATTTTTAAACATCTGAAAGTATATCATCTAGAAGATGCAGCAAGCTTGCTTTGTGTTACTCCAGAGACTGAGGCATGAACTAGTGAATTTAAATTGCAACAGAAGATTCTGCCTCAACATTATGAAGAACTTCCTGAGGGTAAGAGCGGTTCAATAGCGGAACAGACTGTCTCTGGGGTGGGGTGGGGTGGGGTGGACACTCCTTCTTTAGGCGGCCTTAAACAAAGGTTGGATTACCATCTCTCAGGAGCTTCACAGGAGGAGGTTGAACCAGATGGCCCTCAGGGTGCATTCCAATTCTACAATTCCATAGACTTAATGGTCTGGACTGATTAAGGATCCCAGCTTGCAAAGATGTCTCACTGCTTCCGCCTTTATAGAAATCTGCATTTCTTCCCTTGCAACCTGGCACTACTTGACTAAAGGGTTTCCAAAGTGCTGCAAGGTCAGGACACTGTGGAATGATGTCTGCAGGACTCTCACAATCATGAGTCACTTCAAGAACAGGCAGTTGGAAAGACTCCTCAGGGTTGTACCCCAACTACTTGTCTCAATGAAGCCCACAACCAGGAAAGCAGTGCAGATAATCTGCAGCTCTTCAGAAACATCTGATCGGTGTGCTACCAAATTGCAAAAGGGGAGTTTGGGGATTTGCATTCAGACATTCAAAACTGTAAACAAGAATTGTCAGCAGTTAACAAGATCGTAAGGCCAGCTTACAGTCTTGTAACTGCTGAACAGGATATCAACCAACATTCTTTAAAATGACTTAATGACATAATGAACAGACACTACACCAGTCATATTTTTTTTAGAAAATTAACCATTTCTTGGAAGCATATAATGTATACCTGAAAAATATAAATGCATAATTTTCAGTCACGCTAACATTTACACGTTAATAGTGTTCAATGCCATTTTTCCCTTTCACAGTAAGCAGTGCAAAGATGTGTATGTTCTTTACTTGTCGCATGTTCAAATATTTACCCAAACAAAGATTATGACGATGTCCAAGCAATTTGCTTGAATGCAACACAAAGCATCTTGCATGTTTCAGTTATTCTGCTCTCCTATTAAATATTTTAGTTCAGGCATCTTTACTTTTTTGGAAGAGAAAGTTCCAAGACATTTATGCATCCTGTAAAATGAACACGGTGTACTTGTTATATATTTAGTAAGCAAAATTTCACAAGTAAATACACAAAATCAGACCCCAACTGATGTAGAACATCAGAATTTTTAAGACTGAACACATGAAGCTGCTTCATAACACTGTGTATGCTATTCTGTTTTGCATGACTATTTTGTTTTGCTGCTAACACTTGATGCTCGTGGTTGAGGGCAGAATTAAGGCAGGGATATATATATAGGACAGCTGGAAGGGATCCCAAGGGCCATCCAGTTCAACCCCAAGCTATGCAGGAACACCTAACAAAATCTTTCCCAAAAGGTGACCATCCAGCCTCTATTTAAAGACTCCCATCCAAAGAAGGAGAGACTACCATTCTTCAAGCCAAACCATTCCACTGTAGAATAGCTCTTACCACCAGCAAATTCTTGTCAATGTTGAGAGAGAACTTTTTCCCTTGTAATGTGAATCTAGGTCATGAGTAGGCAAAGGGTCCACCAGCCAATCTGCTACTTCTAAGATCCTCTGGGGGCTACATGGACAACCAAATATGCCGAAAGAAAGAGTATAAAATCTGGTTTTGAGAAATCAGTATTTTTTGACATTAAACAGTTAAGGGAGAAACTGCAATCTATTTAAAAGTGCATTCAAAGACACAGCAGTGATAAGTCTGTGATAGCATAAGAAGATATAAAGGAATCCTGTAGCACTTCAGAGACTGCAAAAAAGCAGTATCAAACATAAGCTTTAACAGACTGTAGTCCACTTCTTCAGATGTAAAATTGCTTCCACTTCACGTTGAATCTGAAAGTAAACTATAAAGCAAACTAGAGCCCACGAAAACGTACAATAGAAATTACTTTATTTGCATTTATATTTATAGTCTCTCTTGGGGAAAACGGCAAATGATGGAGTCTGGAGAGGTCATGGGCTGCAAAAACCGAGAGCATACCCTGCCCCACTTTCTGATCTTTCCAAAGCTTTTCATCATCATTTACATTTCCCTTGATATGTGAAAAACTGGCTTTTCTGAAGGGGTAAACTTCCTGTGTCTATGGAGGCTCTCCACATCCTTTTGGCTGCTGAATTTCTGAGTATTCCAAATCATGCAGTGAGCCACCACAGATGCAGAAGTCTCTTCCCTTCAGCGTGTCACCTCTGCCCACAAACACAAAGATAGCAATGAAGTGGGACAGGATAAGCCCCTCATGTTTAAAGTACCCACCTCAGGAGCAGGACTACAGTGGACAGAATTAATAGTAGACTTCACTGTGTGATGCCAGATCTTCTTCAATGTGTGTGTTTTGAAATCACAAGAAACAAAAGCTTTATCTCGCCGTGTTGGCATGGGGTGGGCATCAAAAGACATCACAAAAGTGTGCTGCCCATTCAGTAACAAGCAGTAGCTGCTACACCCCTGAATTCTGTCACACAGCCTTGTGTGTCCCTCACACCTCTCTTCAAAGGGCCGAGCTTATTAACACCAGAGCACAAAAAATGACAAGAACTTCTGAACTCCAAAAAACCCCTACAGAAACCTAGACACACACACACAGAACCCAAGCTGTGTTGCAATGCGTTCCTGTTATCTACATTCTGATAATTTAAGCTGTGTGCTTGCAATGAAAGGCAACTAAATTGGCTGCCTTAGCAGATGTGATGGCAGGATAAGAGCATGACATCGTATTAAGAGAGCAGCAGCACAAAGGTACCCACGGTGAATGAGGAGGCCCTCCCAGGACAAGGCCATGAGAGGTGTGAGCTTCTTTCCAAGCTCTCCCCGAGTTCCCACTGAGGTGACAAACTTCCATTTCACTGGCACCCCTTTCAGCTGTATTTGAGGGCTCTCCTGTCTGAAGGCTCTTCCTACAAACTGTCTCTCTGTACAAACTCTCTCCGAAATAAATCACACCACAGGGAAGGGAAAATACAGGTGAATGCTCTGTGCAGGCATGTTTGCTTACTGGAAGGGCTAACAGCATATCCTCCAACTGTCTCAATTTGTCAGGGACAGTCACAATTAACCGCTTCAATGTTCCACTTTTTCAGCTGCTCATAAAATGTCCCAGCTTCTCTCTCTTCCTCCCACCTTCTACTCTGTCCTTAGCCTACTTCTATTGATGCAATCTCAGTTCAAAGTGCAAAAAAAGTTTGCACTCAATTCACTCAGGAGCAGGGAGAAGAGAGGAAGGGTATAATCTTGCACTTCCTAAACTGCTGCAGCCTCCCCTAGCTTGTGTGTTCTTCCTCATTAGTAACAATTGCCATTTTGACCACACACTGATATTACCTGGTCACATGCATCCATGAAATGTTCACTGTTATATAACAGGGCCTCCCCTAGGCCTGAAGAGTACACTGACCTCTTACTCCGCTTGTAGCCAATACCAGAGTGCATTTCAATCACTACTCAGCCAAAAGGGTTCCTGAGTAATTCACCCACTCCCATGTAGCTACAGGGCTGTTTTGACATGGAGGACATATTCCATACAGTAGAAGAACTATAGGGTGCCAGTTCTGGTTTGTAGGAGGATCTCTTGGGTAAAACACCAGTTGCCCCATATTGTCTGTCCTTGTTGCTATTGCATCCAGTTGTTACTGCTCCTTCTCAAAGCCCAGTAAAGTTATTTTTGGACTACAACTCGCAGATTCCCCCAGGCAGCAATGGCCAAGCAGAGTTTTAGGGATTGTAGGTAGAGACATGAAGGGCCAGGAAAAAAAAAGTAACTAGGAAAATCTGATATGGGGCAGCGACATGGGGTTCATGACATAGGGCAGTGGTCAGCAGGTCCTGATGAGAAGTCACATTTGCATGGACCAAGATGACCTGGGCCTCACAAAGGGCTCAGTCATGTCATTCCCCTTCCATGAACTCACTGGAGTCAAGTTAAGGTGTTAATGATGCACAGTAGAAACGCCAAGCAGACACTGAGGCATGCTGCTAGTTTAGAACCATTAACACAAAAATGACCATTGTGTGAATGTGTTCTACGCACTGAGAAAAAAATGGCAGCAGTGTCTTTTGTGCAGGGCATCCTCTTGGCCTGTTATGCAAGAAGCTGAACTAAAGATGATAAACACCACAATTGCGCTTTTGTAATCAGATTTTCACCAATGCAGGAAATTACACAAGATATTTCAACGTATTTTGGGTGTGGGATGAGGGGAGATCCCCTGAAGTGTCCATGTTTAATATGTGTTTTCACACAGTTCATACTGTTTTATATAGGGCAAAACCAGTGCAAGCCATCACAGTGTAATGGACTGAGCACTGGACTATGACTCTAAAGACCAGAGTTCAATTCCCTGCTCAGCAGTGGAAACCCACTGGGTGACCTTGGGCAAGTCACATTATCTCAGCCTCAGAGGAAGGCAAAAGGAAACCTTCTCTGAACAAATCTTGCCAAGAAAACTCCATGATAGGTTCACCTTAGGGTTGCTATAACACGGAAACAACTTGAAGGCACACAAAAACCACCACATAATGCTTCAAAATGCACAAAGACCGTATTTTTTACGCAGTATGAACCTTGTTATGTCCAAAGCCCATGCAGACTGAGTTAACATACCAAGAAAAAGACTATTAATATTACCACTATCTATTTTGAGAGCCCGTGTGGAGCACTGATTTGAACGTGAGACTATGACCCTCCTGGAGAACAGGGTTCAGTTCCTTGCTTGAGGATGGAAACCCACTGGGTGACCTTGGACAGATCACACATTCTCAGCCCCAGAAAACCCTATTACGTTTTTTGCCTTAGGGTCACTATAAGTCAGAAACAACTTGTAGGTACACAGTAATTTTATTTAAATAATATTCTTATCTATGAGAATTACTTTTGGCTCTTGTATACAGCCCTTAATAACTGATCAAATAACATTCATTCATTCATTCATTAAAAAAAGATTCCATAGCTTGTCTTCCAGCTATCATGTTATTAAGTCACATATAAACCCCACAAGACAGCATGTATACTGAGAAAGGGGACTTGTTTTGCTTTGTTTGTTTTGCTTGCTTTCAAAAGAAAGTAAATGAAATAGATCAGTGCTACTCAAAGTGGCAGTCCCTGGACTAGTGCTGGTCCCTAAGCCACTGGCTGTTGATTCCAGGAGAGTCTCCAGGAAAGGCAAATACAGTTTTAGCCAATGGGGCTTAAATATGGTGCTGGTTCCTGGCACAGTAGAAAAAAAACTGCTGTTCTCCGATGCCAGATAGCCTGAGAAACCTTGAAATATAATTAATATATTGAATCCACAAATATAAGATGGGCTAATAACCCCAAACAGATGATCTAAAAAAGGGGACCAAAAAAAATATTAGGGAGGCAAAGGACTCATCCATGGAAGTTGTAGCCCAACACGTCTTGAAAGCAGCAGGTTGCCCTAAACATCTCTTGTGCTGGCATCTGGCTTTTAAAAATAATAGTAATAATGAGCGGCATATCTGCTTCAAATACAATATTCAGAAACAAGTAATTTAGTGCAGACATCAACAATTTGATAACCACAATCATGACTTGCAAAAGTTACTTTCTGGTCTGTAGGTCCCACTGGCCACTTGAAGTCCCAGAACTCCCAGCCACAATGGCCAACGGGATTTGTAGTCCAAAAATAATTGTCCCAGGCATTGTTACAGCCCCCTACTTGATGTTTATTTTTTAAAATGAGGAAATCTTAATGCCACCCATGACAGTGAAGACAACCTTTAATATACAATAAATGTACAAACATGGGGGCACAACCTCACATGATTTCTAGCAAGCAGCAAGAACAGTCCTTTTAACCCGCCCTTCAAATATTCTTGAGTTACAACTTCCAGCATTCCTTACCCTTGGCTACGGTGGCCAGGGCTGACAGAAATCACATCCAACAGAATCTAGCAGGCCCCATTTCATCCTCCTTGACCAGTTAAAATACACAACATTCATGTGCAGAATACTGGTATCTTCAGAAGCAAAACCTGAAACCAGAATTCATGACACCCTTTCTATAACCCTCATTAACTCTGGAAATTAATACAAGAGACAGCAATGTCCTGAATGAGCGATGCTACTAGGAAGCAAAACGCATGCCACTGGCCAACTGCTTCACAGTTCTCACATATGCACCCCTGAGGCTAGCTTCTTTTCCTACCATGTACCTCCAACCACATACCTTCTACCCTGGGAAAGTGACTGTCTTGGGGCATAATTTTCAAGCGTGTTTTTTTCCTTCCTTCACAATAATCAAAGCAAAGAATTTGGAGTTCTTCTTTCAACAGGGTGACTTCTGTCACAGTCTCGCCAGTGGGTTGCGTATTGCTGGCCCATCACTTATGTCTTTATCCAAAGTCAGAAGGTTCATGCCAAAAAGATTGACTTAGCAGCTTCTATGCACTTCCTGATGTCAGAAAAAAAGACAAGGGAAGAAGAGAACAGAGAAGAACACAGCTGAGAGCCTACCATGGGATTGACATGCTTGGGGTTCTAGACTAAAAGTAACAGTATGTGACCATATATATACCATCTGCTAAAAAAAACAACAACAAGATACCCAGCTAGCTAAAAAGATAGGAATTTCTAGCCTTAAAGCTTCACCTAGGAACCTAAGAGTTCCTTAAAAAGTTCAGGTAAAAATTCACAAATAAAGTTGATTTTTGTACATTAGCTATCTGAAAATGGAAAACGAAGTCCCTACAAAAAGACATGGCAAACACAATGACAGAGGGATGGAGGGAGAATCTTCCTGATATGATCACTTGCTACGGCTCTCATCCCCATACTCACTCAGTTCCTTCTCCCATCCCATTACCAGAGACTTTCTTCCCCGACAAGACCTCTTGGAAGATTAAGCTATTTGTTTTCCTCCATGGGGACAAATTATTGGACACAATACAATGAAAACTGGCAATATGGAAAAAAAATCTGCATGGGTATGCACTGAAAATTTTATGCAGTCAATTTTTGTAAATTTCATAAATGGGGTAGATCACATCCTTTTCCAAAATTAAATTTGAAGATTTTTTTTCCAGGAGTAACATTTTACACAAAAGATTCTCAGAGGGATTTGCAGGAAACTCATAAAATAGACATTTGGAAGTTTCCTCAGACTTTAGTGTCATATGTTTTAGGATTGAATAGAATGTTGAACTCTTATTTTTACCTGTTGCTTTGAATTGATGTTTTACTGCATATTTGACATTGACCAAATATGCACCAAAACTCTCATTGTGAGTAAATTAGACAACTGACTGGCTTTTTGAACAGGATATTCAACAATGCCTCCTAATTGTAGTTTTATTGCTAGTCTTCTCTTAAACTTTTAGTCCTTTTAAAAAAATATAAGCTGCCTTGAGATAGAATTTTATCAATGAAATATGGGAAACAAATGCTGAAATAAATAAATAAGACAAAGGCAGCTGTTAAAATAGCTTAACATTATGACACGACAGATGTGCTATAGCTTTGTAAGAAGCAGTCCAGCTCTTCACTTATGTCCGTGAAAGGGAATAGCTAGATAAAAGAAACCTGAATATGGTTATAATTTGTTATTTGTCTATGAAATGAGGAACTAGCAAAATGTGGAAGGGGAGGGCGAGAAAGTGTATGTGTGTGCACGCAAGAGAGTTAATGGGGAACAAATGCCTAATTTCCTAGTATCCAGAACCTCTAAGGCTGAAAGGCTTTCCCAAAAGGAAAACCTCCTCTTTTTTTCTCACGGCTGCATCCTAAATTCCTGTATTCATTATTCCACCCCCTTCTCTTCTCTTCCAAAGAATCTCAGGCATACAGCCAACCTTACATCCTTGCCTTGACCCCAAGTCTATTTGAAATCTTTATTCACCTCTTAATCACTTCCTGTCTGGACTGTGATTTCTGCTTTTTTTTTCTTTTCTTCCCCCCACTTTTCTTTGGTAAGAAAAAAAATCCCCAGTGTCCAAAACATCAGGGGTCTTGTGGCGGTATGAGAGATTTCCTTCCTCCAAAGGAGAAAGGGGGAAAAAACCACAGGATCTTTGTGACTGTATCAATTCAATTCACCAAGCTATAAGCTTCAAAACAAAACAAAACAAAACAACCAGGACTCCAATTTAGCATCCTTGGGCATGTGTCCTCATGCTGTTCCCTTTGCAATTGTTTCCACACCTGGTTGGGTTCCAATATGCAGGATACACTTGGATGCCATGCAAATAGCAGACCTCCTGGAAATCATTTGCATGGCATGTACACATGCAACAAAGGTGGATGAGCCTAGAACAATGTGGGAAAAATCAGAGGCAGCAATGGGCCACTCATCCGCTTCCATGCTTCCATGGGCAAATATATGGGGCATCAGAGATCTTGCATCTTGTAACCTGATAGGGTTTATGAGGGCACCTCTATGCTACATAGTTACAACAGTTTGATCCTACTTTGACTATCATGGCACCATCCTATGGAATTCTAGTGTGGTCAGGTACTTTGACTTCCTTGCTAACACAACAGTCCTTCAACATTCTGATTGGGCGGAAAAATCCTTGCGATCTGCCGTATGCACTAAGGACTAGTGCTGCATTTGCTCACTGACTATGACTACTTATTTCCTGGAAACCCACTGTGAATTCACAGTTGATGGCTGGTGGACTGGAACAAATTCATGGACCGCTAATTTGAGTTGCACTGTGCTAGAGAACTCTGGTGCTTGTAGACTGAGGAACAGACGACTTTCCAAAAGAAAGTTCTAAGGACCTCATCAAACTACAAACCCCAGGATTCCACAGGACGAAGCCATGGCAGTTCAAGTGGTGTCAGATGCACACTAGGTTGAAAGAAGGGGAAGGAAATGGAAAGGAAACCTTCACAGGAGGCTGGACTCATGGGTCAAGGATTCTCCTTTCTTCAGAGACCTAACAATCCAATTGGTTCAGTCCAAATAAACAAACTGTCATCCATGCTGTTTATCCATAGGGTTCAAATCCCCGTTCAGCCACGAAAATCCCATTGGGTGACCCTGGCCACATCACATTCTCTCAGCCTCAGAGGAAGGCAAGGGCAAACCCCTTTTGAACAACTTCTGCCAAGAAAACTATGTGATAGGTTCACTTTGAGGTTGCTGTAAGTCAAAAGTGATCTGAAGGCACATAACAACACTGCCACCAACAACAATGCTTTCAAGTTGGCTTCAACTTATGGCAACCCTGTTAGTAACAGTGGTGCCAGATATTGCAAACTCGGAGACTTGACTTCTTTGACTGAATCAATACATTTAAGTCAAAAAATTAGGACTAGTGTTTGGAAAAGTTACTTTGATGAACTGCAAGTCCGAGAGTCCCTCACCCAGTAGGGCTGGTAAGATTCTGGGAGCTGTAGTCCAACTAAGTAAGTTTTCAGTGCTCTGACAGAGAATCAGAAACCCTTGCAGATGTACCATGCCCTGACATTCCTATCATTCCAGCATACAACCATGCATTTACTCTGACAAAAGCGCATGCTCAAAAAAAGGTCACATATATAATGAAACCCCACAGCCTTCCTCATTCTGGATACAGAACTGAAAGCAGAAGATGTTCCATATCCAAAGACAGCAAAGCCAAACTAGTTGCCCTTCGGATGCAGTTTGAGGTAAAAATATCCCCACCCTGTTCTTCCCCTTTGGCAAGCTTATTGCAGCAAAAACCAGTTCTTCTCTGGCCTCTTTCTGCAACATATGAATACAGAAGAGAAGAAGAAGAAGCCTCAAGACAGAAGATGAGGAAACAGAAAGAGTTCTCTATGGGCGAAGGCTTTTCAGCACAACTTATTACCACTTCAACAGCAGAAGCTAACATACACTTGAGAAACTCCACATAAAACATGCACAAACCTGACTTGTCCTACTTGCCTTGACAATCAGAGCTAGAGCAACAGGGTACTTCCGAAAGGTGCAGGGCAAGGTAACCAGTGGTTGGACAAAACGAAGCAGAAGCCTGTGGCAGAGAAGTGAGGTAGCTCAGAAAAGCATGGAACACATTAAGAGGAGAGTAGAAGAGAAGATTCTTCACTAAGTGCTAGTCAAGATGACTGCACACTACTTCCCCACTCACCTATGAAGCTCAGTAGATGATTTTTTTGTGATGATCCACAATCTCTCAGACTGACATCCCTCTCAGTGTCATTGTGAGAACAAAAAAAGAGAGGAGTCCAGTATACTGCCTTGAGGAAAGGCAGGGTATCAGTGCATTCAATCAAGTGCCTCCACAATGATGATGACTTCCATTTCACACAAAGACAGCTGAGGGAGAAGGACAGTCAGGGACTTGGGACAGCCACCTGATATAGACTCTATGACTGAGCAGAGGTTGGAACCCAAGTCAAAATCGTGATGCTTGGCATGCAAGGCTTCACACGAGCTCTCTCCATTTCTACGACTGGCTCATGCTTCTTTCTTCCCACAGTCACCCTAATTCTTCCATTATCCTCATTGAACTTGTCATGAACAGACCTTGAAAACAGTACTTGTTTGGGCTACAAAAACCACAATCTCCCAGCTGCATGGCTACTGGCTACACTGGCCTGGGGATTCTGGGATCTGTAGTCCCCACAGTTCCACTTGCCAGACCAAGCTCTAGCAGGTAGAACTCTCGCAGCAGCCAAAAAAAAATTCAAGTCTGTTCTTTTCAATTAGAATTCCAATTCTCTTGTCAATTAGCACGAGCAACGATTTAGTTACACACAAGCACAATGCAACTCACATGTGACTTAGCAATAACTTCAAATGGTTTTTAAGCTTGGTTATTCTCCTCATTTTTTCTGAACAGTAAAGAAAGACAGAGAGATTATTTTTAAAAAGGGAACCTAATCTGTCCCAGAGAGTTCAATTTCAATCCAGTGCAATAACCTCCTTCAGTTCTGTGGTGGAACACCTGAAATAAAAAAATTAATGAGTAAAGCTAATTTTGAAGGCCAAGACCAACTGTTGACAAGTTGGGTGAGTAATTCACTGTGGCTATAAGAGACATAAGGATCAAATCAAAGACGTTTTTCACACCTGTTTGGCTTACTAAATATGTGACGAACATGCATGCTAAATCAGGGGAATGATTCACAGCTATGGAAATTTGCTCAGATGCTTTATCAAACTCACCTGAAGCAAGTTTTCAGCACAACAAATCTTACACAGGCATGAACAAAGCTACTTTCCCATACGTATGTATAAAGTAGCATGCATAAGACCAAAGTCCTACGAATGTAATGGAATCCGCCACTCCCAGTGCTGCTTTTCCCTTTCTTCATCGTCATAACCTGCCTATACCCACCTCAGCAAAATACGTAATACGACTTTCACCTCTCACAAGTAGTGAGAGAGAGAGAGAGATGAACAGGAGCATTCATGTCACATAGTGTCATAGCTTGCTTGCTCACCTGAAAAAGAAAACCTCAGTGACTTGGAATTGCTTTGTGTCAAGGCATTAGTTCCACTTGACTGTTCCTGTTAGCTTATTGTCATCCCCTCATCCTTCTTCATAGGTGTACTGCGGCCATCCTCTTTCATATCAGTGCCCTTTTTATTTTTATTTTTTTTGGCTAGCCTTCTTGAACAGGATTCCTGCCAGCAGCCACTTCCAACTAAAGTGTCTTCGGCTGCCACTGACATGATTGTTAAAGGCAAGCAAGCAGGCCATTGTTTATTTGAAGCTATTGTGGTGTTCAGGGTTATCCTTCTGTCCAGAGGCCCCCGTCATACAAAACAATTAAAGCACTATGATTCTCTTTTCTCACCATGGCTGCATCCTATAGAATCCTGGGATATACAATCTGGGGAGGCATTAGAACTCCTGCAGAATTTCAAGTAACCCCCCATTACAATTTTAAAACTAGAAATTAAAGCAGAATCACAGTTCTATATGAAATGGGCCCAAGTCTCCTATCAACACGCTTTTTCCAATCGCAGCCTCATGTGTTCAAACATGTTTATTTTCAATCCATGTTCAAACTTAGGGGGAAAAATTATGGATTACAACTACAGAGGGCCAACTGTCCAACCGTTGAGGTCCACAATCCCCGAACAGTACACCAAAATACCTCCTACATACCTCTGTTTTCATTTGTGTTCCTACCAAAATGGTAACAAGTAGTGCAGTGCCACTTCCAGTCACCATTTTGAGAAGACAAGGATAGAATCAAAGTTATTAAGAACAGGTGGGGAGTTCAGTGAGGACTCTTGTCGGATTGGTAAATGTTTAGAATGGTTTTGTGCAGTTATGGGGTAAAAATCGCCTGAAAATTGCATTGAATTTCTTAAAATGAACTGGGGTGGAGGTCTTTAGAATCCGGAGGTCTCATGCAGCCCACAGAGGGTGCTTTGCCCACCCCAGCTTTAGCATAACATTGAGAGACACTCTGGACCAGGAACCTACCTGAAGGTGGTACAGAAATACCCAAGAAAAATACCAGAAATTCTGCATTACAAGGACTTAACTCTGTGGCCCACATGACATATACAGATTGGCACACATGTTGCATCGTTCTGCATAGTTTATCATCTTTCTTTCACATATGGGCAGAATTAAGGAATGATGTAGGACAAAGTGGTGGTGGTGATGGTGGTGGTAGTGTGTGCCTTCCAGTTGTTTCTAATTTACCATAATCCTAAAGCAAATCTATCACGGGATTTTCTCGACAAATTACATTTTCATTAATTTAAAATATTTCTGGACTGATGGGAGAAATCTCTAGCCTCCCAGATACTGCTGGACTACAACCCTGACTTAGATGTAGAGTCGAAGGCTTTCACGGCCAGAATCCATTGGTTCTTGTGGGTTTTTTGGGCTCTGAGACCGTGTTTTGGTTATATTTTCTCCTGACGTTTCGCCTGCATCTGTTGCTGGCATCTTCAGAGGAATGGTGAATTGGAAGTGGAGTGGCGAATAGATATACCAGTCTCCTCCTCCAGAGGCGAGGGAGCAATTAGCATAATAGTCATATTGTGTGTATTGAATACTTGTCTCCCTCCAGGAGGGAGGAGGAGACTGGCATATATATTCTCCACTCCACTTCCAATTCACCATTCCTCTGAAGATGCCAGCCACAGACGCAGGCGAAATGTCAGGAGAAAATACAACCAGAACATGATCTCAAAACCAGAAAAACCCACAAGAACCAATACAATCTTGACTGTTGGTCATGCTAGTCAGGGACCTGGGACATGGAGCCCAACAACATCTAGAGCAGAGCTTTCCAAACTTTTCATGTTGGTTTTCATGTTGGTGACACACTTTTTAGACATGCATCATTTTGCGACACAGTAACTCAGTTTACTAGCAAACCGGAGGTTAAATTAACCCCTTACAAGAGATTCAGACACATCCATAAACTGTAATAACAAAATGTATGGGGACACAACATATCTCATGAAAACCTTTCATATATTTTTAAAAATATATGATTTATAAATAACATACATTTTTAAGATTGTAGGCGACACACCTACACACTTCAGGCGACACACTAATGTGTCACAGCACACCTTTTGGGTAGCCCTAATCTAGAGGGTACATTCCTCATGGCTGTTCTAGGCTGTAATTCACTGAGCCAGGTTCATAGGCAGTATGTAACAAGTATGAATAAAAGATATTAAATGTGGAAACACACTGAGGTTCCCTTTCTGCTGTATACCTTCTGAAATATGCCCAGCTTCATATGCCTAAATACCTAAAGCCACCAGATCTTATCTGATTTTGAAAGCTAAGTAGGATTAGTCCTGCGTAATACTTGGACGGAAGATCTTCAATTAATATCAGATGCTATAGGCAATATTTCAGAGGCAAAAACCACCTTTGAGTATTCCTTGCCTAAGAAAACCCTATTAAATTCATGGGGTCACCACAATCCACAGCCAACTTGAAGCCACATACACATATTAATTAGCCATACACCTTTGTGCCTATCTTTACATATATTCAAAGCGGTATTCTGTTATGGGCTAGAAAGTTGACAAGAAATTGGAAATAAGCTGGCAATAAGAAATGCGGTCCAAAGCAGCTCATTCATTCATCTTCCTGAAGGTGAGATATATATGGTACTTATGAGATACTGAACTAGACTAGTGGCCCATCGAGTCAGGAATAAGCAGTTGTTGTGGCTGGTAGCAGCTCGGCAAGGTCTAAGGCAAAAACGCTTGAAGAGAATGCTGTTAACTGGACAATGAAAACGGGAATTCTTTATGACATCGGATTGAAAGAAATCTAGGACAAAGCAATGGGATTAGCTTGTCATGCAGCACTCTTTGTCTCCTTGCAACCTGTGCTCTTCTTCACTCTTTCACTTCTTCACACAAAACTGTCAAATACTCAACACATTCCCTTGAATCCCTCAGCCTAAGAACTAGCTGATTACATCTAAGCTCAAACATGCCCCCATCTCACTGCTAATGGTCTTGGCTGTTCCTTTTCAATTAGCAAATAGTATAGGTAAAAGATAGAAGCCATATCTGGCAAATATCTCCCAATGTAACTCTAAAAGGAACAAGAACCTTTTTGGAAGGCTAGATCTGACCAGGGTTGCAAAATCTCACAATCTGGCCCTGAGTCCCTAGTTTTTGTAGGGTTTCTTCAGGGAGGACATAAGGGTTATAATATGCTGGGCTCAGCTCTGGGTGAGAGGAAAGGTCTGTGTACAAATCTCCCTATCAGCTCACAGAACAGCAGCATGATACAATTTCTGAGGCTTAACTGATTTGGTGCTACAACTTACAAAAACCGGGGAAAGACGGAACATATCCACAAGGGATATGTTCCCAGACTTAACACGGAAGGTGAAAAACACGGATAATACCAAACACTATATTTTGACCATGCTGGCTGGGGTACTTTGAAAGTCATAGTTCCAAAAGAAATATGTTATGATGTGGAAATTGGAAGACTGATTCAATACCGATCCATCCTGCAAGGATATACTGCATGGCAGGGGGATGGACTCAGTGGCCCTTGTGGTCTCTTCCAGTTCGAGCATTCTGGGTGGATGCTTCTCTAAAAATATTTCCCTTCTCCTTTTCTTTCCTTCCTTCTCAGATAAAAGACAGCTCAGCGTTCTGCAACCAAGGTGCTTCCAGCCTGTGTTTCCCAGCAGCTGAGAGAGAGAGCAGGTGCTCTGCTGAAAGGGAGGAACCTTAAAGGCAGGGAGCATGTAAATAAACTTGTTAGGCATTTAAGAAGAAGCCAGCCCACAACTCTGACCTATCCTGAACAGGACTGACTCCCATATAACACCAATTTGCATCTTATAAAATTAATTATTCTGCAACAATGCTGGCTGGCTTTTCCCTGGGAAAGCCCCATTAAACTAATAATGTTTTAAACTTGTTGAACTTGGGCCATGTTCTGAAATCAGTCTTGTCCAACCACTTTCTCCAGACAAGAGTTCTTCAAGTTAACAGAAATGCTCACAAGCAGCTGGGAAAGGACCAGAGCTCACTCAAGAACTCTAAGATTGAGTTCTTGGCATCTCAAAGTACAGAAGGGAACAGCAACAGAACAAAAGTACTGTCCTGCTGCTGGTTCCTATCTTTCTCTTCCTAAAGAAAACATTATTATTAGTTCTGTGTGCAGGGTAGTATGATTGGAAAACAGTGATTTCAGAATGGGGCCCATATTCACAAGATCTGAGATGCTACTGCCTTAAAATTGTTATCTTTAAAACCAGCAATAGTTGTTAACATCATTATCATTACCACCATCTTCACCAATAACAAAACATCAACAAGAGTAATGGCTTCAGATTGAAATAGGTAAGGTAAGGATTCCATAGGATGTTGAAAGTGGAATAATAGCACTATAACAGTCTAGTGCGGAAATGGCCCAAGTCTCAAGTTGAGTTTGAAAATGTAGTGGGAGGGCCAGAGAATACCTTGGGTGACATTTTCCATGTTAAGAGGACAGGTGCACCAAACACTGTGCATGACCCCCTCACCTCTCCTCCCCTTCCGCCCCCATGACTAGCAGGTGTAGGATGAACTTCCCAACAAGGTAAGCATATTTATCCCAAGTTTCTTGCTATCTAAATTTTATGGAGACCAGAGAACTCAGCTTTCTTTAACAGAGGGGTTTGTTTGCTTTGGCCCAGAAAACAACAGCAACCCGATCTAACACAGCAGCATTTGTCATCTTGCTAGAAGGATTGTTACAAAAGATATTAATGATCCTAAATAATATGGCAACCTTCCCCCCCCCCCAATGCACTGCAGTGATACCTCTGGGCCAACCAAAAGGCACAAAAATATTACACAAGTTTTTGAAGTCCATCGGCTTTTTCAATGGCCATGGATGATAAAAAAAGACATTTTAAGGGAAGAAATGTGACGGTGGAGGGCCACAAAATGGCATCCAGCAACAGGTTTAGCATTACCTGTTTGAACCTCCCTCCACCACCATCTTGAAATCCGCTCTAACAGCTCAAGAAAGATGCCCCTCTGTGACCCAAACATGACTTTCAACATCTATGCCTGATGAAGAAGTCTGTGAACTTCAGAAGCTCAGGAAATGTATTTTTATCACAACAATGCATTTACGGGATTTTGCTGTATTTTGCGGCACAGCCAACACAGCCACCCTTGGATATACGTATCTAATGATCCTCAAGACAGGCTAGGAAAAAGAGAAGTCTTTCCCTCCCTACCCACCCCATACTGAAAAGAAATAAAGAGCTTTTATTTACCTGATAGCTCAGAGGCAGCTGCTGAAAGGAGAAGTCTGCTTGGAAGAAAGAAAGGGGAAAGAAAAATCCTGTTGTGTTTCTTCTGCACACACACTTTTGTTGTTACGCTCAGCATCTGCCGCTGTCTTTCATTTCACCATGTCAGATCTGATTCCAAACCTCAGCTACTGGTTCTGTAATTATCTGGACAAACAAACAAAATAAAACAACTCAATACTTCAGATGTTTAGCAGTCACCCGTCACAAAAGCCTGTGCAGGTGCCTTGTACAGTCATTGTAAAAACTGGGACATTATGCAGAGCTTCTGCCAAAGAATTCAATAAAACCAGTAGTTAATTTGGAGCCACAATGCAAAATGGACTGGATAGCAGTTAGAGATGGGGAGAAAGGCCCCTTCAGCAACTTCTGGTCCCATTTTACCCAGGAAACCATGCTCTTCTTCCTTGTTTTTTTTCCAGCCACACTTCTACTAGTAGTGGCTGAGAAAAACACATTACTAAAAGCAATGCCAGCTAGTAAGACATCTCTTTTTGCAAATAATTCAGTCACTCGTAAAACTGTTTTCTCCCCCTCCTGTGCAATGAATTGAGGAAGGGGACTGGAAATTGCTTGGGAGGCGGTATTTTGAGAGGTATTTCTCCAGTTCCAAGCCACGTACTTACTACTTACACTGATTTTTCCCCTCCATCTGTGGAACATAAAAGTAACACTACACTGAAGCTCTGCATGTCCATTATGTTACTTGGGGAATTGTAACTAGTTATGCAACTAATTACTTTTAATAATTAATATTCCTGGTTTCCACCCCCCTTCTGTCTAACGTCGTGGCCCAAGGGTCTGGTAAATATTTGAAGTAGGCAGAAAACTGGGTTGAAGGGTGATGAAACTGAGTGCGGTGGGAGTGGTATGATGAATAAGAATCCATCTCAGCTACCACAAGGGGGTCTGTCTTCAATAGTCCCCACTGCTGAAAAGACCTCAAGTCTATCCCGGAAGGACAAAACACACAGAGAAAAGCAATCCTCCCACTGCTGCTTTGCAGTGAGCTGGCAGAGAGAAGCCAAAGAAGCTGCCAGCGGAAATCCCCTGGGTTAAATTAATTTAATTGCACAGATGGTATTATGGGCCTCTTCAGGAGGGAGAAGGAAAAGGTACCACCTCTCTTAATGTGCCAACGGCTAGAAACAGCCAGGGCCTCCACGTCTACCAAAAAGGAAGAGCTCCTACACCTTTGTTTGCTTCCTCCCTCCTCTCTATCCCATGACGTACACCTGGCTGCTAGGGTCTCCCTAGCAGCAAATGCATTTCTTAAGCCAATAAAGAGACCAACGCATGACACCGGTGACTCAAACAGGCTAACAAGATGCCCAGAGCCGCTGGCCCATTTACCACCCAGCTAAGCTACTGACGTTTCTATAACCTGACAAGCTCTTCACCAGCCAAGAACGGCAATAAAGAATTCCCTGCTATCAAATCCAAACAGCAGGTGCGAGGGGCACATTACTGTAATAAAAAGCCTGAGAGGGCTTATTCAATAACACCTGTGCTGTGTTCTCTATATTCCAGGATTTTTAAAACAAACTAACACGTTGCAGCTTAAGTGAACATTTGAGTAACATGCTCTCAGGCATCCCAAAGTATGGGCATTTATGCAGCCACGCAGTCAACGCATGACACCCATCTTAAAGGAGCTGCACTGACTGCCAATTCACGTGTGGTCTAAATTCAAGTTGCTGGTGAAGACCTATGTGGCGTGGGACTTTAAGATTTGACAGAACACCTCTTCCTAGAGTGGCCAAGAACTGAGATCTGCTAGAGGGGAAGTCTTGGGGTACAGAAGGGGACAAATCTTTGCCCGAGGCAGCTGCTATGTTCCTAACAAGAGAAATGAGAAGTTGACTAACTCTCACACTGGTGAGTAATATTCATAAGGACTGGCTTGCGCAACTGGTGAGCATTGTTGAAAATTAATCAATAAGACCTACAGAATTTTACAAGCAGATAAAAACAGTAGGACTAGTGTTCCTCCCGGTTACATATGCACAAGATGGGCTTCTGAAGCTTCAAGGGGTGGTTTTCACGATTTTTCAAACTAAAGGTTTAGAATTTATAATCCACAGGTGATTCTGTTTTGGACAGCACTTTGCAGCTCAGAATAATCTGCTACAGAAAAGTGGTTAGAAGCATGGGATTTTCAGGCAACTCTCTTGGTGCCCAACATATCCCCAAACCCCAACTTTAATGCTTGCCCTCATTATAATACTGTAGAATAAAAAGATATCCACAACCATCAGCTCTGGGACATCTCAGAATACTGGAGCAAGAACCACTTTGTGCATGAGATGCCAGTGATGACAAAACCAAGGTGGAGAATACACCAAGCTTCAGGCAAATCTCCATACTCCAAGGCCAGATCATGACCTAGGAGGAACCAGCAGTTTTAAACAGCCAGGGGCACATATGAGAATGAGGAGGCATTGTTATGCTAGCTTTCAGTAGCACAATAAAATGTTAGTCTTTCTTTTAAAGGAAAATATCTTGTGGGAGAGTAGGTGCTCCAACCTGCCCAGAAGCTGTTATTCCAAACTACACCAATTTGCATGTATTTGCTTAATTTGCATGATTTTATTTGCTTCAGAACTCCTGCAGAGCCAGAAATTTGCCTAGAATGACATTGATGATTTTTGACACTGCTGATTTTTTCTGACGATTTGAATGAAACAATAGCATGAGTCGTAACACCTATAATCCTTTCAATTGTTCCACAAACTGCACATAAAAGAGATTCAGTATTTACAGAAGAGGCCCAAACTTTCACAAAAATGTTCAGGATGTCAACTAAATCTAAATATCAAATTTGGGCAACATCTAATTGCACATTTTAGAGAACTTTTTTTAAAAAAAATTGTACAGTGTTCTTTAAGGAGGTATCTAAAATTCTGACCAAGTTAGGTCCAGAATTTTAGTATGTTGTTCTTTTTGACCCCATAACATACCAATGGAGATCTAGGATGGTGTTGTGATTTCAGTGTTGGACTCTGGGAGAGAAGGGTTTGAATCCTTGTTCAGCTGTGGAAACCCACTGGGTGACCTTGGGCAAGTCACATATTCTCTCAGCCTCAGAGGAAGGCAAAGGGAACCCCCTCTGAAGAAATCCTGCCAAGAAAAACCTATGCGTGATAGGTTCCCTTTAGAGTTGCCATAAGTCGGAAACAACTTGAAAGCATGCAACAACATACCAATTCTGGTGACTCTGATTCCAACATTTATATCTGATAATACAGTCAGCCCTCCAGATTTGCGAGTTTAACTTTCACACATTTGATTCTTTGTGAATTCCTCCAACCCCTGCCCCCACTTCAGTTGCTTCTTTGCTGGGGGAGCCCTCCCTCTCAGCAGGCTGCACATCCTTTTAAAAATCCGCCTCTGGTCCTCCTCCTCCTTCACCAGTTGCTGCTTGGGCTGCTAAGGATGGCTCACAGCACGATTTCCCAGTACTACAAACCCTTTCCCAATGCTCCCCACACACCCAAAAAAGGAGATGGCCAAGAGAAATGAAGTATAAGGTCACCATCCTGACCCACCCCCTTTCGCTTTCCCTTCCCTGACCTGTTTTAGACCCTGGATGCCTGGTCTCTCCAGACCATCTCAACCCGCTTCCTGCAGATAACATGTACACATTTTGATATTTTGTGACTTTTCCACTTTTGTGGTGGTCCTGCACCTCTAACCTTGGTGAACATGGAGGGCCAGCTATATAACAGACCCAGAAATAGACAGATAGACACTTCACATTACAGTGCAAAACTGAATGCATACCCTGCTCGTCACCCTACGGCATTACTATTAACTGCATGCATCTCAAAGGTATGTGTATGTGCTTTCCAGCTGCCTGCTGACTTATGGCAACCCCATGAATCTAACAGGGTTTTCTCAGGCAAGGATACTCAGAGGTGGTCTGCCAGTTCTTTCCTCTGAAATATAGGCTACAGTGCATGCTATTCACTGGTGATCTCCCATCTAAGTATTACTCAAGGGCGACACTGCTTAGTTTCCAAGATCAGTAAGGATCTGGGGTCTTTAGGGTATATTGGCTATCATGCATCTCAACAGGGCAATACAAATCCATCCCTAAGGCTTCAATTCTAATTCAGTACAAAGAAGTAGGGAGAGAGAACATGATCAAGATCCAAGAGCTTGACTATCCTTGCCCTTGGATCTTAGACTTCAGCTCCCTGGCCAAAACTGTCAGAGTTGACAGATCTGAGGAACTCCATATCAAACAACGTCTGGACAGCCAGTATTTCTTGACCAGAGTGAGAGCCAGCATGGTATAGTGAACTGAGTGTTGGACCAACACTCTGGCAGACCAAGATTCAAATCCCTGCTCAGCCATGGAAACCCACCGAGCTTGAGCAAGTCACATTCTCTCAGCCTTAGAGGAAGGCAATGGCAAACCTCTTCTAAATAAATCTTGACAATAAAAGTCTACAATCAGTTGCCATAAACTGGAGTCAAACTGAAGGTATGTAACAACAGAACAGATGAGTATATCTGCCCTAAAGAGTCAAAGCCATTTGATACCAATTTGAATACCATGGCTCCATCCTTTTAGATCTGCAGGTTGGTGAAATACTAAAAATTTCCAGATTTTTAAGTACCTTAACCAACAACAGATCCCAGGACCTCAGAGGATGGAGCTGGGACAGTTAAAGGAGGGGGGAATCAAATTGTTCTTACTATGTAGCATATGTACTCTCTTGGTCTACAACAAAGACGTCTACCAGACCCTTCTCAGAGAAGAAATAGTTCCACTATCCAGAGGAAAGTACAGAAGTTCCCCTTTATTCACAGAGATATGTTCCAAGACCCCCCCATGGATGCTTGAAACTGTGAATAGTACCAAACCATAGTATGATAGCAATATCTAAATACCTGAAGGTAGAAGGTGGAAGACCCAGCATAATGTACTGGTTTGAGCATTGGACTACAACCCTAGGGACCAGAGTTCGATTCTCCACTTGGCTACAGAAACCCACTGGGTGACCTTGGGTACATCACATACTGTCAGCCCTCAGAAAATCCTGTGATAAGTTCACCTTGGGGTCGCCACAGGTCAGAAACAGCTTGAAAGCAAACAAACAAACAACAACAACAACAACATGGAATAAGATTGTTCTCTACTGCTCCAGAAACTAGAATGAGAACCACAGGATTCAAATTGCCCTCTCAAATTACTCTCTACAGTTCCTGCAAAACACTACTTCTGGTGACACCAGAACCATTTCCTATGGTGGTAGTGGTGGAGGGGCAGTTAAAGTGGCGGGGCAGGAAGACAGTCAAGGTGCAGGTGGCAAGATCCAGGACCCAGATGTGTGGGTGCCATTGCCTGAACGCTGGGGGATGGATCAGGGCAAAGTGTGGGGGAGAGAGTGTTGACTGAAACTGCGGTTGACTGAAACCACAGAAAGCAGAACCACAGATAAAGGAGATCCCAGTACCTAGTTACAGGAGAGAGGAAAAGGGCAACTTTCTTGACTGACACAGCCAGCCCAAAGGGCTGTCCACCTTTACGTGATTAGACATGTCTAATTTGCATTAAATGGCCTATATCTACATGTTATGATTTCCCATGGAGATAAACTGAAATACTGATAGGATTATGTAAATAAATTGAAGAAGTCATCAGACCCTGACAGCCACAGACATGACCGAGAGGAGACAGGAGATATGACAAACACGATTAAACTTGGGCCAGCAGCATATCTGGTGTCTGTAAGTCAAGGCAAATACAATTCCTGGAAGGCTTAGTGAAGTTCACCATCATCACCTAAAGGGATATTGTAGCACCTCTGAGCACCTGTGATAACCCAAGCTGCTCCAGTGGAAACCTGGGGACTTTCAAACAATGAAATCCAAGCTGGTTTCTCATTTCATTCCAGCACAGCTGTAGATTAAAGGGCACAACAGCCTGATGCTGAAACCATATTTGGAAATGTTAGACTTCCTTGATCTATGTAAGAGACACATCTCTCCTTTCCCAAGGTACATGAAAACCTTCAGAAGGGGCAAACATTGGAGAGCACCTAACAAAATCCTCATGAAAAAGGGGGAGATACATCTCCAAGTGCTCAGTGGATGGTTTGGTTTTGTTTTTGAAACAAAGCCCCATGAGTTTCGGCCTATGCATATACAGTCAGCCCTCTGGGTCTGACATTCATGAATTTGATTACCAGTATTTGCTAGTTTCTCCAACCCCTGCTCCTCCACCTCAGGTACTATTTTTGGAGGGGAACCTTCCCTCTCGGTGGCTCCAATCAGGCTGCGCAACTCTTTAAAAACCTCCCTCCAGTCCTCTTCCTCCTCTACCAGCCACTGCCTGGCCAGTCGAGAACGGCCCAAAGCCTGATTTCTCAGCACCACAAGCCCTCTCCCAAAGTTCCCCATATACCCAAGGAAGGAGATGGGCAAGAGGGAGGAAGTACAGGATCACCATGCCAACCATCTCCTTTCCCTGACCTGATTTAAACATTGGGTACCCACTCTCCCCACCCGTGCCCCAGCCCCCTTTTCACAGACACACAAATGTTGATATTTGCACATTTTTCACTTCTGTGAGAGTCCTGTGCCCCTAACCCTAGGGAATGTGGAGGGCCAAGCGTGCAGTATTCCAAGGGTCCTCCTCAGGGGCTACAGATACAAATGTTGAATTAAAAATCAAGAAGGACAGCACATAATTATACCACAACAGCTACATAAAACATCCTAATACATTTCAATTTTTGTATATTGCTTAAAGCCTATACATACCAATTATGGTATAATTATGGTAACACAGTTATGGTATACTTACATGTTGCCTTTTTTTATTTTTAATTTGACATTTTGATTTGCATTTGCTTTTATGTAGCCTTTGAAGAAGGCCACCAAAATATACTCACAAGCCAAAACATGTTGGGTTGTTTCAAAATAAATAAAACCATCCACTGAGCACTTAGGAGACCTATCTTCCCCTTTTTTCTGAGAACATGGAAAAACTTCACCTACACACCTGCCTACTCTAGTGGTTCTCAATCTTTGGTTGTTCAGAGTTCTGGACTTCCAACTCCCCAAAAATCCACCTAGCATAGCCAAGGAACTTTGGAGCTGACATCCAAAACATCCAGAGGATCAAATGTTGGAAACTCAGTAAAGTCCTATTCCTCAGTTCCACAACTATTTCTCAAACTCTGATGGAAAAGGGTTTGGAGTGTAATGGCATATACATACAATCCCACTTTATACCAGGTTGCTTTAAACCAGGTTGAATGAATTGTCCCTCTAGCCCCAAACTATCTTCTTCAGGACCTCTAGAAGAAGAGTTTTCTACCACTTGTTACCTGGAAATGCCAAGGACTGCATCTAAGATCTTCTGTCTACAAAGCATGTAAATGAGTAAAGGTGTTTTAAAAGGTCAAGAAGCTGAACTAGCACAGAAGATAATTCATCTACTTTTTTATTTAATAAGCTCCTTCTTCCAGGATAGAATCATAGAATCATAGAATCATAGAAATGTAGAGTTGGAAGAGACCACAAGGGCCATCCAGTCCAACCCCCTGCCATGCAGGAAAACCCTCAAAGCACTCCCGACAAGTGGCCATCCAGCCTCCGCTTAAAAACCTCCAACGAAGGAGACTCCACCACACTCTGTGGCAGAGTCCTCATGATTTCCTTTTTTAAAAAAAAATGAAGGCATACTATTAGGATGCCATTAAACCAACTAGCTTTAGCACCAAGAAGTTGCCTAAAGCCTGCCTGAATGAAAAGGTATTTACTTGCTGTTGAAAGGAAATAAAGGATGAAGCCATTATAACCTCCCTTGGAAAGGCATCCAGAGCAGCCTCTGAGAGGGCCCTCTCACTCATCCCATCCCAATCCAACAAGCCTGAAAGAGCATCAGGACAGAGAGAAGGGTCTCTGTTGAAGATCTTAAAACTCATTCCCCACGTTAAGCATGTTAGGCTAAAGCAAATATGATATAACTAAGACACGTGTCACCATGGCCAGATCAGATATCTCCAGGAGTGGGGAAAATGGGTGCACTATCTTTACATGGGGCTTAAATACTCTAAAGGCACCAGATCCCATCTGATCTTGGAGGCCAAACAGAGTCAGCTCTGGTTAGTACTTGGATGGGAGACTGCCAACAAATACCAGGTACTGTAGGTATAATTCAGAGGAAGGAACTGCAAAACCACCTCTGAGCACTCCCTGCCTAAGTAAACCCTATGAAATGCATGGCGTTGCCATAAGTGTCAGGTAATTTGAAGGGACACGCACACATCTTTAAATGAGCAAATGCACTCCTGGCTACTGCTGCAACTTGGGTGTCCTAGCTAAGGGATGGATTGAGAAACTATACTCAAGCTCACAAATGTATCTCATTTCATGTATGTGGGGAGCTTTACTTTCTCACATGTCTGTATAAGTGCCTCACTTTGGGTCACAGTCATGGTGGGAGCTGGGGGAAGACTCATCCCCACAGCCACTCACAACATCAGATGGCAGTCGCTTGGAATCCAACCTGAATCCAACTTTGTAGAGAGCTACAGAATTGACAGTATCACAGAAACAGAATCAAACTGGAAGAGACCTCATGGACCATTAAGTTCAATCTCCTGCTTTAGAGGTTGGATTTTAAATTATTCAAAATGAAGACCTTTCAGCACTACACTGTCATAGTGCTATTATTCCACTTTCAACCTCCTATGGAATCCTGGAGTCTGCAGTTTACTTTCCTTGCAGTTGATTTTCCTTGTCTGCCACCTCCAAGTTTTTTGATGTAGAGCAGGACAGAAAGATTTTAATAAATAAAGGGCATTCTGTGATCTTCCAGATGTTGATGAATTTCAGTGATCCTCCAGATGTTGATGAATTTCAGTTTCCATCTATCGTAGGCAGCCTGGCCAGTGGTGAAGGATGATGGGAGCACACAATGCAACCAGAACCACTCTGTTTACATTGTAGCGTTTTCCACTTGTTTAAAAGCAGACAAAAAAACCAAACAAAACTGTGTTACATAAGACCAGTATCCTACTATTTAGCTGTAAAACAACACTGCAATTCCACCAGAGAGTATGCTTCCAAAAACAACGCGGTAAAAAAAGAAGAATGCAAGTGACGCAGCTACAGCTGCTTCCCGATTCCTGGCCGGAAAAGAGTCCAGCTATTTTGGAACAGATTCAGGATGATGAGGAGATTTTTACAGTAAGTGTTTAGTAACTCTAGAAGTTGCACGCCCCTTTTTTGTTCCACTGGGGGCCTGACACATCCTAACTTGGAGACTTGCTTCACTGCTGATTATGTTATTACTTTATATCAGTCTGAGTACACAGCCACAGCGAAATGCCTGAACTTCACTGGTTCACTGACTCACCCAACCGCAGGGTAGCTAAATTATTAGGGTAATTCCTAGTGAACTAGAACCCTGGAATAGGGTACAAGATTGCCCAATACCTTGTAAATCACTAAACAGGTCTGAAAATCTGAGATTAAAAACAGGAGGATGACTAGGTCCTCAAATGGCTACATCCAAAAAGCAGCGTTTTTGTATCTGTATCCAGCCCAAGACACTTTGGTCACGTGAAAGATAAAAAAGTGACTAGATTTGGCATCTCACAGTGCAAATCTATAGAGTATAAAGCTTACCTTAACAGGGTAGGGACAAACCCCATGTGAGACACAATACCGGGGGTGAAGATTTTACCCCTTGCAGTCACAACACTTCCAGCTCCAACAAAGTGCCAAAGCATGCAGAATTTAAGTATCACGCATTCATGTGCATGCACATTCACCTGTGCATATGCACGAGACAGACAGATACACACCCAAGCTTTGTTAATTACAAATCCTGAAATTTGGAATCTCATCAATATAAAGGTTTTTTGGGGGACGTTACTAGGAACCCCAAATGGATGTATTTGTATCCCAATTTGGGGGACGTTGAAAAATGCAGTGGGGGGATGCACTGTTGCACAACACTGCAAAACAACTGCAAAACTCTGGTACAGGTTTGGAGGGGATTCCCTATTTCAAGATTTGTAGTCAACAAAGCTATGTACACAAATACGTATCCTGGAATCACCCAGCAAAATTAAAACATGTTGACCTGATTTTCTTCTCCCGCTTCAGTCCAGACAAATCAGTTTTACAAGTCTCACACTGCCTTGGCCAAGTGCACAACCGCGTGAGTGCGGATGTGTGTTTGTGCGTTCATTCGCTCACAGCTCAATTCTGAGATGTCAGCCAAAGTTGAATAAGGAAACTTGAAGGAGCAAAGAAAATAAGAAAAGGAAAAGACAGACAGAATGGGTGAGCATCAGTTTGAAGCCCTACGAAGACGTACGAGGGCTCAGGAGCCAAAAAACATACAGCTAAAATTGCCACACCATAGAAAGGGACTAAGTTGGAATAGGGAGGAGAAGTGGGTAACCTCTTTCTCTCTCAAATACTGACAGAGCTAGGTCATCCTGCTTGCTATTGAGAAATCGGGGCAGAGAGTACAAGGGATGACGCAGGCTTGTCAAGTGTTTACTGGCAAAGGTGTTTCATCGCTTTCCCTGTTGCTGCCCTCTCCTCCTGAGTGAACGCAACACCAACCCTGTGCAATTTCTCACACTATATAGATAAGCAGGTGGAAAACATGAACCACGGGTAGCTAAGGGCAAGGTGCTAAGCTCTTCCGGCACTGCCATCTGTCACCGGCCTTGATTTTGTGAGGAGATGTTGCCCTATGACTCAACCACCTTTACATCAGGCAAGCTTTAAGCCACCTTTCTTTTGAAATCCTGCCAGAGTTCCATCATCCAGAATCTTCAGCAGCTGATTCTACCTGATGACCTGATGTTGCAACACTTCTTAGATTTATCATTCCTGCAATAGAGTTCCTTTTTCCCTCTGGATTAACAATATAAATCTTATCACACTGCACAGGTCTGAACACAACATTCCACCGCATTTTAGCAAAGGCGTGGGCAACCTTGCATGTTGCTTCTGGGGGAATGGCTGGGGCCCATATACTGGCAGCTGTCAGAGCCAAATCCCAAAGTGGGGTATGTCAAACTTACAGACAGGTGAAGACACCCCTTTTCTTTTCTGGCAAACTTTTTGAGCTCTGTACTGTACTGTACTGGGTACCTATTACAGTTCATATTGAAGGTCTCCAAGACTGCAGGTTCACCACATATGGCTCAGCACTGCAATAAGAAGTCTGGCCTCCCTCTCATCCACCCTTCCTTGTCAGATTGCAATGCAGTCATGATGAAGAGACTGGAAGTTGCTGCTTCTATTTGATTAGCTAGAGTACTGCATAACACCTTAACTGTGGTTATGCCTGTCAATGCTTAGTTAGAACAAGCAATCTTTATAAACTAGGATTTGAAGCTAACTTGTTTCCATTAATATTTAGTAAGATGGAGCCACAGTTTGTCCATGCCTGGATGGCAAAGCAAACTGCAATTAGTATATGCTTCTGAACTTTTCCATGTGATGCAGCAGAGGAGGAAAGACAACATCATGAACCTTAAGCTCACTGTGGCTTGTTCTTGTAACCTTAAACTTTTGATCACCTTAAGCTAAACCAGCCCACTGTGGGGGGTTTTATCACTTTTTGGACCAAGGAGCAGATTCTGGAAGATAGTGTTTGCCAAGATAGTAAGGGGATCCTTACTATCTTGGCAAACACTATCTTCCAGAATCTGCCACATCAATTATCCTAGTATATTTGGATTAGACATAAGGCCAAACCATGGTTTCCATTCACTGACTCTAAACCACTGATTATATTAAGATAGAGACATCATGAATTGTGCCATCTGTCTTTTCTCCTGCCTCCTCCCAGAATCCCTGGATATAATAGCTTCAAAAACAAATCAACCACATAGTTGTTGTTTGATGGCCAAAAGGCAATCAAGAACTACAACTGCAGATCCTGCTATAGCTGTGGTATGGTTGGATGGTATTGGCTTAGGCATCAGGTTTAGTATTAGGTCTGGTTTAGTATTAGGTCTGAGCCATCTGTTTGTTTACTTGACAATAACAGTAATGACATATATGGTTGCTTGAATGCCTCAAACACTGTTCTGTTCGTTCTGTCTCTCAGGAGCCCAGCTACATATTACCAGAGAGGGAAGATGATCCATGTATCTTCCTTTTCTGAAAGATTCTGACATTCACTGTCCTACCAGCACAGGCATACTGTGAGCCCTCCACATTTGCTTGGGTTAGCTATGCAGGACTCCTGCAAAAGTGGAAAATCACAAATATCAAAATATGTTTGTGTGTCTGTGAGAAGAGGGCTGAGGCATGGTGGGGAGAACAGGCACTCTGGGTCCAAAGCACATACATCAGGGAAAGGAGAAAGAAAGTGTGCAGAGTTAAGTATGGTGGCCCCATACTTTCTCCCTCTTGCCCATCTCCTTCCTTGGATTAGGGGGTATCAGGACAAGGCTTGTGGTCCCAAGAAATCAGGCTATAAGCCATCCTTAGCTGGCCAAGCAGGTGCTGGTTAAGGAGGAAGAGGACCAGAAGCTGTTAAGGGAGCTGCTGAGAAGGAACATTCGCCAGAAAAAGAGTGCCAGGGTTTCAGGGGCAGAGGTTGGAGAAATTAAATAATCAAATTGAAACAATCAAGTCTGTGAAAGTCAAACCTGTGAATATGGAGGGCCAACGGAATCATAACTCTTCTTACCACAAGAATCAGGGATTATTTCTACCTCTTGGCCTCAACTTATCATAAACAGAACTGGAGCACTGTACTAACCACACCCAGATTGCAACTCCCTCACCTTATTCTTCATACCTGTTTTAGAAATTAGTCACCGCTTTCACTGCTTAGAAATTACAACTTTTCCCTGAGAGCAGAAGCTTGCCAACAATCAAACTTCTACCTATGGGAAGGAAAGGAAACAGCCACTGAAGACCAACTCTTGAGTTTTTGTACTGCCAGCCCAACTACTTTGGATGTTGTTGACACCACTGAGCAACAGAAAAAGCACCATTTCTCTATACCTTCCTTGCATTATCACCACAGAAAATGCACAGCCACTACAACTCCCCTACTAGCTGCTGACAAGTCTAAGAGAATCAAGAAAGTCACATCCTCCCACATCCATTCCCTAGTGAATCATCCACAAAGGCAACCACAGCAGTCATTTAAGCCAGAGCTCTAAAAATAGGGCCATGCAGGCTTAGGGATTCTGGGAGTTGTAGTACCAAAAGTTACTTCCTCAACCTCAGCTTTCTAGTGGTCCCATTTTATCTTGTCCAAGAAACTGCATTAGGCAAACCCTGCGCTTGTCAGCAATCTGCCACCATTTTAAAGAGAAGTCAACTGTGCCCTGGGCTCGGTTCTTTCCATGTGTTTTGCTTTATCCCTTCAGGCATTCAATTTTTTTTTTTTTTTGGTAATCATCAAATCAGACAGGAAAAAAGGAAAAAAACAAAAAAGAAAAAAAGAAGATACAACCAGCATGAATTGGGTTTTATCATCCAGAGAGAGCCACAACAAAGCTACCTCCTAGTACAGCAACATCCTCATGGCCACAAACATACCAACGAAGAAAGCAATTCAAAGGCACAAGAGGGTAACATACTTCTGTAGATATGGATGTGTCCATCCTGTTGAATCTCAGTGCATGACAATCTGAAAAATTCAATACGCAACTGAAACACAGATATTACTGCTCTCTGAAGACTCAACAAAATCTTATGAGAATGCTGGGATTTCATTACCATAGGGAAATATGGAAACTTTGAAAAGAACAGGAAGAACACACAAATGGGTTTTTAAAATGCAGTTCATTCCAGAGCTTAGAAACATTACTTTTTTTGCAGTGGCCATGCTGGTTGGGGATTGTAAGAGTTGTAGTCTATTTTTTCCCCAAGCTCTTTTCTATACTTGTAGAGAGAATTCTACACTATGTTACGGAGTCAACAATTAGCTAGGGGAGTCCCAGACATTGTTTTCTACCCATGTCAATTACATTCCTCTGAGGATCAAAAGAGTTTTGATTCCTTCCCACGCAGTTGGGCCTTCTTGCACTCTCTGTGTGCTAGAAGACAGAAACACTTCCAGCTCAATGGTACATCTGAATACTTCCAAGTGTGTGTCTAACTTGGGTGTTGATGAACAAGAGGTATCTTCAAAAAGGAAAAATGGCAGGAGGCAGATGGAGATTTCAGCATGGCCTAGGGAGAGAAAGCTTGACCCCTCTGTTGAGAATCAGATCAGAATCTGAAAAGAATCAGGCAGGGAAGAACACAATTCTTAGGAATTTCTGATAACAAAAGAAAAGCCCAGATAACACTCAACTGCAAGGAACCACCCAGCTTTAGAATGGAGAACACTCTGGGACTCAATCAAAATGCCAGGGATGTTTTAGGATGACACAACTCAAGCCCATTCCAGTTAAACATGTGAGTCATCTGATCAACAATGTTTTACATCAAATAGCTACAAGCAGCGGCAAAGGAAAGGACAGAAAGAAAATGAAAGTCTTGAATAATCCAACTAACCACTTCACTACCTTGCCTGAAACCCATTTGGTTGTTTACAAACTATATATGCTTTTATTTATTGCACACCTCACCTTTTCTTGGGATACAAGACAGCTTATGAAATTAAAACAAACACAGTATAGATAAACACATACAAAAGAGTGAATGTTCAAATGTAATTTAAAAATCTATAACATTAAAACATTCATATATATATAAAGAATGGTATACTACTGTCTAAAGCTTCTTTTTTTTCCTTTAAAGGTAAGTAAGGAGAGGTACCTTCTTCCCTTAAGGACTGACAGGTTACAAAAGTACCTGCATCTAATAATTTCAAATGCTTTTTAAATGCCATGCTTTCCAAGCAAAGACAATCTTTCAGGAATATCTCAACACTGGGGCTGTTTACACCAAGAGTCAACACTCCACTTCTCTACTGCTCATGTTCCTAATGGTTCAAAATAGTAAAGTTCATGCTGTGGCCACCACGAGAGCCTCAGCCCCCATTCCTGGATCCCAAAGTTGTTCCCATAGCCACAAATGCTGATTTGTACATATGGGTTTGAAAGCTGGATAGTGAAGAAAGCTGACAGGAGGAAAAATCAAGTCATTTGCAACACCGTGCTGGAGGAGATTTCTATAGGTTCCACGGACTGGCAAAATGGGTATGACAGCAAATCATGCTTGAACTTTCACTGGAAGCCAAAAAGATGAGGCTATCACACTTTGGACACATCATGCGACAACATCACTCATTTGAAAAGATTATAATGCCACGTGGGAGACAGTACAAAAAGAGGAAGACCGGATAGATTCAATCAAGGAAGCCACAGCCCTGAGTCTGCAAGACCTGAGCAAATAGGATGTCTTTAACCTCTCTCATTTACAAGGTCAAAAGAAGTTGAAGTTGACTTCCGACAATTAACAAGTCCACCCACACCCTTCAAAACCCCCTAGACCCTCCCTGTTTAGTATTTTTCTTGAGAGCCTTCAAAATGCCTTCCCCTTAACTGCCTACAATGGTTCTGTATGCCTTTAAACAGCATATCAACAACCCTGAACTCCAAGCATACTTTGAAAAGTCAGCTGAGGAAAAAAAAAAACAGGAAGTGAAAAATGGAAGTGATTTCAGTTACTTTCAGGTCATATTTCTGAACCAAATGGTGACGATGCGCTGTTCGACGGAAGATCTTAAAATTCTATTAAAACATGAACTGTTTCTATTGAGACTGATGGATGAATGGATAAATAAGAACTCTGAAAAAGTTCTACAACACTTGTGTATACACCCAGCACTGCCCGGGATTTTATTTTCTCATAGGTGATACTTGTTAGAAAGATTTGAGATCCTGTGCCTCTAATTCCCCAAACTGTCTTGTCCAGTAGCTGTAACTTTTCCCCATATTCCCCAATCCAATCTGTATTCAGAATTATTAGCATACAGAGGTTGGGTTCCTGAGGGAATACACTGCCCTCCTCCTTGCTGCTAGGTCTCATCTCTATAGCAACCAGCTTATTCAAGACAGACACATTTGACTGAGACCCAAGAGCTCTCTAGCTGAGAATTCTAAAGGCCCCTCCCTAAACAGCAAACCCCAGGATTCCACAGAATCTACTTAGCCAGCCAATCATATTAGGTCTTCACCTGACACAGACGAACAAACTCTTGACTTTTATACAATAGAAGATATGACAATGGTGCCAGAATTCAGTACAAGAATTCTGAAAGCTTCCACTATACCATTTCAAGATGATTGGATGATAAAGCTGCTGGACATGGCTGAGATGGATAAATTGATGACCTTTAATTAAAGAAAGCTCTATGGAAGAATTTAAGTAGTAACGGGGAAAGGTTATAATATATCTAAGAGACAGAGGAGGGAGACATGCAACATTATTAAGGAATACACTGCCCTCCTCCTTGCTGCTAGGCCTCATCTCCATAGCAACTGGCCTATTCAAGACAGGCCCAAGAGCTCTCTGGCTGAGAATTCTAAAGGCTCGTCCTAAACTGCAAACTCCAGGATTCCATGGAATCTTCTTAGGCAGTCAATCATATTTCACTTGACACAGCCAATCATATGAGGTCTTCTCGCCTGACACAGGCAAACAAACAAATTTTGACTTTAATATATTAGTAGATTATTCATCCAAAGTTCCATATGCTCGAGCTGTCCTGATTTGGCAGGGACATCACCAATTAATCCTCTATCATCCCACTTTCTCAGATACTTTTACAATGTCCCAGTTTCTGTTTCTCCCCTCTATTTTCTCCCCTTGTCCTCCGCTAACTACAATTTCTGCAAAATGAGTCCAAGGTGCAAAAGTAGTTTGCAATCAATTAACTCAATGGGGAGAGAGGACAGGAAGGGGCAGAACCCTGCCCCTCCTTGTAAATTCAGGCAAAAGCAAACCGCTGTGACCTCTCATAGCTTTCATTCTTCTTAATTACTAATTTTTGCCATCTTCACTAAATTCCGATATAACTTGGCTACATTTGCCCTGGGTTTCACCTGTGAAACTGAAAGAAATGAAGTTCTGGAGTATGGTTTAGAGGCACCTGACACACCTCCACCTCTCACGCAAACCAAACCTGCATTCAGTTTCAGGGATTGCAGATCTAAAATTTCTCCTCCCCACCATTGCCAATTTTCTGTCGGGACTCATAAGCGTGAACCAAACAAATATACAACTCAGTTCCAAATGAGTATTATTGAGGAATCATAAAATAAGGAACCATGTAGAAACCAGACTAACGCTTCCCCCAAACTTTTACAGATGCTTTCCAGAGGAAATGAGTAACCCACTTATTATTAAGTGATAAATTACAAGGATAGGAAGTGCCATTGTCTCCAATCTATTTTTAATTGTAAAACACTCATGTAACTGGCACTGATTTCTAAAAGCACACTGGTAAGTCCAACCACTCTGCATGTAGGGAGGAGATGGATGCTCCTGGGGAACAGAATGCAATTTTCATTTCAGGCTGCCTTTGGAATCGATCCAGGAAACCAAAAGGCTGAGTTGGAAGAGAAGGAAAGCTAAACGTAAAAGCAGTACTGCAAATAACAAAAAGATGTTATTTGTTCCACAAAACGTCTTCCTGACTAGTAGGGTCTGGGAGGGCACGACAGAACTGTTAGTCACCCTGACAGAATGGATGAAAGTACAGTGAGTTATATAAGAACTTGTTCATCATCTTAAGACTCAGAAGGCAATGGGAATTCTTTCAGAAATATGCATTAGCCATACCCCTCATCCTTGAAGCATATCCTAAAAGTATGACCTACATGCATTTCGTGGTTCTCCTCCCTATGGTTCTTTGTGCAACTATGAAGCTTACCCATTGGATTAAATGAAAATATTGTTTGCATAAAAAAGATACAAGGGCATCTTATGGCACCTTTAATTAAGACTAACTGAGAAAATGAAACTTCTAGCTGAAGCCAGATTCCAATCCACTTCTATTGTTGTTGTTGATGATGATGATGGTGCTATCATCATCATCATCATCATCTTTATTTATACCACACTCTTTCCTCAAGACTGTAACTCCAGGTGATTTAAACATCAAAAAGATGACAATTAAAAACATACCAAACTAAAAAATGTACCATATATATATTATTTACACACACACACACACACACACACACACATAAAATCATTAGTCATTAACCTCACTGGTGCCCATAAAAATTTATTCTAGAAATATCTTTTTCTCAATCTCAAAAGTGCTGCAGGATTTCCCTATAACTTTTTATATTGAAACAATATAACATGGTTATGCTTTGGATATCATTTACAAATTGTCTGCTGCAGAGACTGTAACATTTTGCTAAAACCTGACAATGATCCACAGGAGAAAATGCAGAAGGTGGACAGTGGACCTCAGTTCAGTGCCCATTCTCTTGCAAATTCTTCTTGTGACCACAGGAAAGCATCCTTCCCCAACCTGCAGCTCCCCACCTGCAACAATACTGTACTAACAACAGAAGTCCAACTCAGGTGATTGTGAAAATTTTAAACACTCCAAACCATCACTGAACAAATCTTGCCAAGAAAACCCAGGGATAGGGTCATCTTAGGGTCACTATAACTTGAAAATGACTTTAAAGCACACAGCTACAACTCAGGACAAATACTTTAGGGCAGTGGTTCTTAATCTCTTCTTTACCATGCACTCCATTTAAATATCCGTTGTTGCTGTGGTCCACCAAGACTTAAGGCAACTTTTGGCTGTATGCACGGTACCAAGAAATGTCACACACTTTCTCTCAACCACTCAGTGTCATTCGCTTGCATGTTCTCACTACATGCAGAAGTAGCAAGTGCTGAGTACATTTTTTTGCTATCAAATAGCTTCATACCTTTTGAACAGTTTGAAATATTGCAATGAAACTTTGTCCAAATGATGTTTGTCACCAGCAAAAGACTCCTGCTCTTTGAGATCACTGTATGACCATCTGTCTGTCTGCCCATCTGTCTTCCTTCCTTCCTTCCTTCCTTCCTTCCTTCCTTCCTTCCTTCCTTCCTTTTCTATTTTAACTGTAAAAGCTCATAACATTTCTTCAAGCTTTCACAGCCCTCTTGTGAGACCACTGCAGCCCCCGACAGGTCCATCACCCCAGTGAAAAACCACAGTGTTAGAGCATATTATTCTCCATGCATAAAGAAACTCACATTTTCCTGTGGAAAGGTCTATTCTCCTGTAAACCAGGAATGTTTCTCAGATTTTGGGCCTTCAGACGTTCTAAATGTCAACACTCAGAAGTCCTAGCCACCATGGGCAATGGTCAGGAATTCTGGGAATTTAAGTCCAAAACATCTGGAAGACCACAAATTGAGAAGTTCTCGTGTACAGGAGAACAGTTCTACTTGAAGTGGTGCACAAGTATGGTCCCAGTCCCTGTTATACTCGGGGGGGGGGGACTGTTAGTGCCTTGTATCAGCCAATTGAGAATTGCTGTAGTAGACCCTCCTTCCCTAGTCTGGTACACTTCAGATGTGCTGGCTAACAACATCCACAATTCCAAGAAACCCCAGCACCCATGGTGACTGAAGATAACAGAAGCTCCAGTTTTAACTTATTCCAAAGGCACAGGGTTAGCGAAAGCTGAAATAGAGAAGAATTTTGTCTGAGATGCTTTAGCTCCCCTTACAGAGCAACATTTCCCAGATCTTCCCAGGAAAAAGCCTAAGACAATCTGGTTCTTCTGGTGATCCAATAGCTAGTAGAAATCTAGACCAGCCCTACTTTAGAGCGGTGGTTCTCAAACTTTGGTCCACCAAGTGTCTTAGACTTCTACTCCCAGAATTCCCAGCCAGCTTAGCCAATCATGAGGCATTCTGGAAGCTGAAACCCAACACATTTAGAGGACCAAAGACCGAGAACCACTGCTTTAGAATACTGCAACTCAAACTGGTAGCCCATAGACAAGTGCCAGTTCATAAGCTACCAGCTGCTGGTCCACAGGGAGCTTCCAGAAAAGAAAAAAAAAATTATAGTCAAGGGGCATCAAAATAGTGCTGTCCCTTGGCATGTTAGAAAACAAAAAAATGTCAGTTCCCTACATCAACCAGCCTGAGAAACACTGCTTTAGAGTATGGATGGACAGAATAGGAGTCAGCCACAGCATTCCTGGGATGGATAAACTAGGACAAAGAACATTTAGGAGATAATCTCTTTCTCTGAGCCTCTGCTTTCAGAAATGTAATGCAATCAATTGCACAAAATCTACAGGGAGGTTCGGAGGGGGCGGGTAGCCCTCAGATTACCAGTAATGTATGCTCAAAAGGCAGAACTGACGTTCTAGTTTCTTCTAGCAACTTGAGCAACATTCAAGCCTTTCACCTTGAGACAGAGAAGTGACCTCTGTCAAATTTAAAGTTAAATGTCCTGACAGATTTGCCAATCCTGTCAGACTGGCCCGCATTAGATAATCCAGTCTAAGGGAATCTCGCTTAGACTGGGAGGGGACCCTACATTTCCAGGCATAGGACAATCTGTCCACTGCACATCATAAGGAGACACTTCTTTCCATTTGGGGAAGCTGGCTTACCCCAGGTCAGACCACTCGGTCATCCAGCTCAATGCTGCCTATGCCGACTGGCCCCAACTTCCCAGGATCTTGGGCAGAGAAGTCTTTCTCCTCACTAGTAAGCCAAAAAAGATGATGGAGGCTGGAGCAACTCCCTTATGAGGAAAGGCTGCAATGTTTTGGCTTCTATAACTTACAGTGAGAGGTAAGTAAAGCAGGACATTTGAGAGCTATACAAAAATATGCAGTGTGGAGAAAATGTACTGGAAAAGTTACTTTTTGGGCTACAAGTCTCAGAATCATTCAGTATTACTAAGGATTCTGGAAGCTGTGCTGTGCTGCATCCTATCTTCAGGGTATAAAGAAACACATCTCTAAAAGTACGAGGAGGAGGAATGACGACAGGATAGGTCTACTGTGCTCTCATGTCTTATGTGAGGACTTCCCAAAGGAAATCTGGTTGGTTGCCACAGGAAGAAGGCTAGTGGACTACATAACACCTTGGAGCTGAAGGTCTTTTTTATGTGTTTAGATCCTCTACCACTAACCTGTGGACTGTTCTCAAGAGGCAGTAATGCAGCCTGGTTTATAGGGGCCACTGACAATTTCATCAAAACATCCCTATTAACTGATTGGGGAGATGCTCAGGATCCTTTCTTTTCCTGGTGAATGCAGTGGTACCAGCTATGCAGTGGTGATCTACTAAGAATATCAGTGGAGTGGGGGGAACAGCTCCAGGGTAGCAGGTTTTGGAAGTCCACAAAGACTTACTGTGTGCCGTCAAGTCTTTTCTGACTTTTGGTGACCATAAGGCAAATCATGGGGTTTTCTGAAGCTGAGCATGTGTGACATACCCAAAATCACCCAGTGGGTTTCCATGGCTGAGAGAGGAACTTAATCCTGGTCTCTAGGGTCATAGCCAATGCTCAAACCACCACACTACATTGGTATACTACAATACAGTTCTTCAACAAGAAAAAAAAAGCTTTGGAAAGAACTCACTAGTGAGTACAGTCAGTGGCCATGTTGACTGGGCGATTCTGGAGATGTAGTCCTAAAAGGAACTTTTCTGAGCTGTAAGATTTCTAGAGGAAGTCACTCTTCCTGAGGCATGGCTAAGAGGTGAAGACACAGAAGAAAAATGAGGGAAATGAGGCTAATTTTGACATAATGGAGATAGGAAATGAAGCCCTCAAGGGGGATTCTAAACTACCTTTCTCTTCCTCCAAGCTGCTAGGAACTGGTATGGGGATGTGGTCATGGAATTCAGCAGCCTGTCAGGCCTGTGGCCACCGAGGGGAAAGCAGAGAGGCCTTCAGCAGACAAAGCATTTTTGATGTTTTATTCTAAAGCTATATTAAGTGATTATCAATGGTCATAAAAATGATAGCTACTTAGTAAGGGAAAGGGACAAAGACAGAGACTGAGAATGAGAGGGAGGGCTCTGATGTGAAAAGCACAAAATGAAAACTCCTTGGTCAAGGCATTGCCCCTTCTTTTAGAGCGACGTATTATTTCTCAATTCAGCACCACAGCTTTGCTTTCACTGAACTGAGGTCAAGAGACTGTGGTCATCCTGTTTCTCAAAGCAGTCTGGCAACATGCTCATCTCTGGCAGGGATGGGGGAGGAAGTTTTAAGGACAGCTTAAACAGAAGTGTGCACATTTTTATAAAATTATTCTATATCCTATAAACACACAAAGGCCGAGATCCTACTTCACTGAGCATAGCATAAAAGTTCTGCAGGGAAAATAATGCTATAGCTTCTCTCCCTGGGACTCAGCAGTTTATTGTGGCAGCTCCCCCTCCCACAACTATTCACTGCCTGGTAGAACTGAAGGATCAGAGCAGTTCCTGGCTACCTTCCTCCAACAAACACAAACGATGACATCATCCTCTGGAGTTCTCAACAAATGATGTCATCAGTCTGTGTTTAACTAAGGGACATCGCTAGATGCTTCTTTAGTCTCCCTACTTCTCTACCAGCCACTGCGGGTGGGAGGGCTATTACAGTGACTCCTGGAGGAGGGACCTTTGGTTATTGATGAGGGAAGAGAGTATCAACCTCCACAATGACCAAAAAGAGATACACATAGGCATATATATGCCTAGACTTGAACTTGAGCATATCCCTAACAGGATGTCAGCCTAGGTTTTCTGGTGAGCTTTCCCTAAGGGTTCAGTTATGTTCAGCAAAATTGTACAAATGGTTTGAGGGGAAATATTTTTCTGCAACAAGCCTAAGCATACTCGTTTAATTTGTTGCGTGAAAACAAGAAAGCACAGAAACCAGGTAAATCATGTCAAGAATACTCACATGTTTTCGTAGGACCATTTAACCAATCGGACCTGAAGGAGAAGGTAGCGGTGAAGACTAAAACCTTTCATCCCCTTTTCAAATGCAATTCTATCCCAATTAATTTCAGAGTATGGCAATGAAATGCTACTCAATATCTCTGTATGCAAAGACCTAGCTGAATCTGACATTTTTATGAAAGAAAAATTTATTATGAGATGATTTTTCTTACAACATCCTTTGGTTAGAGAGCCAGCATGATGTAGTGGTTTGAGCATTGGGCTATATTAACATAGAGTTGGAAGAGAGCACAATTACCATCCAGTCCAACCCCCTGCCATGCAGGAACAAACACTCAAAACACCCCCAAGCAAATGGTCATCCAGTCTCTGCTTAAAAACCTTCAAAGAAGGTGACTTCACTCGGTGCAGAGGAAGCATATTCCACTGTTGAACAGCTCTTACTGTCAGGAAGTTCTTCCTGATGTTTAGGTGAAATCTCATCTCCTATAGTTTGAATCTGTTGCTGCATGTTCTAGTTTCTGGAGCAGCACAAAACAAGCTTCCTCCATCTTCAACATGACATCTCTTCAAATATTTAAACATGGCTATCATGTCTCCTCTTAACGTTCTTTTCATCAGGCTAAACATGCCTAGCTTCCTAAGCCTCTCCTCATAGGGCATGGCTTCCAGACCCTTTACCATTTTGGTCACCTTCCTCTGGATGCTATGACTCTGAAGGCCAGGGTTTGAATCCTTGGTCAGCCATGGAAATCTGCTGGGTGATCTTGGGCAAAGGCATCCCCCTTCTGGACAAATCTGCCAAGGAAACCCCATGATAGGTTTATCTCAGGGTCACCATAAGTTGGAAATGACTTGAAGGCACACAAAAGCAATCCCCTGGGTAAGAATATTCATGCAGAAGAGTTCTCCTGTGATAAAAACACATCCTGACTCACCATCATATGGGCATGGCCTTCTGCAATGTAACAGCTCTCTCTGTTTAGAAAAAACCATGGGATTCACAAGAGGAAAATTCACCACACAGTCACTCTTCCAGCTTAAAAATTGTAGGGGGAAGATACTAATATTTTCATCCTATGTAGTTGCTCTGTGCCTTCAAGTCAACTCTGACTTATACAGACATTATCATAAGGTTTTCTTCACAAGTTTCATTACGAGAAGATCTGCTTTCCTCTTAGGCTAACAGAGTATGACTTGGCCAAGGTTATCCAATGTGTCTCCACAGCTGAGCAGGGATTCGAACCTTGGTCCCCCAGAGTCCTAGTCCAATACTCAAACCATCACAGTGTCCTTCATCTAACCCTACACACATGCAATAGTAAATGTCACTGAGCTCATTTCGGCTTGGTGACATATGAGTATGAGACCACAACATAAAGATTTCTCTGTGAGAGACAAAATGGATACAAAGGTGCCAGCTGGGATTATTAATTAATTTAAAAGCATTTATACCCTATACTTTAGCCAAAAATACTCAGAGGCTGGCTTACAAACAGTTAATTTGACAGTTTGTAATCAAATAGCTAATAGTTAATTTTATTACCTGTATCACAAGACAATAGTGACAGACTCAATGTGCACCAGGAAATTCTGAAAACTTAACCTGAGTTTGCTGAGAAAGTCCTGGTCTATATAAATCCAGTCTTAGGCTCATGCAGTTTAGAACTCATTCAAAGTCAGGAAATGGTGGTTTGTTTAAACCACAGTTTAATGATAAGGAATCAATATCAGTCAAAGGTTGGGAATGTAGGATTCACAATTATTTTAAGAAGTAACAACTCCTACAGCGCAAAGTTGAGAGAAGTAGATTTTTGGATTACAATTCCCAGAACACTCCAACCAGTGAATTTTGGAAACTAGACCCAGTTCTATTGTAGAATTATGCAAATCCTCTCTTCCCACATTACACTGCAACTAAATCCCTTGCACAATGTATTATGCAAACCGGAAGGTACAAGGCAGCCCTTTAACTAGACTATAGAGAACAGGTGCACTATTCATTTGATCAGTTCCGAGTTTCTGTGAATTGATTAAAGATGCTCAAAAATCTCCTGAAGAGCAATTTCCTATGCCAGAATGCAAACTATGACAAGTAAAACCCACTGAAAATTTATAGCATGAACACAAAGGCAATTAATCACGCTCCGATTAGTGCTTAGATAGTTGTGTTCTTGATTTATGGAGAAGAAAAATTAGAACAGAAAATCTGAGCATCTCTGACCCAAGTCACTCCTGCGCAGAACAAATTGGTTCTAAAACTTCAATCTTAGTCAGCCTTGCTCTAGACGCTATAGGAAGTGGTAGGGATGACTCAGGGAATGGCATGGTCTGAGTCAGTAAAGAAGCTGTTCACCAGCTGGAACCAGAAGTCTGTGTTGCTTCTACTCTCATCAGCTGTGCCATCCAAACCCAAGGCCCGGGAAGCTGTAACGTTACATGATACACAAAAACACAGGCAAGCATTATCGCTGGCATTCCAGCCAAATTCCACTGAGAACAAACCACAGGCTGCCCTCTATGCTGTTTTCAGTTCCTGAACAGAAGCCAGTGAGTTCCTTCTATTCAAAAGGACAAACCACAGCTTTTTAAAATTGCCTTTCCAAAAAGACCAAAAAAAAAAAAAAAGGCAGATCCTGTTAACACTGTTGATTTGTTTTAAAAAAAAAAACGCATTGTTTCAGAAAGTGTTTGAAAAATGCTTCAAATTCCTCAGTTGTTAAGAAAGTGGCATTTGAATAAAGGATTACTAACACAGTTCCCTGAGCGTTTAACAATGGGGTGGAGGGTCAAATAAGTTCTCTGCATAAAAAACTGTTACTATGAGCCTAAGAATTATTTTACTAATTCAAATCCATGGTCTAGTTATTCCAGTATGTAGTCGGCAATTTGGTCCCTATAGACATTTTGGATTACAACTCCTGTAAACACCAGCGAGCTGGAAAAATGGGAACTGGAATATAAAACACCTGGGGAATACCAGGTTGCTACCTCCTATCAGTTCATACAGGACTGTAACTATGGGGTGGATAAAATGACAGCCAGTGATGTAGTGGTTTGAGCCTTGGGCTGTAACTCTGGAAACCAGGGTCAATTCTCTGCCCGGCCGGTTGGGTGCATCGAACATTCAGCTCTCAGAAAACCATGTGATAGGGATTGCCATAAGTAGGAAACAACTTGAAGGCACACAAGAAGAACAATAAAATGAAGCTTCTCCTCCCACCATGAAAATTTTCTTTTACTCCTCAAATTTCTAGCATCACAGGAAGTGAGAAACGGAAAATTATCCACATACTTATTTGCTCCATTCACATTTCCCTGATAACTTTTGTTGAGATGTCTAAGCCGTATTTCTAAATGCTGAACTGGGGTTTTGGGTATACTGCAATGATAGAAATTTGGGGACTGAATGAAAATGTCATGTGAGGGGAGAATTCTTACAGAGGACATCACCACTATCTAAGAACTCATCTGTACAAAGCAGAACATTTTATTCAGGAGATCTGTGAACATAACCTATAGGCGTATGTTTTCAAATGTCCAATTTGGCATTAGGAAAGGGCAAGTATTTACCTGTGTGTGTCCCTCCAAGGCAAAAATCAGCATCAGGGAAAGACAATCCTCTACAAGAAAATTGTCCAGCCAGTCCTCTCGCAGCAGTCTGGGAGTCAATCTGAATTGACACTCTGCCTGACCATTTTGATTAAAACACACACAAACAGCTGACCCTACCTACAGATCTCCCACATCACATATCAATTAGCCTGCAGTACATCCTCTATTTGCCGCATTTCCCTTTTTAGTAACCGAACTTCTGGTATCTGTGGGTCACTCACTGCAGCACAAAGCAAACGGAACAGGTCACCGTAGCACTCTCTGGTTTACAAAAAGGGCCACCAGTCTCCCCCGAAAGTAAGTTTCCAGGCATCAGGTTTATGGAGAAAATGAAGTTAAACCAGAATATAAGAGATTAAAGATAGCTTTAGAGAGCTGGTAGCCTCACAGGTGTACCTGACCACAGGATCCTCTATTTTGCCTGGGCACAGAATCCTGGATATTTGGCAAGTAACTCAGTGCTAGTTGAGATGCCACATTCAGTATCGAGTGATCAACTGGTTTGCAAATGAGCCTTTTACATGTCTAAGGAGAATACTGAAAGGTACTCTTTCACACAGTACATAATTAATTCATGTAACTCACTGTCACAAGATGTGGTCAAGTTCACTGGCTCAGAAAGCTCTTAAAAAGGATTGGGCACTAATGGAGGGCAAGTCTGTCTGGCAGGCCAACTGTATTTTGTTGCAGAGCTTGGAGGAGAGGATATTTTTCATACCATAGCTCCCAATATAACAGGGATTTTGGGATGGTCCAAAAAAGTAATGTTTCAAAGCTCTGGTTTCCATTGGCCATTGAGTACCAGCCTTGATAAGGAACAACAGGAGACATGATTGCCTTCATGTCCTGCATGTAAGCATCCCAGAGACAACTTTGGCCACCATGGAAGAAAAGATGCTGTATCAGATATTTCTTCAGACTTATCCAGGAACACTGATCTTTCACCTGAGCCTCCTGTCAATTAGCTTCACTGAATAACCAACAAGTCTGGTGTCTTGACATCAGAAGAAGAAGTTACAGTAGAGTAGTAGTAGTAGTAATAATAATAATGAACAACCATGCCCTTCTATAGACTACATGAAAACTTTTTTCAAAATCTATCCAAAGATGGCCTTTTTATTTCAGCAGCCTCCACTCTTCTTACCATTTCCATTTTGATGGCCAAACTGATATTTACATGCTGTTTAAAAACATTCTGGAGGGAGGTTCAGCTGCCTCCCTCTGTCCATGCATGCTCAGGAATTTTGGAGGCCACTGATGTTTACTTTGCCTGCTGCAGCTACAATAGGTACAATTAGGACAGAATACCATTCCTTCCCAGTTCAACTGCAGTGTTTGCTTCAAAAACACTGGTGTAATCTAATATCAAATGTCTTTGGTATCTCCAGCCCTCCTTCACTATCCTCCCAATGCTGATGCTATTAAAAAAATTCTAGCTAGCTAGATAATGAGAAGGAAAGGGAAGTGGTAGACGAAAAAAAAGACTTTAGAAGGGGAGCCTTCTTTGTCAGAGGTCTTATAGAGGTATGTCTATATGACGCATGCACAACTATTACAGTACTGCACAACCTGACTTCCATGCTGGTACAGTAACAATTCCAATGTGTCTCGGACAGGCATTTAAATGGCTAATTACAAAGCTAAAACGTAAGGAGTCACTGATATTGAAAACCCAGAAACCAACAGGGAAGGGAGTATTGATACACAGAGGTTTCTGACTTAGGAGCCTGGGGAGAAAGAGAGAGAGATTGAGACTGAGAGAGAGAGAGAGAACTTGTATAATTGCACCCTGAGGTCGTATTACCGATACTGCTTCTTTAACAAAAAATTATCCATGATCTTCAACCAGGGCAACAAGGAGAAGATAAAACGGTGTAAAATCACAATCAGAAACATTCTTTGCAGAGGCAAGCATGCAAGGTATTTTAAGCAACATATCCCATTATTTTTTTCCTGCTTCAGGCCTCAGGACCGGGGGTTTTGACGCAAAACAAGATGGTTCAAATTCTTCAGTGTGTGCAAATGCAGAAAAGAGGAGGCTCCATGGCCAGAATGACCTTCCTGAAATTTTAAGTCACAGCAATTTTTTTTTTAAAAAAAAGCACACCCTTGCATAGCTAAAATATTTGATGAGCCATGTGCACATTGTGACCTTCAGGGAAACTGCAAGAAACCACAAGGTCCAAGGAAGAACTTATTTACCATCTTGCACAATGTCAGATTATCAAAGTACAGAGTGATAAAGATGCCATAGAACTCTGAAGCAGACAGTCCATGGTGAGGAATGAGCAACTGTCTTGGCCTGGAAGATATGATCTAAACACAGAAAAGGCTTTTTTTGAAAAAAAAAGAAGATATAGAGCATGACCTTATGCATTTCAGTATTCCTCATGTAGGATGATTTTAGAATATCAAGTATGAGCTCTTCTTATTCTCATTACCTGGGGCCAATTCCACTTAATTATTTTTTAAAATCTACCTGCACGATCAGAGGCAGTACGCTTCTTGATATTAGCTACTGAGGAACACGAGCAGGAATGGCACTTGTGTCTGGGTGTGCTACCTGCAGGCTTTCCAGAGGTATCTGGCTGACCATGATGGAAAGGTGGGCTTGGATCTGATCTTGAGAGATCTTCCTATGAGGGATGCAGACAGCACCAAGGCCAGGCTCACGTGAGCTCAGGCAGCTGCCCAATGATACTTGGTGTGTTCCTACACCACATTCTTCTTATGAAGGGTGACTGCTGTTGTCAGTGCCATGTCTGTCAGTCACCTGGATAACGCTGCTCAAAGGTTAAAGGCTTCTCTATCCAAATGGGGAACAAGCAACCTGGCCTAACAAGCTCATCTTCTATCTTCTCTCATAGCATGTGCAACATACACAGGAGCATAACTCAGGGCACGTTGCTTCCATCAGCAATCCACTCAATTCCTGCATGACACTGCGTGTTCTCATCTACCAACTACTAGCTCTGCATAACTGAGAACCCAACAAGCAAAACTTGGCCCTGTGAGATCTATTGTTGTGTCACGCGTCTCTGTAGTCTTTTTTCTCGCACCTGCAAGGCACCCATGGAAAACAGGGGCTCCTCAAATGCTGAGCGACCATCACATGCAACTGGTGGGATGCATTTAGCTCATTAAGCTTAAGGGTCAGTGGGCTGTGGATTTCCCTTTCTCATTCTGAGTTAAGTCAGAAGTCTCCTGGATCTACATTAGCGGAAGGTGAAGAACCTCCAGATCTTCCAGACTACAACTCCCATCAGTCCCGCACAACCTGGCCAATGCTAAAATGATTGCAGAAGCTGTACTTCAAGGCATTGGAGGAAAATGCTAGAAATGGATTAGGTGTTTTCTACAATTCCCAAAGAGCAGGTAAATCATTATAGAGGAAGGCTTCTCTTTCAATGCAGATCATGAATGTCAATGCCACCATTATAATTTCACAGCCTACCCGATGTTACTGATGGGAGATGTGGACCATCAACAACCCATATTCTATCCAAGAATCTAGGAAGCAGCGAGCTGTTACTGGATGATCTGGCACATTCTGGGAGTCATCTTTTTTTTAAAATAGTGTATGTCCCTGAAAAAAGTTGTTAGAAGTGGTGAAAACAAAAAACTGATGGGATTTTACCATTCAAACTGATAGTCAATTAGAACACAATACGCCAGATGTAACTGCGGTTGAGAAAAGGTATTGTTATTGTTGCTGTTGTTAGTGGCTTCACATCACATCATAGCTGTGCCCAGGATTCAGTCATAGCAGAAGAGGAGCCTGTACAAAAAGCCATGAAATGTCATCTGTTTTGTCTGCTGCACTACACATTTCTTAAACAGTGGAAACTAAATATTTACGGAAGACTGGCTGCTTGTCTAATTTCCTTTCTCCCAGCCAGCAGCAGCACTCTGTAGGAAAAGACAAGTGATTACAGCTCCCAGCTTGGGATTCATCAGTGATGGAAGGCTCCTGCCATCAACAAACCACTCCCTCCAGGTTCTTCTGTCCTGATGCTGCTGCTAGATGATGCTTTCTACTTAGTGGGTTCTTCTTCTCCATGTTTCTTAGGAGCTAGAGAATTTATCAGCCCACACTTCTTCTGCAGACCTGTTTCTCCAGTACAGAGGCAGTGGGAAAGTGGAGCGATTATTACCACCCCAAAATAGGTGTGCACCAGGCAGCTTTCCCAATAGGTTGTGCCACTCTCCTCCCTCCCCTACTGCCCAATACAACCCCCTCGCATCTCCCCAAAAGCCTCCCCAGAGGTTCAAGGGAACCCATAAAATCTGAAACTGTACATCATGAGAGAGGGGAAACCATTTAGAGGAATTACAGCCGGCCCTCCATACCTGCATATTCTGTATCCACAGATTCAATCAACCACAGACTGAAATTCTAAAAAAATAAAATAAAAACAAACAAACTTTGATTTTCCCATTTTATAAAAGGGATGCCCTATCACTACCCCACTGTACATAATAGGACTTGAGGCCCCACAAATTTTAGTATGGGGAGACCTAGAACCAAATCCTACCAAGGCCCCACTATATCTATATGCTCTTCATACCAGGGCCCTTGATTCTCTCCAACCGCGGCAGGCTAGTGAATGTCATAAGGCACCCTGTAGAATCCAACAAATTCAATGCTGAGAAGTCAGACCTTGAAAGGCCTTGGCATCAGGCCAGTTCCTTCCCTGAACTGCAGCAGCTAGTGGCAGACATAGCTGATGAGGAAAATGGATCCCTGCCTCAGCCAGAATTGGGAGACACCTGTCCTTTGCAACAAGACGACCTGAATAGGAGTGGCATCAAAGGAGGCAATACCTCTTGCAGAGCCATAAATGAGAAATGGTGACTAATTAACCACCTGGCATCTCAAGGTCCAGTAGCTATCATTTTCACAACAGTTGTCTAACACGGACATATTCTTGGGTATTGATAACATCTCTGCTCTGCTCTCCCACTGTCCCTTCACCTGAGAAACAGATCTGCAGAAAAGCATGCATCTTGAATGCAATTATTTGCTTTACCAGCATTTCCATATTCTTTGTGCTCACAGATTTATTTTGGATTCTCAACCTGTGGAGCAGCTTACGTCTCTTTGTCTTTCTCTCTCAACTTTGGTTATCAAGACTGCTGGCTCCTTGCAGTGAATTTTGGAATGGATGAGACTCTGAAACTGCATTTCCCTTGAGCTTCAGTGAACTCTTTTGATTACCTGAGTACCACCAGGGCTCACCTGAAATGGCTTCTCCTATAATAGCCTGCCTCCCCAACACTTGCTGCCTTTAGATACAGGACAGTGAGGCATGGTTCTTAAAGTTCTGAAGGCCATTCACTATTATCCTTTCTCACAAGGCTCTTCAGAGGCTGGAGATGGACTGGAGAAATCCACTGCGTGTCTTTCCCTTCTGCTTGTGCAAACACAGAAGCTAAACCAACAGTTCTCACTTCTTGGTTCTAAAATGATGACATGTGGGCTTTACCCACTAAGGAACAGTGATGCAGGATGGCATGTCTTCCTTTCTAACAGATATACTGTGTCATTTAAAAAAAGATAAGTCACATAACAAATGGAAACAAAACCAGAAAAACTGGACAGTTTGGAACATTTTAATTAATCCTTTTCAAGTGACTATCCCACAGAAGCATGAAGGTATATGAGTGTGTGTGTGTGTGTGTGTGTGAAAGAGACAGAAAGCATGGGTGTGGTAAAATTAATATGCCGGCAGTTTTCAGAGCATTTCATCTTTTTCCCCTGAAAATGTAAACAAGGTAAGGAAAGAACATCCTATTTTGAGTTGTCATGTCCTAAAATATTTACAAGGATTTCACTAAAAATCACTTCCAAGTAAAGCTTTGAATTTATCTGACTAGATCTTTGAGCTACACCAAAAGCTGCCATCCTGTGTGTGAGTTAAGCGCTCCTGAACACAGCTGATCTTACTTCTTAGTAAACAAGTCCAGGACTTATCACTCTAGAAGTGTACTTTATTGATCCTTTCTCCTTATTAAACGTTTCAGCCCAACTCCTTCTGGGTACTGAGGAGAGAGAGAGGGAAGGGAGAGATCTAAGCAAAGCTTAGAAAAACTGTGAACTACAGCACTCAGAATTCCCAGCCAATGTGGTTGTGCTAGCTGGGAGCTGCAGTCCAAAAAAAAAAAAAAGCTACCTCTCTACGTTCTAAACCTAAGGGATGAGAATACTGCATGAATCAAACTTTTCTACGCAAGCCACATCCCTGGAAAGGAACAGTGATGCAGAAGTACAGATGAACGGCCACCAAAGCAATGTCTAAAAGCAAGTGGCAAGAGGAGACTTTCTCAAGCAAGAGAACACAAGAAGAGCCCTACCAGATCAGACTGCAGTCTAACAGCCTCCAGACAACAATAGTCAACCAGATGCCTCTGGGAAGGTCATAAATACCTTAGGAAGGCAACTTGCTTGCTTCCAAGCAACTGGCAATCACTGGCAGTGACCAGTAGCCACTGGTCTGGTAAGCCAAACCTGCAATAAAATAATGCACAGTGAATGCTTTTGTTCTGGAGTCCAGGAAGCCATCTGAACCTGTCTTCCAAGACACTTCAATCCACACATACATTTAGGTTCTCCATTTCTCTTCTTCCAACAGACACTCTGCATCCCATGCCCAGTCTACCAAGCTTGCTTAGACTTCACTGGACTGTTCTATCCTTTTCTTCCTGCTTAAGGCTTTGTTGTACTTCTTCAAATTTGGGGGTTTCCACAAGCATATCCACACCTTCCTGTTGTTTGTGCCTGGTGTCCTTCTGAGAATCTATTTGCTGTTTGCTTTCAAGATGTTTGCCATGAATGCCTGTAATCTCCTTTGAAAGCCACCTAGGCTGGGAAGTATCACCACGCCTTGTCACGACAAAGTCCATAAGGTAAAGTACTTTTATTTCCCTCTCTCCCAAATCTGCTGCCGATTAACTTCACTGTAAGATCTGAATTATACTAACCATGGGAGAGCGGGGATAATTTCCTATCTACTTCCATGTTTCTAGGAAGCTCTTAGCATGATGGGGTGGTGACACAGCAACAGTAGCAAAGGTCTACTTTTGCTTTCAACAAGGGTGCATTTTTACACCACCGTCACACCACTGAAATTTGGGAGCAAGAGACAGACAAAAGAGGCAAGAACACATCTGGCCGACCTGTCCCTCAGCCCCAGCAGAGCCCTTTTTGGTGATGGCACCCAACTTGATGAGAGGATGTCTCAGTGAGGTCCCTACACTCTTCTATTTGAGGCAGTAGGCAAAAACCCCTCTCCTTAATTAGATTTTTACTTACAAGTTTGAACAGCTATTGGTTAGGCTTTATTCCTAGTAATTAACTGCTGTTTTTTAAATCAACTTTTTATTGTCACTGCTTCTTTTAAGTGTAGCTGACTTTGTTCACTGCCTTGAGTTTCCTCACAGGAACAGAAGTATTATAAATGAATAAGTCAAGCAACATTGGGACAAGGTAACATAAAATTCTTTGATCAGCTATGCCCTCCTTATTCATTTCATTTCTACCCTGTCTTTTTCCGGGAACAAGATTCAAAACAGTTCACAGTCATTTAAAACAAAATATATTTTTTTTAAAAAAAGGCTATTAATACAAGCATTAAAAGAGCATTAAACCACAGTTGTATTTAAAACAGTTTTTAAAAAAACACATTCGAAACATAATAAAAGAGTAATACCCATTAAAATCTCTATCTGCTGCAACAAAATTGAAAACCAAATGCTTGCCTAAATAAAAAGATCTTTGCCTGCAGCCAGAAAGACAGCAGGGAGGGGGCCAAATGGATCTCCTGTGAAAGGGAGTTCCACAGCTTGGGAGCATTCCTTCATTCCTGACAGTACTCAAATCAAAGGCGGTAACTGTTGCTGTTGCTGTTGTGTGAAGAACTGTTGTGTGAAGAACTCAGGAAGAACTTCCTGATGATCAGAGCCGTCTGGCAGTGGAATATGCTGCCTCGGAGTGTGGTGGAGTCTCCTTCTTTGGAGGTTTTTAAGCAGAGGCTGGATGCCCATCTGTTGGGAAAGTTTTGATGGGTTTTCCTGCATAGCAAGGGGGTTGGACTTGATGGCCCCTGGGGTCTCTTCCAACTCTATGATTCTGTGATTCTATGTGTGCCTTCAAGTCATTTCCAATATATGGCATCCCTAAGGTGAACCTATCACTGTGTTTCCTGGGCTGTGTGGGTGCACTACACGCCCAAGGTCATCCAGTGGGTTTCCATAGCCAAGTGGGGAATCAAGCTCTGGTTTCCAGGGTCGTACTCCAACACTCAAACCACTACATGACACTGGTCATTTAAGGAAGCAGCAGCCCCCCTATATGCACTGCTGATGAGGTCTCATCTGGAGTACTGTCTTCAGTTCCAGGAGCCTCATTTTAAGAAGGACATAGGACAGGAAGTTCAGAGATGGACAATGAGGGTGGTAAGAGGTATGCAGAACAAAACATATGAAGAGAGGATGAAGTTGCTGGGCATCTTCAGCTTGGTGAAGCAAACACTGAGGAGTGACAAGGCTGTATTACTTAAATACAGCCACAAAGAGGAGGGTGGAAGCTTGTTCTCTGCTGCCTCAGAGGGTTGGACCAGGTCTAATAGTTTAAAGTTACAGGAGGATAAATTTTTATTGAGTATGAGCGTATATATCTGGTATTACCCAGGATTTTATATCTTCACAGGTAATACTTGTTAGAAAGATCTGAGATCCTGCGTCTCTAATTCCCCAAACTGTCTTGTCCAGTACCTGTAACTTTTCCCCATATTCCCCAATCTAATCTGTATTCAGAGTTATTAACATAGAGAGGTTGGGTTCCTGAGGGAATACCCTGCCGTCCTCCTTGCTGCTAAGCCTCATCTCCACGGCAACCGGCCAGGCCAAGCGCTCTTTGGCTGAGAATTCTAAAGGCCCATCCCTAAACTGCAAACCCCAGGATTCCACAGAATCTTCTTTGACAGAGCAGGAGGGAACAGAAGTTGTACCTGTAGCAATGGTTCAGTAAGATTTTAGTGCAATAGCACAGCTGACCTCTGGACATCTCCAGGTCTCTGTGTGTAGCTTAAATACATCAGTCACCTCCACCATATTAATCCCAATACTGCTGTTGCTTGGCATGTGCTATCAAGTCAACTTCAACCCTCATGAATAAGAGATCTCCCAAAGACCTGTGCTCAGGTCTTGCAAACTCAAGGGCTGTGGCTTCTTTGAGTCAATTCACTTTTAATGTGGCGCTTCCCTTTTCCTACTGCCTTTAACCTGAACTCTGCATCAAAGCAACTGAAAGAAAGAAGCAACATCCGCTCCCTAAACACACACACTGTAACATAACATAAATGATGTTTGTATTTGGTAGTGTTCATTCTACTAATTGTGCAGGTACCCAAAGAGAAATATAAGAACACTTATCCTATTCACCAAAAATCTCACTGTGGTCTAACTTGGGCATTCCAAGATCCCCCTTGGTTATTGCTCATCCTACATAAGAGATAGAAACCTGCCTTGCCTCACACAAAGGAAGAAGCTGAGTTTTTCAGTTCTTTCTGTCCTGTGGTCAGTTCTTTTGAAGACCTGTGCAATTTACATACTTTTCGAAAGAATTTAAGAGATAGGCATTTAGGTACTTGGGCAGAGAGAGAGAGAGATTTCTACAAGTTTTCAAAGAGCTATAAGGTTTATATATAAACTTGGTCAACATTCAAAGCAATATTGGATTTGAGATGGGAGTGGAAAGCAGGAACAATCTGTATGATCACAAAAAAATAATGAACTCACTACAGATCTATTATAAAGCATAACAATTGTCCAGGAGTTAGATCATGGCCACACCGAGGTTACTAAAAGGTCTGCCTAAGTCAGTATTCTTCCTTCTTCTGGATTCCCAGGGATACCTAGGAATTCACAAAAAGTGTATGAAATTGCAACTATCCCCCTCTTACTTGTCTTCTGTCTCAAACTCAGGTACACTGCTCCCAAACACAAAGGCTCACCGTAACTCTCTTGGGAACATTCCCCACAGAGGAGATGTGGCAGAGGCAGTGGGGGAGCAGGGGGTAAAAGGCAGAATCCTAGCAGCATTTATGGAGTTGTTGGGCTCCATGAAATGGCCTTTGAAATTTAAAATACCAATTTCTCAGCTTTGTACCTGACTAGCTCTTTAAAAACTGATGTTGTCTATGCAATTTAGAATTTATTTTGTCTAGCCCTTCTATTACGAGTGTTCATGCACCCACACATTCATGAGCATGGTATATATGTACACACACAGAGACCCACAGTAGCATTTTACAGGTAAGTCAAATGACACCACTGGAAGAGATGAAAGAGAATGCTAAACCACATCGGATGCTGGAAATAATGACAGGAGCTTTCATCAGTGAAACCGAGATTGCCCAAGACACACAGTGCCTCTGATCTTCTGTACAGCAAAAGCCATTTATTACAGAGATGCTTCATTTTTTTTCCACCTCAAACTATAATCTGACCTACACAGAAACGGCAGAAGCCAACACAGAATTACACAGAAACAGCAGAAGCCAACTCTTTCAAAATGCTCAATTTCCCAAGCTCTCCAGGGATAAGTGGGTGGATTTTTTTTGCTTCAACAAATTCTTTTTCCGGAAATATATCTTTGGCCTATATATGCAAGAAGGGGGAAAAAACCTGAAATACATAATTGAGCACAATGACCATCCACCCAGAGACTGCTGAGTAATAGAATCTAAGCAGATGAAGAGCAAGAGCCCTGGCCTCAGCCTCCTGGGACAGCAGGCCATCCGCTCTGAAAGCCAGCCGCTGTCTGGACCTAAGCGCTGCCAAAAGACAGACTTAACCAGAAGTGTGACTGTGCAGCCCAAAGACCAATTAAAGACCAGGAAACCACAGCTGACCTCTTCCCAGCAGGACGCACCCATTTTAACTCTCCTACAGCCAGTATTCCTCCGGACACATCACAGTCACGTTCACATAAATCAGTGAAAGACACTGACTACTTCCATCTAAACCAGCATTCTCACAGGGTGGGACAGGAGGCAGATGCAAGACCAATGTCGTAAGAAACAACAGCCACTCCAGTCCAGAAATACTCCCCTACCTTCTTCCTTGACTCAGTAATTCTTCTAGCTTTCCTCTGTATCTCTGTGCACATGTACCTTCAAGTCACCTGTTGACTAAGGGCAATCCCAGGAATTTCATACAATTTTCTTAGGTAAGGAATACTCACAGGAGGTTTGCCGCTGTCTTCCCCAATACACCTTACAACGCCTCATATTTCTTGGTCATCTCCCATCTATCCATGGTTGACCCTGCTTAGCCCTCAAAATCAGACAAGATCTGGTGCGTTTAGGGTATCTAGGTTTCCTAGATAGGTTGGAGAGCTGGGGCAAAGCTAAAGAAATGAATTTCAACAGAGAGAAACGCAAGGTCCTACATTTAGGCAGAAAAAATGGAATGCACAAATATAGGATGGGGGACATGTGGCTGGATAGCAGTACGTGTGAAAGGGATCTAGGAGTCTTGATAGACCACAAGCTGAACATGAGTCAGCAGTGTGATGCAGCAGCCAAGAAATCCAACCTGATTCTTGGTTGCATCAATAGGAGTATGGTGTCTAGATCAATGGAGGCAATGGTACCACTCTATTCTGCTTTGGTTAGACCTCATCTGGAACACCGTGTCCAGTTCTAGGCACCTCAATTCAAGAAGGATATTGACAAGCTGGACTGTGTCCAGAGCAGGGTGACCAAAATGGTGGAGGGTCTGGAAGCCATGCCCTATGAGGAGCGGCTTAGGGAGCTGGGTATGTTTAGTCTGCAGAAGAGAACGTCAAAAGGGGATATGATAGTCATGTTTAAATATCTGAAGGGATGTCATGTCAAGAAGAGAGCAGGCTTGTTTTCTGCTGCTCCTGAGACTAGGACATGGAGCAACGGATTCAAGCTGCAGAAAAAGAGATTCCACATGAACCTCAGGAAGAACGTCCTGATGGTCAGAGCTGTCCGGCAGTGGAATATGCTGCTTCAGAGTGTGGTGGAGTCTCCTTCTTTGGAGGTTTTTAAGCAGAGGCTGGATGGCCATCTGTTGGGAATGCTTTGATGAGTGTTCCTGCATGGCAGGGGGTTGGACTGGATGGCCCCTGTGGTCTCTTCCAACTCTATGATTCTATGCCTATGACTCTAAATATTTCAGGCATTAGTAGTTCAAACATATGCCTATATGATATGGAGCAGTTACAGACACCCTAGTACTTACCTGCTACTGTAGATGACACAGATATGATATGAAATTTCTGATAAGGGCTACATAGGCTGGATACCTGATTCCCTTCTCCCCTTCCCTCTAAGGCACAAGTTGGCAATAAGGGGCCTATGAATTGCATGCAGCTCAGTCCAAAGGGTCTTGTAGCCTCTGCTGCACTTCTGCCAACAGGAGAACACAATCAAAAATCACCAGGGAACATTTCTACACAAGAGAAAGGGGCGTCTGTTCTCCCACTCTATGGTACCGGAAGATGCTCTGAAACCCTCCTGTGCTACAGTGTTCTGCCAGAATTGCCATTAGATTTCAGCAGCACTGTGGAGGCAGGCACCTCCACTTGGTGAAGAAGCTAAAGAAGAAGGAGTCTAGAATGGCCAGGAGCTTTTCTTTCCATAAGAGCCTAGGAAGAACTATGGCCTATCTAGTCCAACGTGCTGTTCACACAGTCACCCACCAGCCAGCAGGACATAAGTGCAACTCTACCCTCCACCCTTCAAGCACTTGAGAGGGCATGTGGAATGGGAGGAGAGGAGCCAACGATAACCATCAGCTCATCCTTCCATGAGCACATAAGGTATTCTCTAGTCCGGGGGTGGGGTTCTGAAGGGTGCTCATCCATCTGGGTCATGTTTGAGGCATCCCTTGGTATTAGTTTTTCTGTTGCAATGAGGCATTGGTTGCAACCTCAGTAACCACCACTGAACCGCAGCAGAAACTGCAAGAGTGATGCAACCACTGGTAGGATCAGGGTAGTTCCAAGACAAATATTAGCCTCCGGAACTACCTGCCCTTGCTCTAATGCTTAGCCATGGCAATAATCCAGCCATCACTTACTGGGTTGGTCGGGCTTGCCTCTCTGCTGGACCAGCATCAGGCCCTGTGAATGCAATGAGGCTTCTGATTAAACCATGCACAGGCTTAATCTTAATAAATAAAGTGAGACACAATAACTATTTGCCATTTTATTCAATTCATAAATATGCCAGTTCGGCGCTTAACTTATACAGAGACCAGCAATTTTTTTTCTAATATATCAGGGTTCCACACCTGTTTCCATTGGCTATGCTTCTTTCTTTCCAAAAAAACCAGATGATGGCTCGTGGATGTCAAAGGTCCACAGACCACCACTTTTGAGTAGCACTGAGCTAGTCAATTGTTTGAAAGCTAGCCACTTTTGTGAGGGTTATATACAAGGAAGGCTCAGTCACCATAGTTAACTCCACCAAAGACAGATAGGGATAAAAATGGTGAGAAGAAGATAGAAGAATTTTCTTCCTCTATCACACTGCTAGAAAGTAGGGTTAAGGACTGGCCAGTCTTGGGGTGAGTTTTTATACACAAAGATGGTGAACTCTAATTCCTATGAATGCTTTAACCAGTCCTTCCCAGAATGTTCATGGTCACCCGGAGGGATTCTGATTTTTATCTATTTATTTGATGTATTTATATTCTGCCTTTTCTCCAATAGTGGGACTCAAGAGGGCTTACAATCTATCAAAAACAATACAGATAAAATTATTTTTAAAAAATTAATTCGTGAAGTTAAACCAATATAATTCATTAAAAGACAGCACACAAACTATAAAAACAGTGTGTGTGTGTGTGTGTGTGTGTGTGTGTCTACATGCAACTTTAAGTCACTTATTGCCTTATGGAGATCCCATGAATTTCATAGGGCTTTCTCAGGCAAGGAACACTCAAAGATAGCTTTGCTAGCTCCTTCCTCTGAAATATAGGGTACAGCGGCTGGTATTCATTGGCAATCTCTTATCCAAGTACTAACCAGGGCTGACCCTGCTTAACTTCCAACAACAGAAGAGATCTGGTGACTTTACAGTATTTAGGCAGCAGAGCATGTTATTAAAAGCTCATCCCAGTCAGTTTCTAAAACCCTGATGGCATACGAACACTTGCAGAAGGAGCCATTCTAGTTTCCCTAGCAAGGGCATTCTAACATCTGGAAGGACCCAAAAAGAGGTCCTCTCCTTGGTTCCCAAGGAGAAAGTGTAGGACCTTCTGAAAATTGTATAGTTCTAATGGGCTCAATAAAAGGATTCTAGAATAACATATGGGTTTGCAGGTCTTAGGATCTAGCCTGGACCCTCTTCTCCAGTTCTCAAGAGTGAGGGGGAGGAATCTCAGGAAGAGAGCATTGCCTTGAAAAGTCTGTGTACATATATGTATTTTCTTCCTTTGTCAGACTTTGCATTTCTTATTTGAATGATACACCCTCTGTGGTTGTGACTGATATTTAATGTGTCATCCTTAATACCCCTTTTAACATCCTTAACACCCCTTGTAACATTACCGGTACCTACCTCCTGTGACATTGGTAAACATTAGCCAAGTTGTGACCTGGCAACCTCAGTAACATATATTCAGTGACTGGAAGCTGGAGTCTGAGACCAGGGGGAGCAGATATGGGGTCTTTTTGGATTAGGGTGGCTGTCACTTTTGACAACAGCTGCAGATTGGTCTTGTGGAGAGAACGATGGCTCAAATTCAAGCATCCAACATGCACTACGTACTAGTGCAAACAGGAACACTGGCTAGGATGGAGTTAAAATAAGGAAGAAGTTGAGACTGTAATTTCCTGGGGTTTAATCAGTTACCCAAAGAAAGCTGACTGATGGGACAGCCCCTTCACCACCACCACCCAAAAAAACCTCTTGTCAATGCAGCAAAATGTATAGAACTGTAGCCTAGATAGCTTTTAAAAGGGTACTAGCCACAGTGGCTATACAGAACTTCAGTGTCCCAAGGCACTGAACCTGTTCGCTATTAGCTTTCAAAATGTTATCTGCCAAGAATGCCTATAATCTCCCTTGAAAGCCATCTAAGTTGGGAACGATCACCACACGAAGTCCACAAACTAATTACAGCTTGCATGAAGTAGCTTTATTTCTGTCTACCCTGAATCGGCTGCCAGTTAACTTCATTAGAAGACCTGAGTTCTATTATTGTGGGTATAAACACACAGAGAGAAGTCAATATTCCAAATACTTCCATGTTACTAGGAATCTACAACACAGATGTGGTACTGTAGCAGCAGTATCCATAGAACATTTTTGCTTTGAAACAAGGTGTTTTTTGTCCCACACAACCACCACACCACTTAAATTCAGGGTCAAGAGGCAGCAAAAACAGGAAGAGGCAAGTGCTGCCACGCCACCAGCCCCAAGTTGAGAACCCTTCTTGGTGGTGGCACCCAACTTATGGAACTGTCCCACTAAAGGGACTTCAACAGCTTCCTACACTCTTAAGTTTGAGGAAGAATACAAAAATCTCTTTCAGAAAGTTTTTACGTAAAAGTTGGAATAGTCTGCTTTGTTGTATAGCCCCTTTTGATTCTGAATGTATTTTGTTCTGGGCTGGGGCATGAAAGGATTCATAGCTTCAAGACCTACTGCAGTTTGTGTGTGTGTGTGTGTGTGTGTGTGTGTGTGTGTGTGTATTAAGCCGGTATGAGTTTTTCTGCAGTCCTTAGCTGCTCTTCAAAATAGCCAAGGAAACAACAGCTCATGATGAGTCGGCAGAGGCAATGATACATCAACAGTTAAAAATTCAACAGCTTCCTCATCGAGAGGGCAAATTCCACAAGTTGCAATCCAGGCCCCGGACAATGAGAGCAAAAATTCCACAACAGAGGAAATGATAAAGTTACAGTGATTTGGAAGAAAAAAACTGAATTCCAGCACTTGTATAGTAGCCTCCTAACCAAACTGGAATTTCCTTACCAGCTGTATAATAAGAGAGTCATAGATTGCAGTCGACAACTGGAGAAATTCTTTTCTCAAACTTTTCTCTCTTTTTTTAAAAAAAATAATCCAACATCTCCTTGACCTACCCACAGGGCAAGAAAGAATCAAAAAGGAAAACCAGAAAACCTACCACAAAGAAGCATCAAATCCACCCTCCTACATTATAAGCATATGAAACCTGTAACATAGAAAGGCAAAACGGAACTCACAAGAAAGGGAAGAGATAAATATAAACACAGACGGCTAAGCCTGTCTGCCTCCGTGTGTGTGTGTGCGTGTGTGCGTGTGTGTGTGTGTGTGTGTGTGTGTGAGAGAGAGAGAGAGAGAGAGAGAGAGAGAGAGACAGAGACAGAGACAGAGACAGAGACAGAGAGAGAGAACGAACACACAGTCAGCCCTCTACATTTGCCACTCACTAGGGTTAGGGGTGCAGGACCCCCACAAAACTGGGGAGAAAATAAAAATTATCAAATGTGTGTGTCTGTGGGAAAGAGGCAAGGCATGGAGGGGAGAGCGGGCACCCAGGGTCCAAACCAAGTCAGAGAAAGGAGAAGGAAAAGGGGTGGGTTAGCCTGGTGGCCATATACCTTCTCTCTCTTGCACATCTCCTTCCTTGGGTGTGTAGGGGGCATGAAGAGAGATTTTGTGGTGCTGTGAGCCGTCCTTAGCTGGCCAGGCAGTGGCCGGTGGAAGAACAAGAGGTGCTGCATGGCCTAACCAGAGCTGCCAAGAGGAAAAGTTGCCCCAGAAAAGAAGTGCTTGAGTTGGGGGTTTGCAGAAGTTCACAAATAATCAAATCCATGAAACCGACATCCCACAAATATGGAGAGCCAACTGTATAACCAATATAATGGCCAACATAATTTGATGTACTACATTTGCAGCCAGCATGTCATAAGGATCAGTGGACAAACAGCTGTTTGTTTTAGTACAATGTGAACCTTCATGCTCTAGTTTGCTCTTCTCCCCCGCTGGAAAATGTTAAATATTACTATATTGATGCATACTTGAAAGCAGATAGGGAACCCACGGCCCATCCTGCTGCTGCTGAACTTGCAACTGACAGCTTCCCTGACAAATGGTCAGGGGAGATACAGTCCACCCATTTCCCCATCTCTCCTTGCTTTAAAGAGACCAGAGCTTTTTTCTTTGTTCCCCACTATCACAACCCCAATCTTGTTTATTTAGAACTAAGCCCCATCAAACTCTTTGGACTTACTCCCAAATGAGAAAGTACAGGACTGCAACCTAAGGAGAATTTAGGAGCTTCAACAAAACTTGTAACATTCGTGCTTGGCTGTGCTGGGTACTAACAGAATTCCACCATCACTCCAGGCCAACTATCACTACAACAACATTTTGACATTGTGCCAACATTCCCTCCTCTGCTCTCAGTCATGCAACAGGATGAAGTCACTGACCCGTGCCTACATCCAGATTCCTATACTGTTGCACTGTCCTAAAAGATCAGTCTTTTAAAAAGGTAGCTCAGAAAGTGAATTGGTCTGTTTATCTTTCACAAGTAGATACCTGATCAGGGTACAGACATGTCATGCAGGGCACCACCAAGGAAAATACCTAAAACAAACAATGAGCACAATGCTTCTGTGTTTCACTACTTTGAACCCTTTTTTTAAACTCTCAAATCAAAAAGCAAACATTTGGTACAAGGATACATACAAGTACTACAAGAAAATATGGAAAACAAAAAACATAAACAGCTTCTTTAATATCATCAGAACGTTAGTTTTTGGCAGGTCACATATAAGGATTCACCTTGTCCATACTTCATCAACTGGCAAAAGCAGCATCACTTTTGGTAAGGCAATTTATTGCTTTTACACATCAACATTAACTGACCACTGTAAAGATCTGAAAGATCTGTGTCACCTTACCCAGTCCTTTGAAAATTAAGGGCAAGGGACATGATTTGCATCTTTCTGGATCCGGTTACATTCTACCCTGCTCCCACTTTAATAACATCCGTATTGCATCTGAGTAAATGGGCTTATATCCATGAACGCTCATGCTAAAATATAAACCAGCTAGTTGTGAATGTGTTGCCACGTTCTTTTCTTTCTTTCCTTCTTTTTTTTTTTTGTGGGCATGACTCAATATTCAGGAGCTCATGCTTGTTAATTGGTACCTGACATTACTATATTCAAAATCTAAAGGTTGTACCCGTCATGGCCAGGGTTCCAGAAATACAGCCATCAGAACTGACCATAAATTTAACCACACAAAGGGAAAAATTCACTCTGTCAGATAATTGTTTAAAAAAGAAAAGTAACCAATGCCTGCAGATAAAGACAGAATGGTACAAGGTTACCTATCACAGCATCACTCACTAAAGATGTGCCATCATTGTCACCAGTGGATTATTCCTGTTCACTTGTCATTTCCCCCACCCTATACAATCCTTGCTGAACAGTGGTTATTACAAGGAATACACTCTGTCTCTGAAAACAGAGCTCAACAAGATACTAGAAATAATGATTTGCTATTTAATTCCAACCAAAATTCATGGACTCTGCTTCTGTTCTTTGGAGAACATGCCCAAAACCAATAGGATAGCCCAAACCATACATTTCCTCAAGCTCCAAAAATTGTGTCTTTTAGCACTTCTCTAGCTTTCCAGCACTGCCTCTTTCTTTCTTTGAAATTCTGGGGTTAGCAAGTCTCCACTTGCTCTGCAGCAACTCAGCTCCATGCTGCAACCAATGATGCAATGGTTAATTCAAAATAAAGTGCACAACACAACAGCCACACTTGAAGGAGAAATGCAAAAATGATGTCAGCTTCACTGATCTGGTGTGTGCATGTACATACACAGACAAACGTCAGAGGTGGGGAATCTGGAGTGCTTTAGCTATTGCTGGATTCCAGCTCCTACAAGTCTCAGCTCACACAACCACTGGTAAGGAAAAGTGGGAACTAGAAACATCAGGAAGGCCACAGATTCTTTATACATGGTTGTCGTTAACTGCCGTCAAGTCAACTTCAACTTACGGCCTCCAAATCACCCTATCATCAACCACCTTGCTCAGGTCTTGCAGACTCAGCGCTATGGCTTCCTTGACTGAGTCTATCCATCCTACTGCATTCTACCTTACCAAGCCTTATTGTCTTTTCTAATGAATCATGTCTTCTCATGACGTCTTCTCATAAATCTGACAGTCCCAGTTCAGTCATCTTGGTTTCTAGGGAATGTTAAATGCTTGATTTGCTCTAACACCCATTTACTTGTCTTTTCAACAGTTCACAGTGTCTGTACAAAACTTCTCCAGCACCATGTTTCAAATGAACTGGTTTTCTCTCTACCGGCTTTCGTCACTGTTCAGCTTGCACAACCATACATTCAAACCAGATTTATACATGAACAACTGCTTGTTCCAACTAAAGTAGACCTATCAAACCAATGGGACATTATGTAAGCGCTACCAATTCAGTGGGTATATGTGTGACTATGAAATAAGTCAGTAGATATAAAAATACAAACACACATGCCCAGCTTAAGATTTTCAAGGAATTGCTTTTTTCGACGCCATGGAAACACTCTGTCTCAAACTCAACAAGCTAATTCTAGTAGTCCCCTGTTTTTCAGTGACTGTGTGGACTTCATCTAAACTTGGTGGTGTGTAAAAAAAAAGTCTGGGTTGGGGCAGCAGATGACATCATCAACCCTGTTAAGGAAAACATCCGGATACTTTGACCCTGAGAGCCCTGATTTCACTATACCACTTTCCAGCACCATTCCTGGGATATCATTCTAGCCACCAGAATGTACTTGGAAGAAAAGAAGACACTAGCGAAGAGGTGTATTTTCTCCTGCTCCACTCCAGAGACTTTTAGTTAGAAGTCTGAATGTTTTATGTGTATATTGGTCTCCAGAGAAAATATTTACCTTATGGGAGGGAACCATTCTCCCACAATCCTCAAGAAACGTACTATGTACCTACCTAGGTACCAATATGCTTGCACAACACGGGACAAGGTGGCAGGAGAGCCTTATGTTCAAGTTACTCATACTTTTGTTGTGCTTCCTTTTGCTTCCACAGGACAACTGGCCACAAAAAATATATTCCAGTAATAGTCTGAGAATAATCCATCTTCATCAGTACATGTGTGCAAAATCTTGAAATGTACAAAAGAAAGAATTCCTCCCCCTGAAGGCCTTTTGTCTGCAGCCGACATTCTCAGGAGTCTTCTCAGTGTCTCGATAAATCCCACGGCCTTGGAGATGTTTCTGCAACCCCTGGACTGGTCAAGAATTCAAGACGAGAGACCTTGAAGAAAGAAACAAAATAAAAAGAGATGGTTACACGGAGCAGATGGCCAAGAGAAAGGCGGCTGAGGTGGAAGAGCAAGGAGGCTGGAAATTTCTTAATTTGAAAGACAGAAGTGACTTTCTCCTTCACATCAAGTGAAGGTAGAGGGACAGTATGAACTCTCAGTAGGTGGTCAGGAAGCAAGGAAATTTTTCCAGAAGCTGCCAGGCTGGAAGACAAGGTTAACTCAAGAACAAAGGCTGAAGGAGTTTCAGAACAGCTAGGCCCTTTTAAAATTATTGTCTGGTTCTGGCTTCAACCATCAAAGGTATAGGGCAGAGAGAGAAGAAAAGGAAGAATCAAACACTCAGAAAAAGGTGTTTAACCAGCATCACTCGCTTGCTTGTCTTCGCACATCTAATGTGAGTCTATGAATACTTTCACACACCAATAAAACTGAGGTACCATTTGAAAGCAATTCCAAGAAAAATCACGCATATAAATACGCACACAGACAGAGAACACTTTGCCCATGCAGCATTTCCTAGATTTTGCATTGCCTTTAAACCAGGTTGCTTTTCCACAGGGATGGTTAGTGAAAAACACAGGAGAGCCCTTCTTAGAGGTTGCTCCCAGCTTTTAGAATTCCATCCCATGGGAAGCTAGGTTGGTCCTTTCTGCATCTGCAGAGAGGTAAAGACCTATTTTATTTAGACAGGCTTTTGCTTGCTAACAGATTATTACAGAAGGTTCTTTTAATGGAGGATGCTGTAATTCTATCTTTATTAAGTTTTTAAAAAGTTTTAAATTAGTGTTTTTAATAGCATTGCGTATTTAACTGTGGGTTTGTTTGTTTGTTTTTTAACTTGTAGCTGTATTTTGTTTTAGCCTATATTGTAAGGCATCTTTGGATCCATATTGGAAAAAAGGAGAGAGATAAAGTATTAACACTCCAGGGCTTCTACAGGTCAGGCACACAGAATATTAGAATATTAGAATACTATGTGCTATTTCCATTGACTAAATTGTGTCTAAATACATTTTTCATATACACACTTACCCGCTGTATACGCAGGGGTTCCATTCCAGGAAACCCTGTGTAAAACAAAAAACACAAAGCATTGTATCCCATTGTAGTCAACGGACACACTGTGAGTATGCCTGTTGCAGTGCAGACACACAACCACTGACTACAATGGGACGCAATGTTTTATACAGGATACTCACATTCATGCATGAAGAGATCACACAAGAGGAGACGCCACTGTACACATTTTTTCTGAATGTACACAGGAAAAGAATCCACACTACACTATCACAGCAGTTCGATATCACTTTAACTGCCATGGCTTCATCCTATGGAGTTCTGGGATTTGTAGTTTGGTGAGCTATTTAGAATTTTCTGAGCTATATCTCCGGTGCTGTAATTCAGCAGAGTAAAAACTACAAGTCCCCAGATTCTACCAGATGGAATCATGACAATTAAAATGGTTTCAGAGCTTCTTTTGCAACTCTGTAGTATAGATACATTGGGGTTTTGCACAGTTTTATTTAACAAAATGCACCAGAAATGTACCGACAACCAAGATGCATTTCATCTCAGTACCAGACAGCTGGAGCAGGGTTTTTTTCTTAAAATATAGAAATGCCAGAAACCCACTTATAGGTTATTATCATTTAAAAAACAACAACTCTTTCTTACAACTCTGGTTTAGAATAAAACTGTTCCTTTAAAGCATGATTCTCCATCTTTTGACAACAACAGCAGCAGCTGAGCAGTATACAAAAACATGCGAGCCACATGCTGCCCAGCAGTCATGGGCAACTGCGCCAGTTTAGTCCAATGTATGGAGGATAGGTACTTGCAGATCCAGTTGTCATCAGAGAGATGTCAATCTTTATAAATTTTTCTCCTTGCTACAAGAAGGTCAAAGAGAACTGCACAGTTTCAGACAGATTCTGATCAAGAAAATGTACAAAAAATGGCATTTTCTGTGCAGTAACATTTTTTCCAGATGAAGATGCTGTTTTCTGTGCAGGAAGCATGTGTTTTGCACAGTAAATGCTGTTTCTACACAGAAAATACCATTTTCTATGCAGGAGACTTGCCTGCAAACAAATTCCAACATGCATTTTTCACATGGAGTATGGACTTCGGATACGTCATACACACTCAGCCCCAGAAAACTCCATGATAGGCTCCCATTGGGGTCACCATAAGTTGGAACTGACTTGAAAACACAGAACAGCAACCACAAAACCCCAAACTGTGACAATTCTCACCTGTCTAGGATTATCAACGTTTCCCCCAGTCAAGAAACCTGGTTTTTTTAACCACATTTCAACTGTTTCCTAATATTCTTTCCTCCTCTAGTTATCCAACTTAAACCTTCATGTTAAGAGGTGAGGAAAACAATAGAGGAGTGTCACCAGGCTGGATATTGTGCAAATTAGAATCATGGGCTCACTAAACAGATCTTCCTTTGATCAGGAAGTCTTTTTTCATAGCTGGTGACAATGGGAACTGTTATTAGCCCAGTAAGTATTAACAAAAATAAACCCCACCAGGGCCTGCTTTTACAAACAGCAGTGATGGTTGAAACCAAGTGTGTACAAGTCATTTCCTAATAGGGGCTGAAACGTAGGATAGATGTGGCAAAGAAAAAAAAGGATTCCATCGTAAATGCTGTTTATCTTTGGAGTCTGGCCAAAAAAAGGAGTGTCTGAGGCTGCTGTGTTTGTACAAGCAACTGAGGGAGGGAGGGAAAGGCAAATGATTTATTTCACAGACTCCAAATGCTGTTACCACTCATGAGAGCAACTCTGCAGTTTTTGCTTGATGTACATATTTCATGTGTTGCAATTAATCAAAACGCACCTGCTGCATAATGAAAAGAGCCTGCCCATTCTTTTGCAAAAGACATAATTTGCATTTTCAGCACCTACACAGTGATGTCATATCGACATGCCTTACATATGCCCAGCATTAATTAATTAATGTTGCACCTCTGGGATATAATAAGGTCACAAGGTTCTAAACCCAAGGTGTTGAAAGGGAGCACGGAGGTCATCTCACCACATTCCCTACTCAATGTAGGATGTAATTACAATATCCCTGACAGGTGGTCCTCCAGCTTCTGCTTAAATACCTCCAGCAAGAGTGGGCAAGAGCATGGAGGCTGGGGACCAATTTTCTCCCCTGCAAACCCCCCGCCCCTCCACAGAACACACTGGCACATCCAGGCAGACCGGAAGTGCCTTCATGTCATGTCTGGTTGCCATTTTGGTCAGTTTTTAGCCAAAAAGCCATTTTGGATAGTGGAAGACAAAGATAAGTCACAATAACAGCACACTGCCAGAGACAGTTTTCAGTGGGAAAATAACATAAAATTATGTCATATAGTGGTTTATTGGGGAGCTCTGTAGAACTGCCAGGATGCTCTGGAGGCAATAAATGAAGACTTGATTTCAGCTGTCCTTCCACATTCACGGGGTTTAGAGGCACAGGATCACCATAAAAGTGAAGAAAACACAAGTATCTATAGGCCCCCAAACCATATACAGTGGCTCCCTGACTTTTGCAAAGAGCTGGGTGTGCAGAACCCTCACAAAAGTCAAGAAACTGTGAATGCGTCCCCCACTGCCGAAATGATTGCTCTGCCTCCCATTAACTTCTGGGGTTCCCCCTCTCAGTTGAGCATATCTCCTCCGGATTCTCCCCATCCCATCCTTTTGCCTTTTCCCCAGGCGCACTCCCTTCTTTGTCTGTGCCTGGGCAAAAGACAAGTGAATGGGAGGGGCAGTCCTGTGCACAGAGAAGGCATATGCATGCCTTCCTTCTGTGCACCCAGGTAAAAGGCAAGCAAATGGAAGGAGGAAGGAACATGCACACCTTCTCTGTGCACAGGGCTGCCCTCTCCCGTTCTCTTGTGTTTGCCTGGGCGCGCTACCTTCCTTCTCCGTGCCCAGGCAACAGATAAGCAAATGGGAGGGAGAGAATGGAGGGAATGCTTATGTGCGCCTTCCTTCTTTGTACACAAGGCTCCCCTTCCCATTTGCCTGCCTTTTGTCTGGGAGCAGAGAAAGAAGGCACAGCACACCTGGGCAAAAGGCAAGGGAATGGGAGAGGGAGAATGGGGGGAAGGCAAGCAAGTGCCTCACAAATAATAAAATTTGCAAAAGTCAAAAAAAGTACAATACAGTTGGCTCACCACATTTGCAGATTTGACTTTCACAGATTTGATTATTTGAGAGTTTCTCCAACCCCTGCACCATCCACCTCAGGTACTTGTTTTCCAGAGGACTCTTCTCAGCAGTTCCCATCAGGCTGTGCAACCCTTTAAAATCCCACCTCTGGTCCTCTGCCTCATCCAACAGCTTCTGCTGCCTGGCCAGAGGTGAGCCTGAAGAAGTACCTGATCCCAGTACAAACTCAAACCGAGTTGCATAAGGAAAAGATCAGAGTTGAGAAAAATAAATAGATGAACCTAACTGTAAGAGATGACACTTTTAAACATTGGGAAGAATTTCCTGAAAGTAAGAGCTGTTTTACAGTGGGGCAGACTGTTATGGAGGGTGATGAACCTTCCTTCTCAGGAGATTTAAACGAGGGCTGGGTGGCCATCGCTACGGAGTGCTTTAGTTGTGTATGCCTTCCTGGCAGGAGATTGGGGTCAATGTCCCTTGAAGTCTCTTCCAACTCTGTGATCCCATCATTTCACACTTCTAAGCACCAGGCCCAAAGAGGGCCAAACAACCAGCGTTATTTCAAACTACAGGGTGACTGCAGCCAGCCAGCTACCTAGGATGTTTCCAGCTTTAGTGATATCCACCCTAAAAACGAGAACAAAACAGCCATCTCGGGTACACCTGTTGCCTTCTTATACCCTTTCCATGCATGGCAGCCCCTTCATTCCAAGGAAGAACAGACAGATTGTTCGACCTCAATTTTGACATTGCAGCAGGGTGAACTAAGCGGAAAGCATTTCTGTGCATCTGCACGCCTGATCAGAGCAAGCCAACTATCCTGTTTATTTTAATCCGAGCTTGAGTCAGCAAATGCTTTCTGCAATGCCTGTGAACCATTTCAGTAAACTTGATATGCAGGCACTGTTCAAGAAGCTGATGGACTAGGGGTTAGTTTTCTTTCTTTTTGCCCTTAAGAGACAAATCCTTGGGTTCACTTCTCTCTGCTTTCTAGTTCTAAAAAAGAAGAGAAAAATGGAGGAGAGGAAGAATTTAGATCAATGCAGGGAGAATGAAGGCCCTTCAGAGCTGTAATTGTTGGATTGCAATGCCTACAAAAGCCTCAGCCAGCACACCCAAAGGTAAGGGATGATGGAATTTGCAGCTAAACAACATCTAGCTGGTTGGGGGCTTCTGGTCTCCCCACCAAAAATAACTTTTCCAAGTTCTCCCCACCAAAAATAACTTTTCCAAGTTCTGGTCAGGCCAACTCACAGCCTTTTTAATATTTACTTTATGACAGCATTAACATTCCATTTGCTGGCAATAAAACAAGGAGGGAGACAGAAAACAGTATTGTCTAGGTTCTCAAATGATTATTTATCCCCTATTTCTTCTAGGGAATCTGGGTTGTGGGGCCAACCTAAGATACTGTGCTGAGACAAAGAACAGGATGGCATCTGTCCTTCCTACACCAGATTTAGCTGCTGAATTTTACAATTAAGACTGGTGACAGGACAGTGTTCTTCATCTGCAATTGAAGGAAATAAGCCAGTTTAAGGCAGTGCATGAAAGAGCACATGGCACATATTAACTTAATGTCCAAAAGAAATTAACAAGAGATTGCCCAGGTAGGCTGCCTTCGCTGCTCCTGCACATCTCCTGCCTGAGGTGACTGCCTCACTTTGTCTAATGGTAACATTAAACCTTTTAGGATGGCTGTCAAGTGCCATTAAGGCAGCTTTGAGCTACGAGGATTCTACGTGGGCAAAACCTCCAAGAGGTCCTGTTATTAGCAGCCACATTCAGCTCTTGTACTTCCATTTCAGGGCCGTGGCTTCCTTCATGTAGTCATGCCATCTCTAAAGTGGTTTTCCTACTGCTTTCAACATTTCACAGCACAACACGCACATATATTTTGATATTTGCTATTTTTCCACTTTTGCAAGAATCCTGCACCCTTACCCTAGCTCATGTGGAGGGCTAACTGTACAAGGATGGTCTTAATTCAACCCACGTGTGACCACAGGAAGAAGACTGGACATTTCATGCAGCCTTGGGCTACAAACTTAAGCGACTAGTTGGAATTTAAGTCCCACTGAGATCAATGAGGACTTGTTCCTTACAGATTTTTTTAAAAAGAGGAGGAGGAGGAGGATTTTGCAAGGATGAACAATTAACTGTCAGATCCTAGCCTTCCAGGGGTATTAAAAAGTCATGCATGAGACTGCCAAACTCCCACAAAGCAAATGACAAAGCCTGCAAACAAAACTGAATTGACTGCTAATTGTCAAATGACTCAACTGCTCTTGGTAAAGCTGGTCCTCATTGTCTCTGCTTGCCTTCTTTCTCTGCTAAACTTGGGACTTCCCCTCGGAGGAATCTTCAGTCACAAAAAATGCATAGATTAGACAAGTTGAGCACCCTTTGACCCTCTTGGTAACAAACCCAAATGCTAGTTCTTCCAGGCCAGATTTTCCTCTCCTCTAGGTGGGATACTGCATTTAGAATTCTTTACATGTCTAAAAGGATTTAAATAAAGGGGAGGAGAGACCTGACAGCAAACCAAGCCATATATCTTTGTGGTGTACCTTCAGGACATTTCTGATTTATGGCAAATCTATCATGAGTTTTCTTGCAAAGATTAGTTCAAAGGGGGCTTTGCCCTTGCGCCTTCCTCTGAGGCTGAGAAAGTGTGACTTGCTCAAGGTTGCCCACTGGGTTTCCATGGCTGAAAAAGGTCCTCAAATCCCCTAGAGTCCTAGTCCAACACACAAATCACTACACTACACTGGCTCTCAAGCCAGAACTCTACCTAAGTGACCTTAAAAAGTAATACAAAAACTCAAACCTCACTAAATTTTCCCCCTCAGCCCCCAGGACCATACTCTCTACACTTACACCTTAATTTGTTCAGCAGTGAAAAACTATGTCAGGATGCCACATTAGTCTAGTAAGTTTTATTTGGCACAAGCTTTCCTTGACTCCAGTCCATTTCATGGAGCACCAAACAGAATTTGAACCAGAGCTGAGTAACTTTAGTGGGTCCCAGGGCATACGGTGTACTACCAGTACATTTTGGGGAACAAGGAACACTGACTGTTACTGAGTGCTTAAAATGGTGGAAACCTCCAAGTAGCAAGAAGTATATTTGTGTGTGTGTGTGTGTGTGTGTGTGTGTGTGTGTGTGTGTGTTAAATTGGCACCTTTATGTTAAACCATTCTAGAAGGTCTGACAGTTAATCAGAAGGCGAATTGCCACTCATGCATGCTGCCCCAATGCTACACTCTTCCACCCCCCATCTAAGCAGAAAAGTGATCTTCCTCTGTAGGGCTAAGGACAAGTTATACAACCGGAGACAGCTAAATGGTCTTCCCATCCCCAAATCCCATGACCAACCTCTCTGTAAACAAGCTTCAGTTTGCCAAATATTTATGAAGTTTTCAGCAACCCTGATTTGCTATTAACAAGCCTTGATTAAGTGCTGTGATGACCTTTAGTTCAAGACATCCACCAACACAAATAATTACCCAACTGCCACTTCATCACCATATATTCTAATGAGCAAACATAAAACGGAATGGCACCTCTTGCCTATAAAAGCTCAAACCACAAGCAACATGTTAGCCTCTTAGAGTCCTGCAGGATCTTCTAGACGATATACGCCAAAAGTTATTTCCAGATGAGGCTTGTACTCTGCCACCACACTGCCACATCCAGGGGAGAGCGAGATGGCTCCAGTTTCTAGGCCTCCAGTATTTTCCTAGTGTTTCTTCCAACCATCAAGGAAAAAAATCCAGTTAGAAGAAAACAAAGCACAATGTCTTCTGTTTGAGAAAAGTTAGGCGCCTTCTGCCTAAAAGCACCCAAATCAGGCAGCTTTCCAGAACTGCAGCATTCACACATTTACCCTGCTGGGGGCACAACAGTCAGCCCCCCCCCACATTTGCAGGTTTCACTTTCACGGATTTGATTATTTGCAAATTTCTCCATCCCCTGCCCCCGCTTCACTTGCTTCTTTTCTAGGGGGAATTTTCCCTCTTGGCAGCTCCAACCAGGCTGTACAGCCCTTTAAAAACCTGTCTCTGGTCCTCTTCCTCCACCAGCTGCTGCCTAGCCAGCTAAGGACAGTTTGCAGCCTGATTTCTCAACACCACAAACTCTCTCCCGATGCCCCCCTCTGACACCCAAAGAAGGAGATGGAGGAGAGGGAAGTACAGGACCACCATGTCAACCCACCCCCCTTTCCTCTACTTTCTCTGACCTGGTTTGGACCCTGGTTCCCCATTCTCCCCACAACCCTCTTCCCACAGACACCGACACACACACATTTTGATACTTGCGATCTTTCCATTTTTACACGGTCATTGTGCCCCTCACACTAGTGAATGTAGAGGGCCAACTGTAGTAGCATCTTGGCTAAGCTGTGAACCACAACTCCATTTCACCTCTGCCATGTACTTGCTAGGTGGCTCATGTCTCAACCTCCTCCCCAACTTCTTGTTCCATTTTGCAATACAGGAGGCAGAGGGAAAAGGAAGAAAACACTTTATGAGGTCTTAGATATTGGATGTGAAGCACTTTGACTATTTTATAAAGCAGGATATAAATGATGGGTATTATGAAGACCTTAAATCACCTCTCATTTGACCTAATGCAACACGCTTTACCCAGAGCTACCCTTGACAAACATTCAACAACTGGTAGCTGGTGGTAGTGACGATGCATGCCTTCAAGTTGTTGGCACCTCTAAGGCAAACCTATCAAATTATTTTCTTGGCAAGATTTGTTCAGAGCTGGTTTCCCACTACCTTCCTCTGACACTGAAAGAGGTCACCTAGTGGGTTTCCACAGCTGAGCAGGGATGTGAACCCTGGCCCCCCAGAGTCTGACAGTGGAAAACACGGCAGCCGGGATGCCTTCTGCAGTGCAATTTGCTGACCATATTACACTGGTCTCACACTGACTACATTGGCTGCTTAATTCTTACCAGCAACAACTCAAGGTGTTGAGTGTTGCCTAGTAATTATTCTTGTGAGCCTTCAAGTCACCTCTGAATTATGGCAACTCTAAGGAGGACCTATCATGGCTTTTTTCCCGCCAAGGTTTCTTCAGAGGGGATTTGCCATTGCCTTCCTCCGAGGCTGAGCGTGGGTGAACTGTGGATGGGGTCGCACAGCCAAAACAAGGATTTGAACTCTAGTCTACCAGAGTACTAATCCAACATTCAAACCACGACACCATGCTGGTTCACCTAGTAATTACCTGCCAATAAGTTACATTCTACTTTAGAAGTTAAGTTGACGGCAATATGGGACAGCACCTTCTCAGTGGAGGCACCCCAATTGTGGAACTTGTTTCCTCAACTGAATGGAATGATACTTTCTCTGTTCAGTTTTAGATAGACTTTTTGCCTTGTGTGGCTTCTGAATGACATTAAATGTATTTATTCTGCCCTTTCCCCCAAAAAAAGATTACAAAAATACCAGAACCAACATAGCTAACAGGAAGAGATTATGGGAGTTTGAGTCCAAAATACTAGGAGGACATCAGGATGTCTATCTTGGGTCTAGTCCACAACAATGAAAACCGCTCTAAATCTAGTAGTCTCCAAATTGCAAGAAGACTCATAAGTGTTATACAACTGCTATTTATATGCCAAAGATGTAAGAAGTTGCAAGTGGTTAATGCTGAAACTACTGGTGTTCAAAAAATATTATTTATACTATATTTAATGATCAGTAGAAGATTAAAAAAAAAAGTACAGACAACCCAGCATAAACCCTAATTCAATCTCCATATAAGGGAACAGCCAAATCAACTAATTCAAAGATTGCCTGGACCATATTACCAAGGAAAACATACAAAGGTTTCATAATTCTGAAGAATCTTGCATACATTGGGGCAGATACAGATACTTATTCAAGCCAGTATTAACAAGGAAGATGCAGAAGCATTTCACAAGTCAAAAACAGCTTGGCATGTGAATTACTACAGATACAGATGTTGTATGGAAGCCAAATGTGTTTCAACACACTCTGTCTTCATCAGTGGCTGATAGATAAGAATAAACTACTCCTTCGAAGGTGGCGGAATAAAGAGGCCTTCACAGTGCCAGGTTTTGCCTCTCCTAGAAGGAATAAAAGGGCATTTTCCTTGCTCTACACAAGGTAGACAATCTCTTTTTAAAGACCAAAGCACTGATAGAGGTTTCCATTTACTCACAAGTCTTTGTGGCATAATATTTGATTAGAACTCTGGAAAACCAGGGTTCAAATCCTTGTTTAACTATGGAATCCCAACGGATTATTCTAGGCAAATTGCCCTCCCTCTGCCTCAGAGGAAGACAACGGCTAAGAAAACCCTCCATAACTTCCCCTTACGGTTGCTGCACATCAGAAATGAGTTGAAGGCACACAACAACAACTTCACAAGTCACTGAGTGCATATGTATTTGTGTTTAGCTCCTCCAATCTGCAGAAAGTCAGTTTGGATTTATGTTGATTTTTGTATAGTTGTATTTATCTTTCACCAACGAACACATTTTATTTTATACTATATATTTTTGCCCCCCCAACTTTTTTTTTTAAGTTGTTACACCTGAAATCAAGTTTTATCCCCCCTTTTGTTGTAGCACCTTTGAGACTAACCTAGAGAAAGAGGTTTGTAGCATAGCTTCTGTAGTCTGAGTCTACTTCATCCGTCAATGAAAGCTTCTCCTACAAGCTGCTTTCTCTCAAACAAGCCATTTCCACAGTACATTGTCATAGTGCTATCAGCACGTTTACAAGCCATTCATAGGGACTTTCCACACTACACTGTTATAGTGCTATTATCCCACTTTCTACATCCTGTGGAATTCTGGGGTTTTGTAGTTCACTGAGGCCAAAGAGCTCTCTGGCTGAGAACCCTAAACGCCCCTCTGGAAACTGCAGACTCCAGGATTCCACAGGATGTTGAAAGTGGGATAATAGCACTATAACAGTGTAGTGCAGAAACAGCCTTAAGTCTCAAACGTGCTACAGTATCCAGATTAACACGCCTGTGACTCTGAATTCTATCACCACGGAAAGCACCACGTTCAGCCGGATGGAGTAGAAATCCTTCGCTTTGTCATTAATTCGTTACATCACTTTCACCTTCCAGTTGTGCAGCTCTGCAGCTCATGTTCCACAACCCGAAACTTTGCCTCATCTTCCCAAACTACTCTGTGTTTAAAGAAGCTAGCTTTGTCAGATGTGAACTGTACTCTGTCAAGGCATGTCCCAGGGCTTTTATTTCTTTTAAGGATAATAATAGGACAGCTTGTTTTACAAGTGTATTGTACTGGTTTTATAATTATATTACTCCTTCCTTCCCCACATTCCTTTCTTAAATTAGACTGTACAACTTTGACAAGGTGGGTTGTCTCTTTTACTGTTTTATTCTGTGAAGTGCCAGGGATATTGATGCCACTGTATAAATAAATAAACAAACAAACAAGAACAATGATGATGATGATGATGACGACAACGACAGTGATTTGGAGCAGAGGTTTTGGCTTCAGGGAAACCTGACAGGGTTAGAGAAATATAACGACTCTCAAGCAGAGTCTAAGATCCCGGCTGAATTGGAAAACATGGGTCATAAAAGCTTTGGATAAATTCACTGGCCCTGTGTGAATTGCCAATACAGAATCTATCAATGGCAACAAATTAAACATTAAAGCAGAGTTGTAGGTACCTATGGCCCTCTAGATGTTAATGAACCCATCATTCCTCGCCACTGGCCAAGCTGGGAGCAGCCAACGCAAGCTTCCAGAAGGCCACAAATTTGCCATGACTGCAATAAATCCACAGTCTCCAGACTGAAAATCGCCCACAAGAGCTTCCACTATGTTTTGACAAGACCGATTTAGATGTTGCTGTTTTGTACCTTCAAGCTATATCTGAGTTACGGCAACCCTAAGGCAAACCTATCATAGGGTTTTCTTGACAAGATTTGCTCGAAAGGGGTTTTGCCATTGCCTTCCTGAGGCTGAGAGTGTGTGACTTGTCCAAGGTCACCTAGTGGGTTTCCACAGCTGAGCACAGATTCGAACCCTAGTCTCTTGCAGCCCTAATCAAACTTTACACCATACTGGCTCCCTACATTTAACATACAGTCTTATAATGCATTTTTGTGCTTTATCAGCATAAGCTGCGGGGCCGTACGACTGGGCTGGAGGAACCTGTGGCCCTCCAGATTCTGAGGAATTACTATTCCCATCATCCCTCACTGCTGACCAAGCTGGCAAAGGCTGATGGGAACCAGAATCCATCAACACTTGGAAATGGACAGGTTCCTGAGACCTGCAATAAAACCATCACAGTTAACCTGCAGACCCTGTAGCAGAATTTTGCCACGGCAGACCCAACTGTCAAACGTTTACTGTTGCAAAGTGTACAGCCAGAGCAAAAGAAAAGGTGGGGGTGTCTATCAAGGCAACTTACAAGCCAGTCTGCAAATTCACATCCCAGCCTGAGAACGGCTCAAAGAGATAAAGATATTTGTGGTTGAGGCACAATTTGCTGCTACTCCTCCTTCTTTCAAGATGTTATCATCAACCACAGGTGCTTCTGATCTCAGTTAGTACACTAGAGCATCAAAAGAGGATGCCCTGGTTATTTGTCCCCCACCCCCAAGATACTTAAAATGATTAGTTAACTGGTAATTGCTGCTGCGCCTTCCAGACACCGCCCAAGAGTCTGTAGACAGAAGCAAGAAACAGCTGATTCAACAAATGGAAACCGTCATGGAAGCACTAACCTGCCTTCCATAAGTGCTTGCTTGCCTTCATTCCCACTTAAAATTCAATTACTGTGCTCCCCTCTTCCCCTGAACCCACAAACATACACACACAAAAGAAAGACATCACAGAAGACAAGAACCATCCTCTTGAGCCCCTGGCAAAGATAGGATCAAATCCCATTCTGCCATGAACTCCTTTCCCTTCCTTCTCTACCAACATAGCTTGGTCAACCGGGCACTTACTGGCCATTTCCACACTAGACTGACCAACTGCCCCTCCCTAAACTGCAAAGCCCAAGATTCCATAGGATGTTGAAAGTGGAATAACAGCGCTATAACGTCTAGTACAGAAATGGCCACTGTTTCCCACACTGCTATAGCAACACAGCTCAGCAGCAGAGTACCTGGCTTGCGTGCGGGAGATCCCAGGTGCAATTTCCAGGCTCTCCTCCTGTTGCTAAACTACAGCTCCAAAGCAGAGGGGTAAAAAGAAAGAATACAGCTGGTCCTCCACATTCACTAGGGTTAAAGGTGCAAGACTCTCACAAAAGAGGAAAAACTGCAAATATCAAAATGTGCACACAAGGTAGGATGGGAAGGGCAGGCACCCGGAGTAGGGAAAGGAGAGAGTAAGAGGGTGGGTAACACAGTGGTCCTATACTTCCTTCCTCTTGTCCATTGCTTCCTTGGGAGTGGGTGTGGGTACAAGGGGAGAGGGCTTGTGGTGCTGAAAAATCAGGCTGTGAGTTGTCTTCAGCTGGGCAGGCAGTAGCTGGTGGAGGAGGAGGAGAACCAGAGGCGGTTTTTTTCAGGTGCAGCCTGATCAGAGCTGCCAAGAGAGAAAGTTCCTCTGGGAAAGAAGTACCTGAGGTGTGTGTGGGGGGCAGAGTTTCAAAAAACTTGAAAATAAGCATATCCATGAAAGCCAAACCCACAAATATAAAGGGCCAGTTGTAAAACCAGTATGCGCACACTTAATGAATTATATGGAAGTATAAAGCTTAATCAATATCAACAAGCACCAGGGAATGGCAAATCAGTGCACAGAGACAGAAGCACATGAACGCTCCAAGTTTTAGATTTCTAGCTGTTGTCTTGTGCCTTCCAGTCATTTCGCATTTATGGTGACTTTAAGAAAAGCCTATTGCAGGCTTTTCTCAGCATGGTTTGTTCACAGGAGGTTTGCTATTGTCCTCCTCTGAAGTTGAGGCAGTGTGAGTTGCCCAAGGTCACTCAATGGATTTCCACAACTGAGGTGCACATTTGAACCCTGGTCTTCTATAGTCCTAGTCTAACACTCAAATCACTACATCACAGCAGCTCTCCTGCATTTCTAGAATGTTCATTGTGTTTATCCAATTTGATTCTTATTTGTTACACCTTAGCTTGATTGTTTCTATTGTCTTCAAGATAAGAATAGTTCCTTGGCTTTCTGGACTAAAGCTCTCATTATACCTGACAATCTCAACTTGATGGGAGTGGAGTCCAACACTAGCAGGAGGGCCACATGTTTATTTCTCCTGGTACACATGGTGTTAACCAAGACGGATCAATGATCTGATTTAGTACACGGTATTCTCTTATGTGCTTGATCAGGATCACAGCCATCATACAAAGATGTTTCAAGCTCCTTCCCTGAATACTCAACTTTCCATGATTAAAGGTTCGTTTGGTTCGTGTTCTTTCTGCTTGCAGGGACAAAGGTACATGCCAAAGGAATTCTATTCAGCTGGCTACCAAATTGATTAGTACTCAGCAGTGATCGTTTAGACTCTACGCACATTTCAATTTCATTAACGTTGTCCATTTAAATAAATCAAACCCTCTTGCACCACTGGCATATAGGTGCGTACCACTTGTTGCATCAACATGACTGATGACACCTTAATATTTCTTACCCACCCCACTGCCCATAGTGTTGCTTCCTACAGAGGAGGGGAATATGACATTATAGGAGGGTACTGGGCTTGCCAGACTGAAAACTGGGGAGGGCTGCTTTATCTTTCATGGCTGTATGGAAGAGAGAATTTCAGCGGGTTTTGCTTGTCATGCATCTAGGTAACATGCAATACCTGCTGAAATTCCTTCTTCTACACAACCATCAAAGGTAGAGCAGTCCTCTCCAGTTTTCTCTCCAACACCCTAGTAGACACACCTGTAGTGAGCCAGTGTGGCATAGTAGTTTGGGTGTGAGGCTAAAATCACCACAGTTCGAATCCCCACTCAGTTATGGAAACCCACTGAATGGGCAAGTCACACTCTCTCAGCTTCACAGGAAGGCAATGGCAAATCTCATCTGAACGAATCTTGCCAAGACGACCACACAACTGGTTCCTCTTAGGGTCACCATAACTCAGAAAATGACTTGAATGTACCCAGCAACAAACACAGCAACCAGACTCAATGCAAGTGCTTTACAACAGAAGAATTATAAGGGCCCGCCTAATGAAAACATGGATTTCTTCAGAGAGAGAAGTCCCAGAATCTTCTTGGGAAGGATCTGAAAGGAGATAAATTTTGTTTTGTCAAATAAAGATACAAGGAACTGAAGCTGACACTTTGTGGCCTACCACAGAGCTACAACTCCCTCCCCTAAAGTGGCTGAATCAGTAGCATTTTATTGGGCTTCAAAGAGTTATGATAAATCTCTGCAAGACAGAAACAACAACAATAGAGGGATAAGATCAGGTCTAAAGGCCCTTTGTACCTTTGCATCATTACAGATTTCTTACCAGTGTAGCAAAATGATCATCTCTGAGAGGTTACCAATTGTGTAATTACACAGAATGTTGCAACCAGCATAGCTGCTCTATATGAAGCCTCAAACAGGTGAAAGGATATGGGTATTAAGTATTTAAATATTGCCCCAGCTCACTGCACACACGGTTGTGAGTCTCTGGTATTCCAATGCCTCTAAAAATACAATTCCATCCCTCTCTCATTCCAGTCCTAAACTATGGGTAGAAAGCACATTTCTACGTGTAAGGTCAGAGGTTGAGACAAGCCGCTGAAATATAGTTCCCAAAGTATCCTGCAAAGAGGAATTGAAAATGCAATCGGGATACCTTGGGAGTTCTAGTTTAAGGGAAAGAAAAAAAGTACATCACCAAACCATAAATCCCAAGATTTCTCAGGATGGAGCCATGACAGTTATAGTGGTATCAAACTGATATAACTGTGTAGATGCACCTGAAGCAAAGATTTTTTTTTCTGCTTACATCGGCATTTTATTATTGATCGTATAAGGTCTGTCCTTCCCATACAAAGTGCTGGTTCTTGATAACTGTTGCGCTGGGGTGAGTGGATGGGTGTGCATGTTTAATGGGGTATGCTTTTATTTATTGTTTTATTGTGAAATTTTAACTATGTGATTTTTAAAAATTTACTGTAAGCCATTTTAAGTCCCAAATGGGGCAAAAGAAGGAAGAGGGACGCAAAAGAAGAAGGCGGCTCCAGTAATTCAGATCCTCCATCAAGATACGCAGTCACCACAACAGAAAAAGGAAGAACACCAAAGTGGGTGGAAATCACAGTAGAAAATTCAAGGCTGAGTATTCCAAAACAGAAACAGGATAGGTGAATAGAGAAGAAAACACAACAGGATGTGGGAGGTAAGGCTGACAGCACACACTGCCCTCAAACATTTTTTATTCCTCAACATCTGTGTACTTTTTCTTTCTGGACTGGGATAATGAAAGAATTGGGCTTACTTGCATGTGTAAACCCCAGAAATCATAGTTTCATCCAATAGGGCAGTCTATGCCAGGCAGTGTCAGGACCAAAAAACACATTTCCACAATTTGCAAACTACAATTTACCAGAGAAATCCATGACCCAGTTTTCTGGGTGAGATGAAAAAAAAAGGAGAGAAGAATATGGCCCTCACTGGGGGGTTTTCCTACTTACCAGGCCTTGACTCTAATTTCCCGAGAGTAAGAACTATTTCGGCAGGAGCCAGTGTAATGTTGTTGTTTCAGCGCTGGGCTATGACTGAAGACCGGAGTTCAAATCCCTACTTGTCCATGGAAACTCACTGGCTGACTTTGGGCAAGTCACACTCTCTCAGCCTCAAAGGCAAAAGCAAACTCCTTCTGAACAAATCTTGCCAAAACAAACCTGATACGTTTGCCTCAGGGTCGCCATAAATCAGAAATGGCATGAAGGCACACAACAACAACAACAACAACAACAACAACAACAACAACAACAACAACAGCACGGTGTATTTCAATCATAGCAAAGCACCTATGATTAACAAGATGATCACCTTCCACCTGTAATCCTTTTGAGTCACAGGGGCTGTAGCGGGAAGACCCAAATAAGAATCTTAACATTAGAGGAAACAGATACAGAATTAACAGAAAGTGGGTAATTTACATCTCCAAGAAGCCAGCAACCATAGTAGGTGAGGATGAGTTTATCACAAAGGGGGAAAAAGTGCAAAAAGGGAGGGAGTTTGTGGCAAGTGGTGAGACCCAGAAGCACAACAACAGGCTTTCTCTCTTCCGCTCTCCACACGCCAGACCCCAAATTTAAAAAGGCAAATTGAGGGGACTTTACCAAACTTCTAGGGCCCAACTGGCCACATCCTCTCCACAGTGAGAAATCAACTAAGCTCTAGTCAGATATCTCTTGCAAACATCTCTTTTGGGGGATTCAAAACCAACATAGATATTGGCTGGGGGAGGTTTAGATATTGCTGTCCAAAAAAGTCAACTGTTTGAAGTTCTACTATGGTGACCAAGATGAACACAACTAGAACTACAGAGAAGAAGGGAAGAGTCCCGCCCCCAAGACAGAGAAATTTTTCTTGGATGCAATCAAGCTAATGGAGCCAGTATAGTGTAGGACTCTGGAAGTCCTGAGTTCAAATTCCTGAGCAGCCACAGAAACCCACTGGATGAGTCTCTTAACCTCAGAGGAAGGCAATGGCAACCCCTCTCTGAACAAATTTTGTCAAGAAAACTCCACAATAAGTTCACCTTATAGTACATACAAGTTGGAAAGCAACCATATGGCATCTCCTCGTCTCTGGGCTGGAACTTATGCCCATGCTCACCTCCAGCATCATGCAGTCTTTCAAAGATGCTGCAAGATGTCAAGGAGAAGACCGTGCCTCTCACTTCAGAAGCATCCTGGTGACCTATTCAATTTTGCTAATCCTTGTGGACTTCTATATAGCCTTAAGCAAGCACAACCCCAGACACATTCATATTCTGCTCCCAAATGACTGACCATTGTGTGCATAGGATGTTGGCCTAAATAAGCCTTCTGTCTGATCCAACAGAAGGCTTATCTGAGAAGGTGAGAAGTGAGTGTTATAATACTGGTACTCCTCTTCTTTTAAACACCTCTAAATGACTGAGGGATGTAGATGGGCTAGTCATCAATGTGGACATCTGGATGTCACAGAGATGCAGACATAAAGGCTTTTGCTAACTGGCCACTAAAAAGCTCATATATGTGACCTGTATCACATGGCTTTGCTATTTTACATCAGAGGTGAGGCACAAGTGGTGCTCCAAATACTGTTGGACTGCATCTTCCATCAGCCATAGCTAGCACAACCAAGGGTAAGGAACATTGTGAGTTGCAGACCTTGCAGAGCCTTGCCAGGAAAGGCATCATCACCTTCAAAATTTCATGCTGTGATGGTGCTGTTAAAAGCACAGAGGTTGGAACAAATGCCAAAAATAAGAAGGCAGTAAAATGAATCAAATTCCTGGATGTCAGTCTTCAAATAATCAGGGAAGTCAAGCAGTGATTCATTTCCTTCTCAGTTCTTAAAGAAAACAAAACAGAGCCCTATATTGGTACAAAATGGAGCAGACAATGGGAATGATTTGTCTCTTGCTAGCACTCCTGGAGTTGATCGTGGTGGACAAGCCCTCTCCACAAAGTGGGAGTCCTCTGGATTTACTAGGCCATAATTCTCAGCACCAACAGCCAGCTCAATCAACTGTGTGAAAACCAGGCATACTATGCTAGGAGTTGTAGTCCAACACACCAGCAGGGTACCAGGTTGGGGAAAGGCTGGAGAAGACAACACTGGACTAGAAATGTCCATGTTTTGGCTCAGCAGAAGGTAGCATCTCATGTTCATGTAGCTCATGAGTGGACAAAGTGTACCCACCAGTCACACATGGTCCTGACGCCCCAAATCTGTGGTTCCAGATGTCATCTCCAAAGTTTAGGGGCACTTTTTGCTCCCAAAATACCCCAAATGGATCAAAAACATTGCACAACCCAGTAGTTTAACTGCCACAACAGCCCCTATATGCCCCAGTCTTAACATACCCACCCACCAAAACTGGTCAACAACGAAACCAGAAGTGATGTAACATAGTTGTGTCAGACCTCTCAGAGTGGGTAAAAAATGAGATGCCCCCTTCCACACTTCCTTATACCTGATACAGCCTAATCGTTCCGTCTTCTCTTATTCCATGATGCTATTTCCCTCCCTTTATTTTTTTTTACAAGAGCCTTGCAAATCTGCCCCCTCCATGACAACCGTGAAAGGCCACCCATGCTCTTCACCGTAGGTAATACATGGAAGCAGAGAAACTCAAATCTACATTCAGCCAGAGTTCTTTGAAGAAGATTAGATTCCCTGTTCAGAAGCGGGGGGAAAGACACACAGAAAGAACAGGCTGCATTGTTCCTAGTTACGTATGTTTTAAAATCTCATCTGACACACTCTTACTTAGAGAGGTTTCTTTTGTTAACCCTCACGCTTTTTTTGGTGGGGGGGAGAAATATGCTGCTAATCCAACTTGCAGAAATTTTGCCTGCTGGCATATAAAAGGCAGCTGGCACAACACCAGCTGTGTCAGTACCTTTCTCAGAAGAGCTTTGGCATCAAACCAAAGGAGGTCCTTTCTCTCCCCCATCGCTCCTCCTCTGTGCCATCCCAGAAAGGTTATGGGAGATTTCACCTGTCATATTTCTGCTTGTCAAACAAATGTAAAAGAAAAATAAGGTGAATCTATCATGGGATTTTCTGGGCAACATTGGTTCAGAGGGGGTCTGCCACTACCTTTCTCTAAGGCTGAGAGTATGTGCCTTGCCTAAGTTCACCCAGTGGGATTCCATGTCTGAGAGGGGATTTGAACCCTGGTCACTGAAGCCACTATATCATGCTGGCTTCAACTGTGAACATGCGTGTATGTCCTGAACCGTGACATACAGGGAAGCAAAGATACCAGGTCTGCATTTTCTTGGCATTGGCCATTTCTGCACTAGACTGTTATAGTGCTATTATTCCATTTCCATTTCCAACATCCTGTGGAATTCAGGGCTTTGTAGTTTATTGGGGCCAAAGAACTCTCTGTCTGAGAATTCTAAATGCCCCTCCCTAAACTTCAAAGCCCAGGATTCCATAGGATGTTGAAAGTGGAATAATAGCACTGGCCTTGACTAGTTTATCTGATCATCCTCAAAAAGCCCCAAAACAAAAGGGTGGGATGCTTCCATGAAACTCTATTCAGCTTTCTGTTTCCAAAGAAAATAAATCCTGGCTCACCCCTAAACAGCACTCTGGACTGGAGTTCACGAGAAGTTTCTTTGTTTGACCACAACTCCCAGACCTGTCCATTGGTTGGAGTTCTGGTTGGTACCCGTGGGGAATTCCAGGACCTGCAGTCCATATAAACATACATCTTCCAAACTCTGTGTGTCTCATAACCTCACCCATTCCCAAGAAACCTCCCAAGAAAAATGGGAAAGCAAAGCCAAATCGCGACTCAGTGGAACAGGATGAGCAAATAAATACAGAGAGGGATAATCGTTCAACTGAGTTGTCCTTGCAAGAGCAAAGTCAGGCCGGGGAGGGGGGAGAAAACTACGTAATTTTTGTTGACAAGTACCTGTTCTTCATCCTGCATGAGTCAGCAGAGAACAGGAGAGCAAACAACGCCACTCTGAACAATTCAGGATTATGACTCAGAGATTTCTCCTACATACAAAGAAGAAGAGGGAGAGAGAGAGAGAGAGACTTTTCTTTCCCTGTGATTCACTTTTCAAAATTGGATTAGGAGTATCAGCAGCCATTGCACTGATCTTGCAGGACGCCGCCTCTAATCCCTTCCAGCATTCTCCAGAAGCGGAAGGCAACCCTGGCTTTGCCATCTCATGGAGTCACCCCTCCGGCAAAGGGCCCAGCCCTGCCTGAAATCCACTTATACAAACAGAGCCCTTTCATTCCCCAATCTCCCAGCCTCAGCATCCAATCTAGGCTCTGATCAGCCATCCGCAAACGCACCGTCATGTGGCCATCAGTCATCCTGATCCACAAAAATACCGGGAAACCCGTGGGATCCATGTGACTGACCTTTCACAGCAACTACAGATCAAGCATACAAATGGCACAAACACATACTCCCTCCCCCAACTTTCCCTCCCTCTTAAAAAAAAAGAAAGAAAGAAACAACACAGCAGCTCACCCTTGCCAGCAAGTGAGATCATGTTTGCATGAATATGGAGGTTATTAATAGCACAGAAGGCTAGCAATTATTTCATGGGGAACCAGATGCTGACAGAAGGTGAATGCAAGCCAGGCGTGGCAGCTATTTTACAGGAAATATTAGGAATGTTTCCCAGCCTGGGTGAAATGGATTTTTGGGGAAAGAGAGAGCCAAGGCTTAAAGACAGATTGGTTGTCCTCATTCTTTTGCAACTCATATTCTGTTTGCAATCCCATGATGTGTATATAGGCTTAAGCAATAGCTGCCTGTGGGGAAGTAGCACATGTGCCCAGGTGAGCAGGTATGTCCTCACACCTGATCTGAGAGCTCTCTGCACCACACAGAGAAGGCAAGGTGAGAAAATTCAGAAGCCCTTACCACCCTACATGAACTTCTGTTGCTGTGCATCTTCAAGTCATTTCCGACTTATAGAGACCCGAAGGCAAACCTACAATGGGGTCTTCCTGGCAGGAATTGTACAGAAGGAGGTCTGCCATGGCCTTCCTCTGAGGCTGACAGAGTGTGACTTGCTCAAGGTCATCTAGTGGGTTTCCATGGCTAACCAGGGATTTAGCCCCTGGTCTCCCAGATTCCTAGCCCAGGACTCTAATAACTAGACCATACTGGTACAATCATTAATCCAGGAGGAGAAAAATAAGAAAATGTGGATATACCTCTGTGCAAATGTTCTGGGTGTAGGGGTTATGAAAGGAAGGACTGAGCGACTGTTCTTTTCTATGAAACAAAGAAACTGCAAAGGGGGGAGGATTTCCCACTGCCAGTACAATATCTCAAAAAAGCTATACCAGTTGCCTTAACCCAGACCAACAAACACTTCTAACCTATGACCTGGTAAACTGTTCACCAAGTTTAAGTTTTCATCAAGGCAAGAGGTAAAAATGTTGTAAAATCATTCTGTATTACCCTGCCCTTGTCTTTAATTTGAAAAGGAGGAATATTCAGCCAGCTTGTAGAGGGAGAGTTGCAAGGACAAGAGTCAAGACTTGAAAAACGTATCAGACACTCAAAATGCTGAATTACATGGACCCCAACAGCACTTTCAAGTGGCAATTCCAGCAGATGAATTTGCTAATTGCTCCCTCTTAGTTCCTTCATCAGCCAACTAATTAATCAAGTGGTAAAGTACCATAGCTTCTCACTACAAGTTCAGACACTTGTTACACCCTGGGTGTTCGTGATGACACTGTTGAAATTTCACTCTGTAATAATTTGATCCAAATGGAGCAGTTTTACCTCAACCCCTAAGAACATCAACAAATCAAATGCCACTGAATCTTTCCCTCTACTCCAGGAACATACATTTATTTTGTTGTTGTGTGCCTTCAAATCACTTCTAGCTTAAGGCAACCCTAAGGGGAAACCTATCACTGGGTTTTCTGGGGCTGAAATATGTGATGTGCCCAAGGTCACCCAGTGGTTTCCATGGCTGAAGCAAGGAAGTGAACCCTGCGTTCAAAGGCCATAGTCCAACACTAAAACCACTACATGACACTGGCTCTTCGCCATTCATAAACTGCAAAATCAAGAGCAAGTGGAGACTAAATGATCTTTGAATCAAGAGTCACCTTCAATACAAAACATACAGATTTGCTTGGTACCTTTAGGCAAGTTCTATCATGCTATGGGAATATCACACATCTGCAATACGGATCACTGGGATATTCATGCAAAATGCTTTCAATGTATGAAAAATATTTTGAACATTAAAGAACTCTGTACAATTGCATGTCACCATTATCATGGACCTATGTTATCCAGACCTGGTGCGCACAGTCACTCAACCAGGTGATTTATGGCACTTCCCAAGATACTGTTAAGACTACAATTCTGATCACCACTCACCACTGGCTAAACTAACTAGGACCAGTGGGAGGTTCAGTCCAACAGTAACAGGAAGGCCATGGGTTCACCATCCTCTTTCAAATAACACAATTATAGCACATTAATTCCACTTTAACAGCCATGGCAGTATCCCATGAAACCCTGGGATTTGTAGGTTGGCGAGGTGACCTAGAATTCTTTGCCAGCGTCCCAGTGCCTTCAAGTCAATTCCAACATATGATGACCCTTTTCTGGGATCGTTTTGGCAAGATTTGTTCAGAGGAAGTTTACCTTCCTCTTAGGCTGAAAGAATATAAATTGCCCAAGGTCACTTAGAGAATTTCCATGGCTGAGCAGTGATTCAAACCCTGGTCTCCCCAAGTTCTGGTCCAACATTCAAACCACTTTGCCACACTGGCTCCACTGCTTTACCAAACCAGAAATCTCAGGATTCTAGAGGAACACACCATAGCAGCTGAAGTAGAATCAAGTGCTATAATTGTGTGGTGTGAAAGAGACCTTAGGTAATAACAGGACATCAACATTCTAAGAGGATTAAAAAAAAGAAGAAGAGAGAGGCAGCATGTACAGAGGTAAATGTAAGACTTGGACTTGGGGAGATCCAGAGCCTAGTCTACAGTGAACTATAAAAACCAATGAGTGACACTCTTGACACTCTCTTTCATACACACACACACACACTTACTTCTCTGGCTGAGCTTCACAAGGCTGTTGTGAAGAAGATAAAATGTTTGTGTCTATATGCCTTCAAGTCACCTGTGGACTTCTGGTAACCTCATGAATTTCACAGAGATTTCCTAGGCAAAGAATATTCAGAGGTGACTTTGCCAGATCCTTTCTTTGAAATATAGCCTACAGCATCTGGTATTTCCTGGCAGTCTCCCATCCAAGTACTAACCAAGGTTGACTGTGATTAGCTTCCAGGATCAGAGGAAATCTGCTGCCTTTAGAGTATTTAGGTAGAGGACAAAGAAGGGAGGAGAAAAGCCAGATGTGCCATATTTCCAATGATAAGCTTCCAGGTCATTTCCTAGAGAGTTCCACAAGGAAACAGGAGGACAGAAAATGGGTACACTTTCCTTCTTTCCTACAGAGCCTCTGCCCCCCCTTCAACATCCTCAGGTAGAGAAAGAAATGACATTTGACTATCCTGGGCTGGCATGTACAATATTAATGTTACTTTTAAATTATTAAACCTGTCTGTGCATTTATGTATAGGCATCATTTCACAAAATTAGGATATTCATGATTAATAATGAGATGTTTTGTCCAAAGTAATCTTTAATTCATGCTCAATCAGATCTTCTGAGGAAGAAAATTAGGGGAAAAGCAGTTAGCTCTTAAATTGGTAGGCCACTTGCCTGCTTTTAGCAAACTAGTGACAGAATGGCTACATTTGTACAAGGCAAATTTACTTGAGCCAGCATGGAGCCAGCACGGTGTAGTGACTTGACCACTGGACTAAGACCCTGGAGACCAGGGTTTGATTTGCTGCTCAGCCATGGAAGCTCACTGGGTGATCCTAGGTGTGTCACACACTCTTAGTCCCAGAAAATCCCATGACAGGTTTGTCTTAGGGTTGCCATAAGTCGGAAACTACTTGATGGCACACAACGACAAGTGAAATTTAAGAGCATCTACGAGTAGAGGAAGTCATAATGCAACAATCTAATTATTGCTCTCCTTCCAGTCAGAGGATTCCACACTTATGCGTAGGTAGTCAAAACAATAAACCAGAAGGGTGTAGTGGTCTGAGTGCTGGAGTAGGATTCCAAGAGACCAGGGTTCAAGTCCCCACACAGTGATGGAAGCATGCTGGGTGACCTTGAGCAAGTCTTACTAAACCTCAGAGGAAGGCAATGGCAAACTCCCTCTCAACAACTCTTGTCAAGATAACGCCACCACGGGTTCACCTTAGAATCCTCATAAGTCAGAAATGGCCTGACAGCACCAGCTGCACACAAGGTAGAAGCATACACAGCCTTGGACTGATTGCAAGGTTTACCAATCACTCCAAGAACCCTTAAGTTAGAAAACGAGGATAACCTCTGAAACAATCCCTTGAGAACTGGATATCCTAGAGTAGTGAGAGACGCAGAGGAGGACAGAATGGCACAGAATGACTCAAAAGGTATAGAAAGAATTATGGCCTACTTCACTTTACACAGTCTCCATAACCAGAATCTTGCTGAAAACATATGCAGGCATTTGTTATTGCTCTGACTTACGGTGAACTATTGAGCCTACTTTCTTGGCAAGATTTCTTCAGAGGCACTTTGCCATTTCACTCCTTTTCAGCTCAGAGAGTATGACTTGCTCAAGATCACCTACAGTGCTTCCATGACTGAGAAGCAATTCAAACTCTGGTCTCTCAGAGTCTTCATTCAACACTCAAACTGTTACATTACACTGCCTCTCATGCGGGCATTACACATGCATATGTCTTCCTAAGGTCACTGAGGAAGGAAGCATCCAGCACTTCTATGGTGTAATGACCTCATCTTTCTGCCATGGGAGCAATCCTCCCACAGTCATTTATTCGCCAGCAGATAGTAAGAGGAGAGATACCAGACAATGTTCCTGCAACCAGACGCACAAAGAAGACAACATCCTCCTGGACTTCCAAGAGGATGGAGCCTCTGAAGGCCAAGGAGTACTCCTGCTGTGCATCTGTCTGAAGAAACATAGCCAAACAAAGCTACCACTACCCTTTCCTGGCTACTAAGTGCCCACTGGCAGAAAAGTAAGTTGTGAGCATGAGGAGACTGAAGAGGAATGGAGCTACACCTGGTGGAGCTTTATACTCTACCACAACACAATATAGGACCTTGGCCTATGCAAAAAAAACAAAAATCTGGGATCAGACACAGAAACATTCAAAGCCAGTGGGAAACCACTTCAGTCTCTTGCGTTCCTTTGTCTTTGACAAAAGAATATCAAAAGCAGATTCCAAGGCAGAACAGCTGGAAAAGAATTCATCAAGAGATCCAGCTCTATCTCTTGTCCCTTGAATAGGGACAAAGGCTTTTTGTCATGCTACATATCTTAATCCGATTATCAATGCAAGACTGTAAAGTTAACGCTGGCCATTAAGAAACAATGGTTGGGGGCGATGGCACAGACATCATTCCTTAATCCTTTTTACATTTCAGCTGCCTCTGATCCCACTGATTACAATCATGCACACACCCAAACAGGCATCACTGTCTACTACAGCCAATTATACCATGTAACTAATGAACTCGCTTGTAAACCAATAAGTTGTTGTTGTGTAGTGGTTTGTGTTGGACTACGACCTGGAGATCAGGGTTCAACTCCCTGCTCAGCCATGGAAACCCACTGGGTGCCCTTGGGTGTGACACACAGGTCATTTCCGTACTAGACTGTTATAGTGCTATTACTCCACTTTCAACATCCTCTGGAATCCTGGGGTTTGCAGTTTAGGGAGGGGCTTTGAGGCTTTGATAACAGTCTAGTGATGAAATGTCAACACTCTCAGTCCCCAGAAAACCCAGTGATAGGGTTGCGTTAAGGTTGCCATATGCTGGAAATAAAAGGCACACAACAACAACATGATGGTGAACCTATGATGGGTTTTCTTGGCAAGATTTGTTTAGAGGAGGTTTGCCTTTCTCTGAGGCTGAGAGAGTGTGACTTGCCTAAGGTCACCCAGTGGTTTTCATAGCCAAGCAGAGATTTGAACCCTGTTCTCTTGTGTCAGTGTTTGAACCAACACACCACGCTGGCTCTACATACCAAGTAAAACTGGTTTAATATTTAATATTTAAGGTGCCTCAAATTCCTTTCTATTTTGGCTGAAAGAAAAACGGCAACTCCACTGGAAATTATACCTTCATCCTTTCATCTTACTGGACTTCAAACTAGTATACAAAAGCTGTCTATGACAGGGCAGTCCCAACAGACAAGAAGTGATAGGATAGCCCTCGAGGTCAATTGCTTTGGCCTGCTAAAATTTTCAGCAACACATAAACAAGGGCATAAGTGGGTGCGGCAACTTATGGCTCTCCAGATGTTGACAGACTACAGCTCCTATCAGCCTTAGCTAACACAGCCAGTCATGAGTTGTTAGAGCTGTAGTCTAACGACATCTGGAAAACCTTAAAGTTGCTCCCTCTGATCTACAGTTTACAGGGTTGTTCTCACCGAGCTGGGGAGTCTATTAACTTCATTGTAATAATTCCAACTCAAGTGTAAAGATACACAACTAAATACTAAAGTCAAAATCATCCACGCCATAATATTTACAACTTCTATCTGGCTTTGAGAGATGGACAGTGAAGAAAACTGTCAGAAAGAAAACCAATATATTTGAAATGTGGTGCTAAAGAAAATTTTTACTGATATCACTGTTGTTGTGTGCCTTCAAGTTGTTTCCAATTTATGGAGACTCTACGGGAAGCTATCACAGGGTTTTCTGGGGCTGAGAATGTGTGATGTCACCCACGAGGTTTCCATGGCTGAGCAGGATATTGAACCCTGGTCTCCAAATATTACTTTTGGGGCAGGGGGGACTACGGTACCCAGAATCTTTCAAAGTGCCCACTAGCCAGTCTAAACTGGTAGATTCTGGGAGCTGCCATCCAGAAAAGTAACTTTTTCAAGCTGTGCTCGAAATAAAAACAGCCCACAGCCATATGCTTTGGTCTACAAGCTGCCTGACCATCTACCTCGCATAAGTTCAAGGAAGCTGTAAAAGCAGAAGTCTGGACGACAAACACCACCCCAGGCTGTTGACTGTAGGTTATATAAGCCTAGTACAGCCTCTCCCCACCCCTCCCAGGTGCCCTCCCAATGTGTGCCACTGCAACTCCCATTATCCACTCAAGTGTGGACTGATAACAACGCAGACCATCTCTGCCCCTGTCAATCACGCATGCTAAACAACCCACATTCCTGAGGCAGGGGCAGAATTTAAAAGCAACAAAGATGCTGTTTTAAGGGAAACAAAGCTAATGCGAACTTGAAGAAAGCAGGATTCCAAAACAAACTCTAAACAAAGACAATTTGAATTAAAAGAATAATCTCTCTGATCAGGTTCTGTGGACTGGGAACTCAGCAAGTCTAGATAATGGAGCAATACCAAATCTGGATGAGGTTTTATCCACCAGGCACCTGAAGCTGATAAAGGCCATTTTTCTTCTGGTTAGGCCTTTTCTTTTGGTTACAATAACTGTACCCCCAGGACTTGGCAGCTTTGTACCTCTGGAGGGCAATTTTCTGCCCTGATATTCCAGTGGTTGCACAGACATCCAAAATTCCCCCAAATTACCAAAAACATAGCCAGAAGCGTCCAGATATCTGCTTCTTGTCTGAAAAAGCTTTTAAAAAAAGTTGGAACAGTGCAGGGAATTCACACTGTAAAAGGTGAACTGCCAGTCCTGGGCATTTCCAAGAGAGGCAATGCACTTTTTTGTGAGTTCTGGATTTGTGGGACCAGCAAAAACAGCCTGGGGGGGTGCATGTGGCCCCAGGACTGTACTTTGCCTACCCCTGCTGTTCTTTAATTCCAGAGGTAAAATATGCTTTCTTCCTTCTGGTGGAGAGCTATGATACATAGATCCCTAGCCTGTATTACAATATTTTGCTATTTTGCTGTGATAAAGCAGTAGTTAGTGATGAGGGTCCAGAGGACCCATCCCATCAGCAACATTCCAGGTGGCTGAGGGCCTTGAAAATGACCATGGTTCAAGCTGCGCCTACTCAGCTGGTAGAAGAGCTCACAGAGAAAAACATAGCAGCGTCAGCTGATAAAGTAAGGGAAGGCAGGTGAAAACGCCTGGCTGAAGGCTATCCCTCCCCTGCCTCCTCTTCCTGCTGGATGTAGGAGGACTTCACTTACCAGGCTGTGTGGAACCAGCTGTGTGTTCCAAGCTGGGGAGACTGTGAACAAATAGGACTGTATTACACTACTCCAGAGGTTCTCAACCTTCAGGTCCCCAAAAGTTTAGGACTTCAACTCCCAGACTATGCTTGCAGGGACTTGTGGGATTTAAGGATTCCAAACATCTGGAGGACCAAAAGTTGAGAACCACTATGCTACCCTGCTTGGGTCTTTTGAGGGAATTTCCTGCTGAAATGGCTGGTTCTCCGTCTCAGCACAGGTCTTGGTGAGACACAGAAGTGGACAGATGGTTGACGTGATTCTTCCTAAGCACTCTCTTCCCTTCCACCAAACACTATCTTTCAGCCTATCCTGTCCTACAGGATTATTGTGAAGATAAAGTGGGGAAGGGGAAGGACAGCTATGTACACAATCTTGAGCTCACTGAATAAATAGGCAGTTTATAAATGCAACTGATAAATAAATAAATCTCATTTCAAAGATGTGCCTAAGTGGGTTGCATCTTGCCTTCCAAACCCTGCAAGATCAAGGGTGTCAACTGTTGTATTTTCAGGTGCCAATCTCTCATTGAACAATACAGGAGGGTCCCACAACCTAATCTGGATTCAGAGCCTGATGTTTTCACAGAAGTCAGGCTATATAACAGTATTTGTGCCATAAAGCAGGAAAGGATTCAGTGTACTGGAGCACATGCCCTGGAGTAGGGCTCAGATATCAGTATGCAAACCCACAAGAAATAACGCAGTATAGGAGCACAGAATCTCTCACACAGACATTATGGCTGAGAACCTACATGTCTGCATTAGCTTTGCAGGCACAGTTCCAAGTCCTCCCACTACTCAGCAGCTGTGAAGACGCAGGAGGGGTCCCTGGTGCTGTCAGTTATCCATTAGACGGGGGAGGTGATTCAGACCCCAGGGAAGCAGCTAGTATCAGCTCAGTTGCAGAGGAAAGAAATGAGGGTGCATCTTTCTTTTCCTTCTCCCTGAGAGCTCAACGTAGCTCCAGCTTCATGGTCTGAACTCTCTCCCATTCCTCTAGTCTCCATAGGTAAACAACAGCAGCAGGGGTCCTTCCAAGAACTTGAACTTTCCAGACATGTGAAGTCTGGGGATGGAGCACAAGAGCAAGAAGACAGCCTTCTATGTTTTGATGAATGGCAACCATTCTGCCATGGGAGAAACCAAGAGAGTGCGAATTTAGCCTAGAGCAGTAGAGGGCAACCCTTCAGATGCTTTTGGACTATAACTCCTAGCAGCCCTTGTCTGCACAGCCAGTGGTAAGGAAGAATCTCAACTGCAGTTCAGTGACATCATTTGCCTTCCCCAGTAATCTCATCCACTTGAAAATCATGATTGCTGTAATATATGAACCCCAAAGGTGAGTCAATTCTAGAGTGAGGCATGACAAACTATGAAAGACAGATAGTCGTCTCTCTATAATTATGCAGGCCACTTTCAGACTTAGGCCATTTCTGCACTAGACTGTTACAGTGCTATTATCCCACTTTCAACATCCTAGGGAAATCCTGGGGTTTGCAGTTTAGGCTCCTCTCTAAACTACAAACCTCAGGCTTCCATAGGATGTTGAAAGTGGAATAATAGCACTATAACAATCTAGTGCAGAAATGCCCTTAAGAGTATTCAGTCACTCAGCATCACCTACAACTCCCATCTTCCCCAGACAAGCTGTTAAATGGGCCAAAATTATGGGAAGGTATCGTCTAATACACAGAGATGATGCCAAGTAGAGGAAAGCTGCCTTAAAACCTGGAGGCTTCACCTTCAGCACTAAATAAATCAGCAATCGATAATGAAGGCTATAAATTTTACAATACACAATTCACAATTTACAATTGTAAATTAACTCAAGAATGCTTGACACACCCTTAATAAATCAAAGGGAAGGGAATTAGCATGCGCCCAATTATCAAAACAAGAGTGGCTCAGCACAAAAGGATTTGGCTGCTGAATTGCTGGTCGCAGAGTTTCACCCTTTGTTATTTCCCTTTCAAAATTCTTTTCTAATTCTTTTCATAATCACAGAGCTATTTTAAGTTACCTTCTATTTTAAAGGGGAAAAAGAAGACAAAAATCCATGTTTTCCTGGAATCCCCATTGTGAGACTTCTCCTCCTAAGAGAAGATTAAAAACTGAACACATAAAACTGACTTTACAATAGGAGGGCTGATTATCAAGAAGTCCAGCATATCCTCTCTAAAGGAATGGGCACGCATTGTTTTCCTGCTCTATAGAAAAATCGTGCATGGTTTCCAGTTGAATAAATCCCAGGACAATCATCTAAGCCTTTCAACGGCAGCAAGGATGATGCTTACTATAAAACCAAAGCAAGAGAGAGAGATATGACTGCATACTATTGTAGAAACGTAACTCATAGACAGTGCTGCTGGTATCTCCAGGTAGTATGTTTGGTTTGGTTTGGAACCACAATGCCCAAGCTGTAACTCAGTTTTATCCAATCAGGTGTCCTCAAGATATGTTGGACTGCCATGGCTGGCCAGCCTTACTGAGGATTATGGGAGCTGGAGTTCAACATACCTGGGGAAACCAGGGGCCTTTGCACACACTACACAATGACAGCACTTTGATTCCACTTTAACTATAATGGCAGCATCTTGTGGAATCCTGAGATTTGCTGGAGGCTCTTGTGCACACTGACTGGGAATTCTGAATGGCCCTCCATGCACTGCAGAACCTAGGATTCAACAGGAAGCAGCCATCGTAATTGAAGTAAAATTCTAGCACTATAATTTTATTGTGTGAAAGGGCCTCAGGTTAGCAAAGGCCACTCTCTTACTGTGGTGCTTTTGTTTGCCATTTGTATGGGAAGATTAACTGTTACGGGATCTGCTGTGAAATAACTGTCTTTTCCCTCTTTTATTGTTGGTTGTATCACATTTTTGTAATTTTAATTTTGGCATTGAAAAAACTGTAAGCTGCTTTGAGCTCTGGAAAAGTTGACATGTTTTTTTTTTCTTTTGGAAAGGGAAAATTCTCAGTCTTAGGGCAATCCCTCTCAAAAGACCGTATCTTAAGTAGCCACATTTACCATGTAGCTGGAATGCAAAGGATAGGTGTAAGACTGGAGAGGTCAGAGACAACAGCAAAATTCTTCTCTCTACTTCTCAGGCTCTCTATTAGGAAAGCCAGCACCAAATGTAGACATTTTCCCGCAAATCACAGGAAGAGGCCAGGATCTTCCACAACTCTGTGGGCTCCATTAGATACAGGTGTCAGAGGTTTCTACCCCATGGGAAATGAAGAACTTTTGGTGACTCTAAGACGAACCTATCATGGGGTTTCCTGGGGCTGAGAGTATATGACATGCCCAAGGTCACCAGTGGGTTTGCATGGTTGAGTGGGGAATCAAACTCTGGTCTCCAGGGTCATGCGATGCTCAAACCACTACACCCACAATGGCTCTACTGAAAGAATGCTGCATACAGGGAGAATATCACTCAGGTTAAACAAAGCAGGCTAAATAATCCTGCTGGGAGGAATGTGAAGCCACAACTGCCAAAAAAGACATACAAAAACACCACTAGATGCAATATGGCCTTTGCGAAGACCATCTAGTTGCAAACAAGAGTCTAAGAGCATTTATCATCTTATTAGACTCCAAACTAACCAGCCAGCATCCACTTGTTCATTCTTATAATCCAGGAAAAAAATATATTGTTCAGAGATTTGGGGCCTGGGAGGGACAGAAGGTATGCAGATGACATCATATTACTAACAGAAAATAGCAAAGACTTAAAACAGCTATTGAGGGAAGTCAAGGAAGAAAGTGCAAAAGCAGGTTCAACATTTTAAAAAATTACTACAGATGATCTACATAACTTTAAAAAAGACAATGAAGACATCGAAATAGTTAAAGATTTTCTATACTTTGGCTCAGTTACAATCAAACTGAAGCCTAATCAAGAAATCAGAATGGAATTTGGATGGGCAGCGATAAAGGAACTTGATATGATTTTCAAGTCTAACAATGTATCATGGAATACCAAGGTCAGGATTGTTCATGCCATTGCACTTTCAATTTCTATGAGCCTTTCCGCTCTACATTGTTATAGTGCTATCATTCCACTTTCAACCTCCTATGGAATCCTGGCATTTGCAGTTTAGGGAGAGGCATTTAAAATTCTCAGACAGAGAGCTCTTTGGCCTCAGTAAACTACAGACCCCAGAATTCCACAGGATGTTGAAAGTGGGATAATAGCACTATAACAGTGTAGTGTGGAAAGTCCCTATGAATGGTTGTGAACATGCTGGTCTATGACTGTAATAAACTATTGAATTGAATTGGTTGTGAAAGCTGGAGAGTGAAGAAAACTGCTATAAAGAGAATCAACTTATTTGAAATGTGCTGCTTGAGGAGAGTTCTACAGAAACCATGGACTGTGAAAATGACAAACAAGTTTTAGAGCAAATCAAGCCTGAATTCTCCATAGAACTCAGAAGGACTGAACTGAGACTACTGTGATTTGGACATATCATGAGAGGAGAGGGTTCATCAGAAAAGATAATAGTGCTTGGTAAGTTGGAAGGCAGTAGGAAAAGAGGAAGATTGTATTACAGGCAGACAGACTCAATCAAGGAAGCCACAATTTGCAGGTCTTGAGCAGCACTGCTGATAACAGAGGGTTCTTATTCATAGGGCCTTTCCACACTACGCTGTTATAGTGCTATTATTCCATTTTCAACATCCTATGGAATCTTGGGGTTTGCAGTTTAGGGAGGGGCATTTAGAATTCTCAGCCAGAGAGCTCTTTGGTCTCAGTAAACTACCAACCCCAGAATTGCACAGGATGGTGAAAGTAGAATAATAGCACCATAACAGTGCAGTGCGGAAAGGCCCACAGAGCGGCCACAAGTCCAAGGCCATTTCCGCACTAGCCTGTTATAGCGTGATGATTCCACTTTCAACATCCTCTGGAATCCTGGGGTTTGCAGTTCCGGGAGGGACCGGCCGGCCCCTCCCGGAACTGCAAACCCCAGGATTCCAGAGGATGTGAAAGTGGAATCATCACGCTATAACAGGCTAGTGCGGAAATGGCCCAAGTCAACATGACAGCAATTACCAACAACAAAAGGAAGAGAAGAAACTTCATTTAAGATCTCAGAAAGCTGCCTAGGAATGTGTCACCTCAGGTCACAGAGCCCACTGTAAGGCAGGAGAGAACAGGAAAGCCTTGCGACACACCCTACGAGGACTGGCTGGCCCTCCTACTAACATTACGGCCAGGGCATCAATCTGTTCTGTTGGCCAGGCAAGGATTAGCCCTACTTCACTTAAGGGACTCCACGCTGGACCACACACCCTGCACGGTTGGTCCGCTGGTGCTCCCACAGCGGGGCCTCGGCTGACCTGACATCTATATGCACAGTTGTGCAGTTCAAACCCATGGGTGGAGGGAGCGATGAAGAGAAAAATTAGTTGGAGACAGGTTTGCCTTGGGTTGTCTCTTACAATCTTGCTCGCTGCCCAGCCAAGATTACTGGAAAATCCAAAAGTGATCCCTAGAGGCAAAATACATGCTTTTAAAAGCGAAGCCAGGCTTTCAGGGGGGCACAAAAATTAAACGGAGTGACACCAGCCAACTCCAACCACGAGGAAGGTGACGGCAATGTGCATTTCTGTTGCTAGGCCAGGCTTGGGGAGAGAAGACCAAGTCAGCCACGGCTGGGTTTACACACTGTGCAATAATTATTTAGCTAATCACAAGGCACTCTGTGCTTCTCGACCCAACAGCTTATTATATTTGGCTGCCTCATCCTTCTAAACACAGCATGCCAGGCAGAAAGATATGGGGGGGAAGGGGAGAAGGCGCTTGTGGCAAAAGCCAGTGAATGGCAACCTAGCATGTAATTACTCCAAACAGGAAAAATAACCTTCTCTCAGTAGGCTTTCCATTTTAAGACAGAACAAAATCACCACAAAAACGGAGGGATGGAGAGGAAGGCGGCCGCAAAATGCACGGTGTCCTCGTTTTACTTCAGTAGTCTACAATCTGTAAAGCAGAGGACGGTTGAGATCAAATGAACATTGCTAACCAATATACATTCTGTAGGATTTTAAAAAAAAATTAAGAGGCAATTCCAGTCCTGATCATAATGTTTGCAAACTACTACACATTTTAGTACCTATTAGGGTAGCATTACAGCTCTAATTCTGGTTCCCTGAATGTGAGACCTACTGAACACTATGATATGAATATAAATAGATACAAATCTGGTAACAGATTTGACAATACAAGTACACCCCAGTTAACAACGTCCCTGACAGTGGTATGCCTTTATCCTAAGGCTTTTTACATATCCCTTTTTCCTCTTCATCCTCTTTCTAGCTGGAGGCTGTTGAGCAGCACGGGCACTGGGAGGATGGTGAACGATTGCTGGAGAAACTGATTTTTGCTCCCAAGTTGCAGAAGCATGTCTGCAGTAAATAACTGCCTGAGCTGGGGAAGAAATGGGATTTTATGTTATCCAACTATGTCTGCATCCAACAACAGGTACCTCCAAAATCCTTTAACGTACATGTGTGAACAGCAAAACAGAAAGAAAGAGGGAAAGAAAATAAGCCTCCCTCACAACCACTCCCAGTATATTTTTAAAAAAGCACATCAATCTCAAAATTTTGTTGCCAAAATGGAAATCATAGGAAACGTGGAGGCTGGTGAAAGAGAAAGTCATCCTTGGATGTACTTTGGGAGAAGCCTCCAAGTAGTCACAAGGAGATTCAAAATATTTTTATTTATGTGAGGCTCACCTGTCCTGATAATCTCATTTCACATGTGCATATAGTTAGTTCTAAACAAAAGATTTGCTGAAACATGATGAGCTGCTCTTCTTGTTTTGTAATATTGCTGCCTCTAGTACCAAATTTTCTATTAAAGAAGGAATGACCAGGAACGCATCTATTTCCTTAACTGACCATATAGCTGTATTCTAAACACTGAGAGTGAACCTTTCAGTCTTCCAAGGTATTTTGTCTCCAACCTCCAGGAGGCCATTCTTGAATTTTAAAAAATGAGGATGTAGATAACTCAACAAGAATCATCTAGAAGTTTTAACTCTGTCCCCCACGGTTTCAGTACAGGCAATGGCTTTTTATCATGCCATGTGTGTTCACCAGCTCCTCTAAGTAAGAATGTATGTCATCACCCAACTACTCTGTCTGGATTAATGATTAGCATTTTTACATTTTTTGCACTACAGTTCCCTCTGATCCTACTGATTACCAATCCATGCTCACCTACCAGGTACAGGTACAATAATCTGCCAACTGAGGTTAGACTCCATGCATCCAAGGAAGTGGGCTATAGTCCGCAAAAGTTATACAAAATAAAATGCATTAGTCCTCAGGTGCCATTACATTATAGAGAGTGAGCCCTCCAGCTGAGCTTGGTGTCGGACTGCACCATAAAGCACTGAACTGAGAGGTTCCATGTTCAAATCTTGCTTCTGCCACAAACTCATCAACTCAAAGGTAGAATAGTGTATAGCCTTCCAGATGTAGCTGGACTACAACTCCCAGCATTCCTCAGCACTGGCTATACTGATTAGTGTTGCTGAGATTTCCAGTCCAACAACATCTGGAGGATCACATAAACTCTCACCCCTGCATTGTTAAAGAGCCTTTCTCCCTCATCCTTCTGTAATATGCTCTCCATAATACCTGCCTGCCTTACCATGCTGCTACAAGGATTATTAGACTAAAGATTTATGTGAAGAGCTTTGAACACTGGATAGCTTTACATAAATGCAAAGTATTATTAAGGGAACAAGTTATGAATCAGATACAAGAGGAGCTGACAAAAGGTTCTGTTCTGTGCCTCTTAATCTGAGCCAAGAGTGAACACGACTTAGCCAAACACACCCCAAAAACCTCCTCTGGAGACAAGGGCAAGAGCTATTCTTACGCTGAGTAATGATTCCACATTTCAGGCTGCCTTGCCCTCAGCAACAAGCAATGATTATAACCTCCTCAAAGCCAAGAATTAAAAAGACAGACCTGATCCTTAAGAGGATCATCTTCCAAGCAGGCTTGAGACTTGGAGCTTCTTACTAATGAAGCCTAGTTTACTCTTACATGGGAATATTTGTTTCAAGTATTACTTTTTTAATTAAATGCATACAGATATAAATGCAACACACACATATTTATTAGCCTATGATCATACAGGTATAATAAAAGAGCCAAGCTGGCTGCAGGGGCACATATCTGATGCACACTAGGAGCACACAGATTGGTATAGTGGTACGCTGAGTTGTAGTGGTTAATGTTGAACCAAGATGCAGAGATCCAAGCACAAATGCCTACTCAGCCATGACACTCATTAAGCGACCTTGGGCCATTCGCACTCACTCCCAGCCTGATCTACTTCAAAAGGTTGATGTGAGAATAAAGTGGGGTAGAGTGTCATTTACTGAGTTCACTAAAGGAAAGATAAGATAAAAAATGTAACAAATACAGTCAGCCCTCCATATACGTGGATTCTATACCCACGGATTCAACCAACTATGGCTTGAAAATAATCAAAAACTAACCTTTCGATTTTGCCATTTTATATAAGGGACACCACTTTACTACATCACTGTACGTAACAGGACTTCAGCATCCACAAATTCTGGTATCCACGGGGGGGGGGCTGGAGCCAAACCCTAGAGGAACCGAGGGCCCACAGTAAATCCATGTTTGCACAAAGAAACAGCAAGCCATGGCATCTACTGAGTGCACATGTAGAATACAATCTTCCCTCCACGTTTGCCAGGGTTGGGGGTGCAGGACTCTCAAGAAAGTGAAAAAACCTCAAATAAGTTTAGCCCCCCCAACCAAATCAGCACGCAAAAAAGTATGATCGTATATTCAACTCACCATGGATGCCTTTGAGGCATTGGGATTCCTTTGCAAGACAGAAGTGGGATGGTCCCACCAACTGAAATACCATATGGTGAAAGACCATTGCTTCAGAGGCTTTATTGCAATGGAGACTAACAACTGGATTTAGGCCTAAACTTGTGAGACAGGTCACTACTGTCCTAAATTTTACTAAAGAGGCGCCACAGCAGAGAGAATACAGCCAAGGAATGTGTTCACAATAGAAGTGAGCTTCTTTGATATTTCATGTAATAGTTCTCTAGGTTGCCTTCCTGAGGTGACTTAACAAGCACAACACATATACTGAACCATAAAATTAACACAGATCACAGCTAAGACAAAATAAATAAACAAACAAACAAAGGAACATTCTCAAGGCCAGGGTGTTTTGTTTTGTTAAGCATTAGAATATCAGAAATTAACAAACACCCAAGCATCCAAAAGCTACATTCTTAATCTGGAAAACAAACTAACAAACAAAAACCTAGCAGAGCTTAAAGCAATTTGGGAAAAAAATGGGCCCCTGAAGGTTTACCACACATAAAACCGGGTGCACATCCTTTGAAAATAGTTCCATAAGGGGTCACCACACAAAAGGACCTGCGGCCAGTGACCATGGTGGCTGGGCGGCTCTAGGAGCTGCAGTCCAAAGACTAACATCTCTAGGCACAAGTATCTAGCGTCTGCAAATCTAAATAATCTCACTGATCAGTCACTAAGCAAGGTCGCTAGGATTAATATGAAACACCAGGCAGCCTCTAGGCTTGTGAATACAAGCATCTCAAACTCAGACTTGTAAAATAAGCCCTCCAAAGCCATTAGCCTATAAGCCGCTTTATCTGCACTGGTGTTGCTGTGTGCCTTCAAGTCGTTGCCAACTTACAGCAGCCCTAAGGCAACTCTATCACGGGAGTTTCTTGCCAAGATTTATTCATACGAGTTGGTCTTCCTCTGAGGCTGAGATAATGTGACCTGCCCACAGTCGCCTAGGAAGTTTCCATGGCTAAGCAGGGATTCGAACCCTGGTTTCCAAAGTCATAGTCCAATGCTCAGATCACTAAACCACTACATGACGATGGCTCTCTATCTATGCTGGCTATGTAGAAAGAGCAATCTATCCTTCTTTTTTTACAACCTGCTATGTTCCTGAGACTTGTTTTTTTCTGCAGCTAGCATGGAAACAAAGCAGTTGAGGAACGAAGAGAATCCTGTCTCTTCTTTTCTGCCCAACCATTCACTTGCCTGCATGAAATTCCTATGGCCAATTGGGTGGATCATTAAATGCAAAGCTGCTTAAACTCATCACATATGAAATTCAGCAGCAGTGATAGTGAGAACTGGAAGAAATTTTAAAATAGCAGGGCTATTTCCAGTTGCTAATTCCAGCAACGAGCAAGCTAATAGGGAAACACAACAAGGGAACAGCCTTTATTCATGAGGAATAAAGATTGCTCTGAGGAAAAAGGCTGTTTCCCACAAAAGCTTATGCTGAAATAAGCCTTTAAAGTACCCGGAAAGGTGAAGAGCTGGGGGGGGGCAGAAAAATTGCCCATGTTTTCCTGAAAAAAAGGGGGGATTCTATTTTTTTTTAAAAAAAAAAGAAATCTGAGTTTTTACAGACCTTCCCTTCTCTAAAGTTTCCACATGACCCCTCCTTTTCATACTCAAACATGTGCCTTCAAGTCATCTGTTGACTTGTGGCAATCCTACAAAATTTCATAGGCTGCCTAGGCAAGGAATACGCAAAGGTAGTTTGCCATTGCCTTCCTCTGAAATATAGCCTACAGCACCTGGTATTCCCCATCCAAGCACTAACTAGACCCAAGCCTGCTTAGCCTCCAAGATCACATGGAATCTAAGACCTCGGAATTTTTGGAAAACCACTTCATTCAAGAAGACGACTCCACATAATAGAACAGCCCTTCTATTTCAGAACATCCCAGCCCCAAAGTGATGAAGGAAACAGACTTCATAGCTCCAGAGTGTACCTCATGTTTTGGAAAATCTGGCTTGGAACCCTCATTTACTGACATAACATGCGAAGCTGAGGATGCTGGCACCCGAAACACCAGAGCACTTAAAGGGTGAGGAAAATACACCCAATCCAACATTTAGGTACAGAAGTTTCAGAGCAATTGTGAGAAACTTTAAACTGCAAACCTAATGCAAGCAGTGGGGGAAAATAAGTTAACCAAACCCTATTTCGTTTTCCTTTCTTTTTCTTCCTTTGGAAGAAGATTTGGTTTTTCCTTGTTTTCCCTTGCCCATTGCCCTCTAAAATAGTAAAGAAGGGAAGCCTTCCAGCTGCCTGTTAACAGGCCAAAGGAAAAAAAAGAGCAACAACAACTGAAGGGGAAAAAAAACGGGCGTTATTCAGTGTTCAACTTAAATGACCTCGGAGACTCATGGCCTGAGGCAGCTGTGGGATGCGTTTATGCAGGCAGCTGCTGCCAATGTTGCAAACAGGGGCTTGGAATGAGTTCTCCTTCCTGACATGGAGACGCTGTTGCCTCCATGGGCAACCAATCTTCCTGGGCAAAAAAAGAAGTTTGAAAAGAGCCAGCAGTTTCTCTTGCTCTCTGCTTCAAGCTTGCCAAAAGGGGCCAAGAGCAGATGCTTGCTACATAGCAACATCGGAGGACGCATCTTCAAACGTCCCCCACCGAATGCCTCCCGTGATCCTTAGGACACTCTGAGGTGCCAATCCAATCAAGTTTCACTAACTAATGAGCTCCTGCCACCTGTAGATCTCATTCAGATTCATGGAGGCAAGCTGGTTTCTCCACTAAATCTAAATATAAAGGATCTGACCCAAGGTGACTTCTCTAGGCTCAGCTCGATTTCAAACCCTGGGATGTAGAGCAAGGAGTTGGCGCGTCATAGTTTTTCTGTGAAGTCTCTTCCTTCACCAAAACAGAGTTTCAGGAGCACTCACAAAATCTCGCTCTTTAGATGAATGAGACCATCTATGGGCGCTCTTGACCTAAATATCCATCTGATCTTGAAAGCTAAGCAGGGTCAGCTCTGGTTAGTACCTGGATGGAAGACTGCCAACAAATACCAGGTGGTGTAGACTATATGTTAAAGGAAGAAACTGGCAAAACCACCCCCGAGTATTCCTTCACTAAGAAAACTCTATGAAATTCATAGGGTTGGCAGGCAACTTGAAGACACACACACACACAAACATGCGGGCTCTTCTGAAGACCCTTACTCATCTCTTTTTTCAACTCAGCTTCTCTTCTCTAGCTGCAAGCTTTCTCTTTCTCTTACGGCTTGGATATATATGCAGCCCATAAACATACTCTGTCCCAGGGAGTCTTCTCCTCAAGACTTTTGCTTTCTGTTGCAAAGCAATCACTGATGGAAGTGGCCCATTACCAACAATAACACTTTGTAGCAAGGGGTTCGGGTGAATGAAAACTATGGCTCCAAAAATACTTGGGGAAACTGCTTCTGCTGGATTACAATGCCCAGAATTCACATGCTGGCTGGGGCTTCTGGTAAGGGTGATCCTGAAAAATCATGTTTTCCAGTGGCTGCAAGTACATCCCAGTTCCTCAATCATCAGGATGTTCCACCTGTCTAACAGCATTTAGTTTATTATTTCAACACCAATGGGATCGCCACTAGGACAGCAGCAACATGTTTGAATATGCAGCCATGGCTTTGCCCTATTTTTCTTGCACTCCAAACTATCTTTCATCTATACCACTAACCTATTAAATGTACACCTTGCCCTTCTGCCAAACGAGACAGCAAGTAATGTTAAAAACCCAGCCAACCCGTGCCTTCTCCTCCTGGCAGCCTGCTGTCACCCCATCACTGTTGCTATTTTCAGGACAGCAAGGACAAACTCAGTACCTAAATCAGCCTCCCACATCTTCGAGATGGTTTAGACTACAGCACCCATCATCCCTGACCACCAGCCAAGTCCACGCCAAGATGTCTGGAAGCCACTAGGTGGGAAAGGAAGGCTATGTCAAGAACAGCTTGGATCTTCTGCACCATGAGCATCATTGGGCTTTGAGTGGCATATAGAAAGTTCCCAGAATTCAAAACACACCCTTTTCCATGGATCTCCAATCTCAGCTCAGAGATCTCTTTGCTTCCAACTTGTGGAAGAATATCAGCAAGAGTTCCCATTACACCAAACTACTGTCTCTCCACCCTTCCTCATCCAGCAGCACCACAAACCAGTACCATTTCTCCATCCCATTTCCTATATAGAAAAGGCATAGAAGTATAAGAAACTACCTTACACTGAGTTGGACCATTAGTCCACCTGAGACTGATGGGCACTGCAATCTTAACACATCAGAGTTGCAGGTACCAGGCTGCAGGCAGGCTGATCTTGAAATACTGGATTGCTTTCTCATGTCTTTTAATATTATTTGACCTCCTTTAACTGCCTCCCTGTTGTTTTACAGACCTTTTCTCTGTAATTTTACATGCTGTCCTTTGTTTTATTTGCTGCTTTTGTCTTTTATAAAGACTGCTCATCATTACCATCATTGTTGTTATGCTGGGGTGGGATTTTTAAAAATTTTATTAGAAAACACCCAGAATACATCTGGCAATCAGATGGGATACAACTACAGTACTACAAACAGAACATAAAATGAGTATTATCCCATGAAAAGTTGCAGAAACCTCCTAAGACCAACACAGAGGAGAGAATTTGGGGGGCACCAAATATTCCCTCCTGCCGCCTGCACTACAGATAGCACCCTGGAGCACCAGCTGAGATCCTACTCCACAGTTGCAGAGCATAAATTCCCACATGCTGAGTTATGCACTGCGTTATGCAGCAGTGTGCAACTGAATGCACACCCAAATGCTGGGCAAAATGAAAGTATGGCACCAAATAAGAATTCTACTTCTCTCTCCATGACATTTCTCCTAATTTCTAATATTGCAGAGAATGAGACATTGATAACTACACATACCAAGAACTCTTACATTTGGTGTGCTCCCATTCTCTTGTTTTGCTCGCCCCTTTTCTTTGGATGCCTACGTGGTATTTCTTAATGTTCCACTCAAGTCTTAAGTCACCGCATGTTAGAAATTTGGTGACGGCACACTTGGTGGAAGGCATGCCCTCATTTGATGCTCCCCTATAGCTCTATCCCTGTCAGAATGCAAAACCAAGCAGGCATGCATCTACACACCTGCATGTGCCAGGGTACCACATTCAGAAACCCACTTCTGCAACCTCTAACTATAAATGCAGACATTCTGTATCAGACAAAAATGTCCAGCCATTTATCTGGGGGAACTTTATTCTTGTTTTTATTTGTCATCAAGGCCCCCAAGAACCTCCATGAACAACAGGCCTGTGCAGGTCTTGCAGACTCAGGGCCATGGCCTCCTTTGTTAAGTCAATCCCCTTGTTGTGCGATCTTCCAATTTCCTACTGCCTCCCACTTTGCCAAGCATTATAGTCTTTTCCAGTGTGTCACATCATCTCATGATACGTCCAAAGTATAACAGCCTCAGTTTATTCTGAGAGTTATAGTGAGAATTCAGGCCTGATTTGCTCTAGGAGCCATTCATTTGTCTTTCTGGCAGTCCACAGTATTCACAGAACTCTCCTCCAGCACCCCATTTCAAATGTATTGAATTTCTTCCCATCAATTTTCTTCATTGACCAACCTTCACACCCACACACAGAAGTTAGAACTACTGAACAAAACACCAACAGGAATCTGACCGCTGTGTTCCTTTAGGTTCAGGAAAAATTACAGAATGCAATATATTTATACTAACTACAACTGTATTCAAGAAAGAACACAATAACTTCTAGAGCCTTTACAACTCACACTGCATTTCTATCATTCGCTCAGACTAAAGGACCCGTGAGTGTGTGTGCGCGCGTGCACCTCGAAGTCACCTGTTAACTCATGGCAACCCCATGAATTTCACAGGGTTTTCTTAGGCAAGGATTATTCAGGGGCAGTTTTGCCAGTCCCTGCTTCTGAAAAATAGTCTACAGTACCTGATATTTGTTGGCGGTCTCCCATCCAAGTACTAAGCAGAGCTGACCTTGCTTGACTTCCAAGATGATACAGGTTCTGGTACCTTTAGGGTATTTAAGCCATTATCTACCATATCAGTATTAAGCCTAAACACCCTGAAGAACCCAGTTTCCATCTGATCTTGAAAGTAAAGTAGGGTCAGGTCTACTTAGCACTTAATAGCATTGTATTCCTTCCCTAAGAAAACCTTAAGAAATTCATAGAGTTGCCATAAGTCATCAATTGCTCTGCTCAGGTCTTGCAGATTCAGGAACGTGTCTTCCTTGACTGAGTCTATCCATCTCTAATACGGCCTTCCTCTTTTTCTAATGCCTTCTACCCATCAAGCATGACTGTCTTTTCTAGTAGTCATGCCTTTGCATGATACAGTCAAAGTGTGAGAGCCTCAGTTTAGTCATCTTGCCTTCTAGGGAGAGTTCAGGCTTATTTGCACTAGGATCCATTTGTTTTTCTTTTTCAGCACTCCAGGGCATCCATGGAACTCTTCTCCAATACCACATTTCAAACAAATTAATTTTCTTCCTTTCAGTTTTCATCACTGTCCAGCTTTCACAGCTAAGCACAGAAATGGGAAATACTATTTATAAATGCATAAGACTCATTAAATGTCAAGCCTTGGCAATGCTGGAGGGCCTCTTAAAGTTGGCATAGTTTGGAACCCCAGTATGTTTTAAACTGGATCCATACAGTTGCAAAAAACTGTGAAATGCAAGTGTGTTAAAAAGCCCATATTTTCCTCTCTTCTCAAGGACAAGAAAAACTGGACTACTACAATCTGGTGCTTTGTGGATGCATGGCTTATGACAGGCATTTCATCTTAGTGCAAAGAAAATTTCATATTTTTATAGCAAAGAGAAAGAACTCAGAGGAATGAAACAGATCTTCAACCAAAGTTTCTGCTATTTCATGGCCCTTCAGAAACCAGGAGCAGATTATACAAATTGTGGTCTTAGTGCCAAGCCAGATTTCAACACAAGCAAAGGCTTCACATGCTCCTTTCCATCAGGGGCACTGGCCAACGGTCTTGGCTGCTCTCCTCCGTGTCCTCATTCACCTTCCACCAAATTGCAGATTACATAGACAAGGAGAAAAAGAAGAAGAGAATTCCATCCATAAACCTAGAGAAGCTGAAATCTCTCCACATATGACAAACAGTCCCTGCAGGCTCAAGCTGTGGTCCACCAATCTGTTGGGTGGTTGCAGATTATTTCAAAACGTTTCCTCGCCCCAATTATTTTTCCAACAACAAGGCTGCAGTTTTAAGGATTCACCACGGGATCCAGAAGTCAGCAAGCCATCCCCAACACAGCACCTTCCAAACGTGTATTAAAGATGCCATTATTTCTAACTGGGGATGATGGAGATGCAGACTGGGGCATCCTATTAGTGACAAATGCAGGCGTAAGTTTCAGTTCACCCACAGAGTGATTTTTGGGGACAATGCACAACAGTTGTATCCAGCTGATAATCATGTAAGTGGAGATGGCACATGCAGTAGAGCACTGAAGTACACAGAGCAGCATGTGAATGCCTCCATGCATTGCCTCTGCGTATTGTGCACTGCAACTGCACAATGCTTATCCACATACTTTGACCTCTACACTGGTATTCAGCATAAGGGTTGCAAAACTTAACTCTGCCCACACATATTTACATCAGACTGAAGATCTCAGACATAATCTGACAGATCTGGGACAGTCAGAGGAGGATGACACAGGCTGCTCTATGGTCTGCTGTGCAGTGCTCAAATGGACAAAGGAGTGGTTATATGTATGTATTCGTTAGATCAGATATAGGTCACCTTTCTGGCACTGTGCTGAAAGCACTGGACAATTGGCCCTCCACATTTACTAGGTTAGAGATGTAGGACCCTTGCAGGAGTGAAAAAATCACAAACATCAAAATCTGTGTATGCGTCTCTGGGAAGGGAGCTGAGGCACGACGGGGAGAACAGGCACCCAGGGTCCAAACCTGGTCAGGGAAAGGAGAGGGAAAGCAGGTGGTTTGGCATAGTTGGCACTTTCTCTCACCCACTCTTTCCTTGGGTGTGGGAAGCATTGGTAGAGGGTTTGAGGTGTTGAGAAAATGGGCTGTGAGCTGTCCTTAGCTGTCCAGGCAACTTCTGGTGGGGGAGGAGGAGGACCAGAAGTGGGTTTTTAAAGTTCTGTGCAGCCTGGTTGGAGCTATTGAGAGGGAAGGTTCCCCTAGAAAAGAAGCACCTGAGGTGTTGGGGGGGTGGGGGTTGAAGAAACTCACAAATAAATAATGGAAGTCAAACCCACAAATACGGAAGGTTAACTGTATATGGCTTTCCTCTCTTCCTCCCCATTTTATCATCACAACAATCCTGTAAAGTAGTTCAGATTGAGGCAGTGTCTAGCCCAAGGACACTCAGTGAGTCTCCTGTCCCAGAACGGAATAGAATACAGATCTCCCAAGTCCCAGTCCAACACTCTCAACAGGAACTCACTTAAGACAGCAGCCCCACATGTAGGCATGCGGAACACAGGGTCTACATGTGCTCCCCTTTCCTCTTTGGTGTGGCTCCAAGACTAACTGAAAAAAAACACACATGTATTTTGACAAAAGTAAGAAAAGAATTGCCTAAGCGGCAATTCTCCTTTCAAACAAAGTGCATCTCCCATGGCTTGATTCGAACACAGACACACCTCCAAAAGAATTTTACCAAATCAGGTTTCCAGCCATTTCTGGTTCTGTTTTTAAGAGGAATGCAACCTGCAAGGGGGTCCTAAGTGGTGAAAACTAGCCCCTGGGCTTCCAGAATATGTCCATTCCCGGTATTGCAGTCAGCCATGTCTAAAAGCACTGCCTGCATCAGGGCTGGGAATGATGCGACCCTCCAGATGTTGAATTGCAAGTTTCAGTAACCCTTGCCAGCATAGTTAAGGTGAAAAATGGTGTCCACCAAACATTTGCACAATTCCTTATCCTTGGCAATGCTGGAAGAAGTGCATCCACCTTGTGCTTTTGCAAACTGACACTGACAGAACAGAGCATGGGACAGACTGGATACAGAAAGTCACTGCTTTGCATCCGGCTGTTCAGAGAAATGTCTACGACTGTTACACAGAACCTTTCTGCTGAAGGAATCTTCTAGGGGCTAAATTCCATTCAGGCTTCTTACCATCCATGGACCACAGAAGCCTGCAGGCAGATGAGCTAGCAACGATTTGTGTGCTAGCTGTTAACTTCAACAGTCTTTTTATTTTATTTTTTTGCAAGGATGTTTCCTCTGCTGCATGCCAGTCACTGCCAAGTGTGCCTGTTTAAAGTTCTAGCAAGCATTCAGGTCATTCTACCACATATTTGCTACACTGGACAGATCCCCTGTTCTTTTCCAGAACTTAGAAAAGTTACTTGGGGAATTCTGGAGGGTTATTGTTGTTTCTGTACACCTTAAAGTCATTTCCAACTTATGATGACTCTAAGGCAAACCTATCACAGGGTTTTCTTGGAAAGATTTTTTCATGGGAGAGGGCTTGCCTTTACTTTCCTCTGAGGCTGAGAGAGTGTGACTTGCCTAAGGTGACCCAGGGGGTTTCCATCGTTGAGCAGGGATTCAAACCCAGGTCTCAGGAGCCACAGCCTGGCTTCTCAAATGACTACACCATGCTGGTTCTTATGCTGGAGGGTGCAGTGACCAAAAAACAAAAAATTTCCAAACACTTTTTGTTTCCACGTCAGACTTGGCAGATAAACAGAACACATTCAGATGCTGCCTAATCCTGTTGTACATTTTTTCTGAAGTCCCAATGGCTCACATTCCACTGCCAGCACATTTAGGATTATAGCCACAGAAATTTTTTCACCACTTTTAAGACAAGAGATTATTCCAGTTACTCTAACTTACAGGGCCAATTTTCACACCCATACCCACAAGTGCCACACTGTGGCTTCACTCAGACTAATGATATGTCACTTCTGGTTGCCTTTTTTGGCCACTGTGCAGACAAAAATGGCCTTTGAAGGAGTTGCGGAGTAGGAGGAGGAGCCTATGCAACCACAGATAATTTATAGTCATTTTAAATTCTGCGACGAAGACATCAAAATCAAGATTTTCTATAGTTTGGCTCTGTTTTAAATTGAAATGGAAGCTGTAGTCAAGAGATCACAAGACAGTTAGGACTGGGAAGGGCAGCTATGAAGGATGCTTATATTGTTTCAATATTGCTGACTAGTGGTATGTTTTTAGCAGTGTTGTTCTAGTTCTAAACTGTAAGCTGCCTTTGAGTCCCAGTTTTGGGGCAAAGGTAGAATATAAACAAATAGGAGGAGGAGGAGGAACAAGACAGAATCTTCAAGCGTAAAGACAGATCAGTCAATACCACAGTTACAATCATTTACGTAAGTTCTTACACATATTTAGCATGTAAACTGAGATAAAGTATACGCCCTTTTCATTTATTTTTCACCAGTCACGTGTATAGTTTTATAGAGTTAGGTATGTTTAGCCTGGAAAAGTGACGGTTAAGCAGTGACAGGATAGCCGTGTTTAAATATTTGAAAGGACAACATATGGAAGATGGGACAACCTTGTTTTCTGCTGCTGCAAAAACTATTACGACATGGAGCAGCAGATTCAAATTACAGGAGAAGAGATTCCACGTAAGCATTAGGAGGAACTTTCTGATGGTAATTGCTATTTGGCAGAGGAATACACTGACTGAGAGTGGAGAGAATCTCTTGCAGAAGTTTTTAAACAGAGGCTGGACGGCCATCTGTCAGGAGTGCTTTGGTTATGTATTCTTGCATGGCAGAAAAAGGTTGGACTGGATGTCCCTTGTGGTCTCTTCCAACTCTATGATTCAATCGTTCTAAATCCAGAGAACAATGAAGAAAGCTGACAGGGTAGAAAAATGAACTCATTGAAATGTGGTGCTGGAGGGGAGTTCTACAGAGAGGACTGTAAAGAGCCAACCCAACTACAGACAGACTGCCAAAAAAGACAAACATTTGCATCCATAAGCAAATTAAGCCTGGAAGCTCCCTAAAAGTCAAAATGACCCAACTGAAGTAATCATACTTTGGATACATTATGAAATAGCACGACTAACTAGATGAGATAATAACGGTAGGGAAAGAAGAAGACCCACTAGAGAGGGATTGACTCCGTAAAGGAAGCCATGGCCCTAAGTCTGGGCTGTTGGCAACTGAGGCTTTTGGAGATCTCTTATTCACATGATCACTGTTAAGTCAAAGCCAATTTGACAGCAAACAATAACAAGGCATCATACTAAACACTAGTTCCCCATTAAATCAGATCATAAATCAGATCAGATTCCCCTTAAATCAGATCATAAACAGAATGTGATCTAATTGAAAACATTTATGTGACTTACTAATAAAACTTTTAAATATGCCCATTCGTATTAAGCCTAGAAGTATCTGAAATCGGGGGGGGGGAGCAAACTTCATATGGATTAAATACAATATTGAGACAAATACAAAAAAGGTATGGAAATTATTTTACCAGAATGTGTGTGTACATGCCTTCAAGTTGCCTGTCCACTTATGGCATCATTCCCATGAATTTCATGGGGTTTTCTAAGCAAGGAACACTCACAAGAGGAACACCTGTCTTCAGATTTCTATAACATACATTTTTCTTAAAACATTTTCTTATAATTTAAGGAGGAAGTGCCGAAAACTGTTCACATCTTAATTCCAATAAACCAGACAAACTGTACGTGCTGTGTTCTCAAATGCCCATTCTTTCACTTCTAAGAGAAGTGAACTCTTTTCCACTGATGTCATTTGGTTACCCGCCAATTCTACTTATACTGATCTATGGAATCACCCAAACTACAATGGATTGACTTGTGTTATATTTTGCTGGCCTCCTTTCACTGATTCTTTTTTAAAATGACAGTTTCCCTCCAGGGCAATAAAAGATTTTAGAAATTTTTCTGCCCATATCCGAAGGTGACACTCACTGTATTTTTCCAAAAACTTGGAACAGAAAACTTGGAACTTTTGGACTCCAGTTCAAAGAATTTCCTGGCCAACCTGGCCAATGACCATACTAGCGGAGATATCCTAGTATCTGTGGTTTACAATGCGACCTTTCCAAGTTTTGGTTTCCCCACGGTTGGGAAGAAATGGGTCACCAATAATTCTAGAAATTTATTGAGAAGTGACTCAGGCATTCAACAGATGCAGAGTCCTCTTGGCTGTGGTGCCCTACTGCGTATCAACACTTGTTTTCTGTTTTGGTGACAGATGAAAGCCAGACTGACCCAGCCCTTTAAAATGTTGAGTTGTAGTTTTACTACTGAAAGACCGTTCTCATTTTAAAGGATGTTTTCTGGCCTTTGTATATTATTTAAGCCCGCGGATTGTTTATTACTTTCTGCATAACCTGCTTTTGTTTAAAACATGGCATACAAAAGGTCAAAACAAGTAAATATGTAGGTCTTTGGGGGCTTCAAATGACCTGTACCTTCAACTCTCATCCAGAAAGAAAATTAGCCAAAATATCAAATGTCTGGAGGAAATACTTGGATACAAAGATATACAGGGATGCAATGTTCCCCAAACTTTGGTCCCCAGCTGTCACTGAACTGCAGCTCACCAAATTTCTGATCACTGGCCATACTCGCTGGGGCTTCTGGGAATCTAAGTTAACAAAGTTTAGGAACCCATGTTTAGGAACGACACTCTAGCTCTATATTCATATTTGTTCCTCATATAGATGCAAGAATAATTCAGAGTAAATATTGTTGTTGTTGTGTGCCTTCAAGTCATTTCCAATGTATGCCCCTAAGGTGAATCTATCATGGGGCTTTCTTTGCAAGGTTTGTTCGGGGAGGGTTCACCTTTGCCTTCCTCTTAGGATGAGCAAGTGTAATTTGCCCAAGGCGACCCAGTGTGTTTCTATGTCCGAGTGAGGATTGAAACCCTACCAGTGGTTCTCAACCTGTGGGTCCCCAGATGTTTTTGGACTTCAGCTCCCAGAAGCCCTGAGCATTGACCATAGTGGCTGGGGCTTCTGGGAGCTGAAGTCCACAAACATCTGGGGTCCCACAGGTTGAGACTCTCAGCATCCTAGTCCAACAATCAAAGCACTATACAATGCTGACTCTGAGATTAATTATTGTTAAATGTATATTTATACACAGATTAACCATAACTATACTGTTCTCCCTCGCTATTTGCAGTTTTAATTTTCATTAATTTGATAATTTGTGAGTCACGTGCCTCCTCCCCCATTCTCCTCCTCCTCCCATGCTCTTTGCCTTTGGTGCTGGCATGGAGAACATGTGTCAAGGCAGAAGGCAAAGGAATGGGAAGAACACACACACACACCTTACCTTTCCGCACGCCATGCTCTTCCTTCCCATTCCCTTGCCTTTTACCCAGATGCAGAGAAGAAAGGCACACACACCAAGGCAAAAGGTAAGGGAATGGGAAGGGAAGCCCCAGAAGGGAATGGGGGGGTGAGCGGGGGCATATTCACAGTTTTTCCACTTTCACAAGGGCTCTGTGCCCCAAACCCTCACCAAAGTGGAGGGGCCATTGTATTACATTTGCCAGAATCCTCTTGGTGACTTACTCCTAGGTACCACTGCATTAATGTAAACTGCAGGACTTTTTGGAACAGTGTGCAGCAGTGCAGGGATAGAAAAGAAAAAACTGGTTTTGTCACCAGAGAAAACCACCCTACCAGCTTCTGAGTGGCTTTTGAAGATGGAAGGACAGCTCTCTCTGTTTGACAGAAACAACTTCCTGGTGATGACAGAGGAGAGAAACTTCTCAGTGGCTGCTCTGATCCTGTACAGCTGCAAAATTTTCTACCTCACCTCAAACAAATCACAGTAACAATGCCATTTCAGTCCTTTCTCTAGCCTTCAAAACTCTCAGAACTTGGGTACCATCAGCAAAGGAGCAGTACAGAGAAACGGGAATGACATGTATTCTTCACCAACTTGTACAGCTCATGGCATTCAAACATCAAGTTTCAATTTCTTTCTTCATTCCTCCAAAACATCCAGGAACATAACCATTGCAAAAGCTATAAAATTCAGGAGGAAAGGTTGGAGCATCAGACTACGACCACGGAGACCAAGGTTCGATTCCCCACTCGGTCATGGAAACCGACTGGGTGACCTTGGGCACATCACGCACTCTCAACCCCAGAAAACTCTGTGACAGGTTCACCTTGGAGTTGTTGTAAGTTGGAAATAACTTGAAGGAACACAACAGCAACAAAGAAAAAGGACTGCCACAGCCATCAGTGGCCTTATTCAACTGCTCTGGATACCAATCTATTTCCAAGAGATACTCTTGAAAGAATGTTCCACTGTTATTTTATCAGTTCATTTCAAACCATTTTTAATACACACGTCAGTCAAAAGGGTTCCTGGAAAAGCTCACATTCAATCAAAACAAAACAGTTCCTTGCCAAAGGCTTGCATTCTAAAAAGGTGTGACGCAAAAGGAAAACAGGAAGAGAAAAATCAAGCAATTTTTTTAGTAGGGGAAGCAGAATAAAATCAGAAGGAGCATTTTCTTTTGCCTCTACTCCTGAGATCAGGCGTAGCCATTCTGCCGGATTTAGGATAGACCACAGGAGGTCTTTCTTTATGCAGTGCATCATCAAGCTATGACATTTGCTACCACAAGATGAGATTACGGTGGCTGTGTCTGACAACTTGATAAGCATACCAGAGAAATTCATGGAGGGTAAGACCACTAGCCATGATGGCTGTACTTTACATCCAGCATAAGGCAGAATACCAGTTGCTGGGGCTCACAAATAGGAGGGTGCCATTGTACTGGCTTTCTGATTGTGGGCTTCCCAGAGGCCAGTGACCGGTAACTTCCTGCAGGGAGTCCTCATCAAGGCCCACAAACTTCTCCTACAATTATCTCCAGTTGGTAATTTAGCTAGAGAGATGGAATAAGCATAGGTGGTTTCTAAGAAACCAAAGGAGACAATGTCCAGCCAGTTTTAGACTGCGCTTCATCCCTCTTTCCAAGACGGCCCATACAAAACTGAGCCCACAACTAGTGGCAAAGCATGTATTCAACAAACAAGGAAAGAGGATAGGAAGCTTACATTGCAGCCATGCTAAACTCTTGCAATAATTAAAAGAGAGCATCACACAAATGAGGTAAGCGATGATCTTAAGGCAGGTAATTTTCATGCTTCCATGTAAGCTGGGGTACGGAGACCACCTTGGCAGAAGGACATCAGATCATTTCTATGTAACAAGTAGGTAGAAAACACAATTTTAAATACTAGCCAGAATGGCAAAGAAGGGGAAGCTGGTAAGGCAGAGGTGGAAACTTCAACAGAGGGCTCCTCCAGATAAAGCAAATGGATTAGTACTGGTTGCAGTATTTATTCTGTACAATTGACTCTCCATGTTTGTGAGTTTCACTTTCACGGATCTGATTATCTGTGAGTTTCTTCAACCCCCGCCCACTCAGCTGCTTCTTTTCCGGAGGAATCTTCCCTTTTGACAGCTCCGAGCAGGCCATGCAGCCCTTCACAAACCTACCTCTGGTCCTCCACCTTCTCCACCAGCCTGGCCAGGTAAGGACAGCCCAATTTCTCAGCACCACAAGACCTCTCCCAATGCCCCCCACACCCAAGGAAGGAGATGAGAGAGAGCAAGGAAATACTGGGCCATGACGAGGACCCACTCCCTTTCCTTCTCCTTTCCCTGACCCAGTTTGGACCCTGGATGCCTGTTCCTCCCACCATGTCTCAGCCCCCTTTCCTCAGACACACACACGTAGGTATTTGTGATTTTTCACTTTTGCCAAGGTCCTGCACCCCTTACCCTAGCGAATGTGGAAGGACGACTGTAGTTCTCAGGGCTTTTAAACTATCCAAATGATGGCTAGAATTCTAGAGTTACACTTTCATAACTGACTGGTATTGTGTTCCCTATGTATTCAGAAGTGCAGGGAATACACAGAGGTTGTAAAAATTCCCCAGTCCTGTTCTCCTGTCAATGGTATGCAGCAAATGGAGGTTTCCACCACCCCCTCGTGCAGGCTATCTCCAGGCAGTGAGAGAAGGAACTGCAAAAAGGATCCTGCTTCTGTCTCATCAGTGATTGATCATACAAAAGGAGTGGAAACAAACTCTGCTTGCAGCAGTTGGTGCCCAGTAAAGCAGGGTAGGGGGTGGTTGAGCCAGGAGATGCTACTCAGTCAAGTATACTCAGTTTACTATACTTAACTAAGTACAGTGGCTCTCCATCCCTGCAACCTCCAGATCCGCAATTTTGAGCAGCCGTGGTACATCGTGTTCTATACCTTAAAATGGCAGTGACATGTAAGCAGAAGCATGCACATCACCACCACTGAACATAATGGGACACGAGCATTCACAATTTCCAGTATTTTCAGGGGTTCCTGGGACAGAACCCTTGCATGTGCAGAGGGCCCGCCATGTATCTTAACTAAGTAGCTGATCTAGAATCTTAGCCCTTGTTTCTCTTGTCCCAGACTTTGTTGTTGCATGCTTTCAAGTCATTTCCAACCCTAAGGTGAACATGTTGCAAGATTTTCTTGGCAAGATTTGTTCAGAGGGGGTTTGCCCCGCCTTCCTCTGAGGCAGAGAGATTATTACTTACCTAAGGTCACCCAGTAGGTTTCCAAGCAGAGATTCAAACCCTGGTCTTCCATTTCCTAGTCCAGTACTCAAAACCACTACAATCACATTGGTCCTGGATTATTTTGGGGGCAATTCCTATCATTAGCTGCAACATTCCATTCTCACTCTGGAGAAGCATTCTGATTCCAAGACATGTCGAAATTTAAAACTCTCCTTCTCATCATTCCTTTCTTATTAATTTTATTTTTATTTTTTTGTTAACATTATAGTACCATACTACACTGCTTCTTAGGCTAGCTGATATGGGAAATGGGCCATTTTCTCCCCACTGTGCCAGGGACCATTCCCATATTTGCATCCACTGGACACAATTAATTTTTTTTCCTTCCCTGGAAATTATCCTGGCATTAGCAATTGATGGCTCGTGGGCCAACTACAGTCCATGGCCACCCCTTTGAGTAGCACTGCTATAGAACATCAACAAAATGTACTGTAGCACTTTAAAGGGAGGTCGAAAATTTGCTTTTCAAACCACAAGATCACTTCAATAAACTACAAGTCTGTTATTTTAAAAAAATCATTCTCTGGAATAATCTCGATGCAGATCCAAGACATGATGGCAAACAGCCCCACAAAATATAAAACACAGAACAAGCAGGTCTGGAGGCAATAACAACCAGCACAACCTGGCAAAACCCAAGGAACTAGACCGACGCAACCCAGTATGCAGGTTTGTTGTTAAGTGCCATAAAGTCTGATATCATTCAACTTACCATTCAACTTATCAATGACTTCCAGGTCACTTTGGATCGTCTCATATAGGATTTTCGTGGTAAGAGGCATTCAAATGGGATTCACTGGGCCACCTTGTGTTGCCAGCGCCCACTGCCACCACCCAGTAGCTGTTTGGCACATTGAATCTGGCCTCTTAGCAAAAGCCTGTATGACATGGGAGATCCTAGCACTGCTACCGTTAGCATAGCCTCCTGCCGCCTTGAGCCTTGGAGAGAGGCGGGTAACAAATAAAATTTATTAGATTACTACCACTATTATTACCACCACCACAGGAACATACAATGCACTTAAACTCCAAGACCGCCTGTGCAACCAGAACATAAAATCCTGCAAGGCCCAGCTTCAAATTCCTACTAGTCTTAAATTCTTTCTCTCTGGGAGAACCTGTAAGAAACACTCTCCTAACCTCACAGGGTTGTTCAAAGAAATATATATGGGAGGCATACTGAGGAAAGGTGGATCACGAATAAGAAAGACATCACAGCGCATTTTAGGTGGTTATAAGGAAATGAAAAATTGGAAGAGAAACCTTTGCACAATCCTGGCAGGAAAAAATAATACAGCAGATCTGTTGCCATTTTGTTCTGAGCAGGGCACTTAAAAATAAATAAAAAAATAAAAAAATAAAGGAAATCTATTTTGTGTTAGAACCATTAGAAAACATAATCAACAAAACCACAGGGGTTTACTTGTTTAAGAGAAAAAGAAAGTTCCCAAGCATTCTGTATTTTTGAAAAACTGTTCCCTCAAAACATTTTATATCCCACAGAACACTATGATTATTTTGAACTGAAAAAAAGAAACTATGAAAACTGAAAGTGCAGATTCTGTAACTGCAGAAATAAATTCGCTCAGGGATTCAAGCAGTGCTGGTGGAGATCATTTTTAAAAATATTTTTGCTGACCTTTTGGAAACAAATTACACTTGATTTTAGGAGTATTCACAGTATTCATTATGCTGTGTCACACAGTACATTCATTCCCAATGTGTACCCAGGAAAAATAACCCTCCTGAGAGTCAGCAAGGTGTAAGTGACTTGGGCATCAGACTACAGAGACCAGGGTTCAATTCCCTGTTTGGGCATGGAAGCCCACTGAGTGATCTTGGGCACGTCACACACTCTCAGCCCCAAAGACACCATGACAGGTTCACCTCAGGGTCTCCAACAGTTAGAAGCAATTTGAAGGCACACTACAACAACAGCAATTAAATTCCTCTTAAATTCAGAGTAGACAACAACAGTGCAGCTGTGCACAAATAAAATAAATGCATGTATTTTTGTATCACTCGATGAAAATGTTACATAAAAATCTAAAATTTAGCCCACAACAGGTTGAACGGAGCAGCCATGGGAAGTTTTGATGGGATTATTTTGCATGCATGCATGTGGATACTCTGAGGGAAAGCAGAAGGTATAAAAGAGGAAAGGGGGGGGAAACAACTCAGGAACAGCATGTGATTAAAAATTGCAGACTAGAGAAAACAGTGGAGGACGGAATCGCAGCAGCTTTGAGACCTGAACAGCAGAATGAGGCCTACAATCGTACTCCAGCCCAATGCTCTGTAGTAGCACAGAGACCTGAGCAGATACCTAATTTATTAAAATTGCTCTTACTGTTTTCTTCCCCGATGTCCCTCTTCGTAATAAATAAATTGTCAGGGGTTTTTTTTGGTCTTAATTAGCATTTTTATTCCATTTTCAAAATGTCTTAATGTTTTCGCAGGGTAGATTTAGAAAAAAATTGATAACAGTTTTTATCTACAGAGGTTTCGGCAAAAGCAACAAGCATCCCAAAAAGCACAATTCTTTCTAACCCCAACAAACATATTTGACCTTTTCTCTACGTTAGACAGCAACAACACTATAACTTCCATAGTTGAAAAAAAAAATAAGGCCCCAAAATTTCTTATTCCTACTGTTTTTAAGATGCACAAACAGCAAAACACATTCAGACATTCCAGAATGACAACATGCACATATTCTCTTAGTGTACATATACTGGATGTTACGTGTGAACTCTTCTCATGTACAGATCAACAACCTGTGTATGCATGAATAAACTGTGCCTGTGTTGACTGTAACCTGAAGATGTCTCATTTAAAACTGCTGTAATAGAAGGATATATGGAACCAAATCTCCCTTACAGATTTTACAGAACTACTAAGCAAAATTATAATTCTATTGCTCATATATATTACTACACTCTGGGGATACAAAAGTACAGCATTGTTTTGTAAAAGAAAATGGACCTATGACAAACATGTAGAAAAACAGAATTTCTTATCAAAAACAGCTTCAAAAACTTGAGGCTCTTCTGTCACAGGAGTTGCTGAATGACTAATTATGGAAACTCATAAATGCCGGCCGATGTAAACATGTCCAAACTTGTCAATTCAAGCCCACTCCACAGAAGTGTCTCTGACCTCCAACATCCTCATAAATTCATTTACCACTTCATGATGAAGGCCTTCCGTCCAACAGGCCAGAATATTCAAGAGTCACTTCTTCTTCTTCATTTAACCATTGTCTTTAGTATTTCTTACCTCAAGGGGGGGGGTCCATCAAAAGACCCAGAAATGTCAAAATAAACGCTATGTTTTGGACATTCTTATTTATTTGTGCACAGGTTCTCACGGGTGGACATTACACCTACAACTCTTAAGAATGAGAAATCATACACACCCTAGTCAATACACCCTAGTCAAGGTGTTATGTACAATATGCAATAGATTTATACCCTTATAATGGGGGGGGGGGTGTCTGGCTAGTTTTCTGGCTGAACACACATAGGAGATGCAGAAAGTAGCAAAAAAAAAAAAGGGGAAGGAGGAAGTCAGAAACGGCTGGAAGTCCAATTCTTGTTTTGATTTTATTTATTTATTTATTTATTTTGGGGGGGGCAAATGGGTTGACGTTAAAAATAATGTGGTGGGGCCCTGCAGCCTATTCAAAAGATGGAGTCTGCAAGGAAAGGCAATTCACAGTTTCAAAATCAAAAAAGATTCATCCAGGTGAAATCTGGAGAGGTCTTGGCCTGCAAAAACAAACTCGGGGGCCACGTGCAGCTCTCAGCTTGCATTTCACCCATGCTGTCCCATACTGTGCTTTGTGCAGGTAAAGATCTGGATTGCAATCCACAAAAACTCATGCTACAAAAAATAAATTAATTTTAAAAGTATTTTTAGATATAGATATATATAAAGACTTTTTGGTTAATCCCTATCCAAGTGGACACATAACTGGATGAGGTTTGCTTCTGAAAAGTGCACACAGATTGCAGCCTCAAGGGTTTTTTTTGAAATTGTGGCTTTTTTCCTGATGAGTAGATGCCTCTATTTCTGGCTAGGGAAGTCTCCTCGGAATAAGATGCACTTCCCTGAAAGCAGGAGTGGGCTGGATGACCTCCAGGGCTCCCTGCCCCTGCCCTAGGACTCAGGAATAAAAAGACAAGGTGTGCCTTGACTTTTCAGTCCTAAGCCCTCCAAGGGGGAGTCCTGACCCTACTCCATGGAAGTCGGAGTGGCACAAAGAAAGGCCGTTTCTGCACTAGCCTGCTACAGTCCTTTTATTCCACTTTCAACATCCTATGGAATCCTGGGGTTTGCACTGCAGCGGAAACCCCAGGATTCCAAAGGATGTTGAAAGTGGAATTATAGCACTGTAACAGGCTAGTGCGGAAATGGCCCAAAAAGCAGGAACTTTGAGTCGGATTAGAAGACTCCAACTAGATCCCAATCTAGGCCGAATTTTTGGCACCTTCTCTCAATCTGCCCTTTGGATCCAGGCAGGAGGGCGCACGCGGGTGCACGAAATCGACCCCAAGCAAAGGCAGGGGAAGGGAATGGGGGGGACACAGGAACAACCCATGTTTCGAAGTTGCGTGGCTTCCCAAAAACTAAGCGGCGGGGGTCCCTCTTCCCCCTCCCTCCACCATCCGCGATCAGCTTTATTTCTGCAAAATAATCTGCATCAGGCCGGGTCCCAAAGGGGGCGGGGGATGGGGGGGCCAAGGGAGGAAAACACGGGGGGGCCGGGCCAAGACAGCAGGACGCGCCATTCCCCCACCGCTCAACCTCGGCCTTCAGGGATTTAGTTTTACTGACGTCCTGCTTCCGCCGCACGTTTCCCGACCATCCCAGCCGCGGATGGGAATTCGCCGTTAGATAGACCGGGGACACCCGCTTCCGAAAAAGCCCCGTCTTTATTCAAAGCGCCTTGGAGCAAAGGGGGCGGGAGAGGTGGGGTTGCAAAGATTAATGGGGAGAAAAACCATCGCCTCCCGCGCGTGCACGCACACACGCACCCAGACACACACGCACACACAAGGAAGCAGGCGATGCGATCGCCAGGCCAAGGCCACCTGCAAACTTCTCGCCCACTCCGAAGCCCCGATCTGCTCCCCGGGCCCCTCTCCCAAATAAAAACCAACGCAAACGTGTTGAGGAGGAGAAACCCAAGGGCGCACGCCTCCCTTTCCCCACAGGCATCTTCGGCGCCGGCTGCAGTCCCCAAACTCCCCCTCCCCCGTTGCCAGCCGAGCTTTTTACTTACCACCCATCGTCCCCAACCAGGCCACGGGCAAGGCTCCCCCACCTGGATGGTGCAAAGTGGCTGTCCGTTTCCAAGCCTGATTTCTCCTTTGCGAAAATAGATATATATCAAAAATATATAGCCTCTGCAAAAAGTGCCCCGGCAAGGAGAAAAGGCCGCCGTTCTGCAGCGAAGAGGAGGCGAGGGGAGGCCACTGGCCCGGCTGGCTGGCTCGCCTGCGCGCCCGCCCGCCCATGTGCTCGCCGGAGCACGCGCTCCGCGCTCGCCTCGACGGAACGCTGCGCTGGCTGGAGGCGCCGTGACGTCACGGCCCCCAGCAGCTGATCCTCCCCCGTCGGCGGGGGCTGCGAGGGCGCCGCGGCGGCAGCCGCCTTCGCGGGGACGGGGCGCCGGGGAACGGCGGGGGGGTCGGTCGGAAAGCCTCTGCGCCCCGTGCCAGCTCGGAGTGGGCACGCTGTGGCCCTGGGACGGCGGCCGTTTCCGCGCCGGCCGGTCATAGCGCGAGGATTGCACTTTCAACCTCCTATGGAATCCTGGGGTTTGCAGTTTCGGGAGGGGCCGGAGGGCCCCTCCCGAAACTGCAAACCCCAGGATTCCATAGGAGGCTGAAAGTGCAATCATCAAACTGCAAGCGCCTGGCTGCAACAGCTCCACTGGCTGCCCGGTCCGTTTCCAAGCACAAATCAAAGCGCCGGTGATGGACTCTGTGGTGCAGACTCCCTGAAGGGCTGTGTTCCCCCCGTTGTCTTTGAGATCCCCTGTGGCACAGCATCCTCACAGGGGCATCCGGGGGGAGTGACAAAGGGCCTTCTGGGTGGCTGCTCCCAGGCGCTCCCACGCTGGCCTCCTCCTCCTCCCCAGCTCCCACTGTTGTGGGCTCTGAAGGAGGAAACTGTAGGCCAGTGGTCCCCAACCTGTGGGTCCCCAGATGTTTGTGGACTTCAGCTCCCAGAAGCCCCAGACACTATGGTCAATGCTCAGGGCTTCTGGGAGCTGAAGTCCAAAAACTTCTGGGGACCCACAGGTTGAGAAGCACTGCTGTAGGTTGCATTTGGTGGACACACACACTTTGCCCTCCCCTTTTGCTTGTGTGTCTTTTATTTCGATTGTAAGCCTGAGGCCAGGGAACTGTCAAACTGACCGTTTGGAAACTGCTCTGAGCATCTTTTGGGCTGAAGTCAGAGTATAAATGCTCTAAATCTCTAAATTCTTAGGTTAGACTGGTGTCCTGGTTCCTATGCTGCCGGAGCCAGGGGAAGACGCTGTTGTTTCAGTGGGCATTTGAGGACTCACCGCACTCACCGCACACTGAACAAGCAGCCAGCAATCGGGGCTGTCCAGAGGCATTGCACCTTCAATAAGCAAAAGGCCTGTAAGAGCAGATTCTGGCAGCCATTAAGGATCTTAGCAAACATTCTCAGTTCTGTTCAAAATGTTTTCCCCACCAGTAGAGTGTGGTGATTCCAGTGCCAGTGGGGTGGAGAATCTACCCCAACTTTTAATCCAAACTTCAAAGGAGCTGTCCAAGGTACTGTTGGGACGGGATAGGGTTCGGAACTTTGGACTGCTTTTTTAAAGTTTGGACTAAACACAGAGCAGACTCACTTCTCCCAGTAACAGAACACCTACCAGTTGCCACTCCCTCCCACTCCCATTTCTCTCTCTCTTAAATTTCCTGGCAAAACTAAAACCATTAGGAAGCAAAAGGGGATTTTTGGAAACCTTTATTGCTCTGTAGAGATGTTCACAGATCTAAGGGAACTTAAATCTGAATCACTATTGCTCCTGGTTCTAATTATCATGCCATTTTGGAACCAAACTAGAGACAGGTGAATGCAAGAGAAGCATTTTTTTTTAATTGTCAAAAGATTGCAAACTATTTTCTTCCTGTTGAAACTGTGGGATGTAGGTGGGCAGTAATGAATTTGTAAATTGGTTGGTTGCAGATAGAGCACCATACGTGTTCATGTTATTTTGCAAAAGATGAAAGGAAATGTCCCTGCTCCAGGGTGCATACAATTTTGCTGATGTCCTCCAGATGTGTTAAACAAAAGCTCCCAGCATCCTTCACCATTGGCCCTGCCAATGCCAGCTGGTGGGCATTGAACTCCCAAACATTTGGTGGGCATCAACTTAGGAAACCTGATGTAGAAAATTGCAGTGATGTACAAGGTTTGCCATTTATTTACTTCCTTACAATCAACTGCATTTTTGGAAGCAATGGATGAGGAATAAAATACATTATTCAAAATCAGATTAAAATGATGTTTAAAGGTCAGCTTTAAAAAAAACATATAGAGTTTTAAAAAACTGCCTTAAAAACCACCCTTGCTTTTAAGGATTAAAAGCCATACAAAACAATATATTCTTGCTTGCCTTCCTGAAACTGAGTAGGGATGGGACCAACATTCATTCCTTTGGAAAGGAGTTCCAGAACTGAGGTGCTACAATACAGAAAGGCCTGCCTTTTGTACTCACCAGCCTAAGCCCTTGATAGTGGTGGGATACTCAGCATGGCCTCAGTTGAGCACCTTAGATTCCCATGGAACAGGTAGTCTTTTAGGCACCTACCTTTGCTTCAGGCTGTTTAGTCAGTCTTAAGCCATTAAAACCAGCACCTTGAACTCAGAAGCAAATTGGAAGTCATTAGCACTGTGGTGTGTGGTCTTTAAAGCACATACCAGACAATGGTCCGCTTGCCACATTTTTTTCCTTAGCTGAGGCTTCCATACACTTTTTAAAACATTATAGTAGGCTAATCTGGAGGAAATTCAGGTGGGAACCACTGTGACCAAAATCTAACTTCTTTGAGAAAGTGTTGTTCCTATCATTATCTATTTAATTTGCTGTTATTCTGGCAGAAAGTTTGAAAACTTTTTAACCAGTTCCTGCAATGCTTTTAACCTATGTCTGATCTGCAGACAAATCTGCCACAATATCCTTGTTAAAAGTTGTCCTAGCTGATTTCTGCACATTCAGCTCCTCTTTAAAGCATGAGAGTGACCAAGACAGTTTGGTTCTGCTTGTCACCATGTACTGTTCATAACATCCTCTGTGCCTCTGTGCCAGGAGAGGAACTAACTAGTCAAAAGCAATCTAACTTATTAGTTATGTTGAAAGTTTTCTAATGAAAATGTCCCACTTGCTTAAATTTATTTTTTTAACAAAAGTAATTGCCTTGGGTTGGAATCTCAGCATTAATTATTAAATGAAATTCAGACTTAAATTTAGACTTTTTCTTAAATTAGAAACAGCATTAAAGAGACAAGTTTGATGTTTTCCATTTTGTTCTTTACCCAAAGCCTAGTTCTCCTGGATATTTGCAAAATTCCTTCAGGGCTGGGAACTACAATCTGTAGGTTGTAAGATCCAAATGACTGTTTTTTAGTGATGATGCGGCCAGGCCCTCTGCAAGGATGTGCCCAGTGTAGTTAACTCCCAGGACAAACAAATTTGCTACTCATGTGGCTGTCAAATCCTGTATTAAGCTTCACAAGGATCACAGGGACAATTGGGTTTGCCCTCCTTGGGCACCAAAGGGTGCTCAAAGAGAGGGGAGGAGGCAAGGGCACATGCAACATAAAAGGAAGACCTCTCACTAGCCACTGAGCCAAGGCACAACGGAGCTGTGCCTTGCTGCTCCTCTCTCCCTCAGAGGCCAGAGCAATGTCGGAATGGAGGAAAAGGCTCTCACTAGCTGCTGGAACCATGGCTCATTACAGCTGAGCCTGTTGTTCTCTCCTTCAGAGGCCAGGGCATTCTTGACCTCATGCAAAAACTCTTACAGCTCTCTCTCTCTTCTTTTATTGATTTCTTCCAATCCCTCCTCCGTCCAAATTCTGCTCTTCTTGTGGATTTTTTTCTTTCCTGAGCATTGGCACCTGAGGCCTTGAGGTATTTGTTGCTTGGCAGCCAACTACCTGACAGCCTTACTGAAGCAGAAGGAGATGGAGCACCCGTGAAGAGCCGTAATATTTTGCAATAGGTAGTTGAGTTAATTCCAAGGCTAAGAGAGTTTTAAATGAACAGACAGGGGAAAGAGTTTGGAAGGATGTGGTGTTTTGAACAGTCCACCTGTTATTCTACATTACCTACCAGACAGGAGGCTTTCATCGGTCCCAGGAAACTGAATGCTAAAGCTCTGTACCCTGGGATTTCTACTAGGATCCACATGAAAATAATAACAGAATCATAGAATCTTAGAGTTGGAAAGTATCACAAGGGCCATCTATTCCAAAACCCCACTGTGATGGAGCCTGGGGGTGTGGCTAACTTGAGTGGCAGGGCAGCCCTAGCAACAGGTTGCCATGTAACCAAAGTGGGTCTGTATGAGAGAAACTGAGCCCGTTAGTGAGAGGGAGGGGCTGAGATTTGAGAGGAGAAGGTCTATATATAAGTCACAGTGACTTGGATTTTTCAAATGCTTTCAGTGAGATTTCCAGAGAGAGAGAGTTTTAAATTACAGCTCTTCAGTCAGCCAGTGGGGTTTTCTGAATAAGTGTGGTTGTCTTCTCAGAGGTCTAGAGAGAGATAGAAGAGAAACCAAACCATATTTGAGTTGGGTCAAAAGGTGTGGCCTACACTTGGAAATTAGGCCTTTGAGCAAAAGCGAAGCCAAACGCTCGCACGTATATGAAAGTTTTGTGCTTGAATACTGAGTAGAGCTATAAGAAACTGGTTAAATACTTTTTGAAGTTCTGTATTGCTTGGAATTACTTATGATACCCACTACCTTTTCTCTGCTTGTTAATTAATAAAGATTACATTATATTTTTATAAATTCTGACTCAGTAGAGTACTTTCCATTAGTTTTAATCAATTAGTAACATACTACCACAGATCAGTAAAACATTCTGAATAACAACTGAGAGGCTTTGCCCTTTATACACTAAGGTGGTGGATTTAAGAGGGGAAAGAAAGGGTTGTACAAAGAGCGTGGCAGGGTGCTATAGCAGGTTGGGAGGGAAGCTGCCATCTCCAGTCTGTGAGAAGAAAAAGCAGGCCTGGCCCCCTCCACACCCACCATGCAGGAATACACAACTAAAGCCCTTCTGAAAAGATGGCAATCAAACTCCAGTTTGAAGACTTCCAAAGAAGGAGAGCCCATACCATCTTCCAGGGCAGTCAATTCCATTCAAACAAGTATAGTCAAATAAAAATAAGGCCAAAGGTAAGTATAGGACATAAAGGTAGTGAAAAGGAAGAGAAGGGCTTTTAGTGGAGTGGATACAAAATGGGTTTTTCAAAAAACTATGTGCATCTAATTTTCCGTCCTCTAAGCTCAAAATAGGGACAAGAAGACAGGGTGGGCTAAATTCATCTACAGGATTTTTCAGCTTCATTATGGTAAGGCTTTTGGTGTAGGCATTTCACTTAAATTTAAATGGCAATTTAACCAACTTAATGGTTAATCCTCCACTTCTAATGCAAATGCAACTGAATCAGATTTTTTTTTAGCTTATTAACTAAACACATTAGCTCCTTTGTACTACATTTTCTATCTCTGTGTTTATGACTTCTAAACAGTAGGTTTGTTTAAAAACCATCTAATTCTTGCTACAGTAGGCTAAAACTGCATCTAATGCAATTATTCATGCCTAGGGAGATATGTTTTGCAGTAAAACAGGAATGGTCTGGTAGGGAATCTGGAAAGATGTTTGCTTTCTTGAGCTTCACTGGCAATATAGAGATTATAGATGTGTTTTTGTGGTGCTTTTAAATGAGGATCTCTGAGAAACTGGGTTGCAGTCAGGGGAGGGGAGCAAAAGAGAATTACAATTTCCCTTTAGGGAAATTTCCCTTTAGTCTTCCCTGGAAAAATCATGGCTTCACAGGATTTTAAGGCTGGAAAGGACCTTGAAAGTAATCTCTTCTAGCCCACTTGTACAATGCAAGATATGACTATTGTAGGCTCTTCCACATTACACAATTATTTAACCATCATTCCACTCGAACTGCCTCCTGCGGAATCTTGGGGCTTGTAGTTTGATCAGGCCTATTCCTATCTGGCTGAGGTCTAAATATCCTTCCCTAAGCTGCAAATCCCAGGATTCTATCGGATGTAGGCAAGGACATTAAAGGGAAATCATAGTTATAACTTTGTGGCATGAAATGCCCCCTGGGCATGCCTACCAGTTGGCCCTCCATCCTCTGCTTGAATATTTTCAGAAAAATAGAATCCACAATATTTTGGGGCTTCCTGGATTTTCTCTTCCAATGTCAAACAGCTTTTGCCATCGGACAATGGGTAGGAAAGATAGGACCCTCCATATGCTTTGGACTATAGCTCCCGAAATTCCTAACAAATGGTTAAGCCAGCTGCAGCTTCTGGAATTTGAACTGATTTCCCCTAATGTCTCATCAAAAGGTACAGTATTTGGTTTCCACTCACTTGTTCTGTTTCTGGCCTCTAGAGCAACAGAGACTAAGTCTGAACCTTCTTCTGTATGACAACCATTCAGATAGTTGGACAAAACTGTCAGGTTCAATCTTAAATCTTATTCTACAGGCTCCACCAGTTCTTTCAATTATGAGTGTGCCTTTGTGGAAGTTGATGACTCCCATGCTAATAGGGTAATGAATCCACTCCAGGTTTTAATTCAAACTTTGAAGAAGTTGTCTAAGATGTTGGACTATTTCCCCAGCACCTTGGATAACTACTTAGAGCTATCGCAAACCTGGAGTCTTCTCTATGCACAACTACCTTCTCTTCAAGTAAGCTGTCATGGTATTAACGTATCATTATTAGATATTTTAGGTGAAATTTAACTAGACAATATGCTCTACAGGGACATTGCTGGGACAAAATAGCATGCAATGCATTGCGAACTTATCGGTCAATACCGCTAAAAATATTTTTATTTTTCAAAAACAGCAAACTTCACAGATGCCTAGTACAAAAAACAAACAAACCCAAAACCTTAGATTTAACTATCTGAAATAGGGCTGTGTTAATTCCCTCTTTAGGAGCCAATGTGATTCCAAATTTTATGTAAGTGTTTGAAAAAATAACTTTTCAAAAGGCATAGCCATTTTTAATTCCCCAGCGTGAGTCACTGAGACTTTACTGCATGCAGGATTCCTGAATCTTGTTTCTGACTTGGCATCCAGTTTGGATTAGATTGGATTCAGATCTGAATCTCTGAATTGGGCTTCAGGCTGAATCAGGAGCTCCATGCACAGCAACCCCATGTCAGTAGGGTTATTAGTCCACTTTAGGAGAGAGAAATCTGGATGCTTCAAAAGCAGCTTGAAAATCAGAATGACAGACGAGTGATCAGGTCTGCCAAAGCAGAACACTCGTAGGGTTTATTAATGTGGGATCCATTCTCATAGGGACCACTTTGTATTAGAGTGGCAAATCTGGCTCTGATCTATTTCAGACTCCAGATTATGACATAGGTCCTAGACAGCGAGAGTTTTGAGAGAAAGAGATCCAGCTTGGTTCTTTAAATTTCTCTAGAAGGCTAGTTCTCCATAGATAGAGATCGAGGAGTTATTTTGTACAAAGGCAAGGAGAACGTTTACCAGGGGAAAAGCTAAAGTACAGTTCTTCTCTCCAGTGATATAGTAGTAAATTTTGAATCATAGACAAGTCAACAAGACAGTTCTGATAGCCACTGCCCAACAAGGATCCCAAAATGCAGGCAGCTGGTTTGAGTGACATCAGGAACATCCTCTTGTGGTTGCTGTTGTGTGCCTTCAAGTCATTTCAGACTTCTGACAATGCCAAGGCAACCCTATTAAGGAGTTTTCTGGGTTTGAGAGTGTGTGAGGCACCCAAGATCACCAGTGGATTTCCATGGCCAAGTGGGTAATCAAACCCTGGTTTCCAGGTTTGTAGTCCAACATTCAAATTACTACACCACACTTAGACCTCTTATTACTCCCATATTCAATAGATCCACTGAATCAAAAGCATTTATCTTCATGTTGCTGCTTGTTTTGATAGCCTATTGAATGTAAGTGAAGAAGAAAAAGAGGGAAAGGAAAAAGATAATATTATTCCACAATGATTCTACAGACCTACTATGAATAGAATGTAGGCCTTCATCTTGACCAGGAACAGATCTTTTAGTAATGTAAATTGGTTTTGATTGTCCATTAAGACCATTTGTATTAGTAATCCTACGGTCCACTTCATCAGATGCAAAACACATTAAGACCAAGTACTTTGCATTGTAATAGGAATTGCTCAGAACAGTATTTAGGAAATAGTCAGGGAACAGGGACATTTGAAGCAGATATCAGAGGATTTCCACACTCATGTTAATAAAAAGGTGTCACCTATCTGACCCTGGAGCCCATGCTGTTTGTTGTTATTTGTGGTCAAGTTGACTTCAAGTTATTTGTGGCAACCTTGTAAATGAGAAACCTGGTCATCAATTGCCCTGCTCAGTTCTTGCAAGCTCAGGGCCATGGCTTTATCGATTTAATCAATCCATCTGTAGTGTGCTCTCCCTCTTTCCTTCTGCCTTTCACTTTTACTAAGCATCTTTTCCAATGAGTCACATCATCTTATGATACGTCCAAATTATGACAACTCAGTTTAGTCATCTTTACTTATAGTGAGAGCTCAGGCTTGATTTGCTCTGAGATCCATTCATTTGTCTTTTGAGCTGTCCATGGTATTCATAGCACACTTTTCTAGCACCATATTTCAAATGAGTCGTTTTTTCTTCCTGACAGCTTTCTTCCCTGTCCAGCTTTCATATCCAAACACAGGAATAAGAACTACTACAACTCAAGTTGATTCAGCTTTGGTATTTAATGATCCACCTTTATGCTTGAGGATCTTGTATAGTTCCTTCATGGCTGCCTTTCCAGTTCTTAGTTTGCTTCTGATTACTTGATTACAGTCTCCATTTTGGTTAATGACTGAGCCAAGGTATAGGAAATCTTTGTACTATACCACTTGTCCTGTGAAAGATGTTGGGCTCCAGACCTATCTCTTGTTTCACATGACATTGTTCCTTCTTACTTTCTTAACAAGTAGGCAAGTTATGGGGAAGATTGCCACGTTTTATCTAGCTACTGAAAATTCTACAGGATGGAAGGAAACATTTAAGGGTAAGAAGATCATAAAACCAAGAAAAATAGTGAATAAATGCATATTACTCTTTTGGACTGCACATCCTATAATCTCTAGATAGCATGTCCACTAGCCATAAATATAGAACCGAATCTGCATGCAAGCATTTTTGACTTGCATTTGATGTGCTTCTGGGTCTGGGTCTTAGCCATCTTCTTCCCCATACATAGATCAATACAGCTGTGGCCCTCTAGATGTTTTTTAATTGTAGCTTCCAATAATGTCTCACCACTGTCTATTCGAGCTATAGCTGACAAGTGATGTAGACCAAAAATATCTGGAGGGCCAAAGTCACCCACTCTTGAATTATGTGGTGTTTGCCTTCAGTCTTTATGGTTGGACACTGGCTGAGCTACCTGGGGGAATTCTGGAACTGTAGTCCACAAAAAAGTAACTTTCTCAAACTCTTTCCTTTGATATAGTTACTAAGAACATAGGACAGTGTTATTGTCCCTTTATTATAGACAGCTGGTGAAACTTAGTAGCTGATTTTAAGACCCCCAACTGAAATGAATAGATAACCTATAATTCAAAGAAGAAATCTTTCACGCTACACAATTGCAACACTATGATTCCAATTTATTTGCTGTGGCTGCATCCTATAGAATTTGGGGGCTTGTAGTTTGGTGAGGCACTAGAAGGAACCGGTGTAGCATAGTGATTTGAGTATCGCGTTAAGACCAGATTTCAAATCTCATGCCTCCCAGCTTTCTCAATTTGGAAGGGACACTCCTGATTAATACTTGGTCCCTCCATTTTCCAACTGCTTTTAAAATATCCCAGTTATCCCGCTATTACTTTCCTTCATCTTCATCTTCCATTGGTGGAAACTGAACTCAAAGTACAAGAATAGTTTGCACTCAATTGACTCAGAGGGGAGAGGAAAAGTAAGGGTAGAAATAAGGGTAGAATCTTGCCCTTCCCAGTAGGCTTGGGCAAAAGCAAACTACTGCAGCCCCAGGTAGCTTGTGTCTTTTTCTTCACAAGTGACTTTTGCCATCTTGATTGCACTCTAATATTGGTTGGCCACATGTGTTCCAGTTCTCATATCTGAAATGTTGAAGAGTCTTGAATCCTCACGGAAACCTACTAGTTGACCATAGGCAAATTTCACTCTCTTAGTCTTAGATGAAAGCAATGACCAGTCCCCTTTGAATAATTCTTATGAAGAGAACCTTTGTGTAAGGTTGTTGTTTAGCCAGAGATTACTTGAACACACAGAACAACAAACAAGTTATTAGAATTCTCTGGCTGATAATTATACATCCCTAAACTACACGTCCCATGATTCCATAGGATAGAACAATAGCAATTAAAGTGGAATGAGAGTGCTGTATAGTAAGAAAGGGCCCCTAGAATACCAGGGGGATTCTGGGAATTCTGATCCAAAAAAAAAAGCTCTGAGCAAGCACTGTTGAAGAGTGAACCAAACGGTCAACCAAAGGGCAAGACTGAAAGAACCTGGGTTGACAACATTGAGATAACCAGCCTTTCCATCCTTTGGCGCTAATTGGTCCTCTTGAAAAATCTCCTGGGGACACTAAAGTTTAATTTTGTTCCTTTTGTGAACCCAGGTCGTGACTCATACTCTTTCATTGTGGTTTAGAAGGACACCATGGATTACGGACATTATAAACCTGTGTTGAACAAACATTAGCCCAAAATAAGCAAGAGGGGAGTGTTATTGTTTTGGTTTGCCTCCCATCCTTCCCAGCCCAAAACTCTCCCAGGCCATCAAATCATGGAAGGAAGTGTCAGCCAAGGGCCTTGATGACAGGCCATGGACGTCGTCATCTGCCGTGTGATTAGATGCCTGCTTCTGTTATTCCTGTGTGTAATTCACCTAAAATGAAAGAGAAGCTTTCAAGGAGGAAATTAAAAGGAAAACCCAAGACCTATCTGTTTGTCTCTGTTTAATCTCGCATGATCAAAAGCATGAGTGCCGTCTCAGGCACAGCTGGATTCTTTCTTGATGGGTGAGGTTGCACATACTCATGCGCCATGTGCGTCAAAGAAAAATGAAATTCAAAGATTACTTTAGCTCCCCTCATCACAGAGAATCATAAGCACAATTTTGTGGTCCAAATGTAAATGTTATTTGATTTACCTCCCTTCTTTCTCCCAAAATGGGACCCAGCATAGCTTGCAATATAAGTTAAAGCAGAAATAGCTCAAACAGTATGTGATCCTGATATAGGTATGAATTAGAAATAATAAATTAGAAATAAAGTAGAAGCTGGGGGCTTAAAAAATAAAAAGCATTAAACAACCAACACGATTAAAACATTACCTTTAATATGTTAATTTGAAACAATTAAGAACATATAAAACACATATTATATATTAAAAGGACAATACACCCGTTGCAATGCCTTCTGTGGGAGCCAGTGAAATTCTGGAGACCTGTTTAAATAAGGAGGTCATTGCCTGCCAGCAAAAAGAGAGCAGAAAGGGGGCTAACTGAGCCTCACTTGGGAGGGAGTTCCATAACCTAGAAAGCAGCTACCAAGAAGGCTGTCTTCCATGTCCTCACCCAATGAGCCTGGGAGGATGATCAGATGGAGAGAAAACCCTCCCCTGAAGTTTGTAAGACTTAGGCAGGCTCAAAAAAACTCACACAATTTAATGCTCTTTCTCTTAATTTCCCCTATTTGACATAGCTGCAAATCCTGTGTTTCACGACATTATTGATTTTACTACATTGTGCCACCACTGAGGGCGATAGGCGTGAGAAGATCTTCTCTGTAATATGATCCATTTATGAAATACCCTTCCTCCCTTTAAAGGCCCTGCTGGTGCCCACACTGTTGTCATTTTGGCACCAGAGAGAAACATGGCTTAAGCCTTTGGGGTCAAGGGAACTGGTTTCCTACAAATCCTCACACGTGCATGGTTTTAAATCACTTTACATTGTATTACCCAGTTTTACCCAGGTCTTCTTTTAACTCATGAGATGTTTATCTGTGTTTTTAGACTTTTAAAATCTGTGTTATCATTTACAATGATTGAATTTATTCTACACTGCCCTGAGATCTTTAGCTATAGTTGGTGCTGTTCTATGCATTCGACTTGACTTCAGTATATAGCAACCCTGTCCTAGGGTTTTCTTAGCAAGATTTATTCCGTGGAGATCTGCCATTGCCTTCTTTTTAGGCTGAGAAGGATGCGACTTGCCTAAGGTCACGCAGTGGGTCTCCAAGCCTGAGCGGAGATTTGAATCCCAGTCTATCACTCAAAACACTACATCACACTGGCTTCTGTTTAGATGAAGGGTAGCGTACAAATAGTTTAGCAAATAAGTAAACCGACTATGTAACCAAATCTGCACGCCTAATAAGGAACTCCACCTCTACAAACTTAAATGGAGTGCAGATGTTCCTATACAGGACAAAAATGTCCCACGACTCCCACTATTAAACTGAATATATGCATGTATAAGACATATATTTATTCACTGATATCTTAACTCTTTTCCCAAGTACTGGCACTCAAGGCAGTGTACTAAAGTTAAAACACATAATAATAATAATAATAGTGATGATGATGATGATGATGATAAAATTTATTTCTATCCTGCCTCTCCCCACGGATCGAGGCAGTGAACAACAATAATACATTAATTACATTAAAAACATTAAAAAACATACCCAACCCTCCCCACCCACCAACCCACCTAAAACCAACCCCCTAAAAACATACAACAATTAACAATTAACAATCAACTATTAAAACATACAGTTAACAGCGCATAAAAGATCATACATTTTTTTTTAAATTCAATGTATTATCCAAATGAAATGACAGATTTAAATTTAGAATTAAAACAAACCCACTGAAAACAAAATATAACAATCCGCAAAGCAACACATTTTTAAAAGCCTTGGCAGTCATTTCCTAAAAACCTGTTGGAACAGAAATATTTTCACTGAAGGACAGGTTCCCTAGGAAGTTCCAAACCCTGGAAGCGATCACCATGAGGTAGAAAGAAACTATTCTCCAAAAGAATCTGAGAGAACAGGATGTGAGTTTTTAAAGCATGCTGAATTCAATCATTGGGAAGAGGAAGAGGAAAAAAGACATAGCAGTGATATTCATTCTTTGCAATTGTACAGAATTTTCCAGAATTTCTTCCTCTTATCTCAAAATTGTTATACATTTGCTTTCAGATCCATATGAGTAATTGCTCTCAAATATTTTTTTTTAATGGGAAGTGCTATCTTATAATAGATTTCTGTTTCTGTTTTTATGGAAAATGTTATGATAATAGATTTCTATATCTGTTTTTACTTAAAGCTAGAACTACAAAACATCTTTGGAGCAGGAGGATTCTATAGTCAACCCTTCACATTCACTAGGATTAAAGGAGTAGGACCCCCCGCAAAAGCGGAAAACCCACAAATATCAAAATGTGTGCTAGGGGGATGGTGCTGACGCATGGTGGAGAGAATGGGAACCTAGGGTCCAAACCAGGAACATTTCTGCACGACACTCTTATAGCGCGATGATTCCACTTTCAACCTCCGGCTGGCCCCTCCCGGAACTGCAAACCCCAGGATTCCATAGGAGGTTGAAAGTGGAATCATCGCGCTATAAGAGTGCTGTGTGGAAATGGCCCAGGTTAGGGAAAGGAGAGGGAAAGGGGGTAAGTTTGCATGGTGGCCCTATACTACTTCTCACTCCATCTTCTTTCTTGCGGGGAGCATTGGGAGTGGGCTTGAGAAACTGGGCTGTTATCCTCAGGTGGCCTGGCATTGGCTGGGGGAGGAGGAAGAGTGGGTTTCTACGGGGTTGTGTGGCTTGATCTGAGCCACCGAGAGGGAAGGATCCCCTGGAAAAATAAGTGCTTGAGGTGGAGGGACAGAGGTTGGAGAAACTCACAAAAAGTCAAATCTGTGGATGTGTAACCTTCAAATGTGGAAGGCCGATTGTATAAAGGGTTCCCCCTTGAGATGCTGAGGGTATTGAGGGAAGGCAGGAGAGAAAATTGTATAGGATGGGGAATGGAACTTCAGAAGAGGACATGGTTGGCTAGTTGGTATAGGGGGCATGCCACACCGAAACGTTTTGTTGCAAGCTTTACTCATTTGATTCAAATGTGAGTGTGATAACATTGCGCAGTTGTAACTGTCGGATGCCATTTGAGTTGCTGCGGCTCCATCCTTGGGAATCCTAGGGTTTGTACTTTTGTGAGTTAATTGGAATTTTCTGCTAGACAGGTCTAGAGATGTAGTTCAGAGGAGAGAACTAGTGTTCTAAAGCAAGAAATTCCAAGTATCATGTTAGACTACAAATCCTGGAATTCCATAGGATGTAGCCATGGCAGTTAAAACAGTAGCACACTGGTATAATTCTGCTGTTTGGATATGGCAATAAAGAGTGACAAGTGTCTTTCTTAACATTTAGAAGGAATCTGACTAAAATACATCAGCTATTTAGGTTCCAGAGCTTGGAAAGTAACTTTTAAAATTAATTTGTTCCTGTCACATGTTATAGTACCTTTAAAAAGTATTTAATTGTTTTTCATTGCAATTTTTTTTAAAAAATCACTTACTGTATTACCTGATAAGTTTGCCCAGTACTTTTCTAGTGTTTTTCTGTACTTAAAAACATAGGATTGATGAGAACAGCATCGCACAAAACTTGCAAAACTTGTCATTAAAAAAATCCTTAAAAGTAACTGTGAAAGTAATGAAACTCTTGCTTTATCAATAGAACAACTTCATTCCCACGCTATTTTTGAAAGGTGCTCTTGCTACTGTCTCATGAGCAACAAGTGACTCATTGGAGATAATGATGTTACTTGTAACCTGTCATTCTGAAGCTCTGTCAGGCTCATATGACTTGCCAAGATTTGCACAGAATATAGGTATACCTTAGTTAAAGAAAATTTGGTACCAGAAGCAGAAAAAATTTGGAACCAGAGGCGGAAAAAAATCAGAAAAATTGGGATAAGTTACTATACCATTAAACCGAAGAGCAATTCAGAATGTTTAAGAAAACTTTTTATTCAGACCTAGAAATATGCACATGTGAAATCAAACACTTAGGTCTGGTGAACTTCACATAAGTAAGCAAAAACTTAAGACTGATTGAAAACTTCTTCCAAAACAAAACTGGAAAGAGAAAAAAAACACTGTCAGTAGAAGATTGGCTGTTAAAAATCTTTGACATGATAGAGATGGAAAAACTTATAATACTGTTAAGAGGACAGATCCCTCCAACAGTTTGAAGAGGAGTGGAAACCTATTGTAGAGTTCAGCCAAAGAAGATGGGGAGAAAAAATTACATTAAAATAAGGATAGCTTCTGAACACAGTATTTTCTTTTCCTGATAAAAAGATTCTAAGACTATTATTTTTAGAAATGTGACTACAATCTGAGTAAGCACTGGAATAACAAATCAAATTGAGTAGATCGAGAAAAGAAAATATGAAATTAATTGTACATATTGAATTCAAAGTGAAATATGTGTAAAGGGAAGTCATGAGGGGAGGGGGAGGCAGAGAAAAAGGTATGAGAAATGGAATTTATTGCTGTGTTCTATACAACAAGCTTTAAGTATGGGTTTTTAAATAATCTCTGGATACTTTTATGAATAAAGATTAATAATAATAAATAATGAAAACTTCCAAAATGCTTCCACAGATAACTTTTCCTTTCAGCAGTCTCTGTTTTTTCCTATGATCTCTGTTTTGGTGGCCATACTTGTAGGTATAAGCCTTTAAAAATCATGCCGAGAGGAGGTGGCAAGGCAGGCTTATCTTGTCTCCCCTTTTCCTCTGTTTTGACATTCACCCCAGCTCAGTAAAGGAGTCTTGAGACAGCTGCTGGTTATTTTGCTTGTTCTTGCCAGGCACATACAGCTAGGGTAGGTCAGCAAGAGTAGAATCCTGCTGTTTTTCTGCTCAAGCTTTATTGCATTGTTTACTGCAGATGTGCTGCTGAAACTTGTCACTAAAGCTCTGCATTCCTCCAGTCGTCTTCCCAATGCTGATGCTGCTAAAAAATGTCCAGCTCCTAGGAGGAGGAAGATGAAGAAGAAAATTGGGCAGAGAAAAGTAAAGAGACTTTGTAAAAAGGAGCTTTCTTGTCAAAGGGTTTGCCTATATAAATTATGACAAGTGTGTCTCCTCTTGACCCTTGTGTGCCATTCCTGTCCTCTGTATTCACGTACATATTAATGTGACAGAAATTAAAAGTGCTAATTAGGTGAGCGGGTCTACTTTCATCCCTTGAAGCTCTTCATTTTTAAAATCCAGAAAGCGCTTATTCCGTTTATTCCTCCAAGAGCCTGGGTTTTTTTTTCCTAAAAAAAACCTGTTAATTCATAGCACATAATTATATAACCTCTGGAAAAAAAACCTGTAGGGAAATCAAACTGTCACATCATTATGGCATAGTGGCTTGGAAAGAAAACTGGACAAGTTCCCAGGGGAGAAAGCTTCTAGGCTGACACAAATAAATATAATATTGTTCTAGGGTTTTCAATCAGACTGGGGGTGTGTGGGGAGGGATTCAACCAGGCTTTTAATTGTTTCTATTTTTCTGTTGCTTGCTTCTCCTTCCCTTTGAGGCTAGGAAGTTAGCATGATGCAGTGGTTTGACCTGGGATGAGAATTGTGTGGCCCTTGGAAGAGTTCCATAGAGGCTTTGGGAGCCCAGAACCCCAAGTATCTGGGGGAAAAAAATGTCCACACCTGAATTTTGGGGGAAAAATGACTCTGGAGACTCCAGGTTTGCTATATAGTGCTGTTCCCCTCCTTCAGCCAAACATTTCCACCAGGAGTGACTGGAAGTAACTGTAATACTCTTTCCACTTCTTGCAAATGGTGGTGGTGTAGTCCACATAGGGTTAAGCATGATGATCCCTTAGTTAGAACGTTAGACTGAGTCTAGGGATCCACGTTCCAACTCCTTTTGTTGTTGTTGTGTGCCTTCAAGTCATTTCCAACTTGTGGCAGCCCTATCATAGGGCTTCCTAGGGCTGGGACTGTGTGATGCCCAGTGGGTTTCCATGGCTAAGTAGGGAATCGAACAATGCTCAAACCACTACACCATGCTGGCAACTGAGCCATTAAACGTACAAGGTGCCCTTGGCCTTGTCACCCCTTCTCTTTCTCATTCAACCTGGCCTACCTCATAGGGCTGTTGTGAAGATAAAGTGGAGGCAGGAAAGAAGAGAGTCATGCGTGTTACTTTCATACCCTCCAACAGCGCACAGATGAAAACTGGAACACGTGACCAAGCAACATCAGAAAGTGGTGAAGAAGGCAGATATTATTAACGAGGAGGAACATTCAAGCTAGGAGAGGCAGAAGCTGCAACAGTGTGCTTTTGCTTGAGTCTGTTGGGAAGCAATGGCATAGCAAGAGTGAGGCGGTAGGAGTAGTCTGTGCTGGATGCAGGTAATAAGGGGGTGTATTGTCCCCAGGAACAAGCAGAAATGAGGAGGAATTGAGCTGGACTTGGCCAGACATGTTGGCATGGGCATCACCTGCTGCTCTCAGTGCTCCTCACTGCAATAGCAGCTGTGGCAGCTTCGATCTGAGAAGGAGAAAGAAGAGGAGACAGAGCTCTGGGACTTCTGCAGTGACAGTGTGGCCTGCTTTAGTCCCATTTTGCTGAGTGCCTGGCAGCCACCCACTCCAACGGCTCCAGGAGGACATGACTCCTCCTTGCAATGACAACTTTCTGTGGATTATTGTTGGCACCAGGTAAGAGGACAGTCCGGAAGCTGACACACCTCAACCATCTTCCACCTGCCTGCCTGCCTGCCTGCCCAGCCAGCCAGCCAGCTGGCTAGTTCCTCAAATGAGCCAGAGGCTCCTTGTAACCACCCTGCTTGCCTGCAAAGTTCACACCAGGCATTCAGCAGCTGCCGTAGCTGGCACTGACTTTGCAGCTTTCAGCTCAGCGTGTCAGCCGTATGCTTTCTGAAAGCCACCGCTCTTTTATTAATGCTGGGATTATGTAAATCAGAGGTGGGAATCATGCAGCTCTCCAGGTGTGCTTGTGAAACTGCATCTTCTCGCATTCCTCAACAAGTGTTGTACAGAGATGGGAGATCTTAAAAATGATCCACTCTGCGTGTCAAATACTCTAGCGCCATTTCCACAGTACAGTGTTATAGCGCTATGATTCCACTTTCAACATCTTATGGAATCCTGGGGTTTGCAGTTTCGGGAGGGGCCAGCTGGCCCCTCCCGAAACTGCAAACCCCAGAATTCCATAGGATGTTGAAAGTGGAATCATAGCGCTATAGTGCGGAAATGGCCTAGATATACTACTTCAGGGAAAAGCACGATTCACACCTTCCCCCCCTTGCACCACTGGAGCATGAAAACACCCTAGGACACTTTTCTGTGCTATGCTTGCAGGAAGAGAGGACCATAGCTGAGGGCTACAGGGGCACCCTTTCACACTGGACATTTATAGCTCTGTGATTCCACTTTAACGCCATGGTTCCATCCTATGGGAATCCTGGGGTCTGCAGTTAAGGGAGGGATACTTAGAATTGTCAGCCAGATTGCAATAATGCCTCTTCAAACTACAACTCCCTGAATTCCATAGGTTGTTTCCAGGGCAGAGTGCTAGAACTGTGTAGTGGGAAAGAGCTCCTGTTTTTGCAAGCTCAGTCTCCAAGATCTCCTATTATGAAAGGATGTGTTAGCGAGTGATCTGACTCTGCTTGATGTCCTGGAGCAGTGATGCAATTGAATGTCAGCCAGCATTGCTCTACTTACCTTCAAAACGTGTTAAGTCTGCGCATGTGTATATGTCCCTTCAAGTCACCTGTTGACTTATGGCGACCCCATGAATTTAGTAGGGTTTTCTTAAGTCAGGAATACTCAGAGGTCATTTTGCCAGTTTCCTCCTCTGAAATGCAGATCACTTCTCAGCCTTTTGGCTAAGTTCAAGTGTAGTATCTGTTCTTATCAGTTTAATATCTGATACGTCCTCTATTTGAGGACTATATATTAAATGGATTTTTGGAAGTAGGAGATGGAATAAGAGCTTGCTCCAATAAAAAGAAAAAAAAGAAAAAATGAAATACAGTATGGGCTACAGCGCCCGTTAAGCTAGCCTGGTTGTATCTGAGAGCTCTCCTGCTCATTCTATTGAGTAGGGCCCTCGATTTTTGCCCACACACCTGCTCCCAGGAAAGCTGCTTCCAGTCAGGATAGACAGTTCTGGCCAAGAATGACTGTGTCCCGTTCTGGGTACCACAGTTCAGGAAGTATATTGACAAGCTGGAATGTATCCAGAGGAGGGCAACCGAAATGGTAGAAGGCCTGGATACCATACCCTGTAAGGAGTAGCTTAGGGAGCTTGGTATGTTTAGCCTGGAGAAGAGAAAGTTAAGAGGTGATATTATAGCCATGATTACATATTTGAAGGGATGTCACACAGAGGATGGAGCAAGCCTGTTTTCTGCTTCTCTAGAGATTAGGACACAGAGCAATGGCTTTAAAATTCAGGAAAAGAGTTTCCATCCAAACATTAGAAGAACTTCCTACTGCTAAAAAGAAGCAACTTCCACGAGACATAGTGGTATACTTCACTAGAGAGAAAACTAAGGACCTTACACTGGAGCAGAGTTATAGAGAAAAATTGATAATAGAAGATCAAGAACTTAAGATATTTAAAGACATTCCAGCGGTATTACTAAGACAAAGAAGAGAATATTCTTTCCTGACGAGACAATTGCAGAGATTAAATATAAGATATAGGTGGGAGATCCCAGAGGGGATCTTCTTTTATTTTAAGGGAAAACCTCAGAAAGTGACAACAATAGATCAAGCAAAAGAATTCTACAGGAAATACATGCAGGAAGAGAACGGGGACGGAAGAAAAGAAAAAAGGAAAGAAAAACTGGTAAGAAGTCAGAAAGATAAAAAGGAAGTAGATATTCAACAAGAAGAAGAACAAGAGAGAAGAGAGGAAATTATAAATTTATCGGATCAGGAAGAAGACTCAACAAGAGAGGAAGAAGAATTAGTAGTGGAGTCATTGGAGTAAATAAGTAGGAAAGAAGGAAAAATTAAAATAAATAGATAAATAAACAAAAAAATAAATAACAAAAACTAGTGATTGAAGATGAAAATAATAACATGGAATGTCCATGGTATTAATTCACAGTACAAAAGAAGACAAATTTTTCACCAGCTGGAGAAATTAAAGGGGGAAATTATGTGTATACAAGAAACCCATATTGACAAGAAAAATGAGAAATTCTTGAAGAATAAAAAACTAGGAGAATGTTATACGACATTATTTGAAAAGAAAAAAAGAGGAGTGGCGGTGTATGTTCATAAAAAGATACCAGCAAAATTATTATTCAAAGATGAAGAAGGAAGGATTATAGGAATAGAAATACAGATAAACAATAAGAAGATGTTATTTGTGGGTATATATGCTCCAAATGAAAAGAAGGAAGAATTTTATAAAAATTTAGAGGACTTAATTCAAGATTATGAATATGAGAATTTGATTTTGGCTGGGGATTGGAATGCGGTTTTGGATACAGAAAATGATAAACAAACAAGTCAGAAGAATAAAAAGAAAGATCAAGGAAGACTGCCGAAGACTTTTTTTGAAATGATTCAAAATTTAACATTGGTAGATTCTTGGAGATCAATACACCCAATGGAAAAAGATTACACATTCTTCTCGGATGTGCATCAAACTTTATCAAGAATAGACATGATCTTAGTATCAAAGAATTTATTAAAAGACATCAAAAAAGTTGAGATACTTCCCAAAATTGCGTCAAATCACAACCCAGTAACTTTGTCCTTTAAAGATATGAAGAAACAGTTTAATTGGAGATTGAATGACAATCTTTTGAAAGATGAGGAAATTTTTAAAAAGGCAAAGGAAAATTTGAATTTTTTTCCCCAAGAAAACATGAAGGAGGGGATCAAAATGAGTACAGTGTGGGATACAAGCAAAGCAGTAATGCGAGGATTCTTTTTACAGCAATAATATCTACAGAAAAGAAAAAAGAGGAAAAATTTAAGAACTTGTCATTACTGCTGCAAAAGAAACAAGAAGAATTAAAAGGGAATATGGATAAGAAAAGAATAAATTATGAAATAAAAATAGTTCAAAAAGAAATATCTCAATTAACAATGGAAGAGATAGAAAGAAAATTGACATATTTGAAGTGCCACCACTTTGAACATGCCAATAAAATTGGGAAGTGGCTTTCACATAGACTGAAGAAGAAGAGGGAGAAGAATACAGTTACAGAAATAAAAGAGGGGAAAGATACAATTACAGATCAAGAAAAAATTATGAAGATATCTGTAAAATACTATGAAAATTTATTTACAGGTAAAGAGATGACTAATCAACAATATAATAGAATAGAGAGATACCTAAAGAAGCAAATAATAAAGAAGATCTCAGAGGAACATCATAAATATTTGAATTCTTCAGTCACCATGTCTGAAGTGATAGAAGCATTTAAAGAATTAAAAGAGGAGAAATCCCCAGGGCCGGATGGATTTACGGCAACATATTATAAAAAATTACAAGAAGAATTGACGACACCATATTATCAAATGATAAAGGCATTATTAACAGAAGGTAGACAAAAATCATGGGGTGACTCAAATATTATTTTAGTTCCCAAAGAAGGAAAAGACATTAAAGATGTGAGAAACTATAGACCGATATCACTATTAAATATCGACTATAAAATATTTACAGCAATATTAAATAGAAGATTAAAAGGAATACTCCAAGATTATATTCACGAAGATCAAACTGATTTCTTACCGGGTAGAAATCTCAAACAAAATATAAGAACAGTTTTAAATTGTATAGAATGTTATGATAAAAACCCCAGAAAAAAAATTGCAATGGCTTTTCTTGACTCAGAGAAGGCCTTTGATAACATTTCTTGGGAATTTATGAAAAAGAGTCTTGAAGAGTATGGTTGCGGAGTAAAATTCAAAGAATGGATAGAGGTAATATATCAAGATCAAAGGGCCAATTTGGTGATTAACGGAGAAAGATCTAGAGTGATTAAGATTTCAAAGGGGGTGAGACAAGGATGTCCACTCTCACCGCTCTTATTTATTCTGACATTGGAGATTATGAGCAATAAAATTAGAGAATCAAGTCAGATAAGAGGGGTAAGAATAAAGAAGAATGAATATAAAATAAGATCTTTCGCGGACGACATGGTGGTATTTTTAGAAGATCCAAAAGAAACACTGACCCATTTGCTAAGAGAATTGAAAGAATATGGAATGGTGGCGGGTCTTAAGATAAACAAGAATAAATCATCATTAATAACAATGAATATGACCAAAAAAGAAGAGGACGAGTTGAAAGAAATCTCGGGATTTAATATTGAGAAAAAGGTTAGGTATTTGGGCATTTATATTACAAAGAAAAATTCAGAACTTTATGAAAATAATTATCAAAAAACTTGGAATCAAATCAAATCAGACATGCAGATATGGAATAAATTGGATCTCTCATTATTAGGACTGATGAATACTATAAAGATGACAGTGCTCCCAAAGATTTTGTTCCTATTCCAAAATCTCCCAATAATTAATAATAAAAAACCATTTGCAAGTTGGAATAAAGAAATATCTAAATTTGTATGGGCAGGGAAGAAACCAAGAATAAAAATGAAGGTATTACAAGATAGTAAAGAGAGAGGAGGATTTGGACTACCACATTTAGAAATATACTATCAAACATGCTGTCTAGAATGGATAAAAGAATGGATACAATTGGAAGATGATAAATTATTGGAATTGGAAGGATTTAATGTAAATTTTGGATGGCACGGATATTTATGTTATAACAAGGCGGAGATAGATAGAGAATTCATAGATCACTACATTCGAAGAGCCTTGATGAGAGTGTGGCAGACGATCAACAAGAAATTTTACAATAAATTACCAATTTGGACATCACTTCAAGAAGCATTTAGAATAACAGGACCAAGACAAGGAGGAATACTAAGATATATGGATATAATAAGATGGGAAGGAAGAACACCGGAGATGAAGAGTAGAGAAGAACTTAAAGAGCAGAATACAAAATTAGATTGGTTCCCATATCGGCAAATAAAAGAAAGGTATAAAATGGATTTGAAAAATAGAGGATGGGAAAGGGAAAAGAATAAATTGGATGAAATCTTAATGAAAAAGGAGAAAAAAACAGTTTCAAAAATTTATAAAATTTTATTGGAAAGAGAATTGGAGCAGGAACAGATTAAGGACTATATGATAAAATGGGCGCAAAATCTCGGTCGAAATATAGAATTGGAAAAATGGGGAAAAGTATGGAAGGAAGATATAAAATTTACACAGAGTTTGACATTAAGAGAAAACCTTTACAAATCAATGCATAGATGGTATATGACCCCCCAGAAACTAAAGAAAATAATAGGAAAAGGAAGTGGGCAATGCTGGAAATGTGGAAAAATAATGGGAACCTACTTTCATACATGGTGGCTATGCCCCATAGCAAAAAAATATTGGAAAAAGATCCATGATAGTTTAACCAAGTTGCTGGAAGTGAATTTTGAGATGAAACCGGAGATATATTTATTAAATATGATTGAAGAGAAGAGTCAAATGAAGAAGACAAAAAAAGTATTGTTAAATTTAATAACAGCAGCAAGGTTGAACTATGCGAAATATTGGAAAGAAGAAAAAGAGCTCCCTCAAGAAGAATGGAAATTAAAAGTGATGGACATCATGGAAATGGAAAAACTATCCAACAGTTTAAAAGGTAATTCAACTCAACAATTCGAAAGGCAGTGGCAAGGTATTATTAGATGGGTGAAAGAGAAATGAGAAGAGAGGTAAAGTATACAATAAAGGAATTGTAGGGTAACAGCTAAGGTAAGGTGGGAATTCAGGGAGAGGGAGGAAAATATTATTAATTGAAGGAGAGACAACAACAAAAAAAGATTTCACATGAAGGAGGTTTAGTTTAAGAAAGAGAATAAAGAGTTTGGAATGGAGAAAATGTGGAAGAAGGAGTGGAAAGGGTAGGGAGAGGGAAGGGGGAGGATTGGGAGGGGAAAGATGGTTTTTATTAAGATAAGGGAGGAGGGTGGGAAAGGGAGGGAAGGGAAGGCAGGGAGGGAGAGGAAAGAGGGATTGCAACATATAAATTAATATGTACATTTGATAATAAAGCGGGAAAGGAATTAATAGAGAATTAATGTAAGATTGTTGTATAATATGGAAATAAGGTTAAGCACTTGTATTGTGTATAAACTCCCTCAATTTATAAAAATAAAAATTAAAAAAAAAAAAAAGAACTTCCTGATGGTAAGAGCCATTTGACAGTGGAATAACAAACAAAGAAAGTAAAACAGTTTAAAACAACAGAAATAGTTTACATTTACTAAGTAGTAAGCGTAACGATTTAAAACAGATAAAGAGGATTATTTTTCTAAAAAAACCTATGTACATCAATATTTGAGATGAATCATTAAGGCCCAAAGGTCTTGTTGAATAGCCAGGTTTTCACTTGGCACCTACATGAAATCGATGTTGGCACCAACTGGGCACAACTGGAGTGCCACAGGTGAGGGGGCTCTCCCATTTACCAACCCAGTGTATTTGCCTCACTGATGTGACATAGAAAAAGCACGCACACACAGCCACCACGGACCTCAATCCTTGGGCAGGCACATATAGGCACATGTCTGATATCTGATGCATGCATTGCTAAATTGGGGAAAGCTAGTCTATGCCAACAATAGCTTCTCTTGTGGAATTGTAAGAAAAAAGGTGTTCTACGCTACCTTATTCTTTCAAGGGAGGATGATCCTGAACCCTTCATGTGCCTATGGTTTAGTTCCTTGTCTTTTGTTGTCTTTTCTCTCACTCTTGCAGACATTTACCTCCTTTGCCATTTCACATGCATACCCATTACAATATAATACTTATGACCCATGTAATGCTTTGGCTCTGATTTGCTTTGAGTGCCTTGGTTCATTTACCACTTTTCCCCTCCGTCTTTGTTTAGCTTTCTCCCAAACCCCTCTGCTATTTGCTAGCTCACGCCTCGCAAAAGATATTAAGAGGAGCAAAAGTTATCTTAATATTTAAAGAGAAAAAAGACTGGAGTATTTAGCCTGAAGTCCAAACTCCTCCCATTGTCAGTGAGTGACCCTCAGCCCACCCATCTGGAAAGTAAGGAATATCAGACCTAAAGAGCCCCTTTAAACCTTCTTTACTTACTTTCCGGCTGTAAGGCATTCAGATTTAATTTTCCGGGCCAGTGCCACGACATCCCTTGCCTCCACCTCACCAAGTAATTGAGCTAGAGATCTCGGGTGAGGTGGAATTCTCTTAGTTAAATCTATGCCTCAAGTGGCACAAGACAAGAATGTAGTGCACCAGTCCTGAATGTGAGAGATTAAGATGGGTGCAAAAGTCATCCCCCAAGTTTAATGGGCAAGGATGGAATTCAGCCCATACTAGATCACCCCAATCATAATTGGATACAATGGCTGTGTTTAGGGGTAAGAGGTTTGAGCTGTGCAAAACCAGAATTGCTCATACATTCAGAACTTGGCTTCCTCTTCCAGATTAACTCTTGGTTAGGTTGGCTTAAGCTATTGGGAGTTCTTGTCCAACACATCTGGTGGGCAATGGGTTTTGAGAGGAGGCATTTGTCTTTTTCCCATGGCACTTTTCTGTTTGAAAAACAACATGTGGTGTAGTGTTTTGAGTGTCAGACTAAGACTCTGTGAGACCAGAATTTGCGTCTCCTCTCAGCCGTTGAAACCTACTGGGAGATCTTGAGCAAGTCACACTCTCTCAGCCTCAGAAGAAGGCAATGGCAAGCCCCCCGCAGTCAAATCTTACCAGGAAATGCTTATGATAGATTTGCCTTAGGGTCACTATAACTTGGAAAAGATATGAAGGTATACAACAAGAAACAAAGTGTTGTTTTGTTTTGATTGGTACCTGGCAGCTGAAAGACTGATTTATGGGAACAAGGAGATCTCTTGAACCAAAGGGGCTGCCACAGCTGGGGTCCCACCACTGAGAAAGCCCTGCAGTGTCTGTTGGCCTCTAGCTCTGTGTCTAGCAGCAAAGGCCCATCTGTAACATTAATGGGGAAAAGGACAAAGAGGGGTGAAAAACCTCAAAAATTGCATGGACGTTAATACGCTTCTTTCCCTCAGATTCAGCTCTTAAAGAGAAGCCTGAATGGAACCGCTGTAGAGACCTCTTTGTTGACAATAAGAAAGATAAAACTGGAAAATGACAATTTGGGTTTTTTTGTTTTTCTGTTTTCTCTTGCAAAATCTGCATCAGTTAAACACACCCTCCCTCCAGTAACATAGACTGAGCAATAAAAGATCTGTTTGTTCTCACAGTAACTGGAACATATGGTCCTCTGATGAAGCTGGAGCATAAGTGGGCGGGGGGGGGAAGTGGTATAGTCCTTACTTTGGCCACTGATCACGGCTGGCTCAGTTAGAGGAAGGGTGGCTGTTTGCGATCCTCCTTTGTTTCCAAATCGCATAGGAATTACATAAATGGGCAAGCAGTACTACTCCACTACTGTGGGGGAGTACAGGTGTACTCTCAAGGATATGAAACCAATGTTGCTCTTGGCAGGTTGGAAAGGGAACATAAACCTGCCTGAACAAATCCTGGAACTTTTAAATCTACTTTAAGGATCTGTATTGAGAAAACTGCATGAATGTTTAGCTAAGGTTACCATGCCCCATTTTCATTCACTGGAGAAATCAGTGCTTCAAAGTCCTCATTTCCTGCTTACTCATTTCTAAAAAGGCATAAAAGTGACCTACTTCTTAAGGCTGTTGTGAGGGTACCAAAGTTGTAAAAACCTGCCCAAACCATTTCAGCTGTTCAGCTTAAAGGTTTTACAGTCTGTACTGTCCCTAAGTATAGAAAATAAAGCAAAGATAATCTCTATACTCAAAGGATTCATCATGTGCATCAAATTAAGAGGGAAAGGGAGGTTATCAGCCCATCTTAAACATGTTTATCTAGAGTGGAAATGGGTATATAAAGTAACTTTTCCAAGCTGGAAGTCAAGAGTAATGTTGTGTCTGTTGTTTGTGGTTGTTGTGGTTGTGTGCCTTCAAGATGTTTCTGAGTGAGTTTCTTTGGCATGATTTGTTCAGGGGGAGTTTGCCATTGCCTTCCTTTGCGGCTGAGAGAATGTGACCTGCCCAAAGTCACCCTGTGGTTTTGCACGGCCAAGCAAGGATTCAGACCCTCTTCTCCAGAATCCAAACCAGTATACCACTGGCTAATACTAAGTTTAGTGGGGCTTAATTCCTAGGATGGCATGGATGCCTAGACTCTAGTCTTTGCCTGGCTGCCAGCACATTGCACAAAGGTACCCTATTGTAGCTTCATAACTCCATACCTCCTTCTGGGAACAACCTAGGATAACTCCACATATACTGTCCTCAGGGTGAGCCACACATGCAAACAAATGGAAAAACACTTGTGTGAGATAAGGAAAAAAATATTTATGGATTCATAGTCTAGCCTGGCCTTCAAAGCCAATTTCAATTTAACCACCTCAAGAATTACATTTGGTGCTCAGCTGTGTGATTTCCAACAGAAAAGGATCACTTTCCATGACTAGCACATCAGGAAAAAGATTATGGGCAGCATCTAAGGTGCTTCCCCACCCCCCAGAAAGCACAGAGACATACTAAATTTGCCTCTGTAGTCATTAACTCAAATATAAGCTCTCAATGGCAACTAGACCCTATAAGATGTTGTGTTTTGCTTATGTCGTGACACTTTTTCGGTAGTTTAGGACTGCAACCTCCAGAATTCCTTGTTAACCTGACTGGGGGAATTCTGGGAGCCATAGTTCCCAGAGCTTTCCAAGCTTTGGTTATGGCTTTCCTCCTGAAATACCGGTAGTATATATTCTTCTCAGATAAGCCAGTCACCGGCTAGTAACTGACAGGTGGAAGTCTGTGATGTGCAAGGAAGAGCAAACAGCAAGGGCTGAAGGCTCTTCTTTTAGGATGTAAATATATTCAACCACAGGTGGACTCTAGCAAGATACTGTGTGTTTCACTAGTTGCGTGTAGGTTTTGGATTCACAACTCTCTTAATCTATTCTACTCATCTCTAGGCAAGGCTGCTGCCAGTAAGGGCAAACTAGCTTTCCTCCCCAGTCCAAACCAAATGTGCTGGGATGACTCCCATCAACCTCAGGAAGCATGACCAATGCTGGCTGGGAACCATGAGATTCACAGTCCAAAGTACCAAAAAGAATTGTTGGCTGGCTAAAGCTAATAATATAGACCAGTTTTAGCCCTCCAGATGTTTCGGACTTCAGAAGCCCAAATCCTTGAGTTGCTAGGGTTTCTGGGAGATGAAGTATTAAAGGATAGATGAGTAAGGTTTAACAGAGCCAGTGTGGAAGAGTGGTTTGAGCACTGGACTTCCAACTCTGGAGACCGGGGTTCGAATCCCCTGCTCAGCCATGGAAACCCAGAGTGTCCTTGGGCCAGTCACACTCCCTCAGCGTCAGTAGAAGGCAAAGGGAAATTCTGAACAAATCTTGCCAATAAACTCCCATGGCAGAGTTGCCTTATGATTGCCATTAAGTCAGAAACAACTTGAAGGAACACAACTACAAATGGTTTAAAGCTGTTGCAGTTTTAGCTATTGCTTTTAAAGTAGCTGCTTCAGGTTATTGCTATGTTTATCTTGTTCAAATCATGTTTCAGTCTGGGAACGTTTGTGTCATACACTACCCCATGACTGTATAATAAAAGGCTGGATAGAAGTGTTTTAATAAATAAAAAACTCCAGGAAGGCCACAGACTGAAAACTATCCAGACACAATTTTGAATTTGATAAATCAATGATCTAGCTCCACAGAACATTTGTTCTCATGTTCACCATTACCATTGCTCAGACATTGGATTGTGCAACACTGGTTGTGTAATTCTGTCAAATGTGCTTAGATAACCACTTACTTAAGATATCTTGGCTTTGAAAATTAATCACATGGACAAATCCGAATACAGAAATAAAAAGGCTGACAAGGTGTAGCCAATTACAATTTAGGGCAAATATTTTATTTATCTAGAAACTCAAAATAAAATCATTTGTTTTAAAAAATGAGAAAGTTATCTTTAAATAAAAACAACAAAGGGTTTGTGAAATGTTATGGCACACAAAAGTTCAAGGACAATCATAAGTCAGTTGCCACAACCCACCGAACTTTTTTTTTTGTTGAACTTTTTTTTGTAAAATTTTCTATATAAAGATTTTTATTAAAAGAATGTACATATCATTAGGCTGTGTCAATATATTTACAGATCTTGTAGCAACTTTATTTTCTTCTGCATCTTAAGAAAACAAAGTTTTAAATACAAAAAAAAAGGTGAAAAACAGGTTTATCCCCTCCCCACAAGCATCAAATAGATTTCTGCTCAAAGTTTTTTAAAATGTTCTGAGGCAGTTTCAAGGTTCTGGCCAAGGTTGTGTAGTTTTTGAGCATGCAATTGCCAAGAGTTCCATATTTAATACATGGCTGAATCTATCGGTATGTTTTTTTTTTCCTTTAAAGAGGCAATAAAGTTCTCATCATTTTTTCTTTCCAAAGTCTACATCATGTCCCCTCCCCAATGTTTATAGATTTCTCTTTCTTTCAAACACAACAGTTCCTTAGCTGCTGAAGTTTGTTTTTCAGCTGTTCCTGCCTCCTTCTTAGCTGCTCTTTCTCAGCTAAGAGTCTGTGTTCATCTGACTGGATGGAGAGGACGTACTCGGTGGCCTTTTTCAGGATGATAACTTTCGGGGCCTTTTCGTTGTTGGCTACCTCTGGGATCTGGTCACGTAACGCAAAGAAGCTCAGCTTGAGCTCGTTCCGCCTCTGGCGCTCCAAGACGTTGTGTGTTCGCCTCTTGTCATTTTCTTCCGAGTCTGATGTGCGCGGACTTGAACATTTGCGGTTGTTGCTGATCTGTTTGAGGACTCTGCCACTGTCCAACTTTAACCTTTTGGCTGCCGAGTACTCAACGCGGGTTGAGGGAGGGGCAGCGTAGTTGTGCTGGTGGATGGGGACGTGGCACCGCTTTAGGACCAGAGGACTGTGGTGGTGTTTACTGTGCCCCCCTGATGTGTGGGTACTGGACTCGGATTTCTTTGCTGCAGGTTGCCTTTTCTCGACAGTAACAACATCTATTTCTTCTTCTTCCTCCTCTTGCTCCTCCTCTTCTTCTTCTGTAAATAGAGAAAGGAAAAAAAAAGGATACATTATGTTCTTTCTTCTCCTGAATTATTATCCATTTCAGCTGCTGTTATGAAACATACACACTCATGCTTATTTGCTGTTATAAAACATATACAGAAGGACATGATGATCTTAAACCTCAGAGCAAAATACACCGCAATCTATTTCTGAAAGATGCTCTTCAGAAGGGTTGAGGATGCAATTTGTTACGCAACGGAACTAAGAGGGCTGTTAAGACAATGCTGCCTTTTTTCCTACAGCATAAGACTCCACAAAAGGCTGTTAACCCTGGCCTCCCAGATCTGGAGATGCTGAAATGATGGGACTGCATAACTTTGAACAGCAGCTTACCAAAGACTGCAGTCAGACACTTGCCCATTCATAGGCAAGGCTGATTCTCCTGTGGGAGCTTGAATCTTGTCTCCCAGTAGCAGGTATAGACAAGCTGGTGTCCTCTGGATGTGATACACTGCAGCTCCCATAAACTCTAGCTGGCATAGGCCATGGAATGGATTCTGGGAATTATAATCCCAAACAGTTAGAGGACAACAATTTGCCTCCTCCTGATAACCTTCACAGAACGGGTAAGTGACAGGACAGGCACTATTCCTACATGCATTAGCATGCCATCATTGAAATAGCTGGTGTGTGTGCAACAGTTCTGCTGACACTTCTGTGAAGCCTAGCACACAGCCCAAGAAAGATCAAGGGTTCCTGAGTGCCATGGTAGCTTCCAGGTCAGGAAGTATGTGGATCTGCACCAGGCTTTAATCTGAACTTTAAAAGAGCTACCAAACAGACTAGATAGCTCTTCTGAAGTTTAGACTAAAATCCACAGTGGATTCATCACACACTTCCCTCTGTTAAGACCTGGAACCCACTAGCCACTAGTGCCTCAATGGGGAAAACCGAAAAAGAGAGATACACTTGCGTGACTCAGGATGAACAAGTGAGAGTGCTCAAGGCAAAGTGAATGACACCATTAACACTGCTGGAGCCACACCCAGGAGCTTACATAAAAATGCAGGCTTTAATTCCAAGGAACACCTTTCAGCACCTTCCCTTTCCCCACCCCATTACAATTCCCAGGAGTTATTTCTCCCCATGGACCAGCTGTCTGGGACTGATGCAGCAGACCTGCTGAACTCAAGAAGTGTGGTCATCTACTGTGCTCTTTAGAGCAACTGCAAAGGATAGGGCTGAGAACCTTTCTTCCCCAGGCGCCTTTCACTTCTCTTCCCTTTCCAGTAGCCTGGTCCAGATCTCTCTTATACACTGGCACACACTCCCACCCACTCCCTATTCTTTCCCACCCTCTGCAGGTCAAGCAAAGGGCAGATAAGATTAAAGGATGGGCCAGTGAGTTTAATAAAAGTTCCCACTCCAGAGACCTGCTCTGACCCCACTATGAAATCTGAGCACTATAGCCCTCTCCCCCCACCCCCACCCAAGTTTTTCCAGAAAATGTAATTCATGGGAAGCCCAGCCATGTGTGTCGCTAACGTGGCATTAAAAAAAAAAAAAAACCAGGGAAAGTGCAAGTGCACACACATATGCTAAAAGAGGGAGGTGCTGAGCGACAAGAATTTTTGGTGTGTGTGGGAAGATGGACTCCGCTGTTTCTAAATGTTCCTGCCAGCCTGATGCACTGCACACAAAAAAATTCCATCAAGATTTAGTTATCTCGGAAAAAAACTCCACAGAAGTTTCAAAGTGACCAAACTCTGATAAATGCATTTTTTTTCACCCTTGTTTCCCTTTGGGGTGACTAGGGAAGTCCTTATGCCCAAAGACCTACAAAGGGGAATATTCAGAGTGTTTCTTTTAAGGCAGTGGTTCTCAACCTGTGGGTCCCCAGATGTTCGTGGACTTCAGCTCCCAGAAGCCCCAGCCACTATGGCCAATGCTCAGGGCTTCTGGGAGCTGAAGTCCACGAACATCTGGGGACCCACAGGTTGAGAACCACTGTTTTAAGGGAACATAACTCTTGAACACCACAGTTTCAGAAAAATGCAGCGAGGCGTTCAATCCTATATGTGTCCACTTAGAAGCAGTCCACACTGAGTTCAATGAAACCTACTCCCAAGTCAGCAGGCTCAAGATCTCCCTACTAATTTTACACCATTCACCATGGGTTGGCATCATGTGGCTCTCCAGAGGTTGTTGGACACACATCAGTCCCAGCCAAGACGGTCAGTGGTGAGGAATGCTGAGAAATGCAATCCAAGAACCTCTGGAAGACTGCAGTTTATTCCCTACAGATCGAATAAAGAGAGAACAGCATGACTTTGGGGTTAGAAAATACACTTCAGCACAATTTCTCATGGCCTCAGTGTTTCCATCCACATAAATGGGTTCACGCAGTACTTTCTACTGAGGAATGCTTCCAACCAGCCAATCCCAGTGTTGGTTTCTGATAGCTAAAAATGAATTAGTCACCCCATCTGGAGCTTGAAAATGCAGGTGGAACCTTCATTTGAGAGAGACAGTGTCGCTTCCCATATTGTAGCCTACAGTTAAGGAAAAGGAGATGCCACTAGGATATCCCAGTGCAAGACTGTGCAGGATTACTGACCTTTGCTCTATGAGGTTTTCACCGCTTAGATGTACCCTGGATTACAGCTCTAGCCTTCAGCTTGAATCCTACTGGTTAACAATAGCCCTACTGAACCAATGAGATTGATGCGCCATCCAATAATTCATTCAATGGCTTTGCTCTAGTTGAGACTAACCAATGGGATTCAGACCAGTATGCAAAAGTATACACATAAAACTACAACCCGCTCTTATTTCTGCTTACTGAAGATTAAAAAACACTCAACCTTTATCAACTTCCCAGTCCTACCTACATTTCCAAAACTCTCCAGTGCACCATTATAGGCTCAGAATCTAAACTCCTGCCATTCTGTCTCTGTACCCTTGATCCCTTCACCCCACAATCAGAACCCTCCAACACACTTTGCAAATGAAGCCATCAAGAGCCTTTCTATGCTATGCAATTATAATGCCTGTAATTCCACTTCAACTCCCACGGAATGGAATCGCGGGATTTGTAGTTTGGGGAGGCCCTAGAGCCCTGTATACCCTCCTCAAACTGCAAATCCCAGGATTGAAAGCAGAATCAGAGTGTGAAGCGTGTACTGTGTGCAAAGGTGGGAGGAAAGGAGAGAGAGGCCATTTCCACACTAGCCTGTTACAGTGCTATGATTCCACTTTCAACATCCTACGGAATCCTGGGGTTTGCCGCAGACTGCAAACCCCGGGATCACAGAAGGCGCTGAAAGTAGAGCAACAGCCCTGCAACAGGCTAGGGCAGAGGGGGCCGGCGGGCGGGCGGGCGGGCGGGCAAAGGAGGGCTGCGGCCACTCACCAGAATCGCTGCTGGTGGTCGGCGGGGTGTCCTGGCCCAGCGAGGGGCCCGGGCTGGCGTCGGGGGCGCCGGCCTCCCCCTCCAGGGCCTTGGGGGCCTTCTCCGCCAGCGGGAACGGGAAGACGACGGAGGGGTCGATGCAGTCCGCGGCGGCGGCGCCCAGCTCCTGCAGGTAGGCGCTGCCGGGGAGGCGGCGGCGGCGGCGGCGGGCGTCTGCGGCGAGGGCGGCGGGAGGCTGCTCGCGCAACTCCCGCGGCGGGCGGCCAGGGCCGCGCCCGCGTTCGCGCCGCCGCCGCCGTCCCGCCGGGCGGCCTGGTAGGAGGCGAGCTTCTCGGAGACGACCTTCTGGAGCTTGGCGGCGGCCGAGCCGCCGCTCCACATGCAGTCCTGGATGATGATGGACTTGACGAAGGCGTCGTCGTCCGGGTCGCAGATGAAGCTCTGGTTGACCACGTCGCTGCCCAGCAGCTCCGTCACCATCTCCAGCTGGTCGGCGCCGGACGGGAGGCCGCCGAGGGAGCGGCGGCTGGGCGAGAGCGGCGGCGTCGGCAGCAGCTCGAACTTCTTCCAGATGTCCTCCGACGGGGCGGGCGGCTGGAGCTCGCAGCCCCGGTGCTGCGCCGACAGGTAGAAGTGCTCCTCCTCGTCCTCGAAGTAGAAGTACGGCTGCACCGAGTCGTAGTCGTAATCGTAAGTCCGGCTGGTTAAACTCGGCACGGTCAGAGGCATGGCGGCGGCGGCGGCGGACGGGGCCTGCGAGGGAGGGAGGGAGGGAGACAACCCCGGCCGGGGCCGCGGGCTCTGGTTAGCCCCAGCGCCTTCATTCTACCTACCGCCCCTTCCCGCCGCCTCGGGGGAGCCCAAGCCAACCCCACCACAGAAGGCCCCTCCCCGACCCCGCAGAGAGCGGCGAGGTAATTAATCCGGAGTAACTACCTCGGTTCGAGAACTTTTCCCGCGCGCCAGGGAGGAAGGCGTGACCCCCACTAGGCAAACTTGCACTGGAAATAAAATCGGAGAGGAAAAAAAAAAACTCAACCGTATCCAGAGCTAACTAATCCGCAACAAGGAGTTGCCTGGCATGGCAACGCAAGGAAGTGGCCCAAAACCAAATTCAGGGGTCAGTGGAGACGGCGACATCAACACTAGTTGTTTCAGGTAGTCGAAACTCCGCCTCCCTCCCTTGCAACCCATAGTCCTCCCGAGGGTGGGGTAACAGCCACCCCCATGTATTAGAGAAACCACTTTAATCCCGTGTCAGTTCACTAAAACTTGCGACGTACGAAGGAGACACTCCCCACAATTGCCGACGACCCCCGAGTCGCACTGTCCAGCCCGTCCCCAGCGGCCAGACATCTGCCCCCCTCCGGAACACCGGCGACCCCACTGCAGAGCGCGTTTAAAAGGTCTTAGCAGGGCTCCATCTCCTCCTCCCCCACCCGCTGTCCCGATGAAAAAATAAAGGGTCGTATTAAACCGGGGAGAGTCGGTCCCGGGATTCGAACTCGCGCTATCCCGGGCGCCACCTTAGGGGGGAAAAAACCGGGAGGCCAGCCCCCGCCGAGCCTCCCCCCGAGGCTCCCAGGGGCTCGTTCCAGCCTTTCCGCCGCCCCCCCCCCTCCCCGGACTCCGGGGCACCCCGCCTCTCCCGCTCGCCGCCGCCCCGAGGTACTTGCTCCCGCCCTACCTTCCCCCGCTCACCCGAGCCCCGGACCCAAGGGCGGAGAGGCGCCCGCCGGCCCCGCGCCCGCGCCCGCCTTCTTCCGAAAGCAGCCTCCCCTTTCTCCCCTCCGGCTCCACTCCTTCTGCCTCGCCTCCACACCGTTCCTTTTCCCCTTACCAAACCGATTCGGACCCATCACCCCCCAGCCGCCCTTTTGGGACCGACCTCCTCTGCCCCCCTTCCTCGTCCAGATCGACGACACCCCGGTGTCCCCTCCCAGCGGCCCGCCCCAAAGCCCCGAGAAGAGCCCCCCGCGCCGGACTCGCAAAGCGCCAAGATAAAGGCCGTCTCCGCACTCCGCTGTTGTAGGACTGTCGCTCCGGTTTCAACATCTATGGAATCCCGGGGCTTGCAGTTCAGGGAGGGGGATTCGGCATTCTCAGTAAACTACAAGCCCCAGAATTCCACAGGATCTTGGAAAGGGGAACGATACCACTATAACAGTGTAGTGCGGCAACGGCCAAAGAGGGACGATTCGTATTAACGGCCGCAATGCCAAGCGAGAACTCCGGCTCAGCCCGCTCCGGACTCCACGGGCCCGCCACCGTGGGCGTCAAAGTCAAACCCGCGCCGGGGCTCCCGCGGCGCGGGGTCCATTGTTTCCCACGCCGGAGCGGGCGCATTTTCAGAAGCCCCGCCACCCCAAGAAATCCCCCACCAGCCTGCCCAGAAAAGCAAAAAGGCTGGGGAGAGGGGGGACCCCTCCAACGCGAGCGCCGCTTACCGGTTCCTCTCCAATCCCGGCCAGTAAAGAGGAGCGGGGCTCAGGCGGCCAGAACGGTGCAAAAAAAAAAATCCCAAGGTGGTTCCTTTTCTCCTCTTCCGCGCGGGGAAAAGCCACCCGAGAGAGTGGAGCAGACAGACTGGATACGGGCCCCTCCTGGCGCGGCTCCGTAGGAAGCGCTCACATCGGTTGTAAAGTCCCAACGATCGAGATTAAAACGGAGGCGGCGCTGCTCCGGCTTGATCCCGGGAGTTCTGTTCGCTCCGCTTTCCTCTTTTTCGGCAGCCTTTTAAAAACCTGCCCGGATGGGGAGCTCCAAAGGCAAAGAAAGGGCGTCTGTGGCTGTGTGTGGAAATGTCTTACTCGGGCGCGGGTTCATTTATTAAATTCCTCCCTCGCAAGAGCGGCGGCGGCGGCGGCCTCTTCCCCGCGAGCCGCGCTCCCCTCTCCCTTTCCCAGCCCGCGCCGCAGAGGCGAGCGAGACCAGCGAAGCCTTTGACGGGTCCAGCCGGAGAGCACCCCCTTTTATACACTCCTTCCCGCTTGGCTCCGCCCCCTTTTTCCCGCCAACGGGCCTGGCTGTTTGCATACGGGAGGGAGGCGGTGGCGTCTTTCCTTCGCTTTGCAGTGATAATAGGGATGCGGGAGAACGGGGGGAGGACCAGAACAGGCACAGCTGTACACACGCGCTCGGGGGGGCTGACGTCTCCCCCCGCTTTTCTTCTCTCGGTCTTCCACCCCACCGGCCCCCAACACACCCAAACCCAGAGGGCCAGGGACGCAGTAGGCTCTTATAGCGCCATTATTCCACTTTCATCCTCCTATGGAATCGTGGGGAACAGCGCTATCAGCAGGAAGCGGGGGCTCCGGTGGTCGGCGCCGCAGAGGGGGGCCTGGAAAGAAGGTCAGGCCAAGACGGGCGGCGGCGGCGGCGGCGGGATCCTGGCGGGGCGGGGCGGCGCGGGGCGGCGCGGCGCGGCGCGGCGCGGCTGCCAAGGGGCGGGGAGCGCTGGGGCCGCCGCGTCCCCCGGCTCGGGCTCCGCCTGCCCGGCGCTGAGGCGAGCGGCAGCTGGCGCGCTCCGCCGGCTTCGTGCGGCCTACTAGGTACCGAGGCGCCCGCTCCCGGCGGAAGTAAACACGTAGTAAAACGATTCCGAGGGGCGGCGCGGGGCGCCAGACGTTCCCTCGCAGAGCGCGCTCCGCCTGGCGTTTCTAATCCGCATTAGCGGCGGGGGAGAGGAGTGTGGTGACCGCCCATAGCGCTATGATTCCACTTTCAACATCCCATGGGGTCCTGGAGTTGCCGTTTCGGGGGGGGGCCCAAAGGGTACATGGGAGGTGGAAAGCGAAATCATAGCGCTATAGCAGCCTGGCGCGGACGTGGCAAGCGAAGGCTGCCCGCTCGTCCGCGGACGTGGAGAGGCGGGAGGGAGCCGCGCCGCGCCTCGCTGCGAGGCGAGGGCTCCCGGACCGGCTTGGCCCGAAAGGCGCGCCCGTCTCCGTGCCCCCCGAGAAGCTGGCTCTCCGCTCGCCCAAGCCGCGCCCCCCACGCGCGCAGGCACTCCCGCTCCTGCGCCGCTTTGCGCGGGAAAGCGAGTGCGGCGGAGCGCCAGCGGGCGGGCGGGCGGGCGAGAGGAGGGCGCGGGCGAGGCGAGGCGAGGCGAGGCGGCCGGGTTCACGGCCTGCCCGCGGAGAGGGGGCTTGGAACGCTTTCCCTCCCCTCCCCTCCCCCGCCCACACCGCGAGGCGGGAGGCGAGGCGAGGCTCCGCGCCTGCTCCCGGGGCACCTCCTGCGGGCTCCCGGGAGAAGCCCGGCGCCCCCGCGGGAGGGCCCCGAGTGCGCTTTCCGCGCCCCGGGTTAGAGCAAAGGCAAGGGAGGCTGCCGCCCTCTGCCCGTGAACCGGGGAAGGGGCTCCTCTGGAGGCTGGAGGGGCATTTACCCCGGAGCGGATGCTGAGCCAGCATGGCCCCCCCCCGCCGCGCTTTCTCCAGAGAGCGGTTGGAGTGGGGAGGCTTTGGCCAGTTCCGCGCTAGACTGTTATAGCGCTGTTATGCCACTTGCAATCTCCTATGGAATCCTCGGGTTTGCAGTTTAGGGAGGGGTGTGGAAAGCGGAGTAATAGCGCTGGAACAGTCTAATGCGAAAGGCCCCTCCCTAAAGTGCAGACCCCAGCATCCCGTAGGAGGTCGCAAATGGAATAATAGCACTAGTGTGGAAATGGCCCAGGCTTCCATGAACTGGAATTATGTGGCCTTCCCGATGATGTAGAATTGCAAGTCCCATCATCCTCACCGCAGGATAGGCTGGCTAGGCCTGGAGGGAAATGCAAGTTTAGCAAAATCTGGAGGGGGGCACAAGTCTCACCCCTTTGATCGGGGGCTGGGTTAATACGAAACCCACGGGGCCCAATGGAACCGGTTTGGAAACAATAGCCCCCATGGAAATGCAAATACGCTGCCTTGGAAGTATTTGCTGTTATAAAGAGATGGGCGAGGGCTTATCAGATTAGCTCAGCCAGGTGAGAAGAGAGGCCTGGGAAGGGCCAGTCTTGATTAAATCAGAGAATTGTAGAAGTCCAAGGGCTCGCCTAGGGTCATTTAGACTAACCGCTGTCAATCAAGCATCCCCTTCAAAAACGTTCTTTCTTTGGTCGTTTCTGCACTAGACTGCTACAGTGCTACATTATTCCACTTGCAGCATCCTGTGGAATTCTGGGACTTGTAGTTTGCTGAGGCCAAAAAGAGCTTTCTGGCTGAGAATTCTAAATGCCCCTCCCTAAACTGCAAACCCCAGGATTCCATAGGATGTTGAAAGTGGAATAATAGCACTATAACAGTCTAGTGCAGAAATCGCGTCTCTGTGTAGCTGCTTCGGTTTTACCAAATATCCTCCACACTAGCCCACCAATCCAGTACTTAATTTCTTACTCCACATTGCGTTTATACCCTTCCCACCGCCTACTGAGCAACCTGCTTCTTTCAGGGGGGTTAGTAAGAACTGTAACTTCTTTTTAAGCGCTCATCGCCCTTGCGATCTGCACCTAGATCAAGGCTTTGCAACGCGGGGGGGCGGACTGGGCATCCCAAAACAGGAGGGGAGCGAAGGCGACGACGGGGTGTAAACAGGCGGCTGATTAGAACAGCAAAAGGGTGTGAAACCAGTTTAATGCAGAGTGAGTCCCACTGGAAAAAAAAAATTAGAGCCACAGAGTTCTGACCAGGGAAGACTATGACCTAACTCTGGATAACCGTGAGCTTTGAAACACAAAAGAAAAAACCTCCCTATACGCTCTGTCGTTTTGAAAATTCAGTCTAGCATTCCTGTTAAGAAATGGAATTTGCTGAAATTATAATAAGGGAAAAAACCCTGCGACGTCATTAGGTTCAGTCCCAATTGCCGCGGGTTCTAAGGCTCGGAATGCTTCTGCCAGGAAGGAATGCAAAGGGAGTCTGCGCGGCTTGCTGGAGGGGAGAGACACACCCTTCCAAGGAGGAACACACACACGCGCACGCACAGACACACACATACAAAACACCCCCCCCCCCGGGGTCGTTTTTGCCCACGTTATCTGCAGGCTCGGCTCCCAAGGCCTCGTCGCAACAGCTGCTGCGGCCGCCCGCCCGCCGGCTAAAGTAAAGTCATTGCGCCCTCTAGTGGCTGCCTCCGCGCCACCGAAGAGAGCAAACGCGGAGCGACGGAGATCAAATGGCGGCGGGAGGAGGAGGAGGAGGGGGGAGCGCTGGACACACCCGGTTTGCTCCGATTCGTCCCGATTCTTAGGCCTCTCGTTCGCTGCTTTCAGCCAACCGCAGCCTAAAACCACCTCCTCAAAGCATACGCTTTGGGCCAGCTTGTTTTGAGTCACCCGTAGAGCTGCTGCTGACGTTTTCCGCCGCTCACCTTTGCTTTACTTTGCAATGAAATCCCGAAGTGCCTTGCTCTGCTCTTGTGCCTTTTAACAGTGGAGTAATCTCCTGAAGAGCGGTGCTTACCAGCCATTGCTCCCCAGACCATTCACGCTATGGAATTATAGCGTTATGATTTCCTTTTAGGCCCCCTGGGCCATTTGCGCACTACACTGTTACAGTGCTATTATTCCACCGTCAACATCCTATGGGTCCTGGGGTTTGCAGTTTAGGGAGGGGCACTGAGAATTCTCAGCCAGAGAGCTCTTTGGCCTCAGTCAACTACAAACCCCAGAATTCCACAGGAGGTTGAAAGTGGAATGATAGCACTAGAACAGTGCAGTGTGGAAGCAGGGAGTAGCTGAAATGCCGTGATAGTGCTGTAATTCTGTACTGTGGACTTCCAGCTTCCAGGCACCCCAGCCAGCATGGCCAAGGGTCAGGGATTTGGATTATTGAGGTCTAAAAAAACCAAAAAACCTTCTGATTGGTTTTGGGAACTTTGGTCTTTCAGTTACCAGTTGACTTCAGGTTCTCATAATTCACCCCCACGGAATCTGTGGGGTGTGGGTGAACACCAAGTAACTCATCATGTTAGGGCTGCGAGGGCAGGCAGGAAGAATAGAATCTTCACCTGCCTAAGGCCATTTCCGCACTAGACTGTTACAGCGCAATTATTCCACTTGCAACATCCTATGGAATCCTGGGATTGGCAGTTTCGGGAGGGGCCAGGTGGCCCCTCCCGAAACTGCCAATCCCAGGATTCCATAGGATGTTGCAAGTGGAATAATAGCGCTATTACAGTCTAGTGCGGAAATGGCCCAAGATGCTGTGGGGAGTAGGATTGCTGGAGCAAAAACTGTAGAGGGCTCTTGTATCTTTAATGGTTGCATAGAAGAGAGAATTTAACACTATATAATTACCGGGGTGGTGTTCCATGTTCACTGCCAGTAGTTCCATTCTATATGTTTGTACAGTCAGCCCTCCACATTTGCACGTTTCTTTCACAGATTTGGTTATTTGTGAGTTTCTCCAACCTCTGCCCCCCTCCCAGTGCTTCTGGTCTGGGGGAACCTTCCCTCTTGGTGTCTCCTATCAGGCTGTGCAGCCTTTAAAAAACCTACTTTTGCTCTTCCTCCTTTTCCACCAGCTGCTGCCAAGCCAGCTAAGCACAGTTCACAGCCCTATTTCTTAGCACCACAAAGCTTCTCTTGATGCCCCCCACATACACCTGAAGAAGGAGGTAGGCAAGAGAGAGAGGAAGTATAGGGACTCCACGCTGACCCATCCTCTTTCTTTTTCCTGAGCTGGTTTGGACCCTGGTGCCCATTTTTCCCACCATACCTGAGCTCTCTTCCCACCGTTTGATATTTGCACTTTTCCACTTTGGAGGGGGTCCTATGCCCCTTATCCTAGCGAACGTAGACAGCCAATTGTAGTTTGGTGGGGCACTGGGTTGCTGTGGCTGAAAACTTTAAACAAGCCTCCCTAAACACTGCATGCCAGGATAGCACTGGATGTTGCCATGGCAGTTAAAGTGGAATGATAGTGCTATAATTGTGTAGTGTGAATGGGCCCCTGGTATCACACAATCCAGCAACAAGCAACATCTGTTGAAATTCCCTCTTCTACACAACTATTAAAGGTACAAGAGCCTTCTCCTGTTTTCAGTTTGGCAGCCCTAACTGGGAGATACAGTAGGTGCTTATTTACAAAAAGGGTTAGACAGATTCATAGAAGTTGGTGCTAGACACAGTGCGGTGTTATGATTTGCAGAGAATAATCCTCTGTACCAAAGTGTCATTCATTTCAAGACAAAGTATGGCACAGAGACTTCAAGTCTCCTAATGTCCTGTGCTCCCTCCCAATTAGAATACAATTTTAAATAATGAAAAAGCAACTGGTGTGCTGTAGGGACTGTGACCGACATTTTGCGGCGAACTTACTGTCTAGTCACTTTCTTGTTGGCAAAAAGTCCTTTTCTGGTCTTAAAAGAAGCCAAGATACCCACGAAACGTGACAAAATGTCCTTCCTCTATCTCTAGAAGTTACCAGAGTGGGGGGATTTTCCATATCCCTTCTCTCTGTATGTATGCATAAATAAGTATTATATATTATTGATAGTGTTGCCAAGTTTTCAAAATAGCAATAAAGGACAGATCAAAAAAGGATTTCCAAGCTGATCGTGCTTCCCTATGTCTGTCAAAATGTGCTCCCTGGGATGCCAAATTATCTATACGAATGCCTCATCCTCAATACTTAAATAGTATAACAAATTTTAAGTTGGAGATATGCTCTCACAGCTCTCCGTGGTAACTCAATGGACTCAGCAGTAGTTCATGGAAGGTGTCACCATATCCCTAGGGAAGACAGAAGCCATTTCCACACTAGCCTGTTATAGCGCGATGATTCCACTTTCAACATCCTCTGGAATCCTGGGGTTTGCAGTTTCGGGAGGGGCCGGCTGGCCCCTCCCGGAACTGCAAACCCCAGGATTCCAGAGGATGTTGAAAGTGGAGTCATTGTGCTATAACAGGCTAGTGCGGAAATGGCCAGGGTCTACCCATCTGGGAGCAACACAGTTGAAGATCTAGTACATTATCTATTGGTATGCCCAATTTACACAGACTTAAGAAAGGTCTTGTTTAAAGAACTTGACCTTACACTCAATAAGCCTAGCTCATTTCTAATTAAATTTCTTCTGGGGGATTCAGTTCCACACATGCCCAATAAAGTTGCTTGTTTTGCTTTTAAAGCATCAATTTTGAGAAGGGAACTTAGTAGTAAGGATAAATAGATACTAGAGATGATGGATGGGACCATAAAGGACAGCACTTTTTGTATTGTTTAAATGCTTTTTTTATCTGAAATACTTTGTAATGGCCTTGGCTATACAAATAAAGACATCATCATCATCATCGTCATCATCATTATTATTATTGGACAGAGGGAATTCATGACATGCAAAGTTGACCATTGGGAAGTAGCTATCAGCAAGTTTGTGCTGAAGTAACAAATGGAAGTACAGTCGGCTCTCCACATTTGCTAGGGTTGGGGCACAGGAACCTCACAAAAGTGTAAAAATTGCAAGTACCAAAAAATGTGTGTCTGTAGGAAGGGGGCCCAGGTGTGCTGGGGGAACAGGCACCTAGGGCCCAAAGCAGGTCATGGAAAGAAGAGGGAAGAGGGGTTTGGCCTAGTGGCCCTACACGTCCTCTCTCTCACCCATCTCCTTCCTTGTGTGTGTGTGTGTGTGTGTGCGTACACACAGGGACATCAGGAGAGGGTTTGTGATGCTGAGAAATTGGGCTGCAAGCTGTCCTTATCTGGCCAGGTAGATGCTGGAGGAGGAGGACTGGGGTAGGTTTTTAAAAGAGCTGCATGGTCTGGTTGGAGCTGCGGAGAAGGAATGTTCCCCCAGAAAAGAAGCACTTGAGGTGGGATGGGGGCAGGAGTTGGAAAAACAAGTAATCAGATTGTTACCACCGTGTCCTGGCCTGGCCTTTGGTGAACCAAAGATATCATTTTGATATCGCAATTCGGCACTGCTCTGCCACCAGCCACGTGTTTGTGAGGCCCGCTGAACAAGCGTGAAGCTAGGCATGGCTACTACTTGCTGCTCCCACCAAACCAAGTCAGATATTGCCAGATCTGCTTTAGGGGACCTCCTGAAACAAACACCTTCATCACAAATGCACGTTACCACAAAGAGATCCTCTGCCCTGAGAGGGCACCCTGGCGAGCTAGGTACTTAACTGCCGAGCTAGCCGCATCTACATACCGGCCATACCATTGTCAATTCGGACTTTAACTCAATCATGCCAATTCTGACCTCTCGGAGGCTTTGTCTCCAACCCAAAACTTATTGTTTTCACCCGAGACCAGACTAGCCTGAGGTCGTTCTGTCCCCAATAAAAATCCCCCGCTCTGAGAGCTCCTCGGAACTCTCGCCGGATCGCTTGGATTTCTTCTCTGCCTTGCTGCCGCTCGGTTCAGCAGATTCCCCTCGGCCGCCACGCTGGGCTTCCTCTTCTACAATTGGCTTCCCCAGGACTGCAGGACAGGTGGCGTATCACCCACTCCCCTTGAACTCTATTTTCCTTTTCTAGTTAGGAGTGTGTTTGTGCTTTCCTTTAATAACTGTTTAATAAATCTTAATTGTTGTTTGAACTATTTGCCTCCTCACTGACCTGGCGCTGTAAACATAGCGTAAAAGATCCTGCTGCGTTGCCCTGCTTCTCGTTAGCCAAGAGAGCGCTCCAGCTAATTTCCCCATCTTGCTAGGTTTGTTTGGTTATTTGGGCACCCCTCCCGGGACCCCCAATTCACAGGGTAACAAGATATGCGAATGTCAAACCCACAAATGCAGAGGGCTGACTGTATTGATTTCAATTAATTTGGCCATGTTTTTCTCTGTAAAATTGGCATCCTGTCCACATTCAGAGGTTATCAGATGCATGCATTTTTGTCTTTATGGGAGGACCACACTTCAAAATATAGGATTTTTTTAGCATCTCTTTCAATCTTTACAAAAGGAAGAACTTCCAACCCCCAAATATGGTACGTTCCTTATCATAAGGGATACCTGACAACCTTAATTATTGAAGCATTTGGCTTCTAGTGATTATATCTAATTGGTATGTGTACATGGTTTTTAGCTTGTTTTAAGGTGTTAAATAATTTCATATATTTTTAGACTGTAAATTGCCTTGCGCAGTTTTACATTTTAAATTGTTTTAAAGTGACTTTTTGTTCATCACTCTAAGATCTTTTCATATAGGGCAAGATACGCTTTCTAATTTTTTCAAAAAATGGTTTTATTAACATGTATTTAGTATATAAAACAAGATATAGGGGATTACAAAGACAAACAGGGAATAAACACGCAAACTCTAACATCTCACCTAATACTAAACTAAACTAAACTACAGTTAAACTAAAAAGGGGCCAGAAATACATATAAAATAACTTTTAACTTACCAGGTTTTGATTCTAAGATAATCTACAAGTTATACTTCTAGTGTGTTTATCATTATCACACTATTGCCTAATATTTCATAACTATATGCTTAACCTTCAAAACCAATTCTATAATTGACTCCCCCCCCCAACAATATTGCCAAGATTAATATCGGGGTGTGTGTATGTAGATGATGTTGCAAGGGAGGGCCACTTCCTCTAGACCTGGTATAGTTGCCAACTCTTGCTCTGTTTGAAGAGCAATTCAGTCCAATTTTGGCTTAAAGGGCAGAGCCATCCAACATGAGAGCAGAGTTCTTGAACATGCCTCTCAGCAGTTGATGTCTGGACAGCAGACTCATTTGTCAAATAACTCATGGTAGTCTCCCCTATGATGGCAAGATCAAATTTCTGTAACTTACTGTTACAATTATATTTAAAGGGAAGTCATCTAGAGGATGGAGCAAGCCTGCTTTGTGCTACTGCAGAGACTAGGACATGGTGCAATGGCTTCAAACCTCAGGTAAAGAGATTTTGTCTAAACCTTGGGGAAAACTTCCTGATTGATGGTAAGCACAGTTCAATAGCAGAATATGCTTTCTCAGAGTTTAATGGAGTCTCCTTCTTTGGATTTTTTTTAATAGAGGTTGGATGGCCATCTGCTGAGATTGCTTTGAGTGTGTATTCCTGCATGGCAGGGAGTTGGACTGAACTGCCCTTGTGGTCTCTTCCAACTCTGTGGTTCTATAGTAAATGGCCTTTATTCTGTATCGGCTAGTTAGATAATTACACTTAACTAACCTTTCTCCATGCAGCTGATGTCTGGTAAAGTAGGTTGGGGTTTCAAGGCGCACGTATGAATACAGAACAGTTACAGATGAGTAAATCTAGGAAGCCTTTCCAGGGAACTGATCTAGGGTACTAGAACCAACTTGCTAAATCAAGGTACCTATTACTTCACTAAGTAGCTCATAGACAATGCTAAATATGTCTCTAAATATGTTTCTAGGCATAAAAAATAAATACATACAAATCTTATGCAAACCAGAGTCCTCTTTGTGTGTGTGTGTGATTTGTGTACAAACCCTATATGGGAGTGTCATAAAATGGCAGAGCTTGAGACGTGGGGGTCTAGAAAATGAGGAGCAAAATAACTTTTCAAACTTTTCAAGTACTTTTGTATCCAGCAGATTAGCAATGCCAAGGCCAAAACACATCTGGTGAACTCTTTTTCTGTATTGCTTCTTCATAAAATTGCGTGTACAGTAGTTATCACTAGCAGGTATCAGACAGTATAGCACAGGTGTGCTGGACCACCCAGTGGCCCTGTAATATAGCTTTCTGCCCTGAGACTGAACTCCCAAACCTGAATCTCAGGGGCCTCAGCCAAAGTTCTGAGAATCACGATGCTCCTGTAGAAAACAGCATTACTTCTCCCCACATTGGAGGTTTATCAGTTTCCCACAACAAAAAACTTCATACACCTAGCAGTTTGTTAAAAGTTCATTTCTGGTGTTGTGATTTTTTAAAAAAATGCATCTGTATATATATGTGTGTGTGTGTGTGTATGATTTAATAATGCAATTTAATCTACAGGTGACCAGAGCACCTTCAAAACCATTTAACTTCTCTTTAATGGAACTTCTTCAAGGCCCGTTGTTGTCAGCAGGAGTCTGTTTAGGGAGTCTGAAGTTAGGGTTCTGGAATGGTGGTGCTGTGTATTAAAACAAGTGGGGACAAGGGAAGAAAAGAACGGTGAGCATTTCTTGCCATTTTGGAGTTTGAAACACAAAAGGTGGCTGTGGTGTGCCACAGTGTGATGACGTCTTTGGCCTGTTGTGAAGGATGTGGAACTTTGGTTGCCTCTCACTGGCTAGTAAGAGGAGGGATGCTTGTTCCACATACCATGCTCTGAGTTTCCTAGTTGAAGGGTGGGGAACCAGCGTGATGACATAAATAAATCAGGAAGTAGTGGTGGAATTCACAACTGGTGAGGGAAGGCGAGGAGCCGAAATGCGAGAAAATTTTAAGTCTCACTGTCTGCTACGCTAAATGCGCTCTGTAGTTGTATGGGTGAATCTCAAATTGTGTTGCCTCATTTTACATCATGTCAAATTTATGAAGTTTCTCCATAAATCATTGAAAACCAGACCCCAATGTATAGCTCTTCTGGTGTGCCTGTACAGTTAAGTGAGGCAGGACAGCAAGGAAGGAGAAGCAAAAGAAAGAGGAGGGTGAGAGAATGAGACTATTTGAAGTTTCACCATGGAGTTTTAAGCAGTATTTAAATATTTAAATATTAAATATTTAAACATAGCTATCACGTTGCCTCTTAACGTTCTCTTCTGCAGGCTAAACATACCTAGGTCCCCATGCCTCTCCTAATACGGCATGGGTTCCAGGCCTTCTACCATTTTGGTCGCCCTCCTCTGGACATGTTCCACCTTGTCAATATTCTTCCTGAATTGTGGTCCTCAGAACTGGACACAGGATTCCACATGGGATCTGACCAAAGCAGGGCAAATTGAGGCAAACGGTGGGAGGGAGGAAGGTAAGTCTATGAGGGGAGAGTTTGGAGGTGCTTGGCCTTGGGGACCCTGCCTGGAGGAGTTGTGGGTTTCTCAAGGCTGGCCATCACTGCCCCTCTATGGTGCTTCAAAACATTCTCGTTCTCTGCTCCCGGTAGGTGCTACAAGATGCCCAGTTGACTGTGGGTAGCTGAATCTGTGAAAAGTCTAACTGCAGATAAGGAGAATTACTGTACCAAAAATTCTTGTATTTTGGAGTGAGTTTCTCTGCCCTTTTCTCTCTCCACTTTTATCATGTCTTCTCTCTTCGTTTCCGCTCTTAATTTGGTTGTGTGTGTCCTATGTGATTTAGGGAGTCTGAAGTTAGGGTTCTGGAATGGTGGTGTTGATGATTACTGTTAATTTTATTTTTCTCAGTGGTCTGTAAGCTACTATGATGGGTGCTTTTTAGTGGAAAGAGGAAGTAAAATGTAATAAATTAATACATGTCAGAAAGACACTTGCAGAGGGCCCATTGCTTGACGTGAGAAGGTTGAATGATCTGCAGAAAAAAATGTGTTGAATTTGTTATGGACTGAATGTGTTAGAATACATGTTCTTTTTGTTGTAATGTTGCATTTCAAATTAAAAAAAGAACTGATGATGATGATAATGATCTTCATGAGTCTTGTTATGCAATGCTTCTTAAGCTATTAGATATGGTAGTTCATTGTTCTTGTGTGCCTTATGATCATTTCTGGCTCATGGTGACTTTAATGGGAACCTATCACAGGATTTTCTTGGCAAGATTTCTTCAAATAAAGTGTGCGACTGTCTTCCTCTGAGACTGATAGAGCATGATTTGCCCAAGGTCACCCAGATGTTTTTCATGCCTGTGTAGAATTTCAAAACCTGGCTGTGGTTGCCTTAGTGGACGACTGTCATGCCCCAATCCCAGGACACACGTGCAAACACGACAGAACCTTTCCCAACAGCCACAACACAGAGACATGAACAGGACAATACTTAAAGCAGCCAGCGTAGATGGAAGAGGGAGATCCCGTAAGGCTCGGAGCATTTATATAGAGCAGACACATTAATTAGGCAAACGGTTGGAGGAGGCTGCTGGCTGATAAACATAAGGGATAGCATGGGGAGAGATTTGTTGGAGACAACTGCTTTCACTGGTAGAAGCAACTCCTCCAGTGCTCAGCTCTTTCACTGATGTTCCTGGAAACCTTGACCTTTGCCATGTGTGCTGACTTTGCTGCCTGATACTCCCTTTGGACTGTCACTTGGACTTTATTACTCAGACTGCAGAAACAACAAACAGTAACTGACTGATGAACTGTAGCGAACTTTGCCTGTGGCTGCTGCCTCAGAGTGTATTGGAAGATCTGGAAACCTCGTCTGACTGTTGGCATACAACAATGATATCCTTCTTCGCATCGACAAGGTAAGTGTGTCCCTCTTGGTGCTTTTAGACCTCTCAGTGGCACTCAGTACTATTGACCATGTTATCCTTCTGGAATACCTGGGTGTGAGGGATTGGGAATTGGAGGCACTGTGTTGCAATGCTTCTGGTCTTACCTCTCAGGCAGGTTCCAGCTGGTGGTGTTTGAGGATAGCTGTTCCTCAAAAAAGGAGCTGTTATATGGCATACCACAAGGTACCATTCTATCCCCAATGCTTTTTAACATCTACATGAAACCATTGGGAGAGATCATCCAGAAGCATGGGCAGGGTCCTATGAGTACACTGATGACACCCAAATATATTTCTCCATGTCTTCAAAAGCAGCTTTAGCTAAGGGTAGTATGTCTCCTCTGAATGAAAGCTAGGAGGAGGTAATGGGCTGGGTGAAAGAAAACAGATTGAAACTGAATCTAGACAGAGATGTGTACCATTAAGAGTCCTAATCTGGGGTTGGAGGTGTGTCAACCAGTTCTGGAAGGGCTCACATGCTACTCTGAAAGACTGTGTTCACAGCTTAGGAGTGGTCTTGGATCTCTGATAGTCAGGAGTGTTTGCTATCAGCTTCGGTTGGTACTCCAGAGGTGCCCCTTCCTAGAGCTGGAGGACCTAAAGGCGGTGGTGCATGTGCTGGTAACCTCAAGGATGAACTTCTGCAATGCACTGTACATTGGGCTACGTCTGTACCAAGTTTGGAAACTCCAGCTGGTCCAACATATGGCAGCCAGAGTGGTTACAGGTACCTCCAGGAGTGAGCAATACCAATATTAAAATCACTCCACTGGCTGTCAATTAGTTTCCAGGCAAAGTGCAAAGTGTTGGTTATTACTTTAAAGCCCTACATGGTTTGGGAACAAGTTACCTGCAGGATTGCCTCCTCCCATACAATCTGCCCCGTACACTCAGGTCCTCTGGGGGCCATTTATTTAAACCAGCCAGTTCTAGACTGGCAATGGTCACCCAGAGGACCTTTTCATCAGCCACCCCTAGACAGTGGAATGACCTGCCAGAAGAGATCTGACAGCTAAACATGCTGCTTGAGTTTTAAAAAAGTACTAAAGACCTATTTCTTCCTGCCTACCTACCAGTTGGTTTTAAACTATGAAATTTAAATTGGTATATTCTTAAGTTTATGTACAAACAATTTTAATGTGCAGTGGCTGTATTTTAATCTAGATTTATGTGTTGAAATGATTTTATGTGCTTTTTGTTGTGTATTGTATTTTAATCTGTCTTGTACCCCAGCCTGAGTTTTCGGGAAAGGCAGGTAAGAAGTAAAATTTTACCACCACCACCACCACCATCATCATCATCATCATCATCGGACACTCAAACTACTACATCATGTTGGCTCTCTCTGATGTGGCAAACTAGCAAGTTTTCCCTCCAATGTGCCAGGGATTGGCAACATATTTATGCCCACAATTATTCCCTTCTTTCTAGGAAATGAACTTTGGACTGGCAGCCAATGGCTCACAGATTGGCACTGGTCCACAAGGCAGCATTATTGGTAGCACTGCTGTAATGCATTTTTGTATATCTATAGTTAGATTTTTGCCCTGTCTCAATTTATAATCTTTTTTCCTAAGTGAAATAGTCCCAAGTCTTTTCAACCTCATCACCACACTATGTTTTTTTCCTACTTCCAGTCAGCACAGTTGTCTCTGACACTTGTTTGTAAATGTTTGGAAATTTGGAGATAAGGTTCCCCAACAGATCTGCCTTTCTTATCATTTCCTCATCCTTTTTCCAGCTATTCCTTCATCCCCAACCCCCACTGCACCTTTATCTGTGCCTCTTCCAGTACAGGCATCGTGATAAGCTCTTGCATGGTAATTCCACATCAATGCAAGGATGTGTATAAGTGATTGCAACATTAGTTGTGATACCCCGCACAGACAAAATACAAAGGAATTAACTTAGCTCTGAGCTTGTAAGGCGATGGATGTAGCTTCTACGAGCAGGGTTGCTCATTTTTTTTCCTGGCAGGGCTCCTGTGTCTCTTGGTGTACCCAAGGTATCTTTTACTGGGCCGTGGAGAATTATAGGGTCTTTGTTTCAGCCGCATCCCTATTGTTGTAAGGGAAGAATTGGTGCTAAATTGCAGATCATGCCTAAGATTGTTTGCAGAAACTTAATGTCCTGCTATCTGGATCTTATGAGTTTTGCTGGAGCCAATCAGAAGCAGTGTCAGAGCAGAATAAGTAACCTTCTGACCAGTGAGTTGCAAGGACAACTGGCAGGAAAATTTATAAGAGCTTCTCCTGACGTGACAAATGTTTTTGGAGGTTGCTGAAGTTTGCAGTATTTGCTGCTGTAGTTTTCTGGTATTTTTAAAAAATATCCAAACAATGGTTCTGTTGTTCAAGACCATTTTACCATTTTCTTACACTTCTCAGCACCATTATCACCCGTGTCTCCTCCCCCTCCTCCCTCCATTTTTCTCTCAAAATTACCCACACCCTACTGGGCTAGGTTTTTCTCCAGAGGTGCTATTCTGGTTGCCTGGGAACTTGATTCCAGCCTACCTTGGCACTTCAGACAGCCATCCCCCCCCAAAAAAACTTCATTACACTTCCTTAACCTAATGATAGCTTAAGGTGATATATAACAATTAAAAAAAACTTTCAAAATATTTTAAAGTGCAGACTCAGTTCCCAGTATTTTCAGGCAAGGCTAGAAAAGAATTCTGCCTGAAAACCTTGGAGACTCTGTGTTAGTTGCAGTTGACAATAGTCGGCTAGATTAGTAGGTAACCTTGCTCAGTACTGGCATAACTTGGTTAATGAAGCTTCTGACCATGTTATTGAAAATTAATGTGCAAATGAAATCAGAAATGTACTTGCTGGGGCTGACAGAAAAGTCACTGGAGAAGAAATATGGCAAGATTCTACACTACATGACAACTGCAGCAAGATTGTTACATGATCAGAAATGGAAGAGTACTGAGATTCCCACAAAAGAGGACTGGTTAGTTAAATTATAGGACTTAGCTGAAATGGACAAATGAACAACACTGATAAGAGAGAAAAGCATGGGGACATTCATGGAAGATTGGGATCTGTTAATAATGCTTCTTGCAAGAAAAAGGAAACAATATTTTGACCGTAGGATTTAGTAATTATTATTTGGAAGAATAGCAGTGGAACTATATGGAAGATTATGCATAATTATCTGTATCTTATAAGTTATTTAGAGTCTATGTTGGGAAAACTGGAAACCATTTTTTAAAATGTCTGTATTTTGTTATTAGTGTTTTTCGATTATGCAGTGTTCTGTAGGTCCTTGGTTTAAGTTTTATATATGTCTTGTGATTGTTAGTAGGGGCTGTAATTTGATGTTCAGTTTGGTTGATATGTAGTTGTGTAGTTTAAAATTTTCAATAAAATTTCAAAAAATAAAAAACTTCTGATAGTGAAGTTCTTTTTTACAAAGGCTTTTTATGTACTCCCTGCTTTTCTCCTCGTCCTCTATGTGTAGCTATATCTACATGTCTAGCAGCATCTCCATTGGTAAGGAGAGCTAAAGAAACACACACTTTTTGCATTAGGTTGTAGCTGTGCATTTGCAGTAAAGCGATGCAATAAACTGTGAGCTGGGAAAAAACAAGAGTCTGTGCTTAGCTGATCCTACTTTAGTTGTGTATGCCTGCCTCCAATAGCTAAGGTAAACAGTAGCTGCCTTCAGAATCCCTTCTTGAGCTTGTGTGAAAAGCAAAAGGAAGAAAAGAAGGGGAGAGCAGATAAACCTATCACATCACCAGCCTTAAGCATTTTTTAAAAAAAGCATATATGTGGAAGTTTGGGCATCAAAACTGAAATGGTAAGAGGAGTGGAGCTTGCCGAAAGAAAAAGTCATCCTTGGATGCGTTTTGGAGAAAGTAGAAGGTTCAAAGTGTTGTGGGGTTTTTTTGCTATTTATGAATGGTTTACCAGAATTGATTGTTTTATTTCACATGTGCATGTTGTTTGTTTGCAATAAAAAAAATCTGCTGAATCATGTTGAACTGTACTTTGTTTGTGGTGTATGAACCCTGTCCCTATTTGTTTTGTCTTGTTTTTGCCTTTTGTACCAAATTCTCTGTTATGCCCAGGAACAAATCCACTTCATAAACTGAGATATACCTGCAACTTCTTGCATCTCCTTCTAGCCATTCCTTCTCTTTTTCTTTCTGTCATCACCTGCTTTATGTCTCTTCTTCCCCAAAAGGTGAGAAAGAGGCACGGATTAATCCCAGACGTAACCAATGACTTTACAGAAGGCTTCTGAAATTTGACCATGGGGGACATAGACCTCTCAGGTCTAAACTTGCCTCCCTCCACACATTAAAAAAGCACTGCCATTGCTAAGCAGAGCAGAAAAAAATTCAGCAACAATGAAGCTGATTAAAATGGGATGTACGTGTATTTTGGCTGTGTGTGCGCACGTATGTGTCTGACTTTGACAGTTAAACCCCAGTTCCACTTGGTAACAGAAATTGCCCCATTTTGTCCATCTTTCCCATTCCAGTCATATAAAGAGCTATAAAGAAAGACAAGGGCGGAATAACCTCTAAATAAAAGATGAGGTAATTTTGGAGGCACATTAGAGTTTTATGTGTATTATGGCTTCATGGCTTTTTTCTTTTTCCCTTTTTTTTCTCCTTAAAAAAGGGGAAAAAAGATATAAACAGGCCCATGGAGGGCCGCTGCGTCTCTGATCCAGGAGCTGTCACCTGGCATTTTCCGCTTTATGGCATCCCTTGTAAAATGTGAGGATTGGAGATGCAAATGGCAAAAGTGAATGTCACACCTAACAGTGCAGTTTGAACAATGAGATAGTAGAGGAAGGGAAGACGGAGAAAGAAGGTAGTTTGTTTCTTTGGCAAGTGTGGTTCTAACCAGTTCATTATTATTTATGAGTAATGCAACCTAAATAAAGATGCTCTAGATAATGTTGAGTGTGGAAGGGGTAGAATTAAAAGAAATAGAATGGACCCAGAACTGGACACAGAAATCCAGACCAGACCTCACCTGAAACACCGTGTCCAATTCTGGACACTTCAGTTCAGTAAGGATACTGACAAACTGGAACATGTCCAGAGGAGGGGGAACAAAATGGTGGCCTGGAAACCATGCTCCATGAGGAATGGCTTAGGGGGCTGGATATATTTAGTCTGGAGAAGAGAAGGTTAAGGGGCAACATGATAGCTATGTTTAAATATTTGAAGGGATGTCATATGGAGGATAGGACAAGCTTGTTTATTGCTGATTCAGAGACTAGGACATAGAGCAAGGGCTTCAAACTTCAGGAAAAGAGATTCCACCTATACATTAGGAAGAACTTTTTGATGGTAAGGGCAGTTTGAGAGTAGAATGAGCTGCCTTGGAGTGTGGTTTTTAAACAGAGGTTGGATGGCCATCTGTTGGGGATGCTTTGATGATGTATTCCTGCATGGCAAGGGTGTAAGGCACTGCTTTGGGGGTCCCCAATATCAGTATGGTTTGGATAGGCACCATACCTAATTGGCATCATATGCAATTGGCAACACATTTTATTGGCTCTGATATCAAATTCAAGCCTGAGAGGTGATGGAGAGGTCAAACTGAGCGAGGGAAAGAATTTGACTGTAAATGTGAGAAGGATAGGTCAACTTGAAACTTCCCCCAGGTAAGACTGAGTCATTTTTCAGGCAAATACACATCATTCCTGTGGATAATAGGCTTGAATAGAAGCTGGAATTTTCCAGGGAATCCAACTGTGAGAGGCCCACCAGGACACTGATTGGCACATATCCATCCCTTGTACACCTGGATTCTTTCCTCTTTCCTCACAGCACCCACAATAGACAGCTATTACAACATCCATCATGTCTTTGTCAATCAAAGCACTAAGCCCATCAACAGGCGAAAGACCCATTGTCCACAACAGGTTCCCTTTGTCTTGCATCTGGAACCTTCACAGCCACAAGCCATTTTCAGGGTAGAAATACCCCTGATTGGAGGAGGCCCAGTGCAGTCTCTTGAAGGTCTACCCGTCACTCTGTCCGTCTGGCTCTAATGAGAACTGTCCTTAGGTCCTGCCTAAGCCAAAATACATTTCTGCTCTTCACTACTATTCTGGACTAGTAATTATAAATCCCCCAAACCCCTTAGCCTCTCTATAATTTTTCCTCCCTTTCTCTTTCAGTTAGCTTTTGTGTGAATGTGTGATTGTGTGTATCCTGTGTGCACGCATGAGTGAATTCCCCTCAATAAAACATTTTTAGCTTACTTTTAATCTTTGGCTGGTTCTTTTCCTGCGTGTGCCTATAAATACTGGTAGGAAAGATCTCGCTAAGTTGCCCCCTTCTCTCAGCCTCCTGATTTTGAGCTAATTAATTCCTCACTTTTGCAAGAAGGTATTTGGCATTACAGGGTGGCCCCCCTGTGGCACCTACATTTTGGGGTAACGGGGTTGGACTTGATGGCCTTTGAGATCTTTTCCAACTCTGTAGTTCTTTGATTCTTGCTTCTTTTGCTTTAGGATGCGTTGAAAAATACCCCTAGAAAATCCAAAATTATCCAGTTGGGATGTAGAAGGGAAATGATGTAAATTGAGATGAGTAATCAATCAATCAGTCAATAATTTTATCTATATCCTGCCTGTACCCCAAAGTGGGACTCAAGGCAGCTTTCAGAATAAAAAGAGATAGAAATGAAACACATATAGCTAAAAAATGCCAAAAGTAAAGATTATGGCCATTTCTGCACTAGCCTTTTATAGCACTATGATTCCACTTGCAGCATCCTATGGAATCCTGGGGTTTGCAGTTTCGGGAGGGGCCGGCTGACCCCTCCCGAAATTGCAAACCCCAGGATTCCATAGGATGTTGCAAGTGGAATCGTAGCGCTATAACAGGCTAGTGCGGAAATGGCCTAAGATTTAACCACCTATAGAACTAAAGTTTGTCTATTATTTTATACACAGCCTTTCTCTGAGCGCAGTAGAGCTAAAAAAAAACACCCCTCCATATTAACAGAAAAGTTAAAGCATTGTGCATTTGATGGTACTACATAAATGAACAACAGCAACCTAAACAATTTAAAACAGAGATTTGAAACAGTACAGAACTAAAACAGAAAGCCCATTACATAAAACAAGCTGCTCCCAACACACCTCCTGTAACAAGTCTACATATGACAACGGAAAGACCCAAAAGAGAGATGCAGCCTTGCCATAGAATCACAGAGTTGGAAGAGGCCTCAGGGGCCATCGAATCCAGCCCCCTGCTCCCGTGCAGGATCTCCGGATAAAGCATCCCCAGCAAGTTGCTGTCCAGCTTCTTTTTGAAGACGTCTAGGCTGGGAGACCCCACCACCTCAATAGGGAATTGGTTTCACCGCTGAACTACTCTGTCAGCAGATAAAAGGCCCTCCCTCCATCCCAGATACCACTGTCCTGGCCTCAGACAGAAAAGCAGGCATTGGCCCATCGTGTCTAAGTCCAGAAGTAGATGAAAGGCCCTCCTTCCATCTCAACTATAAATGCCTTGACTTTGAAGGGAAAGAAGGAGGGGCAGGCACTGCTCCATCATGCCATGACCTGGAAGCAGAGGAAAAGCCCTCCCCATCCCATCTTCCACTGCCCTGGCCTTGGAGGGGGAGAAGAAGAGGCAAGCACAGGTCCATCGTGCCTAGGCCCAGAAACAGATGAAAGGCCTTCCTTCCATCCCAACTGCTACTGCTCAGGCCTGGGATGGAGAGAAGAAGTTGTTCTTGCTGGACTTAATCCCCTCCTCAACAGCCATTCCCTTTCCTTGTGTGTCATGTTTTTAGATTGTAAACCCAAGGGCAGGGAACTGTACTACTACTAATGCTATTAATGTTCAGTTGAAATCTAATCTCCTATAACATAAAACCATTAGACCTAATTTATTGTCGAACAAGGAAGGAAGTTCTAGACCAGTGGTTCTCAACCTGTGGGTCCCCAGATGTTTGTGGACTTCAGCTCCCAGAAGCCCCAGCCACTATGGTCAATGCTCAGGGCTTCTGGGAGCTGAAGTCCAAAAACATCTGGGGGCTCACAGATTAAGAACCACTGTTCTAGAGTGAAGGAACAGCCACAGAGAAGGTCCTCAGCAGTTTTCACAGCAACTGTGCTTGTGAAAGTGGTAGGACTTCAAAGTAGTGCCTCCCCCAAGGATTTCAGAGTTTGAGCTGCGTTTTCTGGGAGGATATGCTCTTTCAGGTAATCGGGGCCTGATGTGCAGAAGGCTTTACAGGTTATAACCAGCATCTTAAATTGTGCCTGCAAATGGACGGTCAACCTTTGGCTCTCCAGGTGCTGGTAGACTCTAGCTACCATCAGTCCAAACCAGCAAGGTCAAGGGTGGTGGGTACTGTAGTTCAGCAAAAGCTGGAGTTACAGTTTCCCTATCCCTGATGCAAGTTTTGGGATGGCAAGTCAAAGACCAATTTTCCTTCCCTGGTACCCACTGCAGACTGCATGTTACTGCAGTGAACCCTACCTCTGCGGTACATTGCTTTATTTTACTTAAGAAATAATTTCTAAAAAAAACCTCTGGAAGTGTGGCATCCTACTCTTCTGTTTTTCTTAAGAGAACATGTTTTGTGGAATTGCTTTTAGTAAAATAAGGCTCAGAGCAGTCAGGCCCCTTGTTTTAGAGGGGAATAGTGTCTCCAAGAGTGCAATTCTCCTTGTTTTATGGCTGTTTTCCACATTGTACTGCTGAATTCTGGTGGCAAGGGGCCCACAAAAATAGGCAAGGCAGTTTTACTGGAGGCACATCTGCCCTAGAGATAGCCTGGGATAAGAGTGATATAAATGGGCAGGAATAAAATTGGAGCAGAAAGCATAATGGGATGGATGGATGAGATAGCGAGACAGGGTCTGTCTATCCATCCAATGGATAGATATGAATGTCCACATGTCATGGACATGATGTGCAAATGATTTCCTGTCTGTGTATGTTTCCAACCTATGTTTGCAGGATATGGTATAAGAATGACAGGGAGGAATCCCATATTTTGTTCCTGTGTGAAGGCAGCTGTGTAAATGTGTGGGCCAATACTGAAATTGATCAAGCTTCTCTTTTCCTTTTGCACAGTGATATAGTGGAGCCACGACTTGCAGAGTTGAGACTCTGGGTCTTTTTGTTTGGTAGGGATAGTGGCATCATTTACCACTCACCAAACTTCCATCTTGGCTTTGAGCATTGCTGCGATCCTTGTAGTAGCTGAAGAGAAATAGATTTTCCCAGCTCTCCCTGCTGTAATCCAGAGAATTTGGACTGAGGATGAGTTTTTTGAATAAGCATTACTTTTGCAATGGAGCTGAAAATGGCTAGATCTGTTTTTTTCTTTTTCTTTTTATATGCATCAACATAATTGAAGTGGCTTCTACTGGGTCTCATGTCATTGGAGCTAGTAAATCTGCTCTGTTTTTTAGGCTGAAGTTTAAAGGAGCTGTCCAAGGCACTGGACCTATTTTGAGCATAGGGTTCAACACCCTGAAGAGTTCTTTTACTGTTCAGAGTAAAACTTGGAGCAGAGTCACCACCCCACTGACATAGAAGTCTGCAGATGTCACTGAAATTCAGTCTCAGAAATTCATTTGAAGTACTGAGTTCACAGTTGTTCACACTCAAACCCACTCCATGTTCTGCTCCTACACCACTCGAAGCTTTCCTTCTTTCCAGCGGCATAAAACATTTAATGTGTGCAGGTCTTTCTGTTACTACAAGTAAACACCTGGGAGTCCTAAGCCCAGGCAGACCTACTGCCAGATATTAGCCTTCTGACTACTTTTCTGGTCTAGAAGATAAGATCAGATAATGAAATAAATTGCAGGGGTTTTTGGGTCACTGTAGCAGTATGTGCATTATAATCAGGATCAGAGTATGAAAAAAAACAACTTTTTTGGGATTGCACGTCTCTGAAACCAATAGCCAGTAGGACTGGTGCCTGTGCTGACTGGGGTGTCCTGGAAGCTCTAGTGCAAAATGTTTCTGAACTCTGATGAGGAGATCTGTTGAGTTGCTTGCCTAAATTGCCTCAACATGTGGAAATGATCCAAATAAAAAACAACGAATATCTACTTGGCTTCAGTGGAGAGGAAAAAGAATTTTGTTTACTTTGTACATTTGTATCTCACCTTTCCTCCAAGAAATTAAAGGGAATGTGTGTGGCTCCTTTTCCTGTTTTAATGAAGTGGTTTAAGCTCAGAGATGCTAATTACAACCACCCTTCTCCATTTGCTCATTTAACTTTTGTGGATTTGATTATCCATGGATTATTTGCTGCCGCCTCCACAGTTCCCCAATGCCATTTTAAATAGGGACCTATAAGTCTTGCCTTGCTTTTGCAGTTTTTCTGCAAGCCTCAGAGAGACTGCAAATGTGAGGAGAGGCATGTAAGTCCTTATTAAAAATGCTGTCGGGCAGCAGCGGAGGTGGTGGGAAACCTTGCCAGCTGCTTGCTTCTGCCTTGAGAAGGAAACCCCACTCCCTCAAAGGCACAACTGCTTGGCTGGCATGTTCCACACTGCAGATTCAAATGTAGTTTATACTGCACATTTGAATCTGTGGTGGATCATACTTTTTTTTGTGTTAAATATGGTTGGGGGGGTGCTAGAGATATTTGCAGTTTTTCCGCTTTTGTGGGAGTCCTGCACTCCTAACCCCTGTGAATGTGGAGGGAGACTGTAGTCCAAAATTGCTGATAAACTTTCTGCTTCAGAGTGTAGAAATAGGTCTAATGGGTTTAAATTACAGGAGAGTAAAGTTTGACTGAACATTAGAAGGACTTTCTTGACAGTGAGAGTGGTTTGGCAGTGATTGGATCTCCTTCTCTGGATATCTTCAAAAAAGAGACTGGACAGCTAGCTGGAAATCCTGCACTGAGCAGGAAGTTGGACCTGATCTCCCATAAGGCTCCAGCTCCATGATTCTATGAATAAGTGAGGATTTGAACCCAGGTTTTCTCTAGTCTTAGGCCCTTTCCGCACGAGGTGAGTGAATCTCTCTGTGCCATTACTTACCGGTTCTTCTCTCTTCGAAACAACGTGGACTTTCCCTTAAGCCCTTCTGCAGGGCTCCTCTGTTTGTTGCAGGGCGAATCGGAGCAGTGCGAGGTCCGTAGATCCGCACTGCTGAGGCTGAAAATGGCGGCTTCCTGTTTTTCTGTTCTTTTTTAAAATAATTTTATTCAAATTTCAACAGATAAAACAAACAATAATTTCTGCAATGTTGACATGTAATGTTTTTCCTTCTTCCTTTCCTTTCTGGATTACAGTTATTAATATTCCCTCTATTTGTTATGTCTTGTATTGCAATAAAATGTTAATAATCTATAATTTGTTAGTTCCTGCTATATATCTCTACTTTACTTGTTACATGATATTTCATTAACTGTTAACTGTATAATAATTGTTACCATGAAAAATGTATTACCCTCTGTCTACCCCCAACCCAAATCTGTGACAATCTTCCACTCTTTATTAATGTCCTCATCTGATTTCCCTTTCAATCTTTGTGTAAGTATATCCGCATTTCGGTTTTCCATGAAAGCTGTCCACCACTGTTCCATGCGGCTTCCTGTTTTTCGGGGGTCTGGACCAACTGCTGACACTGACCACGCTCACAGCCCGCCCTCCGCTGATCACAGGCTCGCATTGGTGCAAGCCTGCACATCTGCACAAGTGAGCAGGAATGAAATGGCGCGCTCCAGAAGATTGAAAGACTGGATTTTTCCGAACTTCACTTAGTGCGCTGGAGGACCACTTGGGGGCGTTTTGGATCGGACTAAGGTGCGGAACTAAGGTAAATAGTCCGAACCTAGTCCGATCCAAGGTGTGGACGACCTCCGTGACGGGACACCTTGGCCCGTTTTAACTTCCTCGTGCGGAAAGGGCCTCAGTCTAACACTCTGGCTGCTGGAGTGTTGGACTAGGATTGGGTGACATGAGTTCAAATCCCATTTGGTTGTAAGACAGCCAATACACAATGTAAGGCTCCAGCGTTGAATCTACATAGATATTAACTGAATTGAGACTATAGTTCAGCCTTGCTGTCCATATTCTTGCCCCATTTGTCTATAACAAGAAGTGGATGACTTATGTTTGCTGAATCAGTTTACTTCCTGATCTCAGTCTATTGACTATTGTTATCCTTATTCAGCTTTCTGCATCTTCGTCCTTGAGTGATTGCCTTAAGACTGATGTTGTGTTCAATTAACAGGTGTACGTTTAAGAAAACATAGCCATTGCTAGAATTAATGAGATATGGACAGCTTGGTTTCCACACAATCTGAATGCCAGTTTGGTTGCTTTGATTTTCCAGGGGCTGCAATCAACCGGAAGCTCAAACCTGCAGACAACTGGTAGTCAGGCAACTTATTGTTCAATATTTAACAGTGGTGTAATTCCTAACTAATTTTCTTATTGAAAGATGCAATGAATACTTTTAGCAATTTTCTTCTTGCTATGAGAAAGTCTTTAAAAAATCTATTTAGTTTACAGAGCTTGTTCACAATTTGGGGCCTATCCTGTGCAAAATTAGCATGTGGTTCTTTTGCACAGAAAATAGTATTTCCTATGCAGGAAACTGGATTTTCTCTGCAGAGAAAATGCTGTTTTCTACACAGAACAAATGCATGTGAATTTTGCATCAAATAATCTCAAACTGTGAAGTTTCTTATCAGTCCTGGGCTCTTCACATCAAGATTTCTTAGTAATCAAAAAACATGTTTTTCAATTATTTTTTGAACATTTAAAAATATACTTTTCATCTCTAATATTTAAATCACTTTCTTTTTTACTTCCAGTGCCCATACTACTTGAGGAATGATCAGAAAGGCCCTTTTAGGTATTGTTTCTGAAAGTAATTAGCGTATATACCCGGTGTTGCCCAGGATTTTATTTTCTCATAGGTAATATTTGTTAGAAAGAGTTGAGATCCTGTGTCTCTAATTCCCCAAACTGTTTTGTCCAGTACCAGTAACTTTCCCCATATTCCCCAATCCAATCTGTATTCAGAGTTATTAACGTAGAGAGGTTGGGTTCCTGAGGGAATACATTGCCCTCCTCCTTGCTGCTAGGCCTCATTTCCATAGCAACTGGCCAGGCCCAGGAGCATTCCGGCTGAGAATTCTAAAGGTCCCCCTCTAAACAGAAAACCCCAGGATTCCACAGAATCTTCTTAGGCAACCAATCAAATGAAGGTCTTCTCACTTGACACAGACAAACGAACAAACGTTGACTTTTATATATTAGTAGACAGGGAATGTGGTTTTGCTAGGGAGTCAGTAACTGAATGAGGTTGCACTGAGATCAGTGACTCAGATAGCAATGCAATATAGCAATAGCATTTATTTCTATACCGCCTATCAACTAAGCGTTATCTAAGCGATTTACAATGTATTTTTAGCTAATTGCCCCCAACAAGCTGGGTACTCATTTTACCGACCTACGAAAGGATGGAAGGCTGAGTCAACCTTGGAGCCTGGCAAGATCGAACTCACAACCTTGTGGTTACAGTACTGGCATTTAACCACTGCGCCACCAGGGCAGATAGAAGGATAGTGGGTAGACTTCTCTGAAGCTGGATGCCATGTTCATCCTTAGATGTAAAAGTAAAGTAGACTTTCCATTTTCATTGTGGACAACGTAAGCTTCCTCTGTCAGAAACTTGGGAAAACTTGTAGGTTAAAATGGTTAGTGTCATGTAAAGGGTCTTGCATTTGGTATTCTGTGATACATATTGGAGCCTGGACTACAAATCCCAGGATACACATCCAGCATGAGCACTGGGAATTGTGGTATACAAATATTCTTTTGCTATATTATGTACTTCTACCTATCTAGATGAGAGCTAGAGATCCCTCTATTGTTAACAGCAGCAACTATTCCAGCAGACGGCTGACATATTTCTATCCAGCTGGTTATTATTTTCCTCCTTCTAGTGTGGTGCTTTATGATTCTGTCCTGGGCTCAGTGTTGTTCATCATCTTTGTAAATGACTTAGATCATGGAATAGAAGTCATGCTTATGAAATTTGCAGATGACACCAAATAAGGGGGAGGGGAACAAATGCAACAGAGGACAGGATCAAACGCAAAATTACCTTGATAGATTGGAGAGCTGAGCCAAAAGTAAGACGATGAATTTAAGCAGATAGATGGAAGGTACTAAATCGAAGCCAGAAAAATGAAACGTACAGATAGAGGATAGATGACATTTGGTTTGGAAGCATTACAAGGACCTAGGGATCTTAGTAAACCACAAGCTAAATATGAGTCAACAGTGTGATGTAATGGCCAAAAAAGCCAATGTAGGTCTGGGCTGCATCAACAGGAGTATCATGTCCTGATCGAGGGAAGTAGTAGAATCACTTTATTCTGCTTTGGTCAGACCTCACTTGGAATAGAAAGTCCATTTTTGGGCACCACATTTCAAGAAGGATATCAAGAAGCTAGAGAGTATCCCAGAAAAATGCACCTGATATGATCAGAGGTCTGGAAACCAAGCATTATGAGGAGTGGCTTGGAGAGCTGGATACATTTAGCTTGGAGAAGAGAAGAGAAGAGAAGAGAAGAGAAGAGAAGAGAAGAGAAGAGAAGAAGATGACAAGGTAGCCATCTTTAAATATCTGAAGAAATGTCGTGTAGAAGATGGAGCAAATTTGTTTTCTGATACTCCAGAGACTAGAACTTGAATCAGTGAATTCAAATTAAAAAAAAAAAAGATTCCACCTAAACATGAGGAAGAACTATAAGAGCTACTGGACAGTGGAATAGACTGCCTTGGAAGATGATGGAGTTCCTTCTTTGGAGTTTTTTTAAACAGAGGTTGAATGGGCATTTTTCAGAAGTGGTTTACTTGTGTATTCTTGCATGGCAGGGTGTTGGACTAAATGGCCTTTGCAACCCCTTACAAGTCTAAAATTCTATGAGTCTCCATTCCTCATTCTTTGTGTGTCATGTCTTAAAGTTAAATTGTAAGCCTGAGGGAAAGAACCATCATGCTGCTTATCTTGTAAGTTGCTTTGGAAGCCCATTCAGCTAAAAGGCAGGGGATAAATGCTTTAAACAAATAAAAAGAAGGCATTCTTGATATGTATATGTAATCTTGATAGGCTATCAGTCTGGCCAAAAAATCAATGCAATTAATAAAGGTAAATCTAATCAGGAGAGCGCGACTATTTAGCAACATGGTTCACTGATCTTATCAATGAGAGCATCTGTCTTGGGGAAGAAAAGGAGTCGCAAAGGAAACAGTAAGCAGTGCTTACAGAGGCACAAGTGGCATTAATGGATGAGACAGATTAAAAATGAGAAGAGTACGGTTTTGGAAGACAAAATTTATGGGACAATTAGTACCATGACTGCAGTCTTCAATGTCAAGCAGTGAGACTGGGGTTGTGGAGGCAAAGCCAGTGGATGGAGGGAGTTCAGAAGGCAAAGGCCATTTCCACACTAAGCTGTTATAGTGTTATTATTCCACTTTCAACTTCTTGTGGAATTCTGGGGTTTGTAGTTTCCTGAGAGCTCTCTGGCTGAGTATTCTAAATGCACCTCCCTAAACTGCAAACCCCAGGATTCCATCGGATGTTGAAAGTGGAACAATAGCACTATAACAGTGTGGTGCGGAAATGGCCAGAGTTTCTTGCTACGAAGATAGATTGTGGGTAGGCCCATCCAGACTACTTCAAAATCTATTGGGTTACCTGTTTTCCCATTAAGCTAAATCTTCCTATGTGTCTGAGGATGTGTCTGAGATGTATATATATACGTATATATATGTGTAAATACACACACACATATCTATCTATACATACATACATACACACACACACACACGCACACACACACATGAAAACTGTAGGAGAAGTAGTGTGGAAATTTCAGATTCGGTGCGCCCAATGTGACAGTGATACCCATTGCACTCTCTCCTTTCCATTCAATCTGACAGGTTTTTGTTCTGTTTTTGGTGTGAAACTGGTGTCTGGTGTTAGTGATGGACTGGATGAAGGTGAAAAAATGAATCATAGAATCATAGAATCATAGAAATGTAGAGTTGGAAGAGACCACAAGGGCCATCCAGTCCAACCCCCTGCCATGCAGGAAAACCCTCAAAGCACTCCCGACAAGTGACCATCCAGCCTCCGCTTAAAAACCTCCAAAGAAGGAGACTCCACCACACTCTGTGGCAGCACATTCCACTGCCGGACAGCCCTGACTGTCAGGAAATTCCTCCTGAGGTTCAGGCGGAATCTCCCCTCCTGCAGCTTGCATCCATTGCTCCTTGTCCTGGTCTCAAGAGCAGGAGAAAACAAGCCCACTCCCTCCTCGACATGACATCCCTTCAAATATTTAAACATGGCTATCATGTCCCCTCTCAACCTTCTCTTCTGCAGACTAAACATACCCAGCTCTCTAAGTCTGTCCTCATAGGGCATGGCTTCCAGGCCCCTCACCATTTTGGTTGCCCTCCTCTGGACCTGCTCCAGCTTATCCATATCCTTCTTGAATTGGGGTGCCCAGAACTGGACACAGTATTCAAGATGAGGTCTAACCAATGCAGAATAGAGTGGTACCAATACCTCCCTCGATCTAGACACCATACTCCTATTGATGCAACCGAGAATTGCGTTGGCCTTCTTGGCTGCCGCATCACACTGCTGACTCATGTTCAGCTTGTGGTCTATGAAGACTCCTAGATCCCTTTCACACGTACTGTTAGCCAGCCACATGTCCCCCATCCTATATTTCTGCATACCATTTTTTCTGCCTAAGTGTAGGACCTTACATTTCTCTCTGTTGAAGTTCATTTTGTTAGCCTTGGCCCAGCTCTCCAATCTGTCCAGGTCCTTTTGAATTTTGATCCTGTCATCAGGCGTATTAGCAACCCCTCCCAATTTGGTGTCATCTGCAAATTTGATCAGCGTGCCCTCTATTCCTTCATCCAAGTCATTAATGAAGATATTGAACAGCACCGGGCCCAGGACAGAACCCTGTGGCACCCCACTAGTCACTTCTCTCCAGGATGAGAATCTGCCATTGGTGACCACCCTTTGGGTACGGTCAGTCAACCAGTTACAAATCCACCTGCCAGTAGCCCTGTCCAGCCCACATCTTACTAGCTTCTTTGCAAGAATGTCACGGGGAACTTTGTCAAAGGCCTTACTGAAATCAAGATATGCTACGTCCACAGCATTCCCTTCATCTATCAAGCAAGTAACTCTATCATAAAAAGAGATAAGATTAGTCTGGCATGACTTATTTTTGAGAAACCCATGTTGACTTTTCGTAATTACGGCATTGTTTTCTAAGTAATTAGAAACTGATTGTTTGATGATTCGCTCCAGGATCTTTCCAGGTACTGATGTCAGGCTGACTGGGCGATAATTATTTGGGTCCTCTTTTTTCCCTTCTTGAAGATGGGGACAACATTTGCCCTCCTCCAGTCTGCCGGAACTTCTCCGGTCCGCCAAGAGTTTTCAAAGATTATAGCAAGAGGTTCCGCAATGACCTCTGCTAGTTCTTTTAAAATCCTAGGATGCAATTCATCTGGCCCTGGAGACTTGAATTCATCCAGTGTGGCCAGGGATTCTTGTACTACCTCTCTATCTATTCTGTGCTGCATTTCCCCCACTTCCTCACCTGCTCCCCAACCGCCAGGTTGCGTGTTTTTATCCTTTTGGGAAAAAACTGAGGCGAAGAAGGTGTTGAGGAGTTCTGCCTTTTTTCCTCCTCCTGTTATTAATTCACCATCTTCCTTGCGCAGTGACCCTATCGTCTCCTTCTTTTTCCTTTTGCTGCGGACGTATTTAAAAAAGCCCTTTTTATTGTTTTTAATGTCTCTGGCCAGCCTAAGTTCGATCTGACCTTCTCCCTACATCTCCTGGCTACTTGCTTATAATGAAAATGAAAGCTTAATCCAAATAAAAGGTGCTCCTGCCCACTCAAAAGGCAAATCAGGAACAAGGATTCAGTTTAGCAGAGGCGGAACTCCTTGAGAGAGACAGTTCCACAGCCAAATGGTAGCAACCGCTCACTTGCATATCACAGCACTGGAAAATCCATTCCAGGTTTCATTTCAAAGATATGAGCAGCTGTCCACTGTGCTGAACCTATTTCAGGGGGCAGGGCTCAGTACCTTGGATAATTCCTTTATCATCTGGGGTAGAACCAGAAGTAGGCCCACTGTCCCACTGATGTTGCTGGCCCCACAGCTGAGGTTCTGCAGCCCACCCTGCTTGATGTATATGGGTGGGGGCTCAAGCCGCCCCCTTTTAATCCTGGTCATGGTTGGAATTTTGTTGTGTCTTTTAGAGCGTTTGTGTTTGTGATTTGAGACTGAAAATCCAAATCCAAATGATTGCCAGCATGGTTACGTGAATTAGAACCATAGTGGTCATTTGCCTGGTGCATCAAAGGTACCTTAAAGGTAGTTCTGTTAAGTGTAATTATTACCAGTGTGTTGCAGATGGTTTACAAGAAATAACAAACAGCTGCTCTCTCTTTGCAGTTGAAATAAGACAAGGTGGTGGGGACAACATTGGCTTAGTAGATTCTTTTCATAGTTGCTAGGAGACCAGCATTACTGAACTGGAAACCCAAAATACAGAAACCTTGGGAAACTATGAGGTTGTGTGGTGTGGAAAGAAAAAGTCAAGTTATCATTTGGAAAAAAAAATATGTAAGCCACAAACTATGGATCTTCTTATCATAACATATGGAATATTTCTGCAGTGCATTTCCTATATCTTCCTCAACCTGGTGTTTTTCCCATGCTGTAAACTACAATTCCCATCACCCTCAGCCAGGGTGTCATTGTCAGCTGCTGAGGGATGGTGGGAACTATAGACCAATACCTCAGGGTGGTGGTAGCAGCACCAGCTTAGGAAAGGCTGGCCTAGATATTCAAGTTATTGAGCAAAGTATATTATCTCTGCAATTCTCACAACAACACTGTAGAGGAGGCCAAGGTTATTGTCAAGTTAGACGTGAGGGGGCAAGGGAGCTGTTACAAATTACTGGGGCATGATGCTCTGGAAGAAAACTGGGGCCTGACTACGTTATGTGCGTTTTCTTCTTTGACATCTACTGCAAAATCACTGAATTTCAAAGGAAAAAAGAATGAAATAGCAATTTGAAATCCTATGTTTTTAGATTTTGAGCAAGTCCACCTGGAGCTCAACACTGCTGCTGGGTGGGCCAGGAAGGGAAGCTGGACTCCTCAGGAGTTGCTCCTGCAATTGCCAAGGAAAGTGGCCTGATCTTGGGAACAAATGTTACCCTGATTTCTGGGGTCCCTTGGGGGACGCCTCACTGTGTTCCACTTGATGGGGAATGGAATGGAAACTAGCCAGAGCACAAGCAATAGCACTGCAAGAAGCAGGGTAACCTAGCGGGGTCTTTTTACCCAGTTTTTGCGGGGTCAGGCCAAGCCAAAAACCAAACAAAAAAATGTCCAATAAATGATTTTATTAACTAAGAGAATTACGCACTTGCGCACTTACGCACTCACTCAGATGCACCCAAGAGCTTGTCAAGAAGAAAAAGAGAGGAAATCAGACAGGGGGAGCAGTAAAGGGGTGTGTTGGGGTAATACTGCACCTTGTCCTGAAGTCCGGGGTCCGAGAAGGCAGTGAAACGGTGGGGCTCAGAGCGGAGGGGGCTGAGGGGATTGATTGGCAGATGGGAAGACTGGGAGCGATCCAAAGAGGCGCTCAAAATCGGGGACTGTTTGTAGGGGAAAAAATAACTGGAGGACTAATCCTTTCCCGGGGAGAACAATGGGAGTTGCAGTGGGCACAAAACTCCACATTGGTAATTTGATGGGATTATTGGGTCTATGGACCTTTGGCTGGGTTTTGTGGTATGAGTTTTAGTCCCCGCTTGATGGGATATTTGCTCAACTTGGGGCAGACATGTTAATCCCTTCAAGCTGGCATCTCGAGGTGGAGGACCCTTTGTTTATTGTGGATTTGTTTCTCTTGAGGTTTTCCTGGGGCTACGTGATGGGAATTTTACTGGTCTGTCCTTGTTTTTGGTCTTTTGGCCATGCCTGCTTACGTGCTCCTTCAGGGAACCTCTTATGGCACACAGAACCATATTTTAATATCAAAATTGTAGACCCCGGGATAGGGTTTCTCCAGCGAAGTAACACAAAGGAGAAATGTGCTCTGACTTTCTGCTGAGTCAGACCCTCCCCGTTGACTCAAATGGCCACCCCATCTGCTTGCCCATTCTCCTTCCTTGGGCCCATTCACACTACACAAATGAACTGCTATAATTCTACTTCCATTGCCATGGCAGCAACCTGTGTAATTTGTAGTTTACTGAGTTGCTAGAGCTCTCTGGCTGAGAATTTTAAAAGTCCCTTCCCCACAATGTCTTTTCAAATGGTGGGCAAAGACCTTATTTAAACAGGTCTTCTACTTTTAACTGGTTGGGGCAGTGCAGTAGGTGTGCTGGTTATTAATGTTTAAATGTTTTCAAATTAAGGGTTTTAAGTGGCTTGTTGTTTAATGCTTTTAAAATTTTTACACTACAAATTGTTTTAGCTATGTTATTTTGACATGTTGTTTTAATGTGTAAGCTGATTTGGGTCCCATGGGGGAAAATGGAATATAAATAAAATAAATAAAACCTCCATAAAGACAAGTTTATTTTTGTCCCTGCAATAGGATCTATGTGTCCAGTGTTGCAATGGAGCGCAATGTTCATCTCATTCATGTTTAAGTGTGACTTTTCCCCGAGAAGACCCAATAGCATGAACAACATCCATCACCTTAAATAAAGCACCATTTAAAGTCAGAGAGAGCCAGCGTGGTGTAGTGTTTTTGAGTGTTGGACTATGACCCTGGAGACCAGGTTCAGTTCCCCACTTGGCCATGCCTTCTATTTTACCAAGCGTTATTGTCTTTTCTAGTGAGTAGTGTCTTCTCTTGATATGGCCGAGGTAGGACAGCCTCAGGCCCTTTCCGTACGAAGCTAGTGAATCACTTTGTGCCGTTTCTTACCGGTTCTTCTGGGCTCGAAACAACGCGGACTTTCCCTTACGTCCTTCCGCAGGGCTACTCTGTATGTTCCACGCCGATTCGGAGCAGTGCGAGTTCATAGATCCGACCTATGAGGATGAGAAAATGGCAGTTTCCTGTCGTTTGTTGGGCGGGACCAACCACTGAAGCTGACCACGCCCACAGCCCACCCTCCGCTGGTCACCAGTTCGCATTGGTGCGAATGTGCGCATCTGCACCACTGCGAAAGTACGAATGGGTGTGATCCAGAAAATTGAAAAACCGTTTTCTTCCATTTTTTAAATAGCGCGCTCGACAACCACTTGGGGGCACATTTAATCGGACTTAGGTGCGGAACGAAGGTAAGTAATCTGAACCTAGTCCACTCCAAGATGCAGACAACCTCCGTTACAAGACGCATTGGCCCGTCTTAATTTCCTCATGCGGAAAGGGCCTCGGTTTAAACATCCTGGCTTCTAGGGAGAGGTCAGGCTTGATTTGATGATGATCATATGGGACATCTCAAATCCCCTACCTTTGAGCATGAACTCTTGAGAGCAAGCATCAGCCATGCTCCCAGCAGGCCAACCTCTGAGTACATGGTACATGGTAATCAGGCCTTACCAAATTCTGGAGAGCCATCTATGGGGATCACAGCTGGTGCAATTCTCTCCTTTCTCCTCTATAGCTGTGGATTCTGGCTAAGCAACAATGTAACCTTTTCATTTTGCAGTGGCGGGCACACCATCATGAGATTTCCATGGGTTTTTGAGTTACTGCAAGATCTGAAGTCTTGTGGGAGTTGTGAGATCCTCTTGCACACAGGTGGCCTTATGTGGGCCTACCTCATGTGTCTTGACTAGTCATGAACTGGCCTGGCAAGCGGGAACAGTCTGTCCTACACTGCTCTTCAGAAAACATAGTAACCCTCAGTTAAGACCAGAAATAAAGCCGTGGGAAGGAGAGGACCCATTTTGCCCTCCTCTGCTGGTGAGAATAAGAATCACACACAAGCAGTCCATGGGGAAATTCAGTCCCCATAAAAAGAGGAGGAGATTGGAGGGTGATTCTTTCTCCCACTCCCATGCCTTTGAAACCTAAGAACACAAGAAGAACCATTATAGATCATACTGGAGGCCTATCTAGTCCAGTTGCCTGTGGGAAGCTTGCAAGAAAGGACATTTGTGCAAAATATTGATATTCAGAGGCATACTGTCCCATTTCAGGGAAATTCAAGAGAACAAGAAATGGAGAAACCAATCAGCTCAGGATCTGATGTAAAATCGAAGGCTTTCATGGGCAGAATCCATAAGTTGTTGTGGGTTTTCTGGGCTTTGAGCCTGTGTTTTAGTAGTATTTGCTCCTGACATTTCGCCTGCATCTGTGGCTGGCATCTTCAAAGGATCTAGTGGCATGAAAGTGAGACAGAATATATATATTTGTGTAGTCCCGGGTGGGAGGAAACAATACAATGGATTGCTAATGTACTTAATACACTGTTATGCATATCCCCTGACTAACAATACAATCCTGGGGAATATCCTATTTAACAATAGACCATCACACAGGCCAACTGCAACATATGCAAATTGCTTCCTCCCACCTGGGGACTGCACAAGTATATATACTCTGTCTCACTGCCATGCGACCAGATCCTCTGAAGATGCCAACCACAGATGCAGGCGAAACGTCAGGAGCAAATACTACTAGAACGTGCCCTCAAAGCCCGGAAAACCCACAACAACCTACAGCTCAGGATTATATACCAAGGATCCATAAGAGCAGAAGTTCAGCCAGTTCAGTCCAGCATTGGCATGAAAGCAGTCCAAGAAGGGTCCAGAGCCAGTTGGCAAAGTCACCAGAGAGAACAATCCAAGGTATAAGCCAAAATTCAGGAAATGAGAGCACAAAAAGAGAGAAAGCTATTGTCTTCTGACTAAGAGGTGGTCTTGGCATTGCTAATTTATAGCTAGCTGTCAATCAGCACAGCTGGTCCAGTCATCTCAGCATTTCCTTTTTAAAGCACACCAAGACATTTCCTGCTCTTTTACTGCTGTTGCTTAAGTCTCTTTTATTCAGAAGAGTACAATGGTTCTAACTCCAGTTCATCAGAGTGATCTTGGGATGATCCAAGGTCTGCTTCCAGGGCAGAGCTGCCAGTCTCCTCTGGCTCCAAGACCGGGCTGCCAGCTACCTCTGATTCTGACTGGAGCCTGTTGTCTGGGCTCTTCTGTTCTCCTTCTGCATCAGAGGAGGTCTTCTCCAGCTAGCATGTGACACATAGGACCTTTCTGGACTACGCTGCTATAGTGCTATTATTCCACTTTCAACATCCTATGGAATTCTGGGGTTTGAAGTTTAGGGAGGGGCATTTAGATTTCACAGCCAGAGAGCTCTTGGGCCTCAGTAAACTAAAAACCCCAGGATTCCACAGGAGGCTGAATGTGGAATAGTAGCACTATAATAGTGCAATGCAGAAAGGCCCATACTGCTTCTAGTGTGGAAGGCATATAACCATCCTGACTAGTAGCTATTGATGGGCCTAATCTCCATGGATTCACATAACCCCCTTTTAAACCTATAAAAACTGCACCTTATAACAGTGAATCCTCCACTGTGCACACTATGAATAAGTATGCATAATGTACCTACATATTGTTTCAAGGGTTAGGTTTGAACATTATTTTATTTTATTTCAGAACTCTATGTTGTCCCTTTTGTGTTAAGTCTCAAGGCAGTTGCAACAAACATGATGACAAAACAATACAGCATCAGAGCCAGATCAAAAACAGGATAGAGCATCAGAGGTGGATGAAAAAGAATAACAAATGAAGCCACTAGGAAAAGAAAACAACAGCCAGGAATTTGGGTTAAGTTCTGTATAAATGGATAGCTTCTTTGTAGTGTTGATCAATATTAAGTCCTTCCAGCATGGAGGGACTGCTTTGCTAATTTCATGACTAAACTACATGCTGTGTTAAATATAGGTGTCTTGTGCACCTAAGAGTACAGCCCTTTCTGAAGAAGATAAGCTGAAAATGTTTGAAATCCCAAACCTTCCCAGCCTGAGGATACTGGAAATGACTTAGGACTGCTCTCAGCCTGTCCTAACTTTGTGCTGGCATTGTGTCCTTGTTTTTGAGTTGGAAGAGGTTTGGATATGGCATAACTCAGATACTCTCTCATTCTGTCCCTTCTTCTTCCTTTTTGTTGTCTCCTCTACCAACAGATTTTAGGCAACAGAGGAATTCTGCTGGCAGATTGCTCTGTTGGCACATCTCTGAGATCAGCTGTCAGAAGATGCTTCTGCTGGCAGAAAGGAATGCCCTAAACTGACACATCTTTAGGATTGTGGACCCACGTTTAAGACACATGTTTAGGATTGTGCTGCTCATCTCATATTTTTTTTGCTCAAAAGGAAACATGCTTGGACCTAGTCTGGACAGGAAGGCCCAATAGCCCAATCCTCCCTTTCCCCATGAACCTTCCTCTGCTATTGGGACCAATTTTTTTTTCTGTCTTAGCTTCCATTGGCACAAACTAAGGAAAAATGCAGCCGCAGAAGGAACGTTGAAGCCTCTTCTGTCTACAGTTTGGGAAAGTTATCTTTTGAACTACAGTTCCTAGAATCCCTCAGCCAACAAGGAGATTCTGGTAGCTGTAATCCAAAACCTAACATCACAATGACTATTATTATTGTTATTATTTTCTATCCTTTTGCCCAATTTGGGACTGAAAGTGGCTTACAACACGTTAACACATCATTAAAAATTCAAAAGATACAAAAGTTAAAATGAATTTAAACCTTGTAAAATATATATATATATATATATATAAAAACAACAACAACAACAACAACAACAACAACAACAACAACAACTATCTTTTTCCCAATAGTGAGACTCAGGATAACAAATATAAAAGCATTGCAGGTTAAAAATGCAAATGCATCAGATACATATCTGGACAAACCGTGCCTGTTTGCATCCATGTTTGCATCCATCCTGTTTGAATTTGGAAGAAAATTTCAAGTAGCCTCAGATGCTTCAGAATGTTTTTGTTTACTTCTGCAAGACTTAGCTGCTTTATCTGTTTCATTTCACATGTGCACATTATTAGTTTTGAATAAAAAATATGCTGAGATACATTGACATGCTCTTTTTTTGGTGGTGTAGGAACTGGCAAAACCACCTCCGAGTCTTCCTTGCCTAACAAAACCCTATGAAATTCATGGGGTTGCCAGAAGTTGACAGGTGGATTGAAGGCACCCACATGTGTGAAGCTATCCTTGTTCTTTCCATGTTATTTCTGCCTCTGGTTCCAAATTTTCTGTTAAACAAATATTACCAACAATATCGCTAGTGCATTAAATGCATTAAATACCTGCATTGGATACCTCCTTTGAATTAACTCTGAAATATGTTTACTGTTAACACAATAGGCCTTGTACCAGTGCAGTTTTAAAATCTAACATTTTGCAATTGAGTAGCTAGCAGGTGCCATGGCGGTGGTGCTCCCATGTAGTGGGAATTGTAGATCTAAAAATGTCTGAACGTATGGTACTTGTGACAGCTGGATTTGTTAGAATGCCCTGGACCAGTGGTTCTCAACCTGTGGGTCCCCAGATGTTCGTGGACTTCAGCTCCCAGAAGCCCCAGCCACTACGGTCAATGCTCAGGGCTTCTGGGAGCTGAAGTCCACGAACATCTGGGGACCCACAGGTTGAGAACCACTGCCCTGGACAATAGAGGTTTTCACTCTAGATTTCCCAAGGAGTTATGGGAAGGCACTGACAGGGAATGCACTATAAAATAATACCAGCTACTACTTCTATGGGCTTATCCAGGCTGTGGGAAAAAAAAGTCTCTGGAAGTATTGAGACTTCCCAGTTCTTTTTGTTTTGATTTTCTCTGCATATTGATGGTTTTGCATCCAAACTGTTTCTTTAAATATCCTGGGGTTTTTCTCCATTCTCCCTTCCGCCTGCCTTGGATTCTTTAGTTGCTTAACTTCACACCCTCCAACTGTCCCAGTTTGGCAGGACAGTCCTGATTACCCTTCTGCCATCACACTTTCTTGGCTCCTTTTAAAATTCCCCATTTCCTCTCTCTTCCTCCCACTTCCCCCCTTTGTCCTTGGCTTACTTCAGTCACTGCAAACTAAGTTCAAAGGGCAAAAGTAGTTTGTGTCGGTTCACTTGAGCGGGGAAGATGAGAGGAGGGGGCATAATCTTGCCCTTCCCAGTAGGCTCCAGCAAAAACAAACTGCAGTAGCTTCTCTTAGTTTGTATGTCCTCCTTCATTGATGACTTTTGCCATCTTGACCTCACTCTGATGTTGCTTGGCCCCATATCTCCCTGTTTTTATCTGAAATGTTGGAAGGGATGCCATTTTTTAGCCCTCTCTCTGTCTCTCTTTGGCCATTTCCTCACTAGACTGTTATAATGCTATTATTACACTTTCAACATCCTATGGAATCCTGGGGTTTGCAGTTTAGGGAGGGACCTTTGAGATCCCATAGGATGTTGAAAGTGGAATAATAGCATTATAAGAATCCAGTGTAGAAATGGCTCTCTCTCTCTTTTGGAAAATAACTGTTTGTTAATGTTCTTATTTCTTTAGCCCAGAACAAGAAAACCATTTCTTCTCAACAGCAAGGGTGGGGAAACGGGCAGTCCCAATTCCATTAGACTATAATCAATTAATTAATTAATACTGATCAGAAGCTCCTTATCCCCTCTCTATAGGCTGCCTCTGCCACTTTCCAGGAAAATTGACGCAAAGTGTATTTCAAAGTACAAGGAAGCAGTTCTGAGCCCGCGTGTGTTAGTTTGGGTGTGGGAAGATAAGAAATGTCTTTTCCCCAGACTTCTGCCACTACAAGACTTCCTTTACACCTTTCTGTGCGCATTTGTACAAAGCAGTTCATGCGAAGGACACACACACTCCCAGTGTCCATGGTAATCGCACTGTGAAACTGAAGCAAGACGGGAAAATCGGTTTCTTTCATCTTTGTTTACCCATAAATATAGGTATGTGGTACAGTTATGAAGATGGCCTTGAAATCAAAGTCTGTTCACATTGATGGCTTAGATTCCTTCTCCCTCCTTTCTCCCCTCACTCCACCAGTGCCCTCACCCCATTTAATTTTTCCAAAAGGTTATGTTTCTGATGTGGCCTCCTGTTAATCTGTTATGTTTTAAATGTAACAACATGTAAGCAAGCGAAGGCAATTAAAGCCTGGGGTAATGATCAACTCCGGGAAATGATTGGCAGGGATTTAAAAGAGCAATTGCTTCAGAACTAGCTGTACAACCCTGAATGTTAAATACAGGAAGGACTTTGAAATCAGGTAGAAAAAAACAACAGGAACAACAGACAAACACATGAGTTTATGTGTATTTTCCTTCTTCAGAAAGGAAATATATCAGAAGAAATACATTTCTTTCTCAGCCAGGTGAGGCTGTTCAGAACGATTGCTCTCTCTCTCTCTCTCTCTCTCTCTCTCTCTCTCTCTCTCTTTCTCCCTCACACACACACACACACACACACACACACAAATGTTAGCAAAAATCTTCTAGCTTTAAGAGCTGATGGTTTGATATCTCTTCATTTTTGGTAGTCATGGCAATAACAAGCTGCATGCCACTTTGTCAGTGACAAATTTATTTGCAGCTGCTTTCGAGAAGTGGATAGTCTAGATCAGGGCAGAAATTGTGCAGCTGTCCAGATGGTGATGGATTGCAATTTCCAGCAGCCCCAGTTAGCATAGTCATTGGGGAAGAATGCTGATAGTTGCAGTCCATCACCAGTGGGAGGGATGCACCGTTTTCCTCTGTAGGCAGAGATGAGGGAGGCTTTTCAGAAATGTTCCGGTGTACCAGAGCGTGCAACACTTTTGGGTTTTTCGAAACAAAGCAAAACAACAAACCCAGCACAAATGCTACAACACAAGAGGGAGGAAAGTGCAGGCTGAATTTATTTGATTTCATTGTTTCATAGAGGGAAAAATTTCCAAGGAAATCAACGTTCAGGTTTGGGACCGGTTTGTGATGCTGACCGAAGACCAGGTTTGTGCCTTTGCACTCCCCACCCCCGTGTTCTTCCACCCACTTTTAGATCCAGTTCTTCATTCATCTGGTGATTGGAAGGGTGTTGCAATAACAGACCCAGTCATTTCCTTCTTCAAAGATATCAGTGTACTGAGCCCTGAGGAAAACCAACCTTTTATGAATTTGGGATATTGGATATTGGGACTGGAGTGGAAGAACTCCATAACTTTAATTCCAGGCAGATCATTTTTGGGAGAGAGTACCACACTACTATTTTCAGGCCATCCTTGGCCCTGATGTACATGTGTGTGTGTGTGTGTGTGTGTGTGCGCCTACATGTGCGTGCCTTCAAGCAGCCAGCCAACACCATGAATTTCATAGGGTTTTCTTAGGCAAAGAATACTCAGAGAGGGTTTTGCCAGTTCATTCCTCTGAAATAATGGCCATTTCCACTCTACACTCTTATAGTGCTGCTATTCCACCTTCTATATCCTGTGGACTCCTGGGATTTGTAGTTTACTGAGGCCAAAGAGCTCTCTGGCTGAGAATTCTAAATGCCCTTCCTTAAACTGCAAATCCCAGAATTCCATAGGATGTTGAAAGTGGAATAATAACACTATAACAGTGTAATGTGGAAATGGCCATAGCTTACAGCACCAACTAGTCATTGGTCTCCCATCCCAGTACTAACCACGGGTGAGTCTGCTTAGCTTCTAAGACCAGATGGGATCTGCCTTTAGGGTATTTAGGATGTCACTTCTAACATCACTAACCCTGACCCCGATATCCAACCAATCCATCAGATCTCTTAGCATGGGACAACAGCGACTGTTGTTCTTAATTGCCCTATCAACTGTTGGATATTTTTCAGAGGCACAGCAAACGGTTTTGTTGAAAAAAGACAGGATAATGGGAGCAGAGGCCAGGTGTTCTTAATCTGCTGCTCTTTCTTCCAGTGGTCCAGTTGCAATCTCCCAATGTCCTTCAAACTGCTTTGTTGAAAACTTGGTGGCCAACCCTGCCTGATACACTCCTGGCCCCAGAGAGATGAAGGTCGTGGGATGGTACGGACAGCTGTTCTCAATTAGTCTATACACTCCTGGAAGACAGCAGGTTGAAATATGGCAAAAGGCAGAATTGGGAAGAACAATATTCTGTAGGTGAGACCAGGCTTTCTTAGGGCTTGCGCACACTACACAATTGCAACATTATGATTCCACTTTAATCGCCATGGTTCTATCCTGAGGAATCCCAGGGCTTGCAGTTTAAGGAAGGAGCATTTAGAATTCTCAAACCAGAGAGCTCTGGTCAGACTATAAAGCCCAGGATTCCATAGGCTATTGTCATGACAGTTAAAGTGAAATCATAGTGCTATAATGGTACAGTGTGATTAACACCTTAATCTGCTTCTCTTTGTTGTGATGGTCTATCTACTATCCCTCACTGTCCTTCCACTTAGTTTTGTCAATGATTTTGTTCTGCTGGGCTTAGCTGAACTGGGGAGTGGCTGTGTGTTTGCCTGGTTTTACTAGCTCTCCAACATGATGCCCACTGGATGTGTGGGACTACAGACCCCACCATCATGTGCCAATATGCCAGTTGCACATGCCAGCTGAGTCGATGGGAGTCTAAAGGGCACTGTGTTGGGAAAAGAAACACAAGATCAAGGTAGGCAAATCAGACTCCCCAAAGACCACTGAAGCCTTCTGTGGCACCATTTTCTTGCACAAAAATGGATTTTTGTAGTTCACAAATATATAGCTTCCTCTCCGAAAACTGTTTTTATGTGAAAACCAAGCTTTGGGAGGAGTGAAAGTTTTGCAACGGACTCCCCAAAATGCATAGGAAAGAAAAGCACTAACTCTCTCTTAACCTCACCCAGTGGGCAAAAACTTCTGAAATAATTTATGCTTGCATGTGAGATGGGAATAAGTGAAGATTTATATACCTACTGCTTTTCCTGATTTGTTTTCTGCAGAGCACATATTAACAAATTTGGACTATCATTCAACAGAATTTCCCAGCCAGCATGGGCACTAGCTGTGGTGGCTGGCAGATTCTGGAAGTTCTAGTCCAAAATGTAGTATTACAAGCTCTGGTATTTGGTTGAACAATGAATTCACTAGAGACTGAAGAGGTTCAGAAATTCACATGGTGAGTATAAGTTGTCTCTGGTGTTTGGTTATACAATGAGTTCATTAGAGATTAAGATGTTCAGAAATGCATATAGAGAGCACAAGAATGTGTGGTATTTTGTTGGACAGTGAGTTCATTAGAGAATGGAGGCATTAAAAATGCATATGATCAGCATAAGTAGAGTCAGGAGCACATCAGCTGTGCCTGGCAACTACTGTTCTATCAGCTATAGTGCTATGTCAGAATCTCCCAGAGGCAGTAAAGTGCTTTCTATAGCTGAAATCTAGCTCTCGCTTTCTGCTCCCACCTAGCTCAGTCTGTCCCAAACAAAGCAGTTTCTCTATCCCAGTCTCCTCCAACCTGCTTCTTTTCTTTTTCTGTTAATACCATTTATTTATAGAATCATAGAGCTGGAAGAAACCACAAGGATCATCCAGTCCAGCCCCATTCTGCTATGCAGAAACACACAATCAAAGTACTCCCAGTAGGTGGCCATCCAGCCTCTGTTTAAAAACCTCCAAAGAATGAGACTCCCAACAGACCCCGAGGCAGCGTGTTCCACTGTCAAACTGCTCTTACTGTCAGGGTTTTTCCTATCTATTTCCTATTTATCCCACCTTCCCCCCAGATATGCCATTACTTTACCTCATCCAGGGCCCCTTTCACAGTTATAGCTTATATTCTGCTTTAACTGTCATAGCAACATCCTAAGGAATCCTAGGATGTCCAGTATAGGAAGGGTGTTTTAGAATTCTCAGCCAGAGAGCTCTAGTGCTTCCCCAGGCTACAAACCACTGGATTCCATACAATGTGGCCGTGCCAGTTAAAGTGGAATCATAGTGCTATAACTTTACAGTGTGAAAAGGGGTTAGGAGAAACACAAGTGTGCCATTTCTCCCCTTCAGCACTGAGGAAGAAGACTGGGCTCTTTGATTATAGCAGTACACCCACTACCTATCCTGAGTCATTAGACCATGATCTGTGGTTGACCATAACAGTATTTAGTTTGGTGCTCCATGAGAAAGCTGAGAATATAAAAAGAGCAAAGGAATATCAGGATTATCTAGTCCAAAATTACTATGGTGGCCAATTGGGTACCCCAGTGGAAAGTCCACAAAAAAGGCTTGGAGAGAAGAGTACTCTTCTACTTGTTTTCAAACTGAGCTGCAGAGGCCTCTGGCCTCTAGTCCCATAGGAGGTTAGTTGTCATGTTGCTGTTGCTGTCATCAAATGGACTCTGGATTATGGTGACTCTATCATTGGGTCTTCCTGGCAAGATTGAATCAGAGGAGGTTTGCCATTGCCTTCCTTCTAAGTTGAGACAATGTGACTTGGTCAAGATTGCCTAGTGGGTTTCCATGGCTGAACAGGGATTTGAGTCTTGGGCTCAGTCGTGCTCCAACACTCAGATCACTGGATCTTAAAAAAGATTCATTCAGAGGAATTTTGCCAGTGCCTTCCTCTAAGGCTGAGACAGTGTGACTTGGTTAAGGTCACCCAAGAGGTTTCTATGGCTGAATGGGGATGTGAACCCTGATCTCCCAGAGTCCTAGTCCAACATTTAAACCACTACACTATATTGGCAGCATAGTATAGTGTGTTGTGTTGATGTTGTATGCCTTCAAGTTGTTCAGGTCTTATAGCAACCCTACAGAAACCTATCATGGGGTTTTCTGGGGCTGAGAGTGTGTGACTCCCCCAAGGTTACCCAGGGTTTCCATGGCTGAGTGGGGAATTGAACCCTGATCTCCAGTGTCATAGCCAAACACTCAAACCACTATACCATGCTGCCTCTCCAAGTATGGTCCTTATAGTATATAGTTTCCTTTTAACACTCAAACTGCTATACCATGCCAGCTCCCATTAGTTATCCTGACTAGTAGCCATTGACAGTCTTATGAATTTGTTTGATCCTCTTTTAATGCTGTCCAAATTGGCAGACGTGGCTACTTCCTGTAGCTCCACATTCCACAGAAGGCATAGTAGAACTTGGGATTCAATCTAACCCATGCGATTGCAAAATTTTTCTCTGGATGGCTCCAGCATGTGTTTTCATACAGAAGTCTATTTCAGTAATGGGCACAGGTGGCAGAGTTGTGCTGCTGAGCTGTGATTCTATTAATACACCTTTCTTTTCCACAGCATGGCATCACATCTGCACGATTCCATTCCATGATCTTGCTTGCCTTTTTGTGTGTGTCCTGCTGTGTGCATTGAAAAAGAAAAGAAAAGCTATGGGGCGAAAAAAAACCCCTATATTGTACAAATATTGCTCAACACTCCTGACAGTGCCTCTTTTATGCTTATTCAAACATTCATAGTGTTCCTCTTTTCCTATGCTACCATGCTATTTCTCTTTTCCTATAGGAGAGTTCCCCAGTTGTTCTCTAGTTCTTCAAAGACATTGCAGTGTATGGAATCTAAGACAGACATGCAATTCCAGATGGATCCTGCCAATAGCTTATTTGCTAGACTATAACTCCCAGAATCCCCAGTCCAGCCTGCTATCCCCAAGTAGTATATCCCAACCTAATGTATAGCAGTACTAAAAGTGCCAATGCCATAAGCCATGCTGGATAAAGAAGGGAGTTGTAGTCCAACGCAGCTGGAGAGCACAGATGGAGAATCATGACCAGCAGAAAGAGATATATGTGAGGGGTATTTAAGCACACAGCTAAAGAGTGTCCTCCGTTAATTCTCCCCTAATTGTATAGTTCTCCTCATAACTTAACTGGGCAGCTGTTGGTAAGGCAATGGAACCACTTTGTGGCCATTTCTGCACTATACTGTTATAATGCTATTATTCCACTTTTAACATCCTATGGAATCCTGAGGTTTGCAGTTTAAGGAGGGGCATTTAGAATTCTCAGCCAGAGAGCTCTTTGGCCTCAGTAAACTACAAACCCCAGGATTCCACAGAATGTTGAAAGTAGAATAATAGCACTATAACAGTCTGGTGCGGAAATGGCCTGTTTTTCAGTCTCACCTTCAAAGAAACTTTCCAAGGTGCTGAACTTACAAGATAGGCATGTCGTATGCAGCAAAGAGGAGGATTGAATCTCAGAGACAGTATTTTCCGTATGATCCTGTGATAGATTCCTAGCTGTGGAGCAATTTGCAGGACTTGGAAAAAGTTAGCAAGAGCTTGTGGGGAAGGTGTTAGGTTGCATGTCAGTGCAGTGATAACTCTGCTCCAGTCTGAAATCAAATTTAGGCAACCTATTCAAGGTGCTGAGCCCTATCTTGCACATAAGTCAAGTAGTTTGGATAGTTCTCTTAAAATTCCAGCTAAAACCTGGAGCAAATTCACTGCCCCATTGATAACTTGAAAATGTTACTGGTTTTTGAACTACAGCCTCCAGAATCCCTTAGCCAGCATGTCCAATGGTGATACTAACAAAAATTCTGGGAATTATGGTCCACAAAGTAACTTTTCCAAGCACTGCAAGTTTGCCTAGAAGACTTTCTAGGCACCTAACTTGGCCATTTTTAGTGACTGCATCATTCTGCCCCCACTGCTTTGAAAGGTAATATGCTAATATGGTCCTGAATGACTTGTTTCATACTCTGTTGTTTCCACGGATTTCTCCTCCCACCATGAAATATGTTGTCCATTTAAGAAGGGCAGCTCTCTCTTTCCTCACAGTGGCATTGTTGTGTGTGTATGTATCTGTCCCCCCACTTGCTCCCAGATCTCTCCCTTTGCTGAGCCACAGATCATAATTGGTTATTGATGGCCTATTTGTATGCTAATGTCGCTCAATAAAAACAGCAACGGGTGTAATTAACACTCTTGCTGTACCTAAATGTAAGGGATGCTCTGAAAGGTCAACAGTTTTCATACTATAAATTGTTAAATAATAGGGAAACATGGGGACAAGCTTATGAAGTGGAGTAGTGCTCTCTTTTTATCTATCAAGGCTGAATATAATTTTCACACTGTGTTTTCCTTGCAACCTTGACATTTCTGTGTCTTGTTACATGGAGGTTCTCATAACTGTTGAGTTCTGCAACTTAGCATGGAAAACATTATTGTTACCCCAAAATGTGGGTGACTCAGAGGTCTACTTGTGAAGCCAGTATCTCTGTTCAAAGGCGGGGAATTAATTAGCCCAAATTAGGACACCTGTGGTAGGAGGGGTAACCTAAGAAGATCTTTCCACCAATGTTTACAGAGTCTTGAAGGAAAGAAGCAGCCAGAGATTCCAAAATAAACTAAAAATGTGTTTTATTGAGGGGAATTCACTCATGCATACACACAAGATATAAACAGTCACACATTCACACAAGAGCTAAGCAAAGGATACAGGGAGGAAAAATTATGAATAGCGAGGCTGAGGATTTAGGGTTATAGTGACCAATTCAGAAGAGTAGTGAAGAAGCAGCAATGTGGCTTAGACTTTTGTGTCTAAGGGCAGAACACAACCAGGAATCAAAGTGGCAGAATGATGTCCAGCAACTAGTGAACTGCAAGCTAGTTGCTCAAAATTGGGATTTTTTATACCGTATTTCCCTCCTTGAAGGCGTGTGAATTAATTGTTTTCTGATAGAGTAAACCAAAAGAGTCTGGAATGGACTGATTGTTTCAATGTCGTGGTTGGGTAAGATGACTGAGGAAGGCTTTGGTAGGAAATGCACACAGCAGAGGTGCTTGCCTGCTGCGTCTGGGCTTGATTATTGTTTTCTGTGGGCAGTTGAGAGGATTTAGCTTACAGCCATTAAGTCAGGCTTTCCCAGCTAATCCAGCTAATCCACAGTGAATTTATGACCTGGTCATACTGAGCTCACCCCTGACTTACTCTTGGCCAGCATCCCTTCTCCACATGGTCTTCCAGCCATAAATGTATATAACTTAATTTCATGCCAATCAATGTTTGCCAATTAGATCATATCAAAGCATGGGGGTGTATGGCTGCTAACTTGATTGTATTTCAATGACAGTTAGCTTAAGTGCTTAATAGCTGTAGGCTCAGGGCCAGCCCAAGATAATTTGTTGCCTGAGGCAAAGGAGAAAACAATGCTTCTCCCATTCCATGAATCAGGCAAAAATAAATTTACTTTCACCTCCATGCTGGTGTCTGGACAGCATCCTCACCAGAATAGCCTAGTACAGTAGTTTAAAGGATGCAGGATGGTCCTTGTGGCACACATAGCTCTGTCCCACAAGAGAAGGCAATGGCCACGGGCTTAATATGGCTCTCAGCATTTAATTTTTCTTCTTTCTTTTTTAAAAGATGGATCTCAGCAGCTGCTACCTGAGGTGATTATTCTTCTTGGCAATTAAAGTACCAGCACTGTAGCAAGGAACTTGAACCAGTGGGGATAGGTGGGTGGGAATAGACAGACTCTGGTGTTTTCCCTCTATGTGTACATACCCTCCAACATTTCAGGGAAGAAAACTGGGACACATGTGGCCAAGTAACATCAGAGCATGGTCAAGATGGAAAAAAATTATAAACGAGGAAGAACACACAAGATAGGAGAGCCTGCAGCACTTTGCTTTTGCCTGAGTCTACAAGGAAGGGCAAGATTCCACCCCATCCTTTCCCTCGTGCTGAGTTATTTGATTGCAAACTACTTTTGCATTTTGAACTCAGTTTGCAGCAGCTGAAGTAAGCTGAGGACAAAGAGGGAAAGTGGGAGGAGGAGAGAAAAACAGGGACAGTTCAAAAGCAGGTGAGGAAATGCAATGACGGAGGATTAATTGGGACTGTTCCTGTAAAATTGGGACAGTTGAAGTATATGAAGTAGGAAAGCTTCTTTTCTGGCCTGTATCACCCGGAAGCACTAACTGTAATGGGTAAGGAATTCAGGAAATTGTAGGCCTCAATCTTATTGTCAGTCTCCACTAGAGTAGATCCATTATAGAAGTGGGATTTACCTACATTTTGACTCATTGTCCAGCAATTCACTTCAGTAAGGGCTTTTCTGCACTACACTGTTACAGTGCTATTATTCCACTTTCAGTATCCTGTTGAATCCTGGGGTTTGCAGCTAGAGAGGAGCATTTAGAATTCTCAGCCATAGAACTCTGGCCTCAGGAAACGACAAACCCCAGAATTCTACAGAACGTTGAAAGTGGGATAATAGCACTATAAGAGTGTGGTGCGGAAAGGCCCTCAGTTTGCTCTTGTTGGGACTAGCCAATAGGATTCAGGGAGTTGTCTGTAAGATTAATTTTTCCAAGTTCTGCTTCCCAAACATTAGCTTCTTCATCTTCTGTTCCCAAACCACCTAGGACCTCTCAGCGCTCCAGTCCTCAGGTGCCCTGTCCTGGTAGCCCTTTACAGCCAAGAGTATAAGCCTCCCCTGTCTCCCTAGGCCCTGTCTGGGTTTTTCCCCCCACCGAGCCAAAGTGGCTTTTCACTCATTTCACACAAGCCCAGCTGTTTGCCGACATTTTTATGAGGCTTCCCCTCTGCACTCGAGTGCCTCGGTCTTTCCTTTCCCACAGAACAACCTAAAATGCCAAAGGTATCGATGGCACATTTGTAGATGTGAGTGAGCCTCTGTAGACCGTCTGTTCCATAAATGACTTCCTTTCATAAGAAACTATTTTTACACATCCATCTTCTGATCCCTTCGAGCATTTGATCTCTCTTCAGCAGTTCATGTAGAAACATACATATTTGCATCAACCTTGAGTTTGGCCCCTTCAGCTCCGGTTTTGATCTGATGTTCATCATGGCATAATGATTCTGGAACAAAGCACTCTCTAATGGAATTTCAGGTTCAATCAAATAAATAAACACCAATCCAAATACACGAATCTTGTACTTTTTCTAATTTTCTTTGCCTGCCATATAAATGTGCAATGTCACCTGTGTTTGATTAAAGTCAGCCCTCCACATTTGTGGATTTCACTTTTGTGGAGTTGATTATTCACAGATTATTTGCTGTCCCCTCTGCCGCCTCCCTATGCCATTTTTTTTATAGGGACCGGAAGCCTTGTGAGACTGAGAAACTGCGAACGAGGCTTATAAGTCTCTATTAGAAATGTTGCGGGGCACAGTGGGGGTGACCATAAGCCCCACCAGCCCCCCACTTCTGCCTTGGGAAGGAACCCTGATGCCTCAGAGGAATCCATGGTGGGTTGAATATGGTCATCATACTTTTTTTTGTGTGTGTTAAATATGGTTTAGGAGGGCCTAGAGTTGTTAACAGTTTTTCTACTTTCACGGGGGTCCTATGCCCCTAACCCTAGAGCAGTGTTTCTCAACTTGTGGGTCCCCAGATGTTTTTGGACTTCAGCTCCCAGAAGCCCTGAGCATTGACCATAGTGGCTGGGGCTTCTGGGAGCTGAAGTCCACAAACATCTGGGGACCCACAGGTTGAGAACCACTGCCCTAGAGAATGTGGAGGGATGACTGTAACTGAGACTTGATTTCCTGGAATTCTCTACTGACTGACTACTTAAGTATCCAATGAGAGATAAGCATTTTCTGTGGAACACTGAGCTCTTGGATAGCTTTGCCAGAAGAACCCTAGGGCTAATGGGGCCAGCCCTATCATAAGGCAAAATGAGACCTCTGCCTCAGGCAGCACATTCTTGGTGTCATGAAAGGGGAACAAATTATTCATTAAATAGTTTCCAATGATTGTATTTTTACCGCCATGGAATTGGAGAGGGGCTTATAAAATGTGCCAGAACAACTTGGCTATGTTTAAGGACAATGTCTCTAGGTCCTCAAGGGGAAAGGGAAGAATTTCAGAATGAAAGCATTTCCTTGAAAAGCATATTTTCTTCACTTGTTGGAATTGGTGTTTTTGCTTGAATGGCATGATCTGTGCAATTGTGGCTGATGTTTACTGTATCATGCTTAATGACATCATTACGGGCTGTTCCGTATAATGATGCATTATAGCATCATCCTTTTAACGTCACTGGGGCCTGCCCCCATGACATGACAAGGGGTGTCAGGTTGAAATCTCAGGACTTGGGACAGTCAGGTAACCCTAATGTACATTGATATGGAGGGTGCCATTTGCTCCTCTACTTCAGGTGTCAAAATGTCACCCCTGACTCCTTATGCAGGCTTATGAAGGAGTAAATATCAAAAAGTCAATGGAACTTATTTTTGAATGAACAGGCTTGGGATTACGCTGCAAGACAACTGGTGGGTGATGGTGGTGGTAGGATGAACAGCCAGCTTTGAATCATGCAAGGAAGAAAATTAGCTTGCTTTGCATATATTTATGCAATTTTTCCTAGATGTGGCAGGCAAGAGAAATACAGAGCACCTTAGCTCCACCTGGGATTATTGGAAATCCTATCAAGACGCTTCTTGACTTTAGATAAATGCAGAGTTTGATTTGGAATTGAATTTGATGTAGTGTTCATTACTTGAAGTATTTCGCCTTTTTAAATATATGTGTGTGTGTGTGTGTGTGTGTGTGTGTGTATAAAGAATTATTCAGATTCTTTGGGTTTTGAATTCCACCTCCAATACCAAATTCTGTTTTTTTTTTAAATGTTCTTTTTAGAATCATAGGAGATTCACAACTCTAATAAAGTCTGGTGCACACTCAGCATTGCAGTAATACGTCTCATCCCTCCATCCCTCCATCCGTCCATGCTTGCCTCAGTTCCAAGAGCTAGGTAATCAATATACCCACTTTACAGAGAGCAAATTGAGACTTGTACCTTGTCAAACAGGTTGTCCCTCTTATGCTGACAATTTGTAGAACATACTTGGGTTGTATCTTTTAGCATAACAACTGTTAAATCTCTTTCGGAATATAATCTTAGTGTGCATGTGGTGGAGTGCAAACCTAATACATTCCTGGCCAAGGAGGATACAACAGGAGGCCTTGCAGCTCTGCAATCCACAGAACCACACTGGCTCTCACCTTGGGTTTAGTTATGAGTGTCACCGTGTGCAACCACAAGGTAGGCTTGCATGGAATAACTGGGTCTGCTTAAAATGAATTGCAATTCATCTGCACACCCAAGCACTGAAAGGTGGCATTTATCTTGCTAAGCTTCTCATTCATTGCTGGGCTATGCATGTCATCAGTCATGCAGCCCATGTGTACAATACATGTAGATAAATATTTATTATACATCATGTTTTTGACAATATAATATGCTCCACAATTTCTCTTTAAAAGAGTTACAAGAGTCCGTCATGGGATGATGTCTGACCTGAACATACAGACAATTCTACTTCATAATTACAGCATTTGCTAGGGGCAATTAGCATTACAAATATGGACATCTGAATATATCATATAGACCAAGCTGTTAGTCTGTGTAGTATTGCCTGTACTTATGGGCTGTAACTCTCCAAAATGTGACATTATAAACTGGAAACAGAAAATGGCTTTTTCTGTATGCAAAACTTGTCTGCTAGTACTGAGCCATAGACCCAATAAAATGAATGTGATTGAGGTTCTTTCCATCACTTGGTAGAAAGAAAGCTGGGTTACCAAGTGGCCAAATACATACTTTGATAAGTTAATGCCAGCCCCATAGTTGTCAGTGTACCCACCCACTGATAGCTTGGCTGCTGTTGTATTTGCCTCTGGAATATTAAATCAGCTGTACTCTGGCTTTGCAAGGCTCAAAATTTTCTGTGGCCATTAGGGTTGCCAGACTGAGAACTTATCCTCTTCCTATCACCTTTCTTCACTGTTCAGTTTTCACAACCACACATAGAAGCCAGAAATACAACAGCAAAGACAATATTGGCTCTGGTATTCAATGACATATCTTTATCTCATCTAGTTCCTTCATCACTGCCCTTCCAAATCCTAAGTCTTTGTCTGATTTCTTTCTTCCAGCCTCCATTCTGGTTTATGACTGAGCCAAGGTATAGAAAATGCTTAAGGATTTCAATATCTTCATTGTCTACTTTAGAGCTGATGCAAGTCATCTGTGGTGGTGGTGGGGACTTTTCATTTTCCCACTAAACCTAATTGAGCCTGCTCACTTTCACATAATCGTGTAGGGATGGCGGGGTGAAGGGGGTGGTGCACCCTGGGCAGCATTTTTTTGGGGTGCCACTGCTCCTAGCCTGCCTCCTCGTGCACCATAGCCACACCCCACACCATAGCTCCTCTCTTGTGCACTGTAGCCACCCCCTCCCATGCTGTAGCCATGCGCCATAGGCCCACCCACCCATGCCGTAGCCACACCCTCAAGCCTCTGCCCCCCACCCCTCCTCCACTCGCTCCAAGCTATGCCACTGCTTTCACAGGAGATTGACATCATCGTTTACATGACAGATCATCGTTCTTAATGTGATTTGTTTGTTCACAGTAGAAGAAAGTTCCATGTTTAAAATGGATGTTCCTAGTACAAGGTGTATAGGGGAATAAATTAAAAGTCTAGCCTGCCCATTCATTTTCCTCAGACACTCAAAAAATGGCACAATATGATATGAAAAGGACAGAAACTGTAACAAGTAAAGATTGGCTGAACATAGACAATAAAGTCAGCAATATTCTATACAAGATTGACTGATTAGCTTCATAAACTTTATCATCTTCCAGCTAAATGGCTTTATATTTAATTTATTATCTGGGGCAGAGAAAAGGGCAAAAAGCCAGGACACTCTTCTCTCTTCTTCTTATAGAAGCTTCGCATTACCTATGAATCAATACTTATTTGTTTTTACATTTTTAGTGATAATTCAAGATGGGATGGGGCTTCCTTGGTCATGATATCAGATGACCATTCTGCCTTTGTTTTGATCAAATGGCTTGTGGCTTCCATGCCAGTGGGATACTGAATCTGCTTCTGGTTTTAGTCTGAATTTCAAAGGTCACTCAATGTGCTGGACCTATTTTATGCAGAGGGTTCCCCACTGCCTACTGCCATTGGCACCACCAGCTTGTTACTAAAAATGACCAACATCCAGCTTGCTAATAAAAATGGCTGATATTTTCCTCCAGGGTTGGTTGAACACCTGATTCTAGCTGTCCATCTCACTTTAGCATTAGGGAATGGATTTTCCCAGTTACAGTGTAATGTTATGAACTATTCTTAGTATAATTCAAAGCATTTTTATGATGCTTTAGTCTGCAGCAGGCAAGAATCACTGGCTTTACAAAAGACCTGCTCTGAATGGAGATGATAAGTAATGTCTTCTCTGCATAGATGATCAGAACTGTCTCCATTTTTGGAATGTGCTTAGTGATGTTGCCATAAGGGATGTCATGATGAGGTCCTGCACTTTAGAACTTACAACTACATCATACCAAGAGATTTGATTTGATTTGATTTTTGCTTGTGCATTTTACTTCTGTTTTATTGCAAAATATAAAATAGCACTAAAAGGAACAGAAGTTACTTTCAATATTGTAGCAAACTTTTGGATCCAGCCCCCAGACCAGAACAATTTTCTGATTTTGATTATGAATGCTACTGGTATTTTTTTCTTCCAATATTCATTCTGATTTTCCACAAGAATTGCAATAAATTTCAGATTCGGAGTATATGAGAAGCCTTCCTTCCATCCTTCCCTCTTTCCTCTCTCTTTACCCCCCCCCACTCAACCTAATTTTATCAGTTTTGTTTATTGCAAACAAATGAAAGATTGCTTTTGTAAAAACATCCATTGCTCTTCTTTATCAGAGTTCTGTGGTTGCATTGGTCCCAGGAGGCTGAGGCCTCTTCGTTCATTACAATTTTATCCATGTGGCTGAGCCAGCTGATGAACATGGAGTAGCAAGGGGCTCCTTCCTCGTATATTGAAATCTTGAAACTTGCATGACCTTCGGCATACAGAACTGGAGAATAAGATTGCATGCTTTGCAATTGGCCAGGGAGTCTATATAAAGCCAATTTCAGAGCAAGTGGAGTAACCAAAAGGATGATCAAAGATGCATTTAAGAGGCAGCCAAAAGTGTAATCTTTTTACATGACCAATATACTAAAGTTTAAAAGAGTTTATCTGTTTGTCTGCTACACTGTACAAATCCACGTGCTTAATCACAGAGCTACCAAACTTGTATTCTACATAGTATTCTATAATTCTATGATTTAATGGTATCAGCATGAATACCCTTGTTAGGTTTTGGACTCAATTGGTCAACTGCTTGTCTAACTCCCGGACAAACACCTGGGATTGTTTTTTTAACTTTAGAATGCGTTTTGGGTCAGACAGACAAACTTCTATGTTGGGGATTAGAGGAATGGTAATTGTTGGTTTTCTTCCATTTTGCCTAGAACTTTGTAGGAAACAAATTATATGGATTATATCCTGTTGTTCACTGCCATCAAACCAATTTCAACCTATGGTGGCCCTGTGAATAAGAGATCTCCAAACCACTCTATCATCAACCTTCCTGCTCAGATTCAGGGGTGTATCTTCCTTGATTGAGTCTATCCATTTGTAAAGTGGTCTTCCTCTTTTCCTACCATCTTCTACACGACCAAGCATTATTGTCTTTTCTAGTGAGTCAGGTCTTCTCCTGATATGGCCAAAGTACGACAGCCTCAGTTTAGTCACCTTGACTTCTAGGGAGAGTTCAGGCTTGATTTGTTCCAGGGCCCAAGATTATCGCTCTTACCACTCAAAATGTTTCATTTGGATTACAAGTGACTTCAACCTGGGCAACACTGGGTAAAATTTCTAGTCCTATTGTAAAGTTTGCTGTATTTTTAAACAGTGTCTCCTGTTTCCTCATTTTCATGTCATAGAATCATAGAAATGTAGAGTTGGAAGAGACCACAAGGGCCATCCAGTCCAACCCCTGCTATGCAGGAACACCCTCAAAGCATTCCCGACAGATGGCCATCTAGCCCCCGCTTATAAACTTCCAAGGAAGGAGACTCCACTACACTCCGAGGCAGCATATTCCACTGCCGGACAGTCCTGGCTGTCAGGAAGTTCTTCCTGAGGCTCAGGTAGAATCTCCTTTCCTGAAGCTTGAATCCATTGCTCCTTGTCCTGGTCTCTGGAGCAGCAGAAAACAAGCCCTCTCCTTCCTCTACATGGCATCCCTTCAAATATTTAAACATGGCTATCATGTCCCCCCTTAACCTTCTCTTCTGCAGACTAAACATCCCCAGCTCTCTAAGTCTATCCTCATAGGGCATGGCTTCCAGGCCCCTCACCATTTTGGTCGCCCTCCTCTGGACTTGCTCCAGCTTGACCATGTCCTTCTTGAATTGGGGTGCCCAGAACTGGACACAGTATTCAAGATGAAGTCTAACCAAAGCAGAGTAGAGTGGTACTAGTACCTCCTTCGATCTAGACACCATACTCCTATTGATGCAGCCGAGAATTGCATTGGCTTTCTTGGCTGCTGCATCACACTGCTGACTCATGTTCAGCTTGTGGTCTATGAAGACTCCTAGATCCCTTTCACATGTACTGCTATCCAGCCATGTGTCCCCCATTCTATATTTCTGTATTCCATTTTTTCTACCTTACACTTCTCTCTGTTGAATTTCATTTTGTTAGCCTTGGGCCAACTCTCCAATCTATCCAGGTCATTTTGAATTTTGATCCTGTCCTCTGGTGTATTAGCAACCCCTCCCAATTTGGTGTCATTTGCGAATTTGATGAGCATGCCCTCTATTCCTTCATCCAAGTCATTGATAAAAATATTGAACAGCACTGGGCCCAGGACAGAACCCATTTGAATTTGTCCCCATTTGAATTCTTCATTTTACTAGTTTTTCACTGATGTTGTAACAGTCAACCTCTTGCACTGTCATCAGGCTAGACTAAGTTACCTCTGAGGTCCCTTCCTGCTTAATGATTCTAGAAGAGGACAATGCAGCCTAAGACGACACTTTGGCTCACAGAAAACCATAAACTAATTACATGGTCCCTATTCTTGTGTTAACCAGATAAGAGTTACTTTGACTTTCTTTGTGCAACTTTGAATTGTTAGTGATGAAGGAAGCAGGAAAGTGGGGCAAGAAGAGATATTTTATCTGTGCTGCACTTTCCTTGACCTTATCTCCCCAAGATATACCTCTAATCCTCCAGAAAGCAAACAAAAACTACCTAACTTTCCTGCTCTTCAAATGCTCTTGGTAGAATTGCATATTTGTGATTGCGGCTCAAGATAACACCTAACAATATAATTTTCCTTTCATTTTCTTTCATTCAGGACAATTGTGTAGGCAGGCAAAGATCTTAGACTAGTTTTATGAAACACATTAGATTGCTGAAACAACAGACGAAGGAAGAGGAGAGTCTGGGAAAATTACTTTCTTGGACTACAATTCCCAGAATCCGCCAGTTAGCTTAGGCCCTGGCCCTGGTGGCTGGTGGATTCTGGGAGCTGTACTTCAAAAGGGTAAGTTGTCCAAGCTCTGTAGAAGGTGAAATACTATATGTTTGAAGCAAAGTTTGGGATTACACGGAACTCTTGTTCCAGTAATGCCTTGAGCACCTCTTTGTGGAGGAAAGTGGACTACATATTAAATAAACTGAACAAATAAAAATAAAATAAAAATCAAGATTGCATAGCTAGACTGATGATTCAGCTAAGGTCAAAATCCTACATTGTGGTTATGTAGTGTAAAACTACACTGATGGAATTAAGGGCTGGTTGTGCTACACCATCCTTCTGCTGAATACTAACATTCAGTGCAGCCATCTGCATATTTGTGAATGTGCTTGGTTACTGTTAGCACATTGTAGCATCCCCCATTATGCAATGTGAGCGCCACAAAAGCTGCTTCTGCAGTCCCAGTGAATCAGGTAGTACACTGTAGGCACGCACAAATAGTTACGTGCCATCTGAGGATGCACTATTACATATGCAACAGTTAACACTTGCAGAACTCTGCTTATGCAATTGTGAACTGAATTTACTGAACTGAACTAATGTTTTGCAATGGCCAAAAAGGTACAACAACATATGTAAAGGAACTTACACGTGCATAAAGCGTCAAAAAGGGTTCCAGTATTATCTGATATTTTTTGGAAGGGAGAGACATTACTGTTTTACTTAGATTATCTACAATCTTTGAGTCAGTGTGGTGTAGTGGTTGGAGAGCTGGATTCTGGGAGATCCCTGCTCAACCATGGAAACCCACTGGGTGGCCTTGGACAAGTCACATTTTCTCAGCCTCAGAGGAAAGGAATGACACCCCCCCCAAACAAATCTTGCCAAGAAAACTCCATGATAGAGCCTTAGAGATACAATAAATTGGAAATGACTTGAAGGCACACAGTGACAGCAACGTATGACGTTTGACGTAGATTTCACTTGTGTGAAGGAAGATGTAATATACAAGGAAAAGCGATATTTTTGTCCAGTATACTAGGATAGGAAAAATTAATCTATTGCTGTGTTAGCTCATTCCTTATGAGTTCACTTGTAAATTAATTCTGCAACATTTCCACATTGATCTGGTTTGTGTGTATGTATGTATGTAAAATGTGCAGAAATTTGCAAAAAACTATGCAATTAGCTAGGTATTTTCTCTCAAATCATGCAATTCCAAATATATTTTCTCTCAAAAATCCATAATTTAAAATGTATTTTGACATGTTATGGGAGCCAAGAATTGGGTTGGAACTTTCATGAAGCACAAAAGCCTGTGGATTAGATCAGTTCTATATTGAAATTGGCAAGGACAGAATGTCTCTAGCATACCTACTGTGTACATGCTGTTTGGCCAGGTCCCAAAGAAGGTGATACAGATGCCCATGGAAAAGGTAAGTGTACAGGTAGAACTTTGATCTTGAATGTTCTTTTAATCATGAAACAGTTGTTCATGGTTTTTTTTTGGTTTAATCATGGTTTGTGCATATGTAGCTTTCAGTTACCTGTTGACTTAAGGTGACACCATGAATATCATAGGTTTTTCTTAGGTAAGGAATACTCAGAGGTGGTTTTACCAGTTCCTTCCTATGAAATATAGGCTCCAGCACCTGGTGTTAGTTGACCATCTCTCATCCAATTAATAATCAGTGATGACCCTGCTTAGCTTCCAAGATCAAAGATGATCTGGTGCTTTTAGGCAAACTTTTTACCCCATGACCCCCTTTGCCATCTACATAAGGACATTGTGCTTCCCTGCCATGCCCCCCATGTCCTACACTATGCCTCTGTCTCCCCCCTCTCTCAGTCATGTAGGAACATGGGGGCAGGAGGGGACATTCACCCCAGGTGGCAATGTTTTTGGGGTGTACTGGCCTCTAGCCATGCCACCATGTGCCATGGCCATGCCCACACACATCTTGGCCACCCCCTGCACACCGTAGCCACGTCCCCTGCACAGAGGCCATGCCATTTGTGCTGTAGCCTTGCTTCCCTCTTGCCCCCCCCACATACTCCAATCTCCGCCACTGGTCTGTGTCATACTTCTCTTGTGCTGCATGCACTTTCTCTGCCTCCGTGGCTCCCCTTCTATTCCCTTACCTTTGGCTCCTGTGAGGAGAATGTGCACTGAAGCAAAAGGCAAGGGAGTTGAGGGAGGAGGCACGCATATGCCTACCTTCCCCCTTCTGGAGCCTCCCCTTCCATTCCCTTGCATTTTGCCCCAGCACAGAGAATGTGTGCTGAGACAAAAAGCAAGGGAATGGGTGGGGGGAGGCATGCCTGCGCCTTCCTTCTCCCTTCTGGAGCTCCTCCCTCTAATTCCCTTGCCTTTGGCCCTGGCGCAGAAAAGAAAAGCTCTGCACCAGGGTGAAAGGCAAGGGAATGGGAGGGAGAGACTGGGAAAGTAATGAGAGGAGCAGTACAGAGGGGAATTATTCATACTTTTTCCACTTTTGTGAGGGTTCTGCACCTGAACCCTTACAAAAATGTAGGGGCTACTGTGTAGCTTATGCTGCAGCAGAAAGAAACAGCGGCCTCTGTGCATAGGTACGTGTGTCTATTCATGCAGCGACTGTCCGAGGCTTCTATGTTGGGGTTCAGTACATCTGCTCTTGGTTCCGTTCCATGGGCCTGAATTTATTTTAGGGATTAGGTCCAGCACTTTGGAGAGCAACTTAATTTTTTTTATTTTTTTAATGCATTTTTGAATTTACTTCCTGATTTGATTATAATGATCTGATCTAGCGCCTTGGATCATTGAACCCTTTAAAGGCTGGAATAAAACCCGGCAGATGTTCAGGTTGCTCTGAAATAGAAGGTACCTACTACCCCTCTTCCCTCAAAGAACTTGTGGGGTTGGTGTTGTGTGTGTTTGTGTTTATATTGAGGTGGGGAGGGAGGGAGAGAGAGAGGGAGATAGATCCCAGCCAAAGAACATGTAAATCATATACACCAGCTATTCTTATCCTTTTCTTTACGAAGGGCCCTCTTTAAGAGTCCTTTTTTGGTGTCAGAGATCATCAAGATTTGACTCAAGATTTAAAACCCTGTAAGTGCATCCAGTACTTATTTAAAGTTGCTTTTCAAGGGTCTTCAGATATGGAGAGAATGGAGAAATAAGTAAATGCTCACACTCCTGTTATGATAATTTTATTGGTATGATTCCATACAGTTTTGTCTATCTGTCTGTCTGTCTGTTTTCCTTCCTTCCTTCCTTCCTTCCTTCCTTCCTTCCTTCCTTCCTTCCTTCCTTCCCTCCTTCCCTCCTTCCTTCCTTCCTTCCTTCTTTCGTCTGTTTTAACTGTAAAAGCTCATAACTTTTTTGGGGGCGTCCCAGCTTTTAGCCACACCCCCGCGGACCGCGGTCACACCCTTGTGCACCGTAGCCACATCTCCGTCCACCACAACCATGTCTCCACACTGTAGCCCTGCCCCCTCCACATACTCCAAGCTCTGCTGCTGCACAGACCCCCAGGTTAAGAACCACTGATATATATTGTTGTGGTGGTTAATTGCTGTCAAGTTGACTTCAACTTATGGCAAACCTGAGAATGGAAGACCTCCAGGTCACCTTGTTATCAAGAACAGCCCTGATCAGATCTTGCTTGCTCAGGACTGTGGCTTCCTCTTTTTTTGGGGGGGGAGGGTATACAGTCAGCCCTCCACATTCACTAGGTCTAGGGGCAGAAGATCCTTGCAAAAGTGGAAAAACTGCAAATATCAAAATGAGTTTGTGTGTGTGAAAAGGGGGTCGAGACATGGTAGGCAGAACAGGTACCCAAGGTCCAAACCAGGTCAGGCAAAGGAGAGGGAAGGGGAGTGGGTCAGTGTGGCCGCCCTATACTTCCTCTCTCTTGCCCTTCACCAGCCTTCGGTTGTGGGGGGGGCATGGGCTTGTAGTGCTAAGAAGTCAGGCTGAGATCTGTCCTTAGCTGGCCAGGTAGCAGCTGGTGGAGGAGGAGGAGGAGGAGGAGGACCAGAGGCATTTTTTAAAAGGGCTGTGCAGCTTGATCAAAGGTGCAGAAATGGAAGGTTCTCCCAGAAAAGAGGCGCTTGAGGTATGGGTAGAGCAGGGGTTGAAGAAACTTGCAAATGTCATGTCAAGGAGGGAGCAGGCTTGTTTTCTGCTGCTTCAGAGACTAGGACAAGGAGCAATGGATTCAAGCTGCAGAAGAGGAGATTCCACCTGAACCTCAGGAAGAACTTCCAAATGGTCAGAGCTGTCCGGCAGTGAAATATGCTGCCTGGAAGTGTGGTGGAGTCCCCTTCTTTGGCGGTTTTTAAGCAGAGGCAGGGTGGCCATCTGTTCGGAATGCTTTGGTGGGTGTTCCTGCATAGCAAGGGGTTGGACTCTCTGGCCCTTGTGGTCTCTTCCAACTCTATGATTCTATGATTCTAAATAATCAAATCTGTGAAAGTCAAAGCCATAAATGTGGAGGCTGACCAAATTTATTTATCAGTTTTTACTCAAAAATTGCATAACACAAGCTTACATAAACATGAACTCCGGCAAAATATGGCTAACACAGACATAAACTAATGTTAGGACCCTAAATAAAATAAAGTAATTAATAATAAACTAAAAAAAATTCCCTGAAACATTAATTTACTAACTAACCTAATCTAGACAATTAAACACTATAACATTAATAAAGTGATACACAAAAGGACTCTGACAACCCCCAACTACAGTGACAAAAGAAAAATGAAAAGAAGGCAAGATAATACTATTCTACCGTTACAGATCCAGCTAAGTGAAGCTACTAATTGTCATATCCACAAGTTATTGCATTGTTTGGATTCTTATTGTCCATAAATGGTTTTCCAGTCTTTCAAATAATCTTCAGTTGGGTTGTCTGTTAAAATCCACATTAATTTAGAAGGGCCATGGCTTCCTAGACTGAGTCTATCTACGTACAAAGGCCCCTCCAAGATTCCATAGGATGTTGAAAGTGGAATAATAGCACTATAACAGTCTAGTGTGGAAATTGCCTTCCTCTTTGCCTGCTGCCTTCTACCTTACCAGGGATTATTGTCTTTCATAATGAGTCATGTTTTCTCATGATGTGGCCAAAGTATGACAGTCTCAATTTAGTGATCTTGGCTTCTAGGATGAGTTGTCTTGATCGGCTAATAGACCCATTTATTTTTCTTACCACATATTTCTTAGCCTTTCCCAATCTAATGTCTTCCGGCTGTGTTTGATTGCAACTCCCAACATACTCAGCCAGTGAATAGCAATCTCTTTCTTTACGTACTAGTACATTTGCCTCCCTCAAAGCTAAACAAACCGTGCACAAGATAGAATTGTCAAGGGATCTTCTGATCTACAGAAGCTGGAAAAATGTGGAAGGGGGATGGAATAGTTAAAAGGTGGAATTAAAAAAATAAATAAATCCAAAACTGGTCAATGAGGGCTGAATAAGTTCAATGGCCAGGGGGGAAATGATTGATTTTTGAGTGATGGAAGCGGAATGGAAATGTGCTTCAGCACTGGGCAAGGATTTGTGCTGCAACATTTTGTGTCAGGACGTCTTGGTCACCCTTAACCCAGGTTGAATTTGGTCTCTCAGATGTAGTTGGATCTTCCAGAGGTCAGGCTGTCTGCCTTTTTTATCACTCTTAAGGCACAACTCCAGATTGTCAAGACAGCTATTAGGAAACTGGAGGGAAGGTTTCCTTAACTTTATCTCCTTGGTTGTATTTTGCAAATCATCTGGCATTCCCTTCAGTCAGAAAGTACACACGCAGCTGTGTCTGTAATCAGGGGCACCACTGATTGTGTTTGCTTTTCAATAGTATTTATGGTAAGGGATTAAAACAAACTATCATATCGTCATAGCTCTCACTTGCTCAAGTGAAACTTAGATAAAACCTGAAAGGCTACTGAAAGGATTGTCAAATTAGGCAGATTATTGAAAGTCAAAATTCTACTTCCACCAGTGATAACATTTGCTCAGACCCTGGAAATGAAAAGAAAGAAAGAAAGAAAGAAAGAAAGAAAGAAAGAGGAAAAAAGTGAAGGATTTCAGCTCCCAGAATCCCCAGTGGGTACTAGGAATTATAGTCTCCTCAAAGTAGCTTTCTTGAGCTCTGCTTCTATTGCATCTTAACCCCTTCAATGACTATTCACACTATGCAATTATAGCACTGCATTTCCACTTTAACTGCCATGAGTGCCTCCTATGGAATCCTGTGGATTGTAGTTTGGGAAGGCACTAGAGTTGCCTGGCTGCAAATTCTAAATACTCCAGTCTGATCTACAAATGTATTTCACGCTACTGTGGAGTGCGGAGATCCGTAAGGAGCCACCAGTTAAACACACATGCGAGGAGCCAGGCCTGGTGAGCTGATAGCAGAGCTACATAAGGCACTTCTATGAGAGCCAGTGTGATGTAGTGGTTTGAGCCAGTGGTTTGAGGTTGGACTATGACCCTGGAGACTGGAGTTCAGTTCTCTGCCCAGTCATGGAAGCTCACTGGATGACCTTGGGCATACCACACACTCTCAGTCCCAGAAAACACCATGATAGTTTTGCCTTAGGGCCTCTATAAGGCAGTTATGCTTGGAGGCACACAACAACAGCAATAACTACAGGTTAGGACAATAGTCTATGAAAGAAATATCCTATTGGGCAGGCAAAGTGCAGCCCCCAAAGATGTTTGGTGGCCCTCAACATGTCTAGAATCCCCACATGGACCATTTTTGGGAGCAAATGCGGGGAGACGCAAATGGCTGTTTCCCGAAGTTTCCAGGTGCAACAGTTTACCTTATAAGTAGGTTTCAAGGCCTCCCTGTACCATTTAACATAAAAAGTATTCATTTCTGAGAACCAGAAGCAGTTTTCAGCCATACTGGGGTTTTTTTGTTTGTTTTATGATTGGGTAGCCACTGTGGCTCTCAGAGGGCCCTGGGGCATAAAAGTAGTCTCTAGACCGGCTGCACTGGCCCACCCCTGGTAAAAATGGACCTGTGGTGTGAGTCAGTGCATGGCAGTTTCTGGTGTTCTTATATTATGATGTAACTCCAGGAGAGTTCCGAAGCAGAGGAGAAGACTGAGAGAACTGTGTGCCCTTGTGATGCCAACAGCATATAGATAGTAAATATAACATTATCTGGTTGATTTTAAAGAGTAGGGCCAAAATGATTTCTTTTAAAAAAAATCTGGCAGATCCCCAGATGTCATAGTTTGAATGTTTGTGTTGACATTTAAATATTGAATCTGGAATGCATTTGATGTGCACTTGCTTTAATTGGCTCTATGAGTGTGTAACTTGAATAAAATTTGTAGAATGACAGAATAATGAAGTTGGAAGGGACCTCAAGGGTCCTCTAGTCCAAAACCCAGCCAGTACAGAAATCTACTGCCAAGCATCCTTTGCTGAGGTTCTGTTACACTTTAGCTATCCAATTCAGGACATGGCTGAAGAATGAATTTCTGCTGAGGAGCAACAGAGACCAGTGGGACCTGGAAGATGGCAATACTGCAATTCTCCTCACTGTAGCCCTTGTGCATCCCTAAAGCTAATTCTGGAAGGCTGGGAAATCCTCTGGATCCAGTTTTTGGAGAGCATAGTGGGTTGCAGAAGAAAGTTCTGTTGTAACCTCTGGTGAAAATTTTGGATTTAGCTGTAATCAGCTGCTGATTGCTTCATGTTGACATCTACTGCAATATTAATATTGATTGCTGTCAGGAGTACAGTACACAGGGTGCATTTGTCATCAAAACTGGAGATGTTTCAGGATAATAAAAGCTGCAAATTTGGTTCAGGGGCAAGAAATAGCTGCAGTGCTTGCCCTCACAAAACAGCTGATAAGATTGTAAACCTGTATCTAGAATCTACTATGCCTGTAATTGAATGCTTCTCTAGTAAAAGCAAAGCAAAACAAGCAAACGAAAAACTCCTGTCACTGCAGACAGAAAGTAATGTGGTTGTATAACATAAATTTCTGCATCCAGTTAAATACTTAGATGCAGAATTTATGCTATACAAACCAATTACTTTATTTTAATTATTTAACATAAATTATATATTTCTCTGTCTCTATTTTCTTTTTTAAAAAAATATCTCTGTCTTTAAACACAAGGGCAGCCCATATGCAATGCACAGCTGTGCACAGTGATGCCACATCATACAGTCGAACTCTTCTGATTTGGCAGGGAAAGTCCTGATCCATTCTCTGTCATCTCATTTTTTTAGCTGCTTTTAAAATGTCTCAGTTTCCTTCTCCTCCCACTTTCTTCTTTTGTCATCAACTTACTTCAATTGCTGCAAACTGAGTCCAAAGTGCAAAAGTCGCACTCTATCAACTCAGGAAGGGTGGAAGGGAGAAGAAGGGGTGGAATCATGCCCTCCTCTGTCAGCTCAGGCAAAAGCAAACTGCTGCAACGTCTCCTGGTTTGTGCAGGATTTCTCAGGAACAAATTTTGCCATCCTGACCACACTCTGATGTTGCTTGGCCACACGTGTCCTAGTTTTCACCTGGGAAATGCGGGACAATATGACAGATGTGCAGCTCTGCTTCTACAGCCTGAAACAACATGTCCATTTCTCTTCTGAATGATACCGATCTGTATCTGACACTGTTCAACCACTTTCATAGGAGAACTTAGGTAGGTTTAAGACACCAGCAGAAGTCTAGGCCATTTCCACACTAGACTGTTATAGTGCTATTATTCCACTTTCAACATCCTATGGAATCCTGTGGTTTGCAGTTTAGGGAGGGGCTTATAAGTTAAAGAGAATAAACCTTCCCCTCCCCTAGGGGAGTTTTCATGTGATTGATCTTCCCCACCTTGCTCTCTGAATTGGTGCAATCCAGGCATGTATTTACTACCTCATTTGCTCTTTATCAAAATTAAGCCTCAGACATGCTTGCTCAATGGCTGTGATGGGCAGAATTTGCCCATATTTTTCTTTCTAAGAAAGAAAACCCCCACAGGCAACAGTAAATCACAAAGATGAATCACGAATTGTGCATTTGTCTGACGCACTAAATTAAACAACTGACATGGTATAATCTACATTGCTGTTGACCTTGCATTGCCACTTGGACGCCAGACAGGGAATTTCCCTTGGCACAGGGCAGGGCTGGGGATCTCTTTCTGTCGAGGACCACAATCCCTTGGAGGGTCATTTATCAAGAGCTGCCTGTCACAGATCTCGGGAAAGTTACTATTTTGTACTTGTTGTCATTGTGTGCCTTCAAGTCATTTCCGACTTATGGTGACCCTAAGCTGAACGTATCAGGGGGGTTTCTGGGGCTGAGAGTGTGTGACACACCCAAGGTCACTCAGTACACATAGTTTGGCTTTACAAGTTTAGCAAGACTTCATTGCTTCCTGGGTTGAATATCTCCTAAGGCAGTCTGCCTGACCACAACATCCAGGTTGGTTGGGCAGCTTGGGGGAGGAACTAGAACCACTGTAGAATTGCACCCTCAGTCCTGATAGTTTGACAATAAGAGCTTGGCAAACAGGGTGTTGACGTAGGTTTTACCAGGGGAGTTTGAAGACTAACCCCAGTTTTGCTTTGTCCAATTTGACTATCTAGATTATCAAGTATGGAGGGTGAGGGAGCTGCTGCAGTCACCTGTAACACCTGTGGCATGTTTCTTTTCTTGCCACAAGATGTCGTTGGGTATACCTGCAGCAAATGCAAGCTGGTGGCCCTCTTGGAGGAGAAAGTCTGCCAACTGGAGGCCTCGGTTTCTAATCTTCACATTATTAGGGAGGGTGAAGAGTTCCTGGATGGGGCAGAGAGGATCTTCTTGAAGACAGAATACACTGAGGACCTAGCAAACAAGGAAGTCAGTTCACGAAACCAGGAGACGGACACTTGGAGGAATGTGACATGCAGGAGTAGAAGGGCCACGTACCAAACAGAGATTCTCGAGCTACAGAATCGCTTTCAAGTTCTCGACCTTATCAATGATGAATGGAACAGCAGGAAGAGGTAATGGAACAGCAAGAGGAAGTAATTGAATGTCAGTAACAGGAACTCCAGCACCAGCAAGACGAAATCCAACAGCAGCAGGACCAACAGTCTCAGCCTGAACAGAATGTCCAGGCGGCCATGGAAGAATCTGCTCATTGAGTAACCCTGGACAAGCCTCAGAGGAGACGAGTTCTGGTGATTGGGAACTCTTTGCTGAGAGGAACGGAACTGACGGTTTGCAACCTGGACAGGATCAATTGCAAGGTGTGTTGTCTCCCCGGAGCCAAAATCAATAACACAACGGAGAGGCTAATGAGACTGGTCAAGCCCACTGACTATAACCCTCTCCTTTTGGCTCACGTCGGAACCAATGACACTGTGAGGCACAGCTTTCACTGCATCACAAAGGATTACAAGGTTATGAGTAGGTAGCTGAAAGACCTTCATGTGCAGGTTGTCATTTCATCTCTCCTCCCTGTGGTAGGACATGGCCCTTGAAGGGAGAGAAGAATAGTGGAGGTCAACAGCTGACTGCAGATGGTACCGCCGAGAGCGATTTGGGTTTTTAGATTACATTCTCCATTTCCACAAAGATGGTCTTCTGGCAATGGATGGGCTGCACCTCACAACTGTTGGCAGGAATGTTTTCACTAACAGTCTCGCAAAGTGGATCAGGAGATCTTTAAACTGAGTTCGGCTGGGGAGAGAGACAGTATTATTCAGGGCAAGGATTCAGCAAGTGCTAAGAAAAATAACCCAAATGATATCGATAGAGCAGGCCAAGTAGCACTTAGAGACCAACAGTGGGAGGAAAAGTAACTTTAGTACAGGACTTGTGAGAAGGGCACATTGTCTTAAGTGTCTCTACACTAATGCAGAGAACATGGGAAACAAGCAAGATGAACTTGAAGTCTTAACACAACAAAATAAATATGATTGAATAGGCATCACTGAAACCTGGTGGGATGAGTCTCATGATTGGAATGTAAGAATAGGGGGGTATTACCTATTTTGCAGAAATAGACCAAACAAGAAAGGAGGAGGAGTAGCCTTATATGTCAATGTTTTCACCTGTGAAGAGATCCATGACTTAAATCCAGGAAGTCAGGTAAAGAGCATGTGGATAAGAATTAAGGGAATGAGAAACAATAGGGATGTGATTGTGGGGGTTTGTTACAGGCCCCGGGCCAGCCTGAGGACTTGGATGAGGCCTTCCTGGAGCAGATGACCACACATTCAAAATGGAGAGATGCAGTAGTAGTGGGAGATTTCAATTATCCTGATATATGTTGGCCATCAAACTCTGCTAAGACTGCAAGGTCCAAGAGGTTCCTTGCTTGCCTTGCAGACAATTTCATGGTCCAGAAGGTAGAAGAGGTGACAAGGGGATCAACTATTTTAGATCTGATCCTGACCAACAGAGATGACCTTGTTGATGAGGTGGAGGTGGTGGGATCCTTAGAGGGGAGTGACCATGCTCTTTTGGAATTTGTCATTCAGTGGGAAGAAGAAGCCAAGTGTAGCCAGACACACATCCTAGACTTTAAAAAAGCTGATTTCTGTAAACTTAGGGAGTTATTTGCTGAAATCCCATGATCAAGAATACTGAAAGAGAAAAGGAGTTCATGATGGATAGGAGTTTCCTAAAAGTGAGATACTGAAGGCACAATTGAAAACTGTACCAATAAGGAGGAAAAATGGCAGGTGTCTAAAGAAACTGGAATGGTTGAGTAAAGAACTCTCAGCTGAGAGCAATTCTCAGCTGAGCTCTCAGCTGAGTGTTAAAAGAAGCATGTACAGGAAATGGAAGAATGGTGAAACCACCAAAGAGGAATTCAAGCAAATAGCAAGGAGATGTAGGGAGAAGGTCAGAAAAGCTAAAGTGCAGAATGAACTCAGGCTTGCCAGAGACACTAAAAACAATAAAAAGGGCTTTTTTTTAGATATGTCCACAGCAAAAGGAAAAACAAGGAAAGATAGGGTCGCTGCATGGACAATTGCTAACGAGGGAAGAGAGAAGGCAGAACTACTCAACGCCTTCTTTGCCTCAGTTTTCTCCCAGAAGGATAGAAGTACTCAACCGGGGCGGGGGCAGGTGAGGAAGGGGGGAAATGCAGCACAGAATAAGTAGAGAAGTAGTACAGGAATATTTGGCTAAACTAGATGAATTCAAGTCTCCAGGACCAGATGAATTACATCCAAGGATATTAAAAGAACTGGCAGAAGTCATTTCAGAACCACTCCAATAATCTTTGAGAACTCTTGGAGAACAGGAGAAGTCCCAGCAGACTGGAGGAGGGCAAATCTTCAAGAAGGGAAAAAAAGAGGACCCAAATAATTATCGATCAGTCAGCCTGACATCAATACCAGGAAGGATCCTAGAGCGGATCATTAAACAGTCAGTTTGTAATTACTTAGAAAGCAATGCCATAATCACTAAAAGTCAACATGGATTTCTCAGAAATAAGTCGTGCCAGACTAATCTTATCTCTTTTTACAATAGAGTTATAAGCTTGATAGATGAAGGGAATGTGGACATGGCATATCTTGATTTCAGTAAGGCCTTTGACAAAGTTCCCTGTGACATTCTTGCAAAGAAGCTAGTAAAATGCGGGCTGGCAGGGTTACTGTTAGGTGAATCTGTAATTGGTTAACCAACTGAACCCAAAAGGTGCTTACCAATGGCTGCTTTTCATCCTGGAGAGAAGTGATTAGAGGGGTGCCACAGGGTTCTGTCCTGGGCCCAGTGCTGTTTAACATCTTTGTCAATGACTTAGATGAAGGAGTAGAGGGCATGCTGATTAAATTTGTGGGATGACACCAAATTGGGTGGGGTTGCTAATACTCCAGAGGATAGGATCAAAATTCAAAATGACCTTGAAAGATTGGAGAGGGGGGCCAAAGCTAATAGAATGTATTTCAACAGAGAGAAATGTAATTGTCTTGCACATAGGCAGAAAAAATGGAATGCACAAATATAGGATAGGAGACATGTGACTGGCTAACAGTATGTGTGAAAGGGATCTAGGAGTTTTGGTAGATCACAGGCTGAACATGAGTCAGCAGTGTGATCCGGCAGCTAAGAAAGTCAACATGATCCTTGGTTGCATCAATAAGAGTATGGTGTTTATATCGAGGAAGGTAATGGTACCACTTTATTCTGCATTGGTTAGACCTCATTTGGAATGCTGTGTCCAGTTCTGGGCACTTCAGTTCAAGGATATTGACAAGCTGGAGCATGTCCAGAAGAGGGCAACCAAAATGGTGAAGGGTCTGGAAGCCATGCCCTGTGAGGAGTGACTTAGGGAGCTGGGTATGTTTAGTCTGCAGAAGAGAAGGTTAAGAGGGAACATGATAGCCATGTTTAAATATTTGAAGGGATGTCATGTCAAGGAGGGAGCGGGCTTGTTTGCTGCTGCTCCAGAGACTAGGACAAGGAGCAATAGATTCAAGCTGCAGGAAAGGAGATTCCACCTGAACCTCAAGAAGAACTTCCTGACGGTCAGAGCTGTCCTGCAGTGGAATATGCTTCCTCGGAGTGTGGTAGAGTTTCCTTCCTTGGAGGTTTTTAAGCAGAGGCTGGATGGCTGGATGGCCATCTGCTGGGAATGCTTTGGTGGGTGTTCCTGCATAGTACAGGGTTGGACTGGATGGCCCCTGTGGTCTCTTCCAACTCTAAGATTCTATGATTCAATGAATCCAGTTGGTGAGTGGGTTTCCATGACTGAGTGGAGAATTGAACCCTGGTCTCCAGAGTTTGTAGTCCCGTGCTCAAACCACTACACCACATTGGCTATAACTCCTGAAATCCCTATAAATAAGTACTGCTCATAGTGGCTAGAGAATTCTAGGAGCTGTAGGATTCTAGAATTCCCCAGTCAGCAAAAGCAGTGCTCTTGTTGGTTGTGGAATTCTGGAAATCACATACCATCGAACTGTCACAATTTGGTAGGGAGAGTTCAGATTAATCCTTTCTCATTCCACTTTTTTGGGTACCTTTACAATGTCCCAGCTTCCCTTTCTTCTTTCCATTTTCCTCCTTTGTCCTCAGCTTAGTTAACATTGCTGCAAACTGAGTTCAGAGTGCAAAAGCAGTTTGCACTCAGCTCAGTGGGGCAGAGAAGAGGAAGGGGCAGAATCTTGCCCTTCTCAGAAGGGCTAGACAATGGCATATCTAGCATAAACAGCACCTAGAGCAAGTGTGGAAGTTGGCCTCTACTTTCTTACTCCTATCCCTATCCCCACCATAGATTTATGGCTTTTTGCACCCCCTGACATTGACGCCTGGGGCATGTATGCTATTTGTCCCATCCTAGATACACCTCTGGGCTCGGGGAGAGGCAAACTGCTGCAGCCTCTCCTAGCTTGTGTTTTCTTCCTTGCTTTTGTCATCTTTGCCACACACACTGATGTTGCTTGGCCAGACATGTCCTTGCCTTTATCTGTGAAATGTTGGGTGATACGGGGTAGTCACCCCCGAAAAGTAACTTTTCCAAGCTCTGAAAATTAGCCAGTTAGATTTGTGGCAGTTGTCCATTTTTGTCTACCTTTTGCACACTGTCATGCATGGCTGTGCATTGAGTCTACAGAGGCACCCCCCCTTTTGTTTTACAATTCACTAATGAAGTGGTGTTGTGTGTGTTATCCCAATGTGACTCCATGTGTGTGATGTTGTGTTCTGTCTCTGCAATACAGTGTCTTAGTCAATATTTTCCAGACCGGGGTGGCGAGGAGTCCACAAACTGTAGGGAGATTGGATTCTTCATAATGAATGTCGCTGATTTTTTTTAAGCGTGGAATTTACATCCATTAATCATACATACAGGTTCTTCTTCTTCAAGGGAGGTGTAATTCTACATTAGAGATACACTAGTTTTATTGTTCTTGTTTTAAACTTTTACATATCGTTATATTGTGTTATGCTTTGAGTTATACTTTGAGTTTAAAATGTTAAAAATTAAAAATTTACTTTAGTCTTTGCTTTATTAAAAAAAAAGTCCAGTAACGATAATGGCTCACCGATGAATGGCACTAATCTGGTAGGATTGCATTCTCCTGTGAGGAAAGAGGCTATGTTGATGGAGCAGTGCTGTTGATAGGCCTGGGGGATGATGGAAGTTGTTTTCAAGCACATCTGGAGTGTGGTGGATTGGGAACGGCTGTGCAATAGGAATGAAGTACCTGCAATCCAAAGGGAGAGTTCTTAGAGCATTCCAGCCTTCCAGCTTCTCAGTTGTCTTCAGTGCACTGAATTCTGTGCTGGTTTGCTGTCTGGCAAGGCTCTCGGATGCTTTTCTAATTGTCAAACAGCAGTGATATTCAATGCTCTGGCTCTTTGTGTTCTGCTGTTTCTGAACTCCAATTGATTTTTTTTTTCTAAATTCCCTTCAGTGATTTGAACTGAGACAGATTTCCTAATATGGTTTTGAAGTCCCCTTTCCACCTCCCATTGACATGCACACTGTCTTTCTTTTGCATTGGAAGAACTGTGCTCTCTCTCTCTCTCTCTCTCTTTCTCTTAGGATAACTTCATAAAGACAATTTCTGGCTGAGATCTGCAAATAAAGGCAGTCAGAAGAGGAAAACCAGTTCCCTGACTATTCAGGGACCAAGATGAAAACTTGTTCTACAAAGTTGTTAAAACACACACACGCGCGCGCGCGCACACACGCACACCCCAACATCAGGCCATAATTCTAATTAGCCTTGCCTTCATTTTATTCTCAAAGAGTAAGAATAAAAGTACTGTTTAGACCATGGGGAGAATGATGTAGCTCATGAACCACCTGTTGCCTATACAGTCCTTGGCACTCAGTCTGCTTAACCCCTGACCTTCAAGCTCCATTTAAAATTATTTTTGGCAAAAATCTGTTCCCTCCCCGCACTGAAAATAGCCTCCAGGGAGCATTTTTTGCACCCTAAAAGCTGTTTCCCTCCACTAGAAAAAGCATAAAAGTCCCTCAAGCTGACTTCTGGTCTTCACAAGTGGCACTTCTAGTCATGGCTCACCTTGCCAGGGTTGCCCACTAAAAGTTAGAAGCAAGAGTGAAGCTGGGGGTGGGGGGAAGGTGAAATGAGGGTGTTACCAACCCCAGCTAAAAATTCTGTCCCCTCTTGCTTTTTTACTTCGGTCCCCAGAATCCTAGCATTGCAGTAACTTAAAACTTCACTCGAACATTTAGAAATACAGTTTTGGCATCCCAAGAAAATGGGCAGGCACAGTTGCCCAAGGAGATGAGAAAATAGCAACTAAAAGAGTTCTCCATGAGAGCCCAGTGTGGTGTAGTGGTTAGAGCACTGGGACCACAACTCTGGAGACCAGGGTTTGATTCCCTGATCAGACATGGAAACGCACTGGGTGACTGTGGGTGCATCATGCACTCTCAACCACAGAACATCCCATGATAGGTTTGCCTCCAGGTTGCCATGAGGTAGAAATGACTTGAAGGCAACAGCAACAACTTTAGAGAACCCAGTGTGGTGTAGTGTTTGGGACTATGACCCTGGAGACCAGGTTTCGATTCTCCTCTTGGACATGGAAACCCACTGGGGGACCTTGGGCACATTCTTAGCCCCAGAGAAGCCCATCATAGGGTTGCCGCAACCCTAGGGTGACTTCCTTGACTGAGTGTATACATCTGTAATATGGTCTTTCTATTTTTCTACCACCTTCCATCTTACCAAACCAAGGAGTCCAAGGAACTGCTCAAAGAACATCATTTTCAGTTCAGCCAACTTAGTTTGTAGGGAGAGTTCAGACTTGACTTGCCCTTGGACCTATATATGTATGTCTGTATGTATATATGTATGTAGGTATAGACAGATAGACAGACAGGCAGACAGGCAAGATCAAATGGCTGTAGTCTTTGTAGGAACACTGTCATTTACCCTCTCCAGCCACCTTTGGTCCTTTGAGGAAAATAAGACAGCCTAGAAAGTTAACTTTCCTAGGTAGAGATTAGGGAGCAGAAGTTTTAGAGCAGAAGTCTTAATGTGTCCATGGAGAACGTTCTTTCCTACCGGGCAAAATGGGAAGTGATTTGTTATGCATTGATTCTGGTGTACTCTTCAACCTGTGCCACTTTGCACATGCAACCCTTTGTGAGTTATTAACTTGGAGTCTCAAGTGGCAACCCTCGAACAAGGGAGTGGATGTGTTAATTAATCAGCTAAAATATGCACACTTTCTTCTGACTCCAGATTGTATTGAGTGACATGAATTTTGATGCTGTTTAATTCCCTGGAGGAGATAAGGCAGAGGCTTTGGGCGGGTGAGTGTGGCAAGGCAGCTTAAGAGCTTCCACACAGAAGCAAAGGAGCTGGAACACTTAAGCTAGTATTAGGTGCTCTGCAGAAAGATTGAGAAACTCCAGCCACTGTTGAGCATTTATTTACTGCCAGCAGTGCACTCAACAGGGCACAGAAGCAAATAGCTTGGTTTTAACAATGTGGTTCTTTTATGATGAAAGCAGCACGGAACATTTTCAAAAAGCATTAGACAGTCACATCAGTCACCAATCAATAATGGCACTGAAGAAAATAGGAAGCTGCCTTGGATGTGCTATTGTTATTTGTAATCAAGTTGGTTTCAACTTATGGTAACCCAGTGAATAAGTGATCTCCAAGAGCCTTGGTTATCTACAACCCTGCTCAGATCTTGCAATAGGAGGGTTGTGGCTTCCTTGATTGAATCAATCTGCCTACAGTGTGGTGTCACTCTTTTCCTATTAACTTTACCAAGCATTATTGTCTTTTCCAAGCCTTGGGTACCCAGTATTATTTATTCTAGCTGACTCTCACCAAGTACCCTCCATGTGTGTTTGAGAACAGTTTCCATCTTCCACAATTAGTGGGCCAACCATGGCTAGATTAGGATGATGGACTCTGTAGTCAAACATCTGAAAGGTCAGAGAGGTCTGGTATGTTGTGACTGGCAGTGTCTCTTCTGGCTCTTCAGGGATGAAAATGAGAGTTAAGGAAGTGTGGACTTGAACACCAGCTGTCCTGTGCAACTCGATTAAAGGTAATGCCAGCCACAGACCTGCTATAATTTCCACTTTCTTCTTGGTATGTGTAGTTAAGGAAATGTGCAGCCTGACTTCATCACACTGAACATTAGCTTATCTGGACTGCAGCTCTTAGAATCCACCAGCTAGCATGGCCATTTTTTTTTTTTTGATAATTCCCAGATTCCCCCAGCCAACATGACCACTGGCAGTTGACCAGAAAGTAACATTTCCAAACTGCAGTTTCTCCCACTTCACAGTATCAGCTTCCACTGACTGTCATTCCTATAATAAAATGGCTGTTTTCTCTATGGGGAGGCTAGAGCAGTGGTTCTTAACCTTTTCTTTATTGGGGATCCCCTGTAAATACAATTTGTTGCTGGGGTCCTCCATGACTTAACTCAAGATTTAAGTATTTAAAATTAGATTTAAATATTCACATATTCATTTAAATATTCAATTGTTTATTTATTTATTAAAGGCTTCTGGGGACTAGGATTCAAATTGCCGCTCAGCCACTGGGTGACCTTGGGCAAGTCACATCCTCTCAGCCTGAGAGAAAGGCAAAGGCAAAGGCCCTCTGAACAAATCTTGCCCAAAGAAAGCAAAACAAAACCCTGTGATAGATTCACTTCAGGGTTGCCATAGGTCAGAAGTGATTTAAAGGCACAGAACAACAAAGTGCCCAGTGGTGGAGCTTGGAGTGTGTGGAGTCGTGGGCGGGAGGGGGGCAGGGCTATGGCGTAAGGGGCATGGCCAGGGCGCATGGGGGCACGGCTACAGGCCAGGACGCCCCCAAAACGTTGCCACCTGGGGCGAATTGCCCCCACCCCCCACGTCCCTGTGCGACTGAAAGTGCCACTGGTGAGGGAGGTTCTTTCTGGCCATCATGTCTTTCCCCTTTGAAAAATAACTTACGGGAACCCTAAGGCGAACCTATCATGGGAGTTTTCTTGGCAAGATGTGTTGCCTTTGCTTCCTCTGAAGCTGAGAGAATGTGACTTGCCTGAGGTCACCCAGTGGGTTTCCAAGGCTGAGTGGGGATTCAAGGCCTACTCTCCAGAGTCATAATTTGGGCCCGTGCACACGTCTGCTGCTATGTCCCTTTCATGTAGTAGGTGCGTGTGCAGGTGCTGAAACTGCTCCCTTGTTGAAGCTGCTTCCTCAGCATATGCAACGCCCCCCTCCTCTGTTGTTGAGTCCCTGTTGCTGCCACTGATGTTGGTGTCCAGCAGTAAGGCTTGTGGACCCCCTGGGCGGGCTTGTGGCACCCACAGGGGTCCCCGGACAGCAGGTTAAGAATCACTGTACTATAGCAAATGTATGTTACTTGCATTTCCCCTCCATGAGCCAAGTAACAGTTTGGAAGCAAGGGTTTAGATTGGGAAGACTGCATAGGGAGATGGGTTATGCCTCCCAGTTATGTTGCAATGGTCAAATTAAGACTCAAAAGAATCACAGACTCCCATAGCTTTTTTTTTTGTGGAGGGGGAGAGGAGGTCAAAGTCAAGAAAGCAATCTTTTTGGGAAAGTAATTGTGTTACAAATGCACATGAGCATGATGCTGAAGAGCAAAGGCAGGAAGTGAGAGAATCAGTGCTGTGCTACAATGAAATAAACATGTGTCCAATATTCAGCAACATTTCCCTACTCAGTCTTGACTTTCTGAATGTTGAGTTTTCCCTTCAATTACCTTCTGAAATGAAACACAGGAAGGCCCTTTCAAAATGGCATCTTCTGGCTTCTTGCTTAAACTTAAGATGTCAATATTTAGTATCCTGTTACCATGTTTAGTACTTACATACCTTCCCTGCTCCAGATCAACTTCAGAACAATAGTATACAGTGGGGCCTTGGTATCTGCTAGGGTTTGGTTCTGGGACCCCCGTGGATACCAAAACTTATGGATGTCCCATTGTGTACAATAGTTTAGTAAAATGATACTGCTTATATAAAATGGCAAAATCAAAGCTTGCTTTTTGGATCCCCCCCCCCAAATATTTGCAAGCCATGGTTGGTTGAATCTGTGGATACAGAATCCGCAGATATGGAAGGCTGACTGTGTAGTATACTCTCCAACATTTCACAAAAGTAAATCAGGGCATATGTGGCCAAGCAACACCAGGGTATGGTCAAGATGGCAAAAATTATTAACATGGAAGAAATGACACGTTAGGAGAGGCTACAGCAGTTTGCTTTTGCCTGAGCCTATTGTAAAGAGTAAGATTCTGTACCTTCCTTCCCCCCTCCCTTCTGCTGAGTTAACTGAGCACAAACAACTTTGGAACTTTAGTTTGCACCAATTGAAGTAAGCGGAGGACAAAGAGGGAAAGTGGGAGAGGAAAAGAGAGAAGCCAGGACATTTGAAAAGCATTTGACTAAATGGGATGGCAGAGGATTAATTGGGAGGAGCCCTGCCAAATCACTTAGAGGGTCTAATATGACCATTTTTAGGGAAAATGGGAAAACTATTAAATGAAGTGTGCATTTATATTAAACAGTTACAGCTGTTGCAGTTGCTCTATCCTATAGAACCCTTGGACGTATGGTTTGCTGAAGTCCTTAGAATTCTTTGATAAGGAGCTCTGTACATTTTCCTGAACTATAGATCCTAAAATGAAGGGGATGAAGGATTATATGAGGGTATTTGGGGAACTGTAGTTCACTGAGGACACTATAGCTTTTTAGCAGGGAATGCTATATACCTCATCAAACTACAAATCCCAGGATTCTGTAGGATGGGGCCATGATATCCTGCTGATATCACTCTGTAGCATACAGATGCTCAAGTTCTGGGAACATGTATTCAAATAATTGCAGACCAATGCCAATTTCCTTCCACTGGCCACAAATTCTTTTCAGTTCTTCATGCCACATTTTCTGGTAAGGAAGAAATGGATTCACAGTGGAGGAAATAAACTGTTTGATAGTGTCTAAAGCTTGGGGCGGAAATGACTATGGTTGTTTAAGAACATCTCTTGTTGCTCTTAGTGTTTGTTAAGTCTTAATTGATGTGATTTTTGACCTTATTTTAGTGTATAGCAGAGATATAGTTTTGTTTACAATACGGGGGAAAAAAGAGTCGGGTCTTTTCATATTCGAAGTTCTGAGCCAACGAGGACCGCCCTTGTCAAATAGTCCAAGCCTGGCAGGTGGACGAAGCAGCCTTATCAGTGGGCACCCCCACCAACTCACCCTCCCTGGCCTGCTCCCACCCTGGCATTTCCTGTCATAATGTTGTACAACAAAGAAAGTTTATATCTTTGACAAGTCTTGATGTTGTGAAATTGGCCGCCCGATATCTTTGAAGCAGCTCGTTTAACGCTTTGTCAAAGTGAAGCTGAAAAGATAGGGATGAAGGAGAGAGGGAGGGAAGGAGAAGGAGCAAGAGAAGGGGTGTGTATGTGTGTGTAGAGAGAGAGACTGAATTGGGGCCGTGAATTACCACTTGCATTGTTCTAACATTGCGTGACTCCTTGAGCCTGACTGGGTAGAACAAAGCATGGTTCATTTGTTTTGGTTGTTGTTTTGTATGAATGAAGGATTCATGTTGGCGTTACCTTATTTTTTTTTTTTTAAAAAACTGTCTGATTATAAGGCTGGAAGTGTAGGAGGGTTCTCAGCAGTTACATAACCCAGTGTCAGTTTAAATTGATACAGAACAATGTGGTCCTTGGAAGTTTCTGCATGGCCCTTGATCTCCAGAACCCCTTTTTTTAAAAAAGTGGTTTGTTTGTTTTTTCAATAGCTTTTTTTGTGTCGTGCTTAATTTCCAGTGGGCATACTTCGCTCTGCAATTGCTGCTCAACCTCTGGCAAAACTCACAAATGGAGGACATACTGCATTGATGTTGCATCAGGTAAAGTTCCACAAGTGAAGTTGAGCGTATATACTGATTGTGTTACACAATCCTTTGGTTGAATGGCAAACTGAATCCACACACAGCTGAAATATTTAACTCAAAGTACAACTGAATGCAATATTTAACTCAAAGTACAACTGTACGCACAATGATGCCATATGCGCAACTCCACTTCTGCAACCTTGAACTGAATGCAGATGTCACAGTTTGGACAAAAATGTCCAGCCGCTTCTGTTCAGGGGAACATACAGGTATATAAGACACCTGAGGGGTTCTAGCTAATGTACCAAAATGGGACCAATGGTGATTTTTAATAACTTGAAATATCATTTCTGTTACTTTGCCACTGTGATCCACTACAGTCTGAACCTTGGTGCATACCCACCTTGATTTAGAAACAGGACCAGCAATACCATTAAGTTTGTTGCTATGTGCCTTCAACTCAACTCCAACTTAATAGCAACCATCTCCTATGATTTTCTTGGCAAGATTTCTTCAGAAGCCATTTGCCATTGCCTTCTTCTAAGGCTGAGAGAACGTGGCTTGCCCAAGATCACTCCTTGAGTTTCCAAGGCCAAGCAGGGATTCAGACCTTGGCCTCCCAAAGTCCTAGTTCAATGGGCAGACTGCTTTACCACATGGCTCACAGTGCAGCTGGGGGGAGGGCAATTGCCCAGGGGCAGCAAATGCCAGGCACAGGTGGTAGCAGGAAGGCATTAGAGGAAGGTGTTTACAAGCACATCCAAACATCCCTTTTAAAAATGCATATTTTAATTGGCCTTTTAAAGTATGATTACAAAAAAAAAATAGAAAAGAAGAAAGAGAAGAAAAGAGAGAAAGAAAAAAGGGAAAGGGAAGGACACGGAAAGGACTGGGCATATACATTGATATAAAGTGACAATATCCAAAAATATATTTTCTTGTAGCCAACATTTATAACATACACTTTCAGGCATAGCTAAAGCAGTAAGGTCATCTAACCATTGAGCAATAGATGGTCAATGCTGATGTTTTCAGCCTTGGAGTTTAAGGGCTTTGTCAAATGAGGCAGGTAAATCTCAGATACAACAGGTAATAGCATCTTTGGCTGGGGCTTATAACATGTAAAAGAGGCCATTAAATGGATTTTTTTGTGTGTGTGTTTGTTGAAGAAATGCTTTTGAAATGGTGTCCCACCAGGATGACAATAGAAGAGGAAGAGGTAGTGTGTTAGGTCCCAGCCAAAAATGCTATTATTCTTCTGCAATTACGCTTTACCTGCTTGGCATGAAAAAGCCTTTTTGCAAACGTCAAAGCAGCAGCATCCCAAACCATCCAAAACTAGCGTTTCAGCTGGGAGTGATGGTGGTACTCTTTCTCACTGAAGGAAGAGCCAATTGTGAGTCTGGTTGGTCTATGCATGTGGTATGGGAAAACACTCCATATTGTTCCCACCTTGTTTTTGTTGTTGTGTGCCTTCAAGACATTTCTGAGTTAGGGCAACCCTTAGGAGAACCTATCATGAAGTTTTCTTAGCAAGATTTCTTCAGAGAGGGTTTTGAGATAATGTGAGAAAATGTGACTTGCCCAAGGTCAACCAGTGGGTTTCTATGGCTGAATGGGAATTTGAACCCTGGTTTCCACAGCCATAGTCAAACTGAATCCACGCACAGCTGAAGTATTTAACTCAATGTACAACTGAATGCACATCTGTACGCACAATGATGCCATATGTGCAATTCCACTTCTACAACTTTGAACTGGAGTTACTACACCACACTGTTTTCACCCTGGGCATTGAAATATCTTGGCCCATGAACATATGAACATATCCCAAAACTTATGGTTTGTTTCTGGTTTGTCTTGTATCCTACTTTATAGTTGACAGTGAAAATGGGAAACAGATACCAGCTGTGGAGAGAGAGAGAATGGGCATCTTGTATAGACTTGAGCGGCATTGCAGATTGCATCTATTGATTTTGATTGTACTTTTTTGCAAGTATGCATGCTTACAACTGGGAAACCATCCGCCAGAGTGGGAATAATATAGTCCCCCGATTTTGCTGGATTGCAACTTCTAGCATTCCTAACCATTGTCTATAGCAGCTAAGCTGCTGGGACTTGCAATCCAGCAACAACTGGAGGGCTGCATGATTCCCACCTCTACCTACTGACCTTTCTCTGGATTGTTCTGTGTCCATGAAATGTCATTGTGGTAAGAATGGATCCCAGTAAACTGACTTATGTTTGACTCTTTCTAGGCATTTTATGACTTCCAATATTTGGCCTAATTTCATCAGTCTCTCAATGGGGAAAGGGAACCCCCTTTAATGTGACTCCTAGTTTCAATAAAAACATTTCTTCAAGAAAGTGCCAATTCTCCTGATTCTGAAATGCAACCCCCTTCAGAGTTGGGTGAGCTTAACAATGTTGCCTTTATATTCTGGGAAACGTCAAGCACAGTTTAAATAAAACCATAGCTTGAATACAGAGCCTGCTTTTGACTCCATTATTTCCTCCAGAAGGTTTTTCTTGGATATGACATCCGTATGGTTTAATAATAGGATAATATTTCTTTACAGGGTGCATAACTCAATTAAACGCATTAATGAAGACAGTTGACTTCTCAGAGTAAACATATTCAGTAGATCCGTGGTCAGAAAAAAAATGTTTAGCTTTGTAGATGACATCTGATGTGAATTAGCTGGGAAGTTGGCTGCAATTGCTTTCTAGTTATAACATAAACACAAGTGGTAGCTGATGTTGGACAGTGTAACCCCCTAACCCGGAAACCTTGCCCAAGAGGAGTGACAGCCCATAATCTTGACACCATTTTTGCAGCCACTAGTCTCAGTGTCTGAGATGTGGAAGAGAGTACAGGTAGTTTGTTTCATCTTTAAAAACTAGAACCCTGTACAATTAGGATATGAAACAGTAGCTTGTTGAAGGGAGTTGCTTGGAAAATACTTACAGAGCAAGATCATGTAGCCCGCTGGTGGAGTGTACATATCAACAAGCATATTCATGCCAGTTGTGAAGGGACCCTGTCACACTACACAGGTAGAGCTCTATGATTTAATTTTAGTTCCACATCCTATGGATCCTGGGATTTGGAGTTTAGGGAGGGGCGCTGAGAAATCTCATCCAGAGGATCCTAATGTCTCATGAAACGGTATATTCTAGGATTCCACTGGATGTTGCCATGGACATGGAGTCATAGCACAGTAGTGCGAAAGGACCCAAGGAAGCAAAGCCTGCTCCTTCTTCTCCACTTCTTCCATAGGTATGCAACAGCAGCAACAGGGTTCTGGATGCTCCTTCATCCTCTGGGCACTGAATGGCTGAGGAGGTGTACCTGGGTGCATCCCAGCTACTCTTGTGCACAGAGGGGAGTAGGAGCAGTTTCCACTCTGCATATATAGGTGCTTTTTCTTTCCTGGGTGCTTGATACAAGCTGGAATGCATAAGAGTGTATCCTGTAGCCAGCTGGTGTGGTAGGTTTGGGGAACGGAGCTCCATTTAACAACAACAACAAAACAACAACAACAATTTTTTACCTGCCTCTTCCCATGGATCTAGGCAGAAAACGACAACAGATTAATGCACAACACATAACATTAGTTAGAGATGGAACATCAGTTAAAAACAATAGTTAAAATGCATGTGATCACTTTAAAAGAACAAATAATACAAATACATATTTAACACAGCCATTGCACGGTTAAAACTCACAGTTTAAAATCTTCTGGATTAGGCCTGCTGGAAGAATGTGGTCTTTGGTGCTGTTTTAAATACAGACCGTGTATTCAGCTGGTGAATCGTTTCTGGCAGGTTGTTCCACAGTCTAGGGGCAACTGGAAAAAAAGTCCTCTGGGTGACTGTTGCCAGTCTAGTTCTGGCCAACTGAGTCCTGATTGATAGCACTCCACCCTAGGATGATCTCTCCCAGAAGTTCCATGTAGATGCCGAATAGCAGTGAGGATAGAATGGCGCCTTGTACTTTGCCATATAGCAGCTCCTTTTTTGAGTAGCAGCTATCCCCAAGTACCACCATTTGGAATCTACCTGAGAGATAGGACCAGAACCACTGAAGTAAAATGCCTCTGATTCCCAGGTCCTCCAGCCATTCCAGAAGGAGGTAATAAGGAAATGATAATTAAGGAGGTGATAAGGGTGTATTGATGACCTTCTGCCATAACATCCCAAAAAGTACATACATTTGTTTTAACTGGAAATTATGCCAGCATACATCACTAATGATTCTAGCCACAGAATGCTTCTAGATCAATGGTGAGAATTATATGATCCAGTGCCCACTTGGACCCTTCTGCAGCCTCTGGCACCCCATAAGTCTTCTCTCAGTAATTACCCTCTCGTGAAGAACTGTGCCTCAAGAAAACTGCAGTGGGTCTAATTTTCCTCAAAAAACAAGTCTTTTTTGACACCTTGGGGCCATTCACAAAACACAACGATAGCATTTTTTCTTCCATTTTAACTGCCATGGTTCCATACTATGGGGTCTTGGGATTGGCAGTTTAGGCAGGGGAAATTTATAATTTTCAGCCAGAGCACTTCAATTCCTCACCAAACTACAAACTTCAGGATTCTATAAGATGAAGCTAAAACATTTAAAGGGGAATAATAATACTATAGTTCTGCAGTGTAAATGTACTCCTTGTTTTTTTTTGAAAATTGACTTTCTGATCACCTCCTATTTTGTTAGATGAGAGGTATGGTCCATAATAGTGATGGGAGGAATCTGTGTGCATGGCCCTTCGACCATCCATCGTTGCTCACCCCTTTTCTAGATGGAGGGCTCTAACTGCTCACCAGTTAAAAGACATTGCTCAGCTATTCTGTCTTTTTGTGTAAGTTTTCCCATGGAAGTGGAAGCATCTCATGTTGAATGGCCGCATTCAGTTCAAAGTTGAGGAAGCAGAGTTGTGCATGCCGTGCCATTGTGTGCACGGGGATGCACATGCACCTGTGGTTGTTCATCCAGTTCTAGACTTGGTGTTTTTGTTCAGTTGTGCAAAACTGCCATTCAGTGTTAAGAATGCTTAGTAGAATGAATGCACAACTCTGTAAGTGGATACATTTGTACAATCTCAACCAATACCAACTGGTCATTTAACATTCAAGAATGAGACTTGTGACTGTGGCAGCTATCTAAGCTATCAGGCCCTATCATCAAAATAGGTGCAGCACCATGGACAACTCCTTCAAAGTTCGGATTAAACTCTAGTGTAGATTCACTGCTCTACTCATATGGAAACCACCAGCCAGCACTACTGTAAAGCCTTAAGGATGGGGCTAATAGGAGTTGGTCCAAAAACATCTAAATGGCTGAAGCTTCTCCACCTCTGACTCCTGGGGAAATCTCAGTCCTTATGCTTATAATAAAATTTACTGTGTGAAACATTTTATGATAGTGCTGAACCAGGAAGCTGGTTATGTGATTTGTTGCTGGCATAACATGGTGCAGGAGTGGGGAAAACATGGTCTCCAGGCTGGATGAAGCTCCTAGATCTCACTTGCATTGTACCTCAAGTCCTTCACCAGTTCCTCAAAGCCCTCTCACCCTCCATTTTTTTTAAAAAAAAAAATGCGCAATTTTTGGGCAATTTTCACCTGACAACCATGTCAAAAGTCTCAAAACATTTGAAAACACACAAAACTGCCCCAACACACTCACAGCATCCCTCAAACAGCTTATTGCCCCCAATTACCTAGGTTTCTGTTGCAGTCCCTTTCAAAATGGCGACAGGAAGTAATGTGACATCACTTCTGACCATCATTTTGAGAGGGGCTACAGAGGAAAACAGAGGTGTCTGGGTATGCTTTGTGTGTGTTTCTTAGGGAGGGTGTGGCCAATGGAGGTGTCTTGAGGGGGAATTGGGCTCTGTCTCTCATGCTGGTGGAACTTCAAATATACAACCACAAGAATACAGCTCTTGTACAACATCCTAAAAAAAATGCAATTGCCAGTACAAGGCTATTTGTTCTTTGTTGCTGTGAGCCTTCAAGTTTTTTCCCCCTAAGGTTTTCTGGGGCTGAGAGTGTGTGATGAGCTCAAGGTGGGCTTCCATGGCCAAGTGGGGTATTGATATTGAACCTTGGTCTCCAGGGTCATAGCCCAATGCTCAAACCACTACATGCACCATGCTGGTTTTCACACGGCTACTTAAACTACCTGCAGTGTGCAATGGTGTGGTCCAAGGCTGTCTCAAGCTAGGACCCTGTTGTAAGTAAGGCTACTGAAACGAGCCAATGTCTATAACAAGATCCTAGCCCAAGACAGCCTTGGACTGTACAATTCCGTACTGCAGGTGGTGCCATATTTTTAAATGCTTCCCCACCGAGGTGTCACCCACTAGTGAACTAACATATTGTGGAGAATGTGACACTAAAATTTGCTTTCTGGTTTGCATGGCAGAGCATGGGAAAAAAATTCACACCCCCTTTCCTGGCCTCTTGCTCCCTCCTCAGCCTAAAGTGGCAGAGACCAGAATTCTACCACCTCATTCCGGGTAATGTATTGCATACTTCCAGTCCTATCTCAGCCTTCCCATCTGAGGATTCTATATATTCTCACTCGTGATGCTATGCAATCTGTGCAGCATCTGAGTTCCCTTTTCCCTGGCCTAGCCCAGAAGGGTTTCATTCGAGGAATGTGTTGTGGACAACAGAAGGTCCTTGTTTAGTAATGAATAAAAGGACAGTACTATTCCTATTCCACAGCCAGATTTTTTAAAGCCATAATTAGATCTTGTAATGCTGCCAAGATAGAGGCAGAGGGCCTCGACAGGGAAGCCTGATTCCGCAAGTGAACTGAAACTAAATATAGTTCTCAGGCAGCTTTTGCACAGTTTCTTTCTTTTTTTTTTTAAAGATGCACACTTCAAAGCAAGAAGCTTCTGGTCCCCATCCTTGCCTGTTGCGATTGAATCAAATAAGAATTTGGTTACAACAACCCACATTTTTTTTCCACTGGGAGGTTTACATGCTGAAGGCTGACTGAGCAGTTCTTCTTGGGTATGGTCAAAAATCAATTTGCTCTAACTGAGGAGTACTTAAAACATGGTTGTCTTGAGGTCCCTTCTTCTGGTTTGCTTGTTTGTGGATCACATCTTCATGTAGGAAACTCTTTATGGGAGAGAAGGGGCATAGTGGCCATTGGGCTGGGCCTCCAACCAACAGAGGCTTCCTGCTACTGCCTGCCCCATCCCAGTTGATACCCTTACAGGCAACATGGTGGCAAGTATGCTGCTTGGGCAGGGCATTTGTAATTTCAACTCTGCTCCCCCTGGCATTATGTTATGCCCTTATCTCAGGGACTTAACATCTTACAGTGAACAGATTCCTTTTAATGGTGTACCCATATCAAAACATAAACATTAAAGATACCTACATTTCGTTAGTGGTGGTTCAGATGAACAAAAGCTACACATGGCATACTCTTCCTGCAGCTGAGTGTGTTGACTTTCTGGCAGTCTAAAACATTGCTGCTAGTACAATCTGAATTCAACAATGTGCTGGTTGTAGAGGATTATGAACAGATTGCAGTCTTTTGTGCCAGTTGAGCTGGCCTTTAATTTGCATAATGCCACTCTGCTGCCTGATCGCAGAGATCAGCCAGCAGAGAGTTCTGCTGGCACAACAGCTGATGGCTGAGATCAGCCAGCAAAAGAGCCCCCCCCCCAAAAAAAAAGCAATGGGGCAAAAGTTATGCCAGATCCATACTTTTCCTAGCCCAAGGACACAGCTGCTACTACACTGGCACAATGTTAGGCCAGGACCAAGTAGTCCTTGGTAATTTCCAACATCCTGTGGCTGAGAGGAGATAAGCCAGAATTTGTGTCGGGGCTACTTAGAATGTCCCTAATGTACATTGCTTCCTGATCTAGAACCTGGTTGTTTCTAGGGACACATCTGATTTTGGAAGCTTAGCAGGGTCAGGTTTGGTTAGTGCTTCAATGAAAGTCTAGCAGAGGATACTAGGGATCTCCATGCAGGGCTAGAAAGAAATTCAGTCTGAAACCGTGGAAACATATTGGTGCCAGTCAGAGTTGACCATATTAGCCTCAATAGATTAATGATATGGATCAGTATAAAGCAGCATATTCTTATATCTTTATTTTCTACACACTAAAAGAGGAGAGCATCTCTTGTACAGACTGGTGTGACACCAGCACCAGGAAGTGATTGAAAGACTTTTGCTTTCACAGATCCACACTCAAATTCAGAGACAGCCCACTTTGCAGGATAAGACCCTGAATAGCTTTTGTGAAGAAAAAGGCTCCTATGGATCTATGAAACTATGATCTAGCTCAGTATTGTTTACATTGATTGTCAGTAGCTCTCTAGACTGTCAGACTGGGGTCATCCCTAATGCTACCATGTGCTTTACCACAAAGCTACAACTCAGTTGCAAGTATGATCATCAAAGTAGTTGAGTAGTTGCAATCATTCAGGCAGGCAGCTTGAACTCTCAATTTTTCACCACATGAAATGCCCAACAACATTGTTCAGCTCCACAGATCATCTCTTGAGATGCTAGAAGATGCAACAGAGAGGCTACTGAGAAGTGCAGGACATCAGGATAGCCAAATCTGATCAGGGATAGGTGAACTTTGACCCTCTAGAACAGTGGTTCTCAACCTGTGGATCCCCAGATGTTCGTGGACTTCAGCTCCCAGAAGCCCCAGCCACTACGGTCAATGCTCAGGGCTTCTGGGAGCTGAAGTCCACGAACATCTGGGGACCCACAGGTTGAGAACCACTGCTCTAGAAACTGATAAATTATCATAATACCTCACTGTTGACCAGGTATAGTTGATGGGAACAGGGAATGAACAATGTTTGGAGATTTGCAGGTCCCCAAACTCTGCCTTACATTTGTTCCAATTATAATGAAGGGGTGGAATTTGACTACTCATCAAGACCAACCAATGAGATTCAACCCCCATTAGAGCAAGTCATTTGCTACCTTGGAACTGTAACTACTACTACTGTCAACCGGCTTGTCTCTTAGACGGAAGCCCTATGCAGAAATGAATCCCCATGCTTACAGCTAACATAGGCTGGAAGAGTGACACTGTCCCCACCAGCTCTGCTGACAATATTGTAGGCCCCATAGGTCCCATAGTCTGCACTCTCTCCAGTCAGTATGGACATCTGCAAAAGTGCTTCACACAGCCAAGACATCTATGTTGTCAGGTGGAGCTTCTGTGTGTGGGCTTTGAGAACATAGGAGCTTCACATGGAACTCATGCAGTTGAGCCCGATGGCTTCCTTGTCAGTGAGATGGTGAATCTACACTGGGTTTTAGTCTATATATTAAAGGAGCTATTCAAAGTGTTGAACTCCATTCCCGAAACAGGTTCAGCACCTTGGCTAGCTCCTTAAACTTAACCACCCCAGTGACGTGGAAGCCAACCACGATTGTGCCCATGCGGTAGTATTCAGATACATGACACAAGTCAGTGGGGTCATCATGGTATATGACATCAGAGTTCGGTTCAGTAGGTTCAACTGCACTCCGTGCTTCATGTATTTGCATTTGTCAAGAACACACTTGCTAAAAAGGCTTCCATTTTAGCATCCAAGTTCTTCTTCCCCAGGTAACCCACTGTTTATTTCTCCCTAACTTCCAAGTTGCAACTGAGCCTAGCAGAGTTGTATCTTCCATAAAAAATGTGTCCTGCAGACCTTCTACATGGAAATGGTGGCATAGTTGCTGTTTGCTGCTGTGAGCCTTCAAGTTTTCTTCCTTAATGTGACCCTGTCATGCATTGCCACTAAATGAATTTGCCAGAATGTTGAGATCTTCAAGGGAAGGCTTTTTCTTAGTCCTTCTACTGTCTTAGGCTCACTTGGTGAGGACGTGGAGAGAGCCTTCTCAGTGGCTGCTCCTACCATGTGGAATGCTCTTCCACGGGAGGCTAGGCTGGCCCCCTCCCTGCTTTTCTTTTGCTGGCAGACAAAGACATTTCTTTTCAAGCAGACTTTTAAAGTGTGAGCAGGGGAGCTTTTATTTATTTATTAAGCTATTTTTTTAAAAAAAATTGTTAGTTTTATAATTTTTTATGTTTTTAAATGTTTTTCATTGTTATTTAAAACATAGTCCATAGTCCTGTTTTAAACTCTTGGAAGCCACCTTGGATCCCACCTTGGGTTAAAAAGTGGCATATAAATACAGTAAATAAATAAATAAAAATAAAATGAATGTGGCTGTGTCAATTCGATTCCAGTGGCCCTCTTTCCATAGTCCTGAAGAAGCACATTGCCTTTCAGTTCAGCACTGAAATGTATACAAGTGATGAACATCACTCAGCCTCAGAATCTCTGATATCATAACAGAATATGCCTACCAGCTTCTTCAAAAATCTTCTGGAAGGGAAGTTCTCCATGATGGGTGATCTGATGCCTTTAAAAATCATTCTCTTGCAGGAGCGATTCAAAATAGATTTAAAACTTGAAGGATTTTCACTCCAAAAAAAGTACAATGAATTAGAAACAATTATTTTTACAAAACCAAAACAAAAGACTTCTCAGTTCTATAAATATCTTTTAACTTGTCAATTAGAAGACGCGACTTTAAAAGAGGTTATGATAAAATGGGCCAAAAACTTGCAGTGTGAAATATCATTAGAGCATTGGGAACTAACTTGGAAGAATACAAATGAATTTACCAGTTCTCAAGACTTCAAAGAAAATTTCTTAAAAATGATGTATAGATACCATTTTACTCCAGAAAAAATAGAAAATTTACCACACAGGAAATAATATATGCTGGAAGTGTAAAGAAAAAGTAGGCTGATTTTACCATTTATGGTGGACGTGCCCTGTTACCAAAAAATATTGGACAAAAATCTACGAAGCTATAAAAGAAATGTTTCAAGTGACATTTCCAATGTCTCTGGAATTTTTTCTACTAAATATGACCTTTATGTTGGAAAAAAATTTCTCACAGAGAAATAGTAGGATATTACTAAATTTGGTGCCAGCCGCAAGAATAAACTTTGCAAAAGTGTGGAAAAATCCAAATGTACCAGATATAGAACAATGGATATTAAAAATAGTAGAATTGAAAGAATTCGACTTACTTACGTACCATATAAAAGGAAAACCAATCAACCAAACAGAAAAAAACTGGGAACCAGTGACAACATATGTTAGTAAAAGATGGGGTATAAAAATTTAAAATATAAGATGTACATATGTTTATAGACTTTAAATTAGACTTAATTCAGAAGACGGACAAACATATTGAGTATGGAGAATTGGAATAAAAATATAATTGAACTGAAATTAATTTTTCTTTATAAAGTAAAAAAGGTTTAAAAAATGTAAGGTTATGTATTGTAAAGGAAAAGAAAAGAAAGTGTGTATTCAAACTATAGAATATAGTTAGTAGGAAGATCTAGGGAGTTTCATAGGCATAGGTATAAATAAAGAGTGTAAAAAGACGACTCCAGATAGACAGCAAAAGGAAGTAGGAAATTTAATTTATTATATGTTCTTTTATCAAACATATATTCAACATGAAACATGACTGTTTTTCTTTACTTGTATAGATTTGTACAGATAGACATTTCAAATGTTGAATTTAGTTTGAAATATGCGTGTTTTTAAAGAACAACATGAATGTTTTAATAAAAAATTAAATAAAAAAAATCATACCCTTGCTCCTAGCAATGACTTGAATTTTGCATCCTGGAGACCTTAAATGTAAGAAAAAGACAAGAGTTGAGTAAGTAATCCCACTATAGGCGTTCTCCCAGAGTTCCTTTTCCCAAAGAGAGAAGTCAAAGGCAAACCGAGAAGGTCTCCTGTCATGTTATATTGGGGTTCTTTCCAGCCTTTTAGGACTGGAGATGACTAAACAGTGAGATATTTGACAGGAAACAGCAGGGCTGCCTGTAAAGGAAATAGAATCCAGTGTCATCTGCAGCAATGTAAGATTGTATCATCCCAGCCGCTCTCTCTTGCTTGCTTGCGGTGCTTTCCTTAAAAGCCTCCCCAAACAAACCCCAAACTTAATTGCTTTTTTTGAAAGCACAAGGAGGCCTGCTCTCAGGCAGAATGTCTCATTTAACACGGAAACTTTAGCCAAGAGACAGTGCGGTCCCAGCTGAGATTTTGCAGGATTGCTTTGGGTGTGGTGAGCATTTGGTAAGTGAGGAACGAGAACAAGATGCTGTGTATGAAGGCTCAGTCAGCACTTGCAGAGGGGTGAGGACTACAAATGTGGGCTTCTTCCCCATGTAACCACAGGAGCCTGATATTAATGTCTACTGTGGAAAGTAAAAATAAAATAAAATATTGGCAGAGATCCATGAAGAGATGAAGCGTAACTTTGCATTTAGAGGGTTACGCAGCAATTGTACAGCTCCTTTGCATCCAACATGCAGCTGAAAGTGCACCAAACAGACCTGCATGTCTGCAAGTCCAGGTTACTTTGAAGAACTGTATCTCCCTTTATGAGCTCCTTAGAGCTCTACAGTCATCTGGAGAGGCACTTCTTTCTGCCTCATCAACTTCCCAGACTCATTTGGTGGGAACAAGGGAGAGGGCCTTCTCAGTGGCTGCTCCCGGACTTTGGAGCTCCCTCCCTAGAGGAGTCAGGATGGCCTGGTGCTTGCTGTCCTTCTGTCAGCCTGTACCTTCAGGCTTTTAAAAACTCCCTGGGGGCATGGTGGTTGATGATGTACAGTGCTATTTTTAAGGCTTGTACATAGTCTTTTAATGAATGTTAATGTTTTTAATGTTTGATGTTTTGACTTTATAAATTGTTTCATCACTATTTAATAAGTCTTATATTTATACATTTATAAATGGCTTTTAAAATAGTTTTAACCTGGATTGTTTTTTTAATATGCAGTTAGCTGCCTTGAGTCCCATTATTGGGAGAAAGGCAGGGTATAAATGAATTAAATAAATAAATGCACAATGTGCAGCCATGTGCATCACTGCTCAGTGCATATGTGCATCCAAGCGCAAGGCACAGCAGTGCACATTGGCACATGTAGCCCCTATGAAGTATTGATCTTGCCCCAATGGGTGGGGAAACCTTAAGGAAGGGGCTGAACTTTTAGTTTGGAGAGAGAGCTGGAGGGGAGAGGAGCTGTGTTTGCCAGGGATAAGATGTGGGTGCTTCCCAGTTGGGCCATTTCTGCATGAGCCTATTCTAGCACTATGATTCCACTTTCAAGATCCTATGGAATCCTGGGGTTTGCTGCCTGGCCCCTCTTGAAACTGCAAACCCCAGGATTCCATAGGATCTTGAAAGTGGAATCATAGTGCTAGAACAGGCTTGTGCGGAAATAAGCTTTGAATGGTTGTTGTTAATTGCTGACAAGTCAGCTTTGAGACCTCCATGTCATCCCATGATCAGAAGCCTTGCTTAGGTCTTGCAAACTCAGATCTGTGTGTTGCTTGATTGAGTCTACCCATTCGTCACGTGGCTTTCCTCTTTTCCTACTGTCTCGCAACTTACCAAGTGTTATTGTGTTTTCTAGTGAGTCGTGTTTTGAATTAGGTAATGTGATACATTCAGGAGGGAATGGAAAGGTAAATTTTCTATATTGGAGTGTGTGTTATTGCTTGTATAGCACAAAGCTCCATGACAAGTTTGCCTTAGGGTCAACAACAACAACAGCAACAACAGTTTGCCTACAATAACTGCTGAGAAACCAAATTTCTGCAGAGGAATCCTACATGGTTGCTTTGTGGAGTGCATGGAACTTTGGAAACCATTTACAGTGCTGGATTCAGTATGAAATATGCAGTATCGTTGCTGGTTTGATGGTTTTACCAAAGAAGTATATAAATATGCAAATTGTTTAAACTTTTGTAATTGTGTTTACAATATTCATTATGAAGTGGCCCTAGAATAATAAAACCACAGAATCCTAGGCCATTTCCGCACTACACTGTTATAGAGCTATTATTCCATTTTCAGCATCCTGTGGAATTCTGGGGTTTGTAGTTTACTGAGGCCAAAGAGCTCTCTGGCTGAAAATTCTAAATGCCCCTCCCTAAACTGCAAACCCCAGGATTCAATAGGATGTTGAAAATGGAATAATAGCACTATAACAGCATAGTGCGGAAATGGCCACGGAGCTCAAAGAGGCCCCATAGGCCCAACTGCTTACTCAGTGCAGGAACACCAGGTAGACCATCCCCAGCAGGTAGATGTCCAGCCTCTTTTTGAAGACATCCAGAGAAGGTGATCCCACCACCAATTGGTTCCATTGCCAAACCACTCTCATTGTCAAGAACCCAAGGAAGTGGTACACATGCATAACTCCACTTCCTGAATTTGGAACTGAGCATGGCCATTCCACACTGGAATGAAATGTCCAACTGCTTCTGGAAGAGGATTTACACATGTGCAAGGATTCCAGCCATTATAAAATGACTAGAAGCCTATTGTTCATCCCAACAACAGTAGACCCATAGAGTCAGTGGGAGCTGACCCACTATTCATGCATTGATTCAATGAGTCTAGTCTGCTTGGGATTAACCAATAGGATTCAGGCCAATTAAAAAAAAAGAGAGAGATGGATCCGTTCATAAATTTATTAAGCTGCAGCACTGCGGTGATGTACAAGAACTGTACAGGTATTTCCCAGGTACCACATCAAAAGAATGAAATCGCAAGCCAAGCCAATAATACACACTATCTTCTTTTGAAGATGCTTCTTTCCTTTTAAGAGTTCTTAATTTAATAAGTTCTTAATAAAATGCTGCCACTCATGATGATGAAGCAGCTGCATTGTGCCAATCCTGCGCTAGTCAGGTAGGGATAACGTGAAGCCAGACATGGAAGTGACTTTGCTAATTTCAAGAGTATCCCAAGGGCATCATTTAGAAAGATCAAGGTGTGGTCTCATGACCAGACTGCTGGGATGCTAGGATGGACTCCGCACTTTGAACTGTGTGATCACATTTCTAATTGCTTACCCTGAATTAAAAAAAACAACAACCACTCCCTCTAATTAGAAAACCAGTATAGCATCCAAAAGGCTGGACTACAAGATTTATCTTGATATGCTAGTTTTCCATTTTTAACTCTGAGTGGTTTTTTTTTTTTGGTCTGTTTTGCATAGCTATGAATCCAGTAGTAGGATCTCTTACAACTTCATACTGGTTGTCTGAATTGGCATTCACTGCCTGGATGTCCAGCTTCCAGCCTTAACCCTATCATGTATAATAATGGAATATTATTGATCTTCTTTGCAAGTTTATTGTAAGGACTGTAGCAGAAACATGTGGATTGAATCCATTCAATTGCAAGTAATATAGCATTTGCACAGATTCAAAATACTTCAACATCTTCTCCTAGTTGTTATGATTAACTAGTAATTGTTATTATTAATTGTACTAGATATGCATACAAAAGGACATTAATCTTTCTGCATTGACAACAGGTAACAATAGGTATTATGTGACATAAAGAAGAAAACCACCACCTCCACTTAAGTTCTTGAAAATCCTTATCATATATTAAATGACATTTGTACCGCAGCTTTCCTCCAAGCAGTGGTAGCTGGTTGCTTCCATGTCACTGGGGCAGTGAATCTGCTATAGGTTTTAGTTGAAGCCAAAGAAGAGCTATTCAAGGTACTTAACTTATTTTGGAGGAAAAGTCCAGCATCTGGCTTGGAGCCAGGGAAACATCCTGAGAGAAGTAAAGTCACCTACCCGGGAAGAGCTCTTCTTGAAGCCTAGATTTTAACTGAGAAATGTAGTTAAAAAAGCAACTTTTCCAGATTCGGCCCATGTTTGTTCTTGTCATTTTCAGAAGACATGGTTGAGGTTGTCCTTTGCTTGAGCTGCTGGGAACAACTGCTAGTCAGTACTGTGCTGAATCAATTGTTTTTAAGTCAATAGATTTCAACTGTTTTTAGCCCAAAACAAGCCTTCAGAGGGACCTATGCCTCATTTTTAAAAACCATGTATTAGCATGGTGGCAATGCTGTTTATTGTCTCCCACCCGCACATGAAGATCAATGTTGCCTTCCAGATATTTTAGGCCATGCTGCCCATAATTCATTGAAACAACAGCTAATAGAAAAACTAGGGTGATGGACAATGGAGTAATTTCCTGAATCCATATCAGGTGAGCTGAAATAGAGACCTCAGATAATAAACATGTGGATGAATAGCACAGGTTTATCACAGGTCATCATTCCTGGGATTTTCTAATAACTTTCCACACACTGGAGGCCCACACATTGAGATTCTGGAAGCAGACAGTGGTTTTTCAGGTGGATAGAGATTTTTGGTGGTTGTGAGCCATTTTTACTGAAAGGCTAATGAATGTTTGGGATCTTAGAGAATACTGTCAGCTGCAGCCCAAGTCTTGTGGACTCTTCTGTGTTGGAAGTTTTTAAACAGAGGTAAGTTGATCACCACTTGGGTACTTTACTGGAGAATTCCTACATAGATGGTGGTTGAACTAGATGGCCCTTGAGACACCTCTAGTGGTCAGAATTCTAATGGTATCTTACCAAGGTGCAAGTTCCTCTAAAGAAGCAACTGGACATTTGTGTCCAATACAAAATTCTTCATACAGATCAAGGTTTGGGAAGCATCCACATGAGCAGGACATGGATGTGCATGTACATTTTGCTGTGCAGCCACTTGCCTAATGTTGCCATTCAGTACAAAGGGTGGGTAGCACAATCAGTGCATAATTCCACATATGGAGATTCATATTGCGCCACCACAACGTAAGATCTCAGATCTTTGATTCTATGATTTTTCGGATTAGAGAATCTTCAGGATCCTTCAGTTGATCAATCTGAGTCTATTGTACTTTGGATGTATCATGAGATGATATGAGTCACTGCAAAAGAAGATAATGCTCAGTAAAGTGGAAGGTGGTAGGAAAAGAGGAAGGTCACACAACAGATAGATTGACTCAATAAGGGGAGTCATTGCCCTGAGCTTGTAAGACGCAAGCAGGGCTCTTGATGACTCAGGGTTTTGGAGAACTGGGAGGGGGTCCTTTCTTCCTCTCAATGCTGACTTCTGCCCTCGAAAAGGAGATAGGAACTTCCCAGATTCCCTTAATTAAACACTGCCACCATCCACTGCTCAATTCTATTTTACAGTAGTGCAGTAGGTTGTTGCTTGGGATTAATAATCTCTGTGCTTAAAGTCCCTTCCCTTCCATCACTTGCCTCTTCCCGGGTGAGAGGAAGCCTAGGTGCGCGTGTTGCTGAAGGACATGAGGGGATGGAAAGGAAACAGAGGTTTTACAGAAAGCTCTTATTTTAAGGCATGCAAAGTAAACAAGAAAAATAATGCTCATGGAAAGGTTCCCCATTTTCAGGTACACTTGATTTACAAATAATTATAAGAACAGATAGATTCTCAAGATCAGCCAAACTTCCCCAAAATAACAAAAGACCTAACGCAACTAACTAGTTCCCTTCTAATTTACTCATAGCAGTTGGTCATTTTCTGAGATGCTATGCAGGGGGAGGGCCAGGAGATCACCTATCCTGTCTCTATGAGCATCCATGCCTCCCTGTTGATGTTTTGGGTCTCCTTTGTTCTCCCTACCGCATGGTCTCTCAAGGATTGTATAACTTCTCTTTCAAAGCATCTTGAAGATTCTCACCTTTCTCCCCCTGACTGGTCAACTATCTCTTGTGACCTATGATGCTAACCCTAATAGTTCATTAACCTTTCATATGCCTGAAGGGAGAACTATCCCCCTTCAGCACTGAAGCGTGGATAATGGGAAACCTCATTATCACAGGGGTCATGGACGTCTCTCATTCATCAAGTCAAAGCTGGCTTGATGGCAAATAGCAACAGCAACAGATCAACAGATTAACTTCTAGTATCAGAGACAGAACCTCTTTTAATATTAGTTGGAGGGGAACACAAGAAGGATGATGCTATTGCACAGATAATCTGCTTTTGGGCTGCTCAATGGGGTACCTGACCACTGTGGAAACAGAATGCTGGGTGAATTCAAGTCTCCAGGGCCAGATGAATTGCATCCTAGGATTTTAAAAGAACTGCAGAGGTCATTGCGGAACCTCTTGCTATAATCTTTGAAAACTCTTGGCGGACAGGAGAAGTTCCAGCAGACTGGAGGAGGGCAAATGTTGTCCCCATCTTCAAGAAGGGAAAAAAAGAGGACCCAAATAATTATTGCCCAGTCAGCCTGACATCAGTACCTGGAAAGATCCTGGAGCAGATCATCAAACAGTCAGTTTCTAATCACTTAGAAAACAATGCCATAATTACAAAAAGTCAACATGGATTTCTCAAAAATAAGTCATGCCAGACTAATCTTATCTTTTTTTATGATAGAGTCACTTACTTGATAGATGAAGGGAATGCCATGGACATAGTATATCTTGATTTCAGTAAGGCCTTTGACAAAGTTCCCCATGACATTCTTGCAAAGAAGCTAGTAAGATGTGGGCTGGACAGGGCTACTGTCATGTGGATTTGTAACTGGTTGGCTGACCGTACCCAAAGGGTGGTCACCAATGGCAGATTCTCATCCTGGAGAGAAGTGACTAGCGGGGTGCCACAGCGTTCTGTCCTGGGCCCGGTGCTGTTCAATATCTTCATTAATGACTTGGATGAAGGAATAGAGGGCACGCTGATCAAATTTGCAGATGACACCAAATTGGGAGGGGTTGCTAATACGCCTGATGACAGGATCAAAATTCAAAAGGACCTGGACAGATTGGAGAGCTGGGCCAAGGCTAACAAAATGAAATTCAACAGAGATATGTAAGGTCCTACACTTAGGCAGAAAAAAAGGTATGCAGAAATATAGGATGGGGGACACATGGCTGGCTAACAGTACATGTGAAAGGGACCTAGGAGTCTTAATAGACTACAAGCTGAACATGAGTCAGCAGTGTGATGCGGCAGCCAAGAAAGCCAACGCAATTCTTGGTTGCATCAATAGGAGTATGGTGCCTAGATCGAGGGAGGTGTTGGTAACACTTTATTCTGCTCTGGTTAGACCTCATCTGGAATACTGTGTCCCATTCTGGGCACCCCAATTCAAGAAGGATATGGATAAGCTGGAGCAGGTCCGGAGGAGGGCAACCAAAATGGTGAGGGGCCTGGAAGCCATGCCCTGTGAGGACAGACTTAGAGGGCTGGGTATGTTTAGTCTGCAGAAGAGAAGGTTGAGAGGGGACATGATGGCCATGTTTAAATATTTGAAGGGATGTCATGTCGAGGAGGGAGCGGGCTTGTTTTCTCCTGCTCTTGAGACCAGGACAAGGAGCAATGGATGCAAGCTGCAGGAGGGGAGATTCCGCCTGAACCTCAGGAGGAATTTCCTGACAGTCAGGGCTGTCCGGCAGTGGAATGTGCTGCCACAGAGTGTGGTGGAGTCTCCTTCTTTGGAGGTTTTTAAGCGGAGGCTGGATGGCCACTTGTCGGGAATGCTTTGAGGGTTTTCCTGCATGGCAGGGGGTTGGACTGGATGGCCCTTGTGGTCTCTTCCAACTCTACATTTCTATGATTCTATCTATGATTCTGTGCTGCTCTAGCAAAGCCTTTGGTCTGATTCAGGGCAGCTCTTCTGATGACCTTCCAGCTGCAGTTTTCTGTGTCTCCTTCTTGGGATACTGTGTGATAATATTAGGAACAACAGCAGGATCAGGATGAAGGTGAATGAGTGCAGTTGCCGGGCTTAACGGCTGCTAAGGAACAGACATAGGCTTAACTCATGACATGTGGATTCAGACTTGGACCAGGACAGTATTTGGGTTTCTTTGAATCTGCCGTTATGGAGTGACTCATTCTGAAGATAATGTCTGTTTCTGAAGAGGGATTTGTCTGGAGCGTTCAGAGAGGATCTCCCTTCCATACCGATAACCTGGATGAATTCCAAAACTACATATTCACGTCTCACTTGGAAGGAACTTTCAGCAAATTAGAACAACAGCAAGAAAACCTCAGAAACCAAGGAGCTTTGACAGTGTTGTGCAGAAAGGAGCCATGCAGAATTTAGTGATTCATTCATCTAGCAGGAAGGCAGAAACATGAGGAGTGAAAGGACAAGAACTTCATTAGATTGTTGCCAACAGAACATTCTAAGCTGAATAAAGATATTGACAGAGAGAAGTGGCAACTGGCCTTTCCGTACTACATTGTTATAATGCTATTATTCCACTTTCAACATCCTGTGGAATTCTGGGGTTCGTAGTTTGCTGAGGCCCAAGAGCTCTCTGGCTGAGATTTCTAAAGGCCCCTCCCTAAACTGCAAACCCCAGGATTCCACAGGATGTTGAAAGTGGAATAATAGTACTATCACAGTGCTGTGCAGAAAGGCCCAGACTTTCAGGGCGTTGAAAAAGATGATTTTATTCTAGTAATTAGTCCAATACATTTTGGCTTGGTAACATTAAATGGCCTTCTTCAGAGCTGTTAAAAGATAAAAGAAAGAAAAAGGGCAATACATGAACAACAAAAATTTTAACATGATACAAGTTTCAATTTACAATATCAGTTTTAGGTGCATATATCTTACGTAAAGATGCATGTGAATTTTCTCCATCTTTAAAAAACCTCTATTAATCACAATAAATTTATACAAGTACACAATATCACTTACAGAGAAACTCTGAAAATGGCTTGCAGGGATTTCAAAAAGAGTGTTTGGCAGTTGAGAGTTTGAGAAGTAGGAGACGGAGCATTATACCATTCCATTTTTCCCCCAAGGTGTACCCAGGACATCCTTATCATAGCAATTCTACAACAGAGTAGAAAGTTAGTGGCGTGGGAACAAACGTTTCAAGTCTCAATATCCATTTTCTTTTTCAGGCAGGGCCCTCTCGTTCTGGGAAAAACATTTCCCAAGCACCCAAAAGCACAGATCCTTAAAGGAGTGATCGTGTTCCAAAAAGTCATCAGCCAAAGGGGCACCCAATCTTCTGTTCTGGATGTTTTTAGGTGTCCCCGTATATGGACTTTTAAGGCTCTAGATCTTTTTCCTATATGATTTGTTGATGGTATAAATCACACATGGAATGCTACAAGCTTAATATTGTTTTAGGCGGGTTTTTTTTCCACTGTGATTCATAAATTCTGTAATCTTGAATGAGTCCTTACAGCATGTACAATGTCCACAAAGGTGTTGGGCTCTCAGGGCTGTTGGTGATGGTAGAATGGTGGGATGGGCATGATGATGTGCTCTGAAATCATTTCTTATTAATATGTTGTGCATGTTATGGGTTCTTTTAAAAGAAATAAGGGGTTTTTCCTGGCACCCATGTCTGTCCCACATGATGTGCCGATTTTTTTTTGATACCGCTCTACAATCTTGAGGCTATACTATCACAAGTCAAACTGCAATTTATTCTGGAATTCATTTCTCTTTCTTGATTTTTTAAAAAGACCAACATGTGTTATCTATGCAGCCCTGCTGAAACTTAATAAAAGACTCTGGATAGACTCTGTCTTATACCTGGCAGCTGAGTGACCTTGATTCATCTAAAAAGTCTTCTTCCCTTGTACAGTTTCTTTGAATTCTCAAGTACTGACTACATTGTAGATTATTCCTCAAAAATTTAGGGTGCTGTCAAACCTTAGGTAAGTATTTTGGTCAGTAGTTTTTGTTTTTTTTGTCAAGAGGGGTGCATAATTTTGCTCTTTCTTTCATAATGGTGAGGACTGCATGACGAAGAAGCCTATGAACTTTGAAAGCTCATACAATGTATTTTTTGGGGGGGTATCTTTTGTTGACCTAATAAAGATCTCAGAGCCAACATGATGTTAGACTAGGACTCCTGGAGTCCAGGATTCAAATCTCCCCTCAGCCATGGAAACTGCACTGGGTGACCTTGGGCAAGTCACAATATCTCAGCCTCAGAGAAAGACAGTGGCAAACCTCCTCTGAACAAACCTTGCCAAGAAATCCCCATGATTGGTTCCCCTCAGGATACTTCAGGATAGGTTCGCCTTAGAATAAGCCAGCAATGACCTAAAATCATACAATCATAGAGTTGGAAGAGACCACAAGGGCCACTGAGTCCAGCCCCTTGCCATGCATGAATATACAATCAAAGCATTCCTGACAGGTGACCATCCAGGCTCTGTTTAAAAATCTCTAAAGAAGGAGACTTACCACACTTTGAGGCAGCGTATTCCACCGTTGAACTGCTCTTACCATCATCTTACCTGATATTTAGGTAAAATCTCTTTTCCTGTAGCTTGAAGCCATTGCTCCATGTCTTAGTCTCTGGATCAGCAGAAAATAATCTTTCCCCATCTTCCATATGACATCCCTTTAAATATTTAAACATGGCTATCATGTTACCTCTTAATTCTCCAGGCTAAATATGCCCCGCTCTCTAACCTGCTCCTCATAGGATATGGTTTCCTGGCTTTAAAAGCATGCAACAATAACAGCAGCAGCAGCAGTATATCTTAGGTAACACCCTGCACTGACATACACAGGGATAACTGATAGTTTTTGCTGCATATACAATGTTTTTGTTCATGGCAGATGGAGGAATTCAGCGCCTCTATCCACTGTAGCTCCCTCCCCAAGCTTTCCTTAGCCTGGGAGGGGCTGGACGGCCCCTCCCTAAACTGCAAACCCTAGGATTCCATAGGATGTTGAAAGTGGAATAATTGCGCTGTAAGAGTGTAGTGCGGAAATGGGCACTGTTAGAGTGCTATTATTCCACTTTCAATATCTTGTGGAATCCTGGGATTTGCAGTTTAGGGAGTGGCATTTAGAATTTTTATCCAGGGAGCTCTTTGGCCTCAGTAAACTACAAACCCCAGAATTCCAGAAAGTGGAATAATAGCACTATAACAGTATAATGTGGAAATGGTCTACAACAAGCAAAGGGAATGAATGACTTCTTAGAAGTAACTTCCTAAGCTCAGAGTAGGCTGCCATTAAACATCAGCCACAAGCGTGGGTAGTTTTGCATTGTTTGTGCCACACAACCCGTGCGTTACATGGCAACCTTGCACAGTGAAACTTGGCTAGGGCAAGGAGAAGCCATCTGAGGTTTTGCAGTGAAGCCACCCTAAAAATTGAAGGAGACAATATAGTCTCTGTTGCCTTGTGGCCTGCTGCTCCATGGGAATATAGTGACTCACCAGAATATCATCTGAAAGTTTCCTGGTCCACATCCCTGTTGATTCTGATGTTGTGTGTGTGCACTTATATGCCTTCAAGTCATCTGTCATCTTATGGTAATCCCATGAATTTCATAGGGTTTTCTTAGGCAAGGAATATGCGGAGGTGATTTACCATTTCCTTCCTTTGAAATGTATCCTGCAGCACCTGGTATTGGTTGGTGGTCTCCCATACAAATATTACCCAGAGCTGACCCTGCTTAGTTTCTAAGAGCAGACAGGCTATAGCCTTAGGCTATTTAAGCTTGATTCTGATGTTACAGTGTTCAAATTTCTTACTGATATTTGAGGAAAGAAGACTGAATAGGACTGTTTTGCATCCAAAGATTTCATCTTGAGGACTGTTTTGCATCCAGATTTTACCTTGCACCATCCTTACTCTATACTAGGGCTTACACAATGCTGTCCTATTCATTATTCTGTTCCTTGGAATTCTGAACATGGTAGAGATCCAATGTGTGCATGATCTTTGGTTACAAAATTGCTTGAAAAGGCCAAGATTCCATGTTAAAAAATAAGGAGTTTCATCAGATATTCCTACAGAGTAATTGCAACATCATTTTGAGAACACTGTATCTGCCAAGTCAGTTTGAGAACTTACACAAAATACTTTGGCAGCGAACCTGCCCACAATAGGCAATTTAAACAGCATTGTAGTTCGTAAGATTAAAGCAGCTTTACTGACTGAAGGATTGTGACTCCTTGGCGATAAAATGGCCAGGCTTTAAAAATCTGAGAGCCACTTAGTCTGTATGGCCTCTCCTTTAAGGTAAAACTAATTTTTTCTTCAAGTAACTGACCTTCAGTTTGCTTTCAATTTAGGGTGAAACGTTTTTAAAAAAATAAGAATTAGTACAACAAAAATTAACCACTTTAAGCAGTTCCTTAATGGTGCACTTGATTAATTGATAGAGACAAATTTTAATTGCTAAGGGCAAATTTTAACTGGCGGTATTTGTGTATTTTAAATTACTTTTTTTAAACACTACAGTCAGTAATAGGAATGAATTACTTTGAAGAAGTAACCTGCAAAGGTCTGCCCTTGAACATTTGACACAGGCTGAGCTCCTACACTGGGATTGTGTAGCATAAATCTCTGCATGGGTGGTTTTGTTTGATCGAGTTGTAAAACCTTTGTGTTGAGGGGCAACCTTGCACCATGGGATGCACAGGTAAATAGGCTACTGAATGCAAACCAAATGCACATGCAACTGTGTCTCATACAAAGCTCTACTTCTACCAACTTGAATTCAATGTGGATGTTCCGTGTTAGATAAAAATGTCCAACCACTTCCGTAGGGGAGCGTATGTGTGCGTAAGTCGCTGACAGGCTTCCAGCCCAATGTTTTGATGGGAACAGCAGGTGAAAAAAAGGCTCATCACCTGAAGGAGCAGTGAGCTTTTCCTTTCTTCAAGCAGAGGCAGAAAAGCCATCTGTTGGGGATGGTCTAGGTCTGCATTTCCTGTGCTGGATGAGTGAGGTGAGGGAGAGAAGAGCATGCTAGCTTCCAAGCTAGCTTCCAATCTAGAATTCTACTTTGTGGCTAGTGGCAATCATATAAATCCTTTCTGAGTTTTAGTCTGAAGTTTAAAGGAGCTATTTAAGGTGCTGAGCCCTATGCCTAAAATAGACTCAGAACTTTGGGCAACTACAGTAGTGTTCCAAGGATGTAAAACCCACCACTTCACTGACATGAAAGCCACCAGCTGCGACTGATCGTAGCACAACATGGTGTATCACATGCATGTGATGTTATCTGAACACAGTGGTGTCTCTGTATCTCTAATCACTGCGCGTATTCATCCAACTCGGCAGAAAATTCAGTTGTCTAGATTGGGACTGCATAATTTTAATGTCTGCTGTGTGGAGTAACCTATTCATTCTGGTACACAACCCTTGTGTTGAATGGCAACACTGTGCAATGGAATGCACAATGGATGTCCAGTGCAACACACAACAGACTGCAGAAGAGAATACACAACTGTATGTGCTACGAAATGAGCAGCAGGACGCACAATGGAATGTGCAACCAAAGGGTTATTATTGCCCGTTTCCGCAGGAGTAGGTGGATATGGATCAACTGAGAATGTGTGTCTTCATGCACAACAGCATCACATGTGCAGCTCCAATTCTGTGACTTTGGACTGAATGCAGATGTTGTGCAGTGGATGGAAATATCCAACAGCTTCTGTAAGTTGGGCAGAATAGGGTTCTATTAGTGGCCTTAACAGGTTTTTCCTATCAGGTAGTAGGGCCCAATGTTCAAGATGCAAGGAAAGTCTATGTGTGTAGGGTCCTTTTCTCTCTGATATTGTAGACATAGGTCCTGCATGTGTGTGCACACATGTACGTGTATGATCAGCAAGTCCATGTTCACCTACTCAGTTATCTGCTTGTGAAATGCATGAAGGGCTTAATATGAACACTCATTACCTCTACATCTATATCTATACCTATTCCAGGTCTTTCTTAATTGCTCACAGTATTTATGCTCCTGCATCACTTCTGGTTAAAAGCAAACTTCTTCTTTGCTACTGACTATCTCTATTCTGAAGCTGGAAAAATCCATAGCATTCAATAAGGAATGTGACGCATTCTTTTTTCCCTAAAAAGCTTACTGATTGAGGAGCTGTCGGCCAAGGTTTCCAAAGGCTGGAGTGTCTCATGATGGTTTGGAACAATTTCTCTTTCTCTCTCTCTCTGTGTAAACATCATTTTTCAGGGAATCCCTTTCCCTGCATTTGTTTTTCACTGGATATTTTTCATTTCCCTCTCTTTATTTCCATCATGGCTTTTATAGTCAATTAATTAGAGTGGCCAATCAACTGAAAACCATTTAATTCACTCCAGAGATACCCTGTATGAATAAAAAAGCAGATTGTTTTTGAAAAATAATTTTAAGACCAGATCTTTTACAAATTCAAGTTGCAGGGAATCCAGTGTTGGCCCAAAACGTTGTGAGTATATCTGTTGGTGGAGTTGTGTGCCTTCAAACATTGTGTGACTTATGGTAACCCTGAAGTGAACCTGTCACGGGGCTTTCATGGCAAGATTTCTTCCGAGGGAGTTTGCCTTTGCCTCCCTCTGAGGCTGAGAGAGTGTGACTTGCCCAAGGTCAGCCTGTGGTTTTCCATGGCTGAGTGGGATTTGGACTTGGTCTCCAGAGTCACAGTCCGATGCTCAAACCACTACACTGTGCTGGCTCTTCAGAGTATCTATACTATACAGTTATGAGTTTGATAGCACTTTAAGTGCCATAGTTCCATCATATAGATTTCTTGGATTTGTAATTGGGTGAGTTCCTTAGAGGTTTTAGCAGTTCGCATCTTCAGGAAGAGCAAGGTTTTGTAAAACAAATGGACCCTCATTGCCCACTCACCCCAAGATACTTTGCATTATAGCAGACGTAATTCATATATAGTCAGAAAAAATAAAACCCTTGTCTTTGCAACTATGAAGGCTTTTCCTACACGCAGAGAGAATAAGAAAAGAATAATACAGATGAGATTCTGTGTCACACTGAACACACCACATCTCTGAAATGCTAAGCAAGGTCAGGCCCAATTATTACTCAGGTGGAAGACTACCAGGAAATACTAGGGATCTTCAGGAAAGAAGTAGGAAAGAAACTTGTCTAAAACCCCTGGAGAACTACTGCCAGCCAAAGCTGGCAAAACAGGGCTAAATGATTTAACTTAGTACAAGGCAGCTTCCTGTGGCTCAATTGATTCTCCTACTCAAAAATGTTGATGTGTCAGTCTTGGGAGTTATTCTTCTATGCCACTGATCATTTATCCAGAACTATGGAGCTTGGGTTGGAGAATGTTGTATGCCAAAGATTGGAAAAATGAGGAGGTGCCAGAAGTTGATGATTGGTTATCAGAGATCTATGATTTAGTGTGAATCGATAAATTGTCAACGTTACGAAAAGAGAAATCTTTAAATGGGTTCAAGAAAGATTGGGAATGTGTGAATAATTATCTGGAAAATCAGTTATCGTGTTGAAAGACTAAACTGGTTAAACTCGTTGCTATAAGAATAATAATTAACTGGTTATTATTACAATACTAAAGCAAACTAAATAATGTGGAAACTGTATATTGTAAATAATATTAAGGGGAAGTTTTCCTTTTTTCTGGAAATAGGATACAGGCTATAGAAGTCTTAAAGTTATTATGTTAAATAGTGTTAAATAAGTTATTTAAGCATCGTATATTATTGGCTAATGGAATAACTGGTTATTTGGATATATTAAGGTATGTCTATATGTTTATATGTGATTGATTTAGAATGTTTATGCAGTATAATAAAGTATGAGAAAAAAAGAACCGTGGAGCTTGGATTGGGAGTCTGGGTGATGCAGGGAGTCCTTTCTTATCTCTTGAAAAGATGAGACAGCTGAGAAGGAAGGAATGAACAACAGCTCCCCATTCTCAAGGTCAGGCTAGTTTCCTCCCTACCTGCAAGTCAGTTGTTTTGCCAGGAGGCTCCAGAGGTATTCACTAATTCTCCATAGATGATGTACCATAGCTGGAATCCTGTTGGTATCTTATGCATGCATATGATCTCCTATGGAAAGGGTTGAACATATTTGTCTATTGTGGAGAGTCTACAGTCAAGGCTGTGGAAGTGGAGTTGCACCTGCAGTACCACTGTGCAAGCAGATATGCATGAGCATTTGGTTGCATCTTTAGATCTGCATCCAGTTACACAATACTGCCATTCAACTCAATTGTTGCACAGCATACTCGGTGCATAACTCCACATGCTTCTTGTTGTTGTGTGCCTTCAAGGTGTTTTGACTTATGGTGACCCTATAGGGAACTCATCATGGGGTTCCCTTGGCAAGATTTGTTCAGAGAGCACTTTCCCTTGCCTCCCTCTGAGACTGAGAGGGTATGACTTGCCTAAGGTCACCCAATGAGTTTCCAGGGACAAGCAGGTCTCCAGAGTCATAGGCCATTTTCACACGGGGGTAAAACCCCGCGGTGCGACAACCGGAGATGGAGATCGTTCACACCGCGGGGTGCACTAGCGCAGTTGGAAAAGGTGAGGCGCCACACCTCCAACCGCTCTAGCGCAGTTGCAGGGGTGGCGCTGCGAGTTTTTTAAAAACCACCTTCCCAGGTGGTTTTTATGAAACTCGCCCGCACTAATCCATGGCAGCTCCTGGTGAGAATCTGCAGAGATGCGGTAGCGCATCTCTGCAGATCTGCCCGGGGGCAGGCTTCCGGCTGGCGCACTGCCCTGATTGGCGGAGCGCTGCTGGAAGCCACCGGCCGCCATTTTGGGCACTGCGGAACGCTGGCATACGCTGCCGAACGCCGCCAAAATTCGGTGGCGTGTGAAGCAGCGGAACCGCGCTCCCCACAGGGACGGAGCAGGGACGGAGCAAAACGCAAGCAGGTAAGCTCCGCCCCTGTGTGCGCCACCCCGTTTCGGCCCCCCCATGTGCGAAAAGGGCCTAAGTCAAATGCTCAAACCACTACACCCCACTGCCTTCAGATTAATGCTTCATCACCTTGAACTGGTTTGATCTAGTATGTAAACTAGGATTAAGAGATAGCAGAGTTTGATTTGCTAGTCAGACAAGGAAACCAGTGGGTGACCTTGGACTCTTTTCCACCTAATTACAAGGAAGCTATTCCTGTACTAAACTGGTGCCTGGCAGACCGGATGAGGGCAAACAAGTTGCATCCAGATGAGACAGAGACAGTCCTGGTCAGTTGAAAGGCAGATTTGGGAATAAGGATTCAGCCTGTGTGGATGGGGCTACACTTGCCCTGAAGATGCAGGGCCCCAGCTTGGGTGTACTCCTGGATTTAGCCCTGATCCTGGATGCTCAGGTTTCCGTGGAGGCCAGGAATGCATTTGCACAGTTAAAACTAGTGTGCCAAATGTGCTTGTTCCTGGAGAGTTGGAGAAGTAATACATGCCTTGGTTACATCCTATTTGTATTACTGTAATTCATTCTATGTGGGGTTGCTTTTGAAAAGTGTTCAGAAACTTCAGTTGACCCAAAGAGCTCCATGCTAACTAGGACTGGCTATTGGGAGCACTTAAGTTCCTTGTTGCAACAGTTCCAGTGGCTTATGGTTCATTTCCGGGCACAATTCAAAGGGCTAGTGATGATCTATAAAGCACTATATGCTTTGGGTCTATTTGAAAGATGGTACCTTCTTTCCTGAATCACGTAGGCTTTCCTTTGTTCTCTGGGGTCTCATCTGCTCTCACCTCTCTCTCCCCCTCTCTTTTCCCCACTGCCAGTCCTCCATGAAGCATGTGTTACGAGAGCTCTCTCTCTGGGTGAGATGCTCCAGCTCTTCTGATACACTGTAGTACCTTCAGCTTTCACTTTCCTCAAGAAGATCAACTATGCACAAGTATTTGAGATTAAAAGCACCTTTATATAGCTTATGAAGAAGACTTGATTCTTTTCTGTGCTAGACCTTGCATGTGGGGTGGAGTGGACTGGTGAACTGTTCAGCTTCTGCCTAGTGTACCTATACTCTGCTTGAGAGACCCATTACTATCTCTCATGATTCCCAATGCTACTCCCCCCTCCCCCCGGGATTGAAAGAATATTCATAGTTATTATCATGTCAAAAATGGGTTTGCTGAACATCTAAAAAATAATAAACTAGAGAGAATTTTGTGCAGTGTTACCTTGGTTTTTGAATGTCCTGAATTGTTGCAGAGGAATTGTTCCATAGAGAAAAATGTAAGGGGGTGGATTGCACAAAAAAACTATTTTCTGAATGAAAAATGGATACTTTTGTGCAGAAAACACTGGTCCCTGCATAGGATACATATTTTCTGCATTGAAAGCAGAGTTCTTTTTGGGAGGGGGATGCAAATACCCTATATATATATATATATATTTTCTGCAGAGTAATTCCTCTGCAACACATTGGGATGTTTGTATACAGGGAGAATAGCATGGAGAATATTAATTTTTTTCTCACAGCAGGGAGAAAATGACCGTACTTATTCATCCACAAATGTGAGGATGGCAGGTTTCACGCCATTACTTACCCTCTGCTGCTTGTCGTGGTTGCCTCACTCTGCCTAATGGTATGGCTGGCTCCTGAGATCCTTTCAGTATTTCCTCACGCTTTGAGCATGCTTTTCCCTTCAACCTAATTCCACATTGCACCCTCCTAGGCCATCTTCAATTCAATCAACTGTGTCTTTCCCCACAAGAGAACAACCAAAGCAGAATCAAGTGCTCCCACAGCCCATCAAATGGTGCCAAGGGAAGCAAAGGAATGACCCTTCTCATTTTACACACAGACACGCTCCTGATTTTATTTACATAATCGGGGAATTGCCTCTTGGAAAGAGCCAGCAAACTCAAATACAAAGAGGCTTGGAGAGGAGTCAATGGCAGCCAATTGAAAAGGAAAAACTGGAAGGTGTCAGCTTCGGCAGAAGAGAATTGGAAGAGATGGGGTGGTGTGGGGCGGGAGTGAACAATAACTGGATGAAATGGAAACACAGGCTGAATTGCAGGAAAACTATTGTAATGGCTCAGATGGTGGAAAGATATGTCACTTGGGAGCAAAACAGACTCCGTAACTGAAGCCATTTCAAGACTTAGCTAGACAAAGCAAACAGAAGTGTGTAAAGAGATGGGACCATATAGAATGGAAGCCAACAAATGTGAAACTTTTCAACATTTCTAAAGTATTTCAGCTTTTGAGTAAGAAGGCCTCATCTCTTTTAAAAACTTAACAGAAAGTGTTACAATAGAAAAAGAGGGCTTAACTCTTTTTTCCTTAATTCAGGGATGGGCAAGCACCCCCACCTCACTTCTGTGGCCCCTCAAAGACTCCCAGTCACCCCAAGGCCCCAGTTTTTTGGGGCAACAGTTTTGGAGTAATTTTCACTGCCAAATTGTACCAAATGTCTGAAAATGGTGAAAACAACTACTCTCACCCCAGGAACCCCACTTTGCCAAAATATCTCATTTTCAGTTCATTGTCAAAGTGATCACTATTTTAACATGTATGGTTCAAAAGAGGCATTTTTGGGTCAGGACAGGTTGGTGGCCTATGGTGCATTGGACAAATTCCTCTCCTACACAGTTGTCCACCCCTGATCTGCTTTACTGGATACTTCTTCTCTATAACTTTCTTTCTTCACATGCACTGTTTTTAGGCCTGCTGGTGTTACGGATACGTATTTACTGCACAAACATGGGGCCAAGATCCTGTATCACCAGACATAGCTAGGACAACAGAGTTTTGTCACAGTACATAATTCTGCCAATGCTAATCCCACAAAAACCCACCACTTAAGCCAGGCAGTACTCCAGCTGAAGTGTTTCTGAAACACCACAGATCAGGGTCCTGGGAAATTATGACTGCAGCACTCCCAGTTTCAGGGCACATTGAGACAGGCAGCTGGACAGACACCTCAGGGTGCTGCCTCAGCTGCTTGTCTCAACACGCCCTGCAACCAGAAGAGCACTCCAGTCACCAATGTCTGTTATCCTGTCCGATAAGTCATCGCCATGCCTTGCATCCCCATCACAGGGTACAGTATAATTGGTGAGAAATATCATTTAATTAGCAAAAGATATCATTTTAAAAACCAGACAGTTATGGCTGCCAAAACCAGACAGTTATGGCTGCCATGGAAAAGGACTCTGGCTCATAGCTTTGTGCTAAGGCAGATAACCTCAGTATGGCCAGGTCACCAGTTCATGAGGATTGGGATTACCGATGAGTTTGAGACAATCCTCTCAACTACTCAAACAATAGTGAAGCGAAACTGCTAGAAGAAGCAATGGAAAGGTTGACATCCTGTAACCTCTTCCCAGAGAAACTGCCTTTTTGTTCCCTCACCTGTCCAGGCATTAAGAGGCTGTTGCAACTTCCCTCAGTGTTTTGTCAACTACCACTAAGATAATCAGAACTTCTTGGACCCCTTTGTTAGCTCTACCAGAGAGCAATTAACTCCTTCCCCTTCAGAGTGGCAGAGAGGATCCTTAAACCCTAGCTCTGAGCCTGGCTTTTCGCTAGTACTTTGTCTCAATCTCCCACTTCAGGAATGGTAACTACTACCAGCTTCATCCCAAACTCTCCTCACTATCCAACCTTTCTCTCCTTTCCTTCTGATAGCCTTGTATAGTTCATGAGACCGCTTGATTTCTTGTGTGTTTGTGAATTCTCCCAATAAAACTTCCAACAGGTGTCTTGCAGTTAGTACCAGTATATATACGTGAAAAGGTCCTGCAGTTACCCCCATCTTGCAGGCTTCCTTTTGAGCTATAATTCCCCACATTTCCATGGAGTACTGGTATCTTAGGTAAGTCCTAGCATCATCCACCTTTTGGGGTAAAAAAGTGGTGGCACATACACACCACTAACATACACGCACACCCCTCTTCCCCAAAAGGGGAAGGGGAAAGTGTTAAACACCCTCTTTCTCTCTGCCTTCCTAGCTGCAGGTAAACTCCTCCAAGGGTGCTTTGCAATGGAGAAAGGTCTATGAAGCTCTGTTGTGGCTTTGCACCCTTTAAGTATCACGCTGCAGCACTCTGCATTGTATCTGTGCTTCAGCTGTATAATTCACCAGGATTGCCTTACTATGACAGGACTTGGCTTTAGCAGCTCCTGAAGACTCGGGAGAATACTCAGCCTTAAAAATAGCTGTGGCAACAGAATTGCAAAATTGTAAGCTGGGTGGTAGTCAGCTCTGAGGCTGGGTATGAATTATTGCAATGTGTGAAACACCAAGAGGGAGCAATTAGAACACCAGACGTAACCTCCCACCACAGCATCACTGGCTTTCTTTCTGCAGATTTTACTTCCAAGTGAGGGAGTTTGTGTTTCATGCACAGAACATTGCTTATGATGGAAGAAAACAGTTTTCAAGTCTGGGTCTTGGCATCAGTGGTAGAATTTGCAACTGACGTGGATCACCATGGCAACTGCTACCTTTTGCAGGACTGGACTCAAAGGGATGGATGCTCTGTGTTGAAACACAGTGGAAGGAGGGAGTGCCTTTTGGGTTTTCTGTACCGATTGGCTTGCTGATTTTAAACATTTCTCCTTCGCTTCTCTAGAAAGCAGCCAAGGTGGCTAACAGTACTCAAAATTCAAACAAATGGAAAATGAATGTTAAAAAAACAGGATAGCCACTCATTAAAATTCAGATACCCTAAAGTTTAAAAACTTTATGCAGAGCTTGGAAGGAAATGCAGAGCTTGGAAGGAAATGCTGATTACCTGTAACAAATTACTTTTAGGGGTGACAGATAACAAATTTCCATTTCAAAAGCAGTGTGAGAGTGAAACCATTGTGCCAGTGGTTTCACCCTATCACCCTATCGAGAGTAACTGTGTCTAGTTACTGTCAAAAATTACCTTTACAAAGTAGGATTCTTTCTGTGTCTTTCTGTTTTCAATCCTAGGGATTCTTTTCTCTAAAAAGTAACAGAAATTAATAGGAAAGTAATGAGTAGGATGACAAATACCACAGTTAGTTATTTCCCCCATAAGTAATGGCAATGGGTTACTTTTCCAACACTGTAATGAGTAAGAGCAATGAATTACTTTTAAAAAGTAACTTTCCATGCTCTGTCTATATCTATGGCTGGCATCCTGTCGGTGTTTTATGCACAGGTAAATCCTCTTATACTTGTACTTTTTGGGCCATTAGGTTTGCATTCATATTTGCATAAGCAGAGTTTTGCATGTGTAACCATTGCATGTAAAGTTGCACGTTCTTGAATGATGCATAACTCCATCAGTGCCTTCAATGTACCACTTGACTTACTATGATTATGGAAAAGCAGGCATGTTCTCAGATACACAACTAGTTCCATGAAGTTGAAACTTCTTGCCAGTAAGAGTGGTTTGGCAATGGAACCAATTGCCTACAGAGGGGGTAGGATCTCCTTCTCTGGATATCTTCAAAGGGAGGCCGGAGATCCTATACTGACCAGAGGGTTGAACACAATGGATCATGAGGCCCCTTCCAACTCTATGATTCTATGATATGCAACAGAAAGCATAGTGCAACTACCACTTAACTCCATATGTGCAGATTTAGACTATACTAGCACAATGTCAGATTTTAGCTAGAATCTTTATCTTGGAGAGTCATTCAAATATCTGTTGTGTGCCTTCAAGTCCTTTCTGAATTATGGTGACCAAAAGTTGACCCTAGTATGGGGTTTTCTTGACAAGATTTATTCAGAGTGGGTTGCTGTTGACTTCCTCTGGGGCTGAGAGAGTATAATTTGCCCATGGCCATCCAGTGGGTTTCTATATTGGAGTGAAGATTTGATCGCTGGCTTCTCAGAGTCCTAGTTCAACACTCAAACCACCACACCCCACTGGCTCTCCATATAAGATATAGACATCAGTACTTAAATGATTTATTACACAATAATTACACTCAACTAAGATAGCCCAATCAATTGTGCCAGAATTGTACATGGGACTTTTCAAGGAAAAGAATACCAAACAAACAACAACAACAAAAAACAGCTCTGCCAAAGGTGTGTAAATTTAATACACCTACACTCACCTACCCACAGGGACTAATACAAATATAAAACTATGTAATACAATTGTAAAACAAATTATACAGAAATACAAAAACCAACACAACAGATATAAAGCAACCTGACAAATATATATGACCAAAATATGCAAGATATAGATGCCAAATGACACTGGAGGCAGAAGTCCAATCAGGACTGAGTCACTGACCATGCTGGTCATGGCAGCTGGCGGCTATGATGTCAGTGGGTTGGTGGATCCATTCCAGATTTTAGTCCAAATGTTAAACGAGTCATCCAAGGTGAGGAACCTCATCCCCAGAAAAGGTTTAGCAACTTGCTTATGGGACACAGAACGGTGCAGATAGCATGTGCAATTCCACACACTCTTTCCTCCACACACTTTTTCCTCCTCTGAAATTTAGTTCCAGAAGCCTCCAATTTTGGCTTCAACACATACTAGCATGCTGGTAGGTAGCCACTATGGAGACAGGACTGCATGTGAAAATATCCTTCTGTATCAAAGAGCATTAGAATGGATTTTCTGAAACAATAGATATAAGAGTTTTTAAAAAACATTACTCCAGGCATCCAGAGTAGTCATTCTTGTTTTATATAACTATATAAGCTCACAGCACTAGCAACTGTATTCTACAATGGTTTCTGCCATATCAGTACAATGATAAATCTTCTTCAAGTTTTATCCTAAACTTTAACAGCGCTATCCAAGATATTGAACCTATTTCAGAGATAGGCTTTAGCACCTTGGATGACAACTTTAAAGTTCAGACTAAGAGCCAGAGCAGATTCACCTCTCAAATCACATAGAAGCCACCAACTGCTCCTGGTATTCTGTTGGCTCAAATACCAAAAGTTCTTACAGAGGAACATCTTGGTTTTTTTTTCCTCAGGCAGCAAAATGCCTTAGGACAGCCTTGGATAGAGTGCTGGCCTAAATATGTGTGTGTCCTTCAAGTGACCCTATGAATCTAATAGGGTTTCCTTAGGCAAGGAATACTTAGAATAGTCAAGAGATGATTTGCCATTGCCTTCCTCTGAAATGTAGCCTACAGCACCAGATATTTCTTGCCAATCCCATATCTAAGTACTAACCAGCCCTGCCCTGCGTAGCTTCCAAGACCAGAGAACAAACAGTAAGATCTGCAATGAGGCAGCTTCCTATGGTCCAGCTGGAAGTGCAATGTTCATCTGAGCATTTCAGCCAGCCCCCCCCCCCCTACTACTGCTGCTCAAAATGCAACTGCCTTGTCAGGTACTTCATTTGAAAGGAATTTCTTAGTAAGCTGCCTAGCAGATACACACCACACTATATTCTTAGAAAGCAATAGCTCTCTGCAGCCAGATTGCTGAATCGGCTAAGAATTTATTATATCCTTGGTAGGAAGTCATCCCTGGTGACATTGACTGAAATTTGCAAGTTCTCAGACAGAAATGATTAAATTGTACCTGAACTTCATTAAGATCAGCTGCCTATTAGTCCCATTTCCCTCTCCTTATTCCCAAATGAAAATTCAAGAGGCTCTCACATCAGTGTACTAAGAAAGGAGGCTTCCAATGTTTATTCAGTTTATCTGTTAGGAGTAAGGTGGGTAAGCTGGAGCTTGGAAGCATGAGCATTAATGCTAATACATTAATGCTTGTTTCTTTGCTTGTTTTTATCCTGCAATCAAAGTGGCCCATAATGAGATTAATAAGCAAGGACTAGAATTCATTTGGGGACATACATATGCATAAATCACACTATGCATGCGAAGGCCAAAGTCACCATTCCACACTGGACATATTCTGCTGATAGAAGGAGAAGTGGAATTATGCAGACAGGATGTTCATATGTGCCTTGTCTTTGCAAGTCGCGCATTGTGCACTGAAATTTTTCATCCTATCTTATATTTTGTACTGTGGTTATGCATCCAATACTTTGCATTGTGGTTACACATTGCAGTAGTTCATCCTATACTTGGCATGGCAGTTGTGCATCCTATACTTTGCATTGTGGTTATACATTAAAATTATAGAATCATAGAATCATAGAGCTGGAGGAGACCACAAGGACCATCGAGTCCATCTCCCTGCCAGTAATACACCATCAAAGCATTCCTAACAGATGGCCATCCAGCCTCTGTTTAAAAACCTCCAAGGAAGGTAACTCCACCACACTCCAAGGCAGCACATTCCACTATCGAACTGCTCTTACTGTGAGGAAGTTCTTCCTAATGTTTAGATGGAATCTCTCTTCCTCAAGTTTAAACCCATTGCTCCATGTCCTAGTCTTTGGAGCAACATGCTTGCTCTATTCTCCATATGACATCCCTTCAAATATTTAAACATAGCTATCGTGTTGCCTCTTAACCTTCTCTTTTATAGACTAAACATACGCACTTCCCTAAGCCACTCCTCACAGGGCTTCATGGTTTCCAAGGTGTCTACCATTTTGGTCACCCTCCTCTGGACATGGTCCAGCTTGTCAATATCCTTCCTGAACTGTGGTGTCCAGAACTAGGGTGTCGTAAGGAGGATGGAGTAAGCCTAGAGCCTATGGAAACCTTAATAGAGCCTTGTGTATAACACTTGGTGATCCTTAATCACTAAATGCTGGAGTTTCACAGCCTGGGAACAGCCACTGAGGTGGTCCTCTTTCCTGTCTTCACCAGACAGGCCTGTGACAACAGTAGAACTGAAAGAAAGCCCTCCCCAAATATCTTAACACTTGAGCAAGATGTTAAGTCTTGAGCATACTTCCATACAAAAATGACTCTGTTTAGCTTCCAAAATCAGAAAAGATTGGGTGTGTTCAGTAAGATATGGTTATGTACTTTATAAGTATACTGGAGGTTCTGTCTTTTCCTTCCATCCCTTTAAATCAAACGTAGACAAAGTGCGACTCTTGGGATCCCCAGATCTGTCTCTTGGGACCATCCAAAAGCCATGGTATCATTCATAATTAAATAATTAACTATTGATTCTGTCTATTTTTTTTTTTTTGCCAAAATACGTGCATGTGTAAATGAGGCCTGCCCGTCTCTCTTCACCTGGGAATATGTACCAGATTTGTGCCCCAGAATTTCTCTCTCTGCACCCCCTAGTGATTTCGGGTTGGGCTGCCTCGCTGTCCTGGTACCTCCACTCACTCATTTCCGGAAGAGGTTTAATAAAGAACTCTTATCGCTACCGTGCAGAAGTGCTGTGTTCAACTTAATTATGTTTGTAGAGCTCTTTGAGATCTATAGATGAAAGCCACATTTCCGCTCAGAGTGGAGAGCATCACTATTATCACCTGAGGGAGGTAACTGGGGTTAATGAGATCTTGGTCGGGAATTCTTGCTTCTCAATGAGAAATCAAAGATTTGCGCTCCAGGACTTGGCATAATGAGAGCCCAAGCTGAAGAGACATTGAGTGGCTGATGGCCCTCAGCTGCCACCAGGGGATCTGTTGCAGGATTCTGGCTTCCAGAAAAGAATTTTACTTTGGAAATTTAATCTGTCTAGGAATGTTTGTGCCAGAACAAGGGTGGGTGGGGGAATCACTAAAGAACATTGTTGGCACTTGGGAAACTTTTCAAAGAGGTGTGTGTGTGTGTGTGTGTGAAAGTAAAGCAAAACAAAAATCTTCATTTCATTTTCCTCTTTCCTGCAGCTAACCCTTGGGATTTAAAAGGAAAGGAAAAAGTGGATGGTAGAATCTTAGACAGTATTGGTGCATCCTGATAGCTCTCATTCAGAGATTTGAATGTTCTGTATTAGTGACAACTGCAGAGGCTATCAGATGAATAGGAATTCAGAGAGATGAATACACAGACACAGAGTGGTGTTACTGGAGCTTTGACAAGTCTATGCTCTCTAGTGGTTCCAATTGCCAATTCCCATTGGCCCTAGCCAACATGACCAATGATCAAAAATGATGAAAATAGGAGGTCATCAAGATCTATGAGCTGAATTGAGTTGGAAACACTGGGTTGAGAAATTTGAGATTGAGGTGCTGGCCACCACTGAGCCATGAAAAGTGAGTTTGGACCTCCCCTTCTCTCAGCCTGACTGACCTCAAAAGGTTGTTGTGAGGACAGTGTGGAGAGGAAGAAAACCATGGCCAGAATGCTGTTGGTGCACAGTGCTTGCAGCTGTGCACTTTCCAGAGTGGTGCAGCAGTGGCAAGGAAAGGCAGACAAAATTTTCCTGTTCCAAGCATCTTGTTTCTTCGTTCCCTTTCTTCATTCACAGCCACTGCACCTGTGGCCATTTTTCTCCTGCTACTGCTGCTTATGACAGCATGAATTCATTAGAGAAAGGCAGGATATAAATGGAAGACAGCAGCAAACATAGCCAGTAAAGTCTGGAGAGTCATATATTCCTCATCACTGGCTAGACTAGAACAGAAAATGGGTTCAGATCCCTATGCAGCCATTGAGCCAATCACTAACTTACCTTGCAGGTTTCTGATCAGGATTAAAGCTGAGGGAGGTAGGAATGAACTCTGTTTGCTGTTCAGAGTTACTTGCAAGAAAAGAGAGGTGAGTATATCCTGAAAGGACTATAACCAATGGGCTATGCATGTACCCTCACAATTACTCACTCTCTTGCTTCATAATGGGCTTACTGTTGTATTCCTTCAAATCATTTCCAACTCATGGCCACCGTAAGGGAACTTAGCACAGGTTTTCTTGGCAAGATTTATTCAGAGCAGATTTGCCTTTGTCTTCCTCAGAGGCTGAGAGAGTGTGAGTTGCCCACAGCCAACCAGTAGGTTTCCAAGGCAGAGTGGGAATTTGAACTCTATCCTCCCAAAGTCCAGGTCCAAACTTAAACTAGTACACCATGCTGAGTCTTGTAGTAAGTACAGTGTACACATCTGTGTACAAAATTTCCATCTCACATGAAGTGTTGTATTCCTGTACTTAAAATGGGAATGATGTGAGTGTGCATGTGCTGCTGCATCCACATACCCACTGTGTCCGTTGAAAAGCATAGGATGAATTCACTTTTTTTTTTTTTTTTTTACATGGGGGTTTCTGGAAGGGAACCCCTCCACATACCTTTTAGCCACTTATCTCTTAGCTAAGAAATGTAGGTCAGGGAAGGAAGAAGAAAGGGGAAATCAAAGTCTCTCCACTGATAGTTTTATGCATTTTTTGTTTTGTTTTGTTTTGGTTTTGGACACATGAAGCCAAACTGCTTATTTAGAGTTTGCTCATTTGAAAAAAAAAAAAAAAAAGGAGTTTAGGGCCAAGGAAATGTCAGAGGTATGGGAATCCACTCCCTGAAGCAGGTAGCCAACTGAATCAGCAATATCCTATGCCTTTCCTATGCCAAAGAGTATTTCACATTTGGAACCAAATACCTACTCTTTGGTGCTAGCAAAGCTACCTGCCCACATTGTTGGCTGGACAACAGCTGCTGCTGAACATGGGTCTGTTGTCTCATTCCTAATTGTCTACTGAAGCACCAATTTGTGGCAGAGCTTGAAAAAGTTACCTTTGTAGATTTTGTCTCTGGAATCCTCAAGCCACACTACACTGCTGTTTGTTATGTTCCTGGGTCTTCCAACTTCTTTTATCTATTCTCTTTTCACACACACAAAAATTTGAGTTATAAAAGTCAGAGCACTGTGGTAACACTAGGAGCTGTCATTCTGGACATAGATGTAGTCTTGCAATAGAGGCATCCAGTTGTTGATCAAACACCCATCTAATTGCACACAAGACAAAAAAAAATTCCAGAATCTGATAAATGCTAACAATTCCAAATAGTTTTGTTAATGCACCAAATGTGGTATTTTTCCACTTTCATGAGAAACAGACCACTAAATGTTAGCTGGCTATCACACTTTAGATGAACTGATAATTTTTTGGGGGGTGTGGCTTGAATTTTCAAGGGTGTGTGTGTGTGTGTGTGTGTTTGAGACAACCCTCTTTTTTTTTTCTACTGAGGCACAGAAATTGTGGCAAAATCTATTGGTGGAGGGTATGTAGCTAAGCTTCAAGGACAAGGAAATATACCCTGCTCTGATTATTGTTGTTCTGTACCTTCAAGTTGACTCCAACTTTTGGTGACCATTTCATAAAGTTTTCTTGGCAAGATTTATTCAGAGGGTTTTGCCATGGTCTTCTTCTGAGGCTTAGAGAGTGTAACTTGCCCAAGATCATTCAGTGGCTTTCTATGGCTGAGGAGGGATTTGAATCCTTATCTTCCAGGTTCTCAGACCACTATACCATGGTATATCACTATATCACTATACCACTGTGCCATACTGGCTCTCTTAAATATAGTTGGGTTTCTTCTTTTAGCAGTACAACTCTTTACATATCTACTCCACTACTGTATGTGTACCACTGAATTCAATGGGTAAGTGAATATAGCAGCCCAAATCCTGTTTATCCTAATTAGAGTAAAACAATTAAATAAATGGGGTATACCTACATGTTGATTCACCCTTCTACAACTGAGTCGATGGGTTTATTCTAACTGGGATTAACTAGTGGGATTCCAGGTAGAAATACATTTTATATGGCTAATCTTCAGACCTGGTCAATTAGCTCTCACAAACAAGGATGTCATTTCCTTCAAGACATCAATCTACATCTCCAAAGTGTTGAGGATGAAGGGCCTTGGAGAAGGATTTATTAGAATTTGACAACAGAACTGGAGGATAAAAGCTCAACCATCACAAATTTTCCAAAGAGAACTGGCAGAAAAATGGGGGTCAGTGGATCATTATAGCTGCTCAGTGTGCCTTCTCAACAATTGCTTTTCAGACACTTCCAGTTCTCAGTTCAGTGGCATGATTAAGTCGCTTGATTCTTGATTCAGGGGCATCATCTGAGGGGTTGAACTTAGTGGATGACCTTGAATGGCATGCAGATTCTTTTTCATTTTATGACATCAGTATTGATGCTGGAAAGTCTCTCACACCAATTTCTCTCTTTTCTTTTCTTTTTTTTTTGCACATAAATTAAATGATGATCAAAGATGTGAAAATCCTTGATTATAATTTATTAGGGGCTAGGAGATGGGTGAGGGAAATTGCTTTGGGGTCTGAATCAGGGCACTAAGTTGCCAAGTGGGTATGGAAGGCTACTAGTCATGATGGCTGTGTAAAATCATAGAACTGTCATAGAACAACGACCATCTGGTTCAACCCCTTGCCATGCAGGAATACAAAGCTAAAGCACTCTTGAGAAACAGCCATCTGATCTCTACTTATAAACTCCCAAAGAAGGTTCCTCTGAGGCAGTTTATGCCACTCTTGATCAGCTCTTAAGCAAAGAGATTCTTCTTAATATTTAGGCAGAATCTGTTTTCTTGTCATTTGAATCCATTGGTTTGTTTTCTAATCTCTGAAGCAGCAGAAAACAAGCTGGATTCATCTTCCACATGACATAACTTCAGGTATTTAAATATGGCTATCACATCACTTCTCTGTCTTCTCTTTTCCAGACTAAATGCACCAGCCCCTGAAGCCAAGCTAAACATACCCAGCTTCCGTGTAGGGCTTGGTTTCCAGACCTTCGACCATCTTGGCCACCATTGCCTCGACGCATCCCAACTTGCTCATATCCTTCTTGAACTGTGGTATGCAAAAAACCTCCAGTTTCATCTCGGTACAAGTGCTGGGGAACACAAGCAAGAGACTCCTGTTGTGCTCATGTCCTATTGGAGGCAAAAGTACATGGGGACCTTACCACTGTGCAGTTATAGCACATCAACTGCCAAGGCTGCATCCTATGGAATCTTAGGAATGGTAGTTTGTTTAGGCAGTAGTGCTCTCTGAATGAAAATTCTAAACATTCCTCCTTGCAAATTCCCAGGATTCCATAGGATGCAGCTATGTCAATTAAAAGTGGAACCACAGCACTAGAATCATGTTGTGTGAAATGGCTGCTTGTTAGCTTTGTAGGAAGAGAATGCTGGGCTAGACAGACCTTCAGTATAAGGTGAGGTGGTTTGTCTTCTCTTAAGACCTTCTGGGGATTTCAAGTCCAGCCCTGAGATCTACTGAAATGATTGAGGCATCATTCTCATCAGATTTTTCCATCCACACCTTCATTGACATTCCAGGGATGGGACCTAGCACAGAATGTATCATTCAGGACCCTCCAGATTTCCCAAGGAAATAGTTTCCATCACTCTCAACTCTTCTGCATCCATCATTTTGGAAATTGCAATCTTCATATAAGGTATTATTAATTTTCTCGTAACAAAGCATGCTACCCAGAGGTCTGAAGGTGAAGCCCTCTTTTACAGCAGGTCCAGTTTAAAAGAAATAATGTATTTCATGGTAAAATTAGGTTGGAGGTTTAAAATTAAAGAAAGGCCTTAAGGAAACGAGAGACTTTAGCACTGTAATAATGCCTGTCTTTTGTGTTAATAGATTTCTGATTCATTTCCTTTCCAGTTTTTTTTTAAAAAAAACAGTTCATACATCAGGATTAAGAAAAATCTCCATCTGTGAGTCACTGTGCAAATTACAGAGGATCAAGATGGAAGAAAATTGTGGACTGATAGTGAGAAACCAGACATGCCCGACTAATTTGCTTCATGAGGGCTTACTCTCAGGTAAACTGGAACAGGATTGTAGCCTGAATCCACTGAAGATGGTACATTGGGTTTCTTCATGTGAACATTTCTCAGCGTTTAATAGAGCAGCCTCAGTGAGCTACAGAAAATGAGCTTTGGACCTTGTTTTCTGTGCTGGATGGGATAATATTGCTCAGGGGTAGGGGGAGGAATTGTCTATTTCCTCACCTACAGTGATACAGACTGGTAGAGCAAAAATTAGTTCTGGATTTTGCTGTACTTATGGGCAAGTCACACTCTCTCAACCTCAGAGGAAGGCAAAGGCAACCCCCCCCCGAAAAAATCTTGCTAAGAAAACCCCTTGATGGGATTGCCTTAGGGTCGCCATAAGTCCAAAATGACTTCAAGGCACACAACAAGAACAACAAATGGATGCTGGTGGCTCCTGTATTAGTGCATAGAGAATCCTCTCTGTGCTTTAGTCAAAATGCTAAAGGAGCTATCCAATGTGCTGAATATATTTAGGGGACATGGTTTAGGACAGTGGATAGTGCTTTTAAAATTCAGACTAAAACCTGCGGTGGATTTAACACCCCAGTGATTATCCAGTTACCCCCAGATTGTGTTCCACAGCGGTGCAAATGATGTTTGGAATTGCATAAACTGCAGAATGATGTTGTATAGTTCTTTCAAGCCTCCATCACTTCTGGATGCAGGGGTGTGACTGAGTGTGTGTGTGTCTGTGTGATTTGCATATTTAAACACTCGCTGAATTTGCAGCTTGAGGTGGCTGCTTCACTCTGCTTCATGGCAGGACAAACCCTGAAACTGTACTTTAGCTGTAGTCTAGATAAAACAAAAAGTCAATTTAACATTAGAAATTTAAGGAAACAACAACAACAACAGCTTTTGCAACAGAATATTCTAAGCAGAGCCTGTTCCAGGCTAATTATTATACAGATGTACCATTTCCACTCTTTTCATTTTGCTATTAACAGTTTCAGTCTCAGCAGACAATCACCCCAGCATATGTGGAACATTAAAAAGGTTTTAGCCAAAATAAGAACTACACCAGTGCCAAAACTTTCTGATGGCAAACAGCCATGGGATGCATACTGAAAACCTTTCATTCTTTGCCATATGAAGATTTCAGGATACACTTTATTGGGCTAAAATGTCTAGCAAAATCTGCAGAACACATACAAGGAGAAAGGACCTATGTTGTCACAGATGGTAATTTCAGGCTAGACAAAAGGAAAATTTTGGCTTTTTTTTTGGACACAGCGTAACTATGAATTTATGAACACCATGGCTATGAGATGTAGTGAGACCTCCTTATTTTATACTAGGGCAGAGAAAAGTGTGGTTTTCCAGATATTCTTGGATTGCAGCTCCTAGTATCCCTCACTGTTGCCTCTGCTGACTGGATCATGATGGTAGTTGCAGTCCAGGAACATCCAGAGGGCTCCACTGTGCCCACTCCTGGTTTAGAGAAATGCATTGGGGATAGAACTGTCAACCGCAGCTGAGCATGATAGCTCCGTGTTCAGAGCAAGACTGGCTCTACCCTTAGGCAGACTGAGGCACCAGGTTCAGGCAGCAGACGCTGGCTGGGGGACAGATTAGGAACAAAATATTGAGAGAATAAGTGGTGTGTGTATGAGTGTGTATCTGTGTTATACAGATTGTTTTGCATTCTCTAAGCTTGCCTACTGTTCTATGACAAGAGGAGGTAAGACTCAGCTACTCATTTAGTGAGCTTCTGAATGTGGAATGAGGGCAGCGTACCATCTTGTCCTGGTCTCAGATGGCAATATATTTTGTGATGGCCCCAGTTCAGGGTCAGTATGTCAATTGCACTCCAGCACTAGCCCCAATAACTAATGGATTTGGGGAGCTGTCATTCAAAAAGGAATGTTTCCAAGTTCTGCACCTTCTCTGAATTCCCACACAGGCTTTCAGGCTGCCCCTCAACAAGGAAATTGTTACCAATATTCTATACTAGATATTTAGTTATGTGTTCATAACTATGGCCATTTCCGCATTAGACTGCCGGCCCCTCCCGAAACTGCAAACCCCAGGATTTCATAGGATGTCGAAAGTGGAATAATAGCACTATAACAATCTAGTGCGGAAATGGCTTGTGTAATGTCTTCTGGCTTGACTCCTCTTAAGTCCACCTTAGCAGCCAGACGGGCAAAGAAGTGTTGTTTAGCTGTCAATTGGGGCAGAAGGAGAATGGCGTTTCCAATCCCCTCCCAGTATTGAAAAAGAGTTCGACAATCAGAAGAAGGACCCCTGTCACAAGTCCTTGTCCCAACCTCACTCACTGGGAGAAGGGGGTTGAAAACATCTTTCTCCTTGTATCCTGACTGGCAGCTGAACAACTGATCCGGCTCCTTGCTGTTCAAGTAGACTGGAGGGTCATTTACTATATGTTTAGTCTGGAGAAGAGAAGGCAAAGAGGTGACATGATAGCAACAACAACAATAATAATATTTTTATTTGTTACCCACCTCTCCTCAAAGCTCGAGGTGGGATACAACAGAGGTTAAAATAGAATTAGAACCAGCATACCAATTAAAAACACATTGTGATTAAAATACACTAAAAAAGTAAAACCATTCAAGTAGCATAATTAAAAATCATAATTAAAAATACATCATAATTAAAAGAAGACTGGGTAGGCCTGTCAGAAGAGATAAGTCTTTAGCAGGTTTTAAAATTCAGATTGCATAGTTTGCTGTCAGATCTCTTCCGGCAGGTCATTCCACAATCTGGGGTGTTCAACAAGAAGGTATTCTGGGTGACCGTTGCCAGTCTTGTTTTAGGCAGTTTAAATAAATAGTTATGTTTAAATATTTGAAGGGATGTCATATGGAGGATGGAGCAAGTTTGTTTTCTGCTGTTCCAGAGATTAGGACATGGAGCAATGACATCAAACAACAGGAAAAGAGATTCCACCTAAACATTAGGAAGAACCTCCAGATGGTAAGAGCAGATCGACAGTGGAATGCACTACCTCAGAGTGTGGTGGAGTCTCCTTTTTAAAGAGGATTTTAAACAAAGGCTAGATGGCCATCTGTTGGGAATGCTTTGAGTGTGTATTCCTGCATGGCAGGGGGTTGGACTTGATGACCCTTGTGGTCTTTTCCTACTCTATGATTCTAGTTTTACTGCAAACAGAGCAGTTATAAATATATAACTTCAGGTTGTTGCTTGTGCCTTCAAGTTGTTTCTGACTTAGGGTGACCCTAAGGAGAACCTACCATGGGGTTTTCTGGGGCTGAGAGTATGTGATGCACCCAAGGTCGACCAGCGGATTTCCATGACCAAGCTGGAATTTGAATCCTGCTTTCCAGGTTCATAGCCCAGCACTCAAACCACTACACACACTGGCCCAGGTAAATCTATAAATCCAACACTGAACACCAGTCTGTATTTTTAAACTCAGCTCAAATATTTTGGGGAGTGTTTTTTGCTCTAATATTTCAGTGTAAGTGAAAAACATAACAGCAAAGAGGTGTTTTTTTTAAAAAAAAATAGCTTAATGAACTGGTATTGATGAAACTTACCATGGTTCAGTGTGGAGTTAAACTTCCCTCTGAAATGGCTTGCTAATTTGTAACACATTAACCTCATGGAAATTTAATTTGTATTAACTTGTCACCAGCACAAAGGAGGTTAAAAAATATTCAAAAAATAAATTACATACATCTGCAGTTTGTGTGCTCTGGTCAAAATTTTGAAAGATTTATTCTGTTATTCTCCTTCTTCCATAATACTAGGACTAGAGGTCAACCAATGAGGCAGAGTGGTAATATATCCAGGAAAGTCAAAGGGAAATACTTTGTCACTAAACATGTAATTAACTTCTGGAATTGAACACAAGTGGGAAGGCTGCTGTCCTGTACAGCAGGGGCCAGCAAACTGTGACCTGTAGATCGCATGGGCTCTCAGAACCATCTTGTGGCCCTCCAGGTCTCCACTAAATCCAGGCCCTCTAGATCCCCACACAAACATAGAAACACATACTTTCTTTTGCAAGGAGTGAAAATTACTCAAAATGAATGAAAAGACGCTCTCTTGGAATGGCGGAAATCATAAGAATACCTCAAATTGCCAAAGCTGACCTACCAAAGAAAGTCAACCAGAAAGGGCATCCTGAAGTCAATTCCCAGTTTGTTTTTAAACAGTTGTTGGCTGATTTTTTGGGGGTGGATGGGGTTGGCCATATGCCTCTTTGGTTCAGCCAAAATTGGCTCCTGTATCTGTTACCCCACTGGCATACCCTATCCCGGGGACTATAAATTTGATATTAAATATGCCTGGCATGCCAGAGAGGTTGCCCAAATGGGTACGTAGACAAGGAGGTTGAATGACCGAAAATAGGCCAGGCCGGGAAAATCCCCAGTCATGTTCCCCTAGGAGACCTCAGGCTAAACACATCTGCACGGACAAAGAGTCTTCAGCCAAGGAGTAGCCAACTTGAGGGGCTTATTGGGTTTTCCCCAGGTTAAGCAAACTCTGCACTGCAAGGTCCATCTGCATAAACCAATCATGCAAACTACCAAGTTGCTATTGTGCGGCATCTCTCCCTTATTTTTCTTCCCAGAAAAGGGCCTGCCCTCGAGGTATTTTCTGCCCTATAAGTAGTCCTAGTTTTTGAGGGTCTCTTCAGAGAACTCCCCACCATGCTAGCAGACCAGCACTCTGTTGGTCGACTGATCCCCTCAGCCGCGGGGAAAGGAGATGAAGGGTGTAACCTTGCCTTTCCTTATAGACACAGACAAAACCAAACTGTTACTGCCTCTCCTAGCTTGTCTGTTTTTCCTTATTAATAATGTTTGCCATCTTGACCACACTCTGATCTTGCTTGCCCACATGTGTCCCACTTTTCATCTGTGAAATATTAGAATGAATGGTCTTATCATCATATAGTTTAAGACTCGGGAATAAATAGTCTTATGCGGAAGACCTGGTCAGATGAGCATGGATATCATTCTGAGCCTGGAAAAGGTTTTTGTTTTTTTTGGACTACAACTCCCAGAATATCCATGCAGAACCTAGGCCAAAATCCAAGGCTGAGATCCTACATTACATTTAAGTTGTGTAAATCTACCTTTATGTAGTTGAATAGTAGTGGTGCTACACCATCTTTCTGTTGAATGGATTGCATTTTTGTAAGCCGCCTTGAGTTCCATGCCAGTAGAAAGGTGGGGTACAAATAAAATAAATAAATGTTGACATTGGGCAACCAATTCTGTATCACAGAATGTGTTTGCTTATTACCCCGTTGTGCAATAAGGGATGTGTAAACACTGCCTCTTCAATTGCAGTAAATGGAAATGGGCAACTGGTGGTCAGGAGACCACACTGACTTCCCAGGACCTCTTGGAGATGTGCCGCCATATTTTCTGTGAAACAACAAAAACAACAACGTTTTTGTTTGTTTGTTTTTTGCCCCTAAATGCCTGCAAATTCCCTGTAGGGAGAATAAGGGCACTTATACCATATTTTTGGCCTCCTCTGGGCCATTTTAAGCTGAGGAGAGTCCCTTTTTCACAACAGGAAGTTGACCCAGAAGCAACTTCCAGTTCAATTCCTATTTTTAAAAAAGTCTTCTCTTGGGTCTAAAATGCCCGGGAGGTGGGAAACATGCAAAATTGCTCCCCATACCTTTAGAATCATAGAATTCCATGTAAGAATTAGGAAGAAATGCCTGACGGTAAGAGCCATTCAGCCATGGAATACACTGCCTTAGAGTGTGGTGGACTCTCCTTCTTTGGAGGTTTTTAAGCAGAGACTGAATAGTTGGAATGCTTTAATTCTGTATTCCTACATGGCAGAATGAGGTTGGACTGGATGGCCCTTGTGGTCTCTTTCAATTCTATGATTCTATGAAAATAGCCCAAAAAACCATGGCAAATTTTTTGAGGGGTGGGTTTTAGGGGGCTTCATGAACCACAAAAGTGGAGGCAGTAGCATACGTGACACTGTCTTCCTCTGCATTAAACTAATACAAGTGTCAGCATAAGGCATTCTGTTCTTTAGTCTAGTCACACTAGATCCATTATCTTAACCATCATCATCATCATCATCATCATCATCTGCATTTCCCCACTTTTTCTGATCTTTCACAGATATATTTAGGAGTTCCATCCATCAAAGGAGAAATAACAGCTCAGGTGAATAGAGAATAAGTCTGACTTATTCTAAGAGAATACAGTATACAAGTAAGGTTTTGACTGGAAAAACTGTGAAGGAAAAGGACATGGGAGATTGCAATAGAGGTATGCTGCAATTGAGAAATTCTCAACTCATGTGTGCCCAGAACTAATTAACAGCTCCATTGCTCTAACAGTTTTTAAACATAGCCTTTTAATGTATTACTTTCAAGGCCTTTATTAAGAGGCAATTCAGATTCCTAGTTTTCTAGTGCATTAAAAGGAATTAAAATGTGATTAAGAATCGGCAAAGAAGTCCTGGTGAGATCTGTTACAGAATGATTGACAGTGGCCGAAACTGTACGGTGACTTTTTTGTGTGTTTAATAGATTATCACCTTGATCAGTGATGGCAATGTTTAGAATTTTATGGAGCTGTTTTAGACAGTGTGCTTGCTGTTACCCAAGAGGCTATATATGCACAGAGCACTCTTAAGGCTGTGAGTGCGATCTTGCCCGATTGTGGAAGCTATGCAGGGTTGAGCTGGATGGGAGACCACCAGAGAATACCAGGGATCTTCAAGTAGAAGTAGGAAAGAATTTGCCTGAAGCTCCATGGAGAGGCTCTCTTTAAAATAAACAGTACTGGACTGTGTGAACCAATGGTGTGACTCAGTACAAGGCAGGGTCATACGTTTCTGTATGTGTGTGACAGAAAGGACAGGCAATCCACCACTTTTAAAGTCCTGCCAATTTGTTTTGTCCAGTCTTGGTACGGCAGAGATGGAGAGAGAACAGGAATAGTGCTTACAGATGAAATACTGGTTTCAGACAAGGTTTTTCCCATCCCAACCTTAGCTGGGAGAGGGCCAGGACAAAACCTGAGCCTTCAGAGATGCAAAGCATGTGATCTCTCACTGAGCAAGATTATGGAACATTAGCAGTTTGTGGTTCCCTTGTCAGTGGGGTGGTGAATCTATTCCAGCTTTTACGTTTGAACTTGAAAGGAGATGTCTTAGGTACTGAACCATTTTGGGGACAGGTTTGAGCACCATGGACAGATCCTTTAAGACACAGATGAGAAAGTGAAGTAGACTATGCCCTACTGACATGGGAACCACCAGCTACCTCTTTTAAATCAAATTTGTTACTATTAATGTAAAGTTAGGGCTTTTCCACACTACACTGTTATAATGATATTATTCTACTTTCAACATCCTATGGAATCCTGGTGTTTGCAGTTTAGAGAGGGGTATTTAGAATTCTCAGCCAGAGAACTCTTTGGCCTCAGTAAACTACAAACCTCAGAATAACACAGGATGTTGAAAGTGGAATAACAGTACTATAACAGTGTAGTGCAGAAAGGGTCTTATCCATTCATTCACTGATGTTCTTCATTTTAGAAAATACTATAAAATTTATTTCTTACATTAGTTGTTAACTGAGGGGTTAGTAACACATTTGTTTTAATCTAAACAAAATTATTAAAAATGTCTAAAAACGACCACATCCCTTTAACAGTTGCCTCCAAAAGCAACAAATTACAAATCACTTAAAGCCTTTGTTATTACTCAGACGCTTAATTTCATTGGCATTTAGCTGTCTGAATAATGATTTTTTAAAACCATTGTTAAAAAATTTAATAGCAAATTACTTTTCAACAACACGTTTCCATACTTGTCTATTGCCTTTCTCCAGAATTCTACCGCCTTGCTGTTTTCATCCAGTTCTGCAAAATAGATAGAAGTTTTCCCAGTCTGGAGGGGATCCCCAGTTCTTGCCAGTTTTCAAATGCTCAATCCCTGATGACAAGCAACAGACAGACAGAAGAGTTAAAAGAGGCGATTGTAGTATAATGTTGACATCCCTCTGTGCCATCCCCCCTCCCCTCTGAACAAATAAAACTTCTCTCTGAGCTCTTGACAGAAGAAAACAACTGTCTTTCCAGGGAAAGAAGGAGAAAGAGAGCAAAATTTGACAGCTCTTTAAGCTGCTTGACAGCTCTAGCAGCTGTTACTTATTACAAGGGGAAAGAAAATCAGGTGCTCAGAACTGCTGTGAAATCTCAAGAGCTTTTCCTTAGGCGAAAGAGAAATATAAACACACACATCCTTGCATAATATTGCTAAGCACCAGGGGAAAATTCTCTCCCTCTTAACATGACCTAAAATGCGGGGTTGTTGTTTTGTAGCCAAAATAAGATTAGCATGCATTGAACCACAGTACATTAACTGTGCTCTTTCAGTATAACCAACTCACCAGAGTCCATCTTTTTTCCCCCTTCTTTGGACTTGGAGAAATTCTTCTACAAGCTTGGGTTTAAAAATGGGCTTTGGTGTTGTATATAGCCCTCTTTTATAAGCCTGTCTAGTAACTATTTTCTATCTGTTATTGTTATGTGCCTTCAAGTCAGCTCTGACTAATGGGCTTTTCTTGGTAAGGCGCTTTGCCGTTGCCTCCTTTTAAGGCTGAGAGAGTGGGACTTGCCCAAGGCCACTCAGTGGATTTCCATGGCTGAGCAGCCTAACTGAGTAACAAAGTTCACTGAGGGTAGATTTAAATGTTAGGCTCAGTGCACGCCCCCCACCAACAATGGTGGCTCCATGGTAAGTCTTTCCTCTTTCCTTCATAATACTTTGGCTCACTTCTGTTGCTTTCCTATCCCAGCCAGTGGCAGCCAAAGTCCCAGGCTCTGCAGCTTTGGCTGCCACTGCTTGGGATGGGAAAACAACTTGGTTCTCGCTCACAGAGGCTCTAGGTGTTGTTAGACTTAAATTCCTAGAATCCTCCACTGTTAGCCATGCTGGCTGACTGAGGCTTACAAAATCTGGAATCCCCTCAGCCCCTGCTTGAGAACGAATGCAGTAAAAGCAGGGAAATACAGCAAGTGATGGGTCAAGATATGTGTCTGGTGTGTCTAAACAGAGGAAAAGAGGAAGAAACAAGCCTGCTGTTCTCAGAAATAATGCCAAAATGCTACCAGAGCACCTTCAAGGAACAGAGAGATAGAAAAAAATGACATAGGAAGAGTCTTTATTTGGCCAAGGCTCCCAGATAGGATTTCCTAGAGACAAGAATGTGTTTTATAACACATTAGATCAATTCTAGAACAGTATCATTTATCCTGATGCTCAGGAGTTCTCCAGGATCTCAGATGGAGATGTAAAAACAGCTTTGGTTTCACTGCATTTCTTAGGGGGCTAAGCAACGTGAGAGTGTGGTCAAGATGCCAAAAGATATCAGTGAGGAAATATACACAGGCTATGAAAAGCTGCAGCAGTTTGATCTTGCCTGAACTTACTGGAAAAGAATATATTCCATCCCCTCCTCTCCTCTTCATTTACATTGTAAAACATTTAGCAAGTTCACAAGAATTTCTAGAATTTACTATTGCAGTTATGGATGTGCAATCTAGATTCATGATTGGTTCATCTTCACAATTCCTATGTATTCACTTTTTTAGAGAATATGTAAGGATCATAAAAGTTTCCCAATCCCCACTTACCAGATGGTAGCTGCTGTGAGTGACAAGGGTCTGTTACCCTATCAATCAGAAAGCAGCCGACTGGTATTCCTACCCCTCTCCCACGTGTGATCTCCACAGTGCAAGAGGAAATTGCAACAGGGATCCTCCTTCTGGCTGTTGTTCTGCAGATCATTCACGGGAGGGTGTGGAAACATTAGCTGTTTCCCAATGGACAGGAGGGCAGACCCCTGTCACTTGCAGCAGCTGCTGCTTAGTAAGTGGGGATGAAGGAGTCAGAGTACGAGATGCCACTGAGCTATGTAGCCAGGATAGTTATGCAGCTAAGTAGGTGATATGGAATCTCAGCCTGTGATTTTTCATTTTCTGTCTGCCCAAGAAGTCGCTCAGTGAATAAATTTAAACAACCAGTTTGGGTAAAGCAGTGTGAGCCAGCTGAATGCACCATGGCTTGCACAGCCAGGGGATATGCTTCTTCTTGTCTTACCAAAGGGGTCATTCTCTGAATCCCTTGGAACCCTTTCAGACTAACAATTATAGTGCTATGATTCAACTTTAACTGCAATGGGTCTATCCTATGGAATCGTGAGATTCACAGTTTTAGTATTTATAATTCTCATCCAGATTGTTCTCGTGCCTCACCAAACTACATGCCCTAGGATTCTATAGGATGCAGCCATGGCAGTTAAAGTCGAATCGTAGTGCTACAGTTGTGTGTTCGGATGAGGCCACTGAACACGGTAAACAGCAATTCCTATATGCATGGTATTTATCTCTTGTTTAGTTTTCACACGGTGACCCATTCAGCGTGGATCCATTAGCATGGATAAAGTTTCTCATGTTCCCAGATTCCACTCAAACACTCTCCTGAAAATCTCTTGGTATCTTCTGCATGTGTGTGTTCCTGTATAGAAGTGGCTGGGCAATTTTGTTCAATGAGGAACAGCCATATTCAGTTCAAGGTTGTGGAAACAGAGTTGCACATGCAGCACCATTGCTCATGGATGCACATTGTGCATGGGTACATGCACACATTTTGTTGTGCATTCAATTGTGCAATATCATATTCATTAACAAGGCAACATTGTGCAACCATCACATAACTGTGTGAAAGTAAAACTATACTCCATTTCCTCAATATATGAACTCAGCCATTATTTCCCAGTGGAGATATTTTACATAGCTGGCTGTCACTTCTGAATGGCTGGCTCTGATAGGAATATTCGGTGAGGCTTTATCCTTCTCTCCCTTACAGATAAAACGTTCTAGGTCAGATTTAAAGACCTCCTCTAATCACCTTGTTTGTATTGCTTTTCAGGGGAGTCAGTTCCCACATGGCTCTGATCACCACAGACATAGGAATTAAGTGATGAAAGATCAAATTGGTTTGCCCAGTCCTCTTTGTGCACTGAAAGAGTGTGTGTGAGGACTTACAGGGCTACATTTGTTCCTGGAGACACCTGATCTGGCAGTGGTGACACATTCCTTAGTTACATCCCATTTCGATTACTGTTAGCACATTCTACACGGGACTGCCTTTGAAGTGTGCTTGGAAACTTCATTTGCACCAGAGTCTATACAAACAACTGCAACCAGATTGTTAACTGGGGTTGGATAAAGGAACCATACAGCTCCCTTGCTGCACCAGCTGCATTGCTTCCAGTCTGTTTCTGAGCACAGTTTAATGTGCTCTGTGTGAGCTATAAGGCCCTATTCTACATGAAGGACTGTATCTCCTACCATGTGCCTGATCGGGTTCTGTGTTCTTCAAAGGAGGCCCTTCTCTCACTCTCACCACCTTCACAGCCACAACTGATTGAGATGCAAGGCAGGGCCTTCTGAGTGACTGCCCCTGGACCTCCTGCCTGTGGAGCCCAGAGTGTCCCCACTCCTTGCTGTCCTTACATTTACAGCAGTGGTTCACAAACTGTGGGACAGAACCAAAAGGGGGGCACAACAGTTGCTCAAGGGGGCATAAGAAAAGTCAGTTCTCAAGTTCACCAGATATGAAAAAGGACAAGTCTCTCTCTCTCTCTGTGTCTCCGTCTCTCTCTCTCTTTCTCTGTGTAAACCAATGAGATTGACTGGTCTCTGCAAAAGAGTGATGCTGCCCCCATTATGCCTTATCTCAATCTCAGACACAGCAAGAATCAGGTTCTTTTTTTTTCATGCTTTTCCCAGTTGGCTTCTCTAAATGTTCCATTTTTGTTGCAGCAGGCACATGCCCCTTAGCGACCCTGAGGCGGTTTCTCAGGTTGGAGGGAGGGAAGTGAAGAGAGGAGGCAAAGGGTACGAGAGCCCAGTGCGTGTGACACAAGGGGCCTGTGATGGAGAGAGAGGGAGATAGAGGTGTTGGATGAAGGGGAATGATGTTGGGTGGGGGACACCATTCGCATGTAGATCTAAAAGAGGTCATGGGGGGAAAAGTTTGAGAACCACTTATTTACAGGGAAAGACTTTTTTCTTCCAACAGAATCTTAAGAATTTAAGAATTTAAGGTGTATTGTTTTAATTGTACTACTTTAAATTGTTCTTTAAAAATAATTTTAATTGTATTTTAAAATTGTTTTTAATGCTATTACTAGGAAACCCAGATCTTCATCCAGGATTGGTACCCCAGTCCCTGAATACTTGGAACACACAAAGAGAGGCTGTTATGTGCTTTGTGGTAGATATAAATGGAACGCACCCATATGAGGAATGCATATCTCTAGATCGAGGGAGGTAATGGTACCACTCTATTCTGCACTGGTTAGGCCTTATTTGGAATACTGCGTCCAGTTATGGGCACCTCAATTCAAGAAGATGTCGACAAGCTGGAACGTGTCCAGAGGAGGGCGACCAAAATGGTGAAGGGTCTGGAAGCCATGCCCTATGAGGAACACCTTAGGGAGCTGGGAATGTTTAGTCTGCAGAAGAGAAGGTTAAGAGGGGACATGATAGCCGTGTTTAAGTATTTGAAGGCATGTCATGTTGAGGAGGGAGCAGGCTTGTTCTCTACCGCTCCAGAGACTAGGACAAGGAGCAATGGATTCAAGCTTCAGGAAAGGAGATTCCACTTGAACCTCAGGAAGAACTTCCTGATGGTCAGAGCTGTCTGGCAGTGAAATATGCTGCCTCGGAGTGTGGTAGAGTCTCCTTCTTTGGTGGTTTTTAAGCAGAGGCTGGATGGCCATCTGTTGGGAATGCTTTGATGAGTGTTCCTGCATTGCAGGGGGTTGGGCTGGATGGCCTCTGGGGTCTCTTCCAACTCTATGATTCTATGATTCATATCCCACCCAACATTTTGCAGATGAAAACTGGGACATGTATTACAAATCAATGTCAGAATGTGGTCAAGAAGTCAGAAGTCATTAAGGAGGAAGGATAAGAGAGACTGCTGGTGTTTGCTTTTGCTTGTGCCTATTGGTAAAGGTGAGATTCTGCACTCTGCAGTCTCCTCTCTCCTTCACACTTCCAACTCAGTTTGCAGCTATTGAAGGAAGCTGAGGACAAAAAGGAAAGTGGGAGAAGGATAGAGAAACTGGGTAAAAGCAGCTGAAAAAACTGGGATGAAAAATTGGAACTTATGGGAAAGATCTTGGCCCAGTGATTCCCTTTTGCATGGGGGAGCTCAACGCCTGCACATCAGTACATGTGTACAACCCTTTTCAACGCATTTTGAATGTTTGGTGGTTTGGAAACATAGCATCTAACTATGTTAGTGGTGCAGACTGTGATCACCGGACATGCTGGAAGTGGCTGCACAACCACATATTCTTTCAGGGAGCTTCTGTGAACACTGCAATGTGCATGCATGGATGACTGGGTCCTTGCCCTAATCATGTTTTGGGTTAATATTGCAGTATGTCTAGTTGCCATGCTTTCAATTGTCACAAAAGTAATCCCTGTCAAAGACTTCCAAATAAACAGGGCACATCACCAGCTTTCAGATCCTGAACCATGATAGACTTAAATGCAGTGGTGTGTATTTTCCCTTGCTTGTCAGCATCATCTCTTCCTCCTTTTCTTTTGCTTGAGACTCAGCCTTTTAAGAACATTTCCCATCATCTCTCTGTACAGAGGAATTAACATTGGCACTCCTGACAAAGATGCAGAGTTTTTCCTTTGCAAAGTGTCTGGGTTCAATTTGTTCTTTCAAGTAATGGTCATCAATTGCAGAAGGAGATTTTGAATGGTACAGACAACTTTCTAACCACAAGAATGCAAGTATAAGCAGATGAGGTTGTGATGTACTCATCTTCTAAAGCTTTTAAATAGCAGGTTGGATAAACATCTGTCAGGGACAACTCAAAACATATACTTAATTCTGCTTCAACGAAGGCAAATTAACTATCATTAATTCTTAATACAGACCTTATGACTGCAGCGGATGCTCCACTTCTCCACATCAATCTGTGGGGCAGGCTGTTACCATTGCCATTTTACTCATGAGGAATTGAAGTTGAGAGATAACTATTTTCTTGAGCTATGTTTATGAATTTGCAGATCTACACGAGAGGTCAGTAAGAGGCTTATTCGCAAGAACCTAGGTACATAACAAGAGCCTTGCTGTAACAGGGGAAAGGTCTATCTAGCCCAGCATTCTGTTCCCACAGTGATCAACCAAAGCCTTTTCACACTACACAGTTATAGCACTGTGAGTCCACTTGAATGGCCACAGTTGCATTCTATGGAATAATGGGATTGGTGAGGCACTGGAACTCACTGGCTGAGGATTCTAAATGCCTTTGTCTAAACTGCAAATCCCAGGATTCCATCGGCTGTTGCCATGGAACCATAATGGAATCATAGTGCTGTAATGGAAAACCATAGTGCTGTAACTGTGTAGTGTAAAAGGGCCCCAGGTGCCTACAAGCAGGACATGAATGCAATAGCATGTTTCTGCTCCTCAGGAAGTGGTATTTACAGACATACCACCTCTGATCCTTGTAGCCACTGATGGCCCTATCCTCAATGAATTTATCCAATCCTCTTCCAGTTCAAACCAGGTGGGCAACCTTCCCCTGCATCTTGTGGTTGTAAGCTCTTGTGGCAGTGAGTTCTCCTCTGTGTGAAGGTTTTCTTTTGTCCTATACTTCTTAATGTGTACCTTCAGTGGGTAACCCATTTCTGTCTTTATGAGACCAGCTTCTCCTTATCTGCTTTCTCCACATCAAGCATACTCATCTGTCTCCCATGAGTCATTTTTGTCTAAACCAGTGGTTCTCAACCTGTGGGTCCCCAGCCACTATGGTCAATGCTCAGGGCTTCTGGGAGCTGAAGTCCAAAAACATCTGGGGACCCACAGGTTGAGAACCACTGGTCTAAACCTTACAATCTCGAATGTAGTAGTCTTTCATTCATTTTACTGGCCATGGAGGATTCAGGGAGAGAGACAAACACATGCTAAGTATAGTCCTACCCTCCACATTTGCAGGTTTGATCTTTACAAATTTAATTTTTTGCAAGGCATGTGTGTGCCTCCTCTCCCATTCTCCTCCTACCATTCTCTTGACTTTTGCCTGGGTATGTGTGTCTTCATGGGAGGGGTGAGTACCACACATGGAGAAAGAAAGTTCATGTGTGCCTTTCCCCTCATTCCCTTGCCTTTTGTCTAGGTGCAGAGAACATGCACTGAGGCAAAAGCCAAGGAATGGGAGGGAGGTACATCAAACATGGAGAAGGAAGGCTTGTGTGTACCTTCCCTCCCATTCCCTTGCCTTTTGCCCAAGTGTGGAGAAGGAAGACACACACACTAGGGCAAAAGGCAAGGAAATGGGAGGGGGAGCCTGGAAGACAATGGGAGGGGGACCATGTGGGGGGGTCATTTGTGGTTTTCCCACTTTTGTGAGGGTTCTGTACCCTGAAACCTCACAAAAGTGGAGGGGCCACTTCCTTTTCCTTCCTCTTACCTTGACTATCAAAAAACTGTTTTACTATTACACAGCTTCTGCTATAGACATTGCCTGAAGCTGTGGCAACTCACTATGAGAAAAGTTTAGAGCCTAAAGGTGAAGTCATCTATCTAAATATGTTTGCGGTTCTGACTTGTTGCGTGCATGGTATACTTGAAAAGGCTGTTCCTTTCCAGTCAATTTTACAGGGCGTGGTGGAACACAGTGGAGCAGCTAGTCTCTTACACTGGGCTCAGGCAATTTTGGCATTTATAGGTCACTTCAATTGAGTTCAGAAGGCCAGGTCTTTCCTATGAAGATATTAGAGCACTGGGGTCTCAGAGTCTAGAAAGGAACCATCTTCTTGGCCTCCAGTAATTCTTACATCCTTAAGCTGAATGTCAAAGCTGAGAGATTAACTCTCTGCTATCAGGACATCTTCTACCATTAGCTCCCATTGACAAAACATGGTTGGATCATTCTGGACTATTGGACACTGAAACAGAGAAAACAAAAAGGCAGCATGATAAAGGCTTTTGTAGCACCTTTAAAATTAACAAAAGAATTTACTGTTATCAATTATCATGTGAAATGGGTGATAGTCCATAAAAGGTTATGCTGTAATAAATTTGTCAAGTTCTTTGGGGGTGGGAATTTGTGGCCCTCCAGATGTTGTTGATCTGCAGCTCCCAGTATTCCTCATCATTAACTACGTTGGCTAGGACTGCTGGGAGCTGTAGTTGTAGAACATTTGGAGGGTTGCATGATTCCAACTCCTCCCTTAATTCCAATTGTTAGTCCCAACTAGATTAAACCCAATGAATCAACAGAAGCTTGGTAAGTCAACATTTATGTGAGTTCCGTTGAGTCAAAGGGTCAACTCTACTTGGAACTAACAGTTGGACTTAGGCTTATGATAGCATTCAACTCTGTATTCCTTTGTTTAGCGGTAAGCTAACATGGCTGCGTTTCTGAAAACCATTACAATATAAGCAAGAAATCAGTCTTTGAAAGAAGAGGGAAAAATACTTTCTGCTATGATAGTTAGAATAATGGATAAAAGGGGGGTGGAATAATTGAAGAAAGGGATTAATTAATATAATAAATTAAGTGGTTGGTCCTTATTTTTTTCATGCAGATATGTGATCACTTTTTCCTTAAGGACCAGAGACTAGAATCACTTTTTCCAACCAGAAAGGGAACAATTCACTGCATCTTTCCAACAGCAAACTGTTTCTAATATTTCTGCTAAAGAGAAACAAACAATGAGGGTCTTTATTCAGGACAGGTTGATTGGATCCCAAAAATAATGCTAAAGGTATTGCCCCCCTGCTTCAGACAGTAATTTACAGAAAAAATTACTTATGAATTGTTAAATACATTAATAATCTGGGTGATACAGGACAATTATGTGTTCTCTGTGTTTCTTACTGTTTTGATTTTATGCATCATGTGGTTCATTTTACTTTCAATAACTATTTTTTTTAAGTTAGGATTCTCAGTTTCTAAAACCACAGCCTCTTTATTTTCTGGTGTTGCAAATCAATCCTACCCCTGCACCACCTCTTGTCTCTCTTCTCCTCTCTGATATCAAAGAAGGGAGAAATGTTGATCTTTTGTGGGGTGGGGGGTTTGGAAGGGAGAGAGGGCCTGAGTTCTGAGACTGAGGCTCTACCTCTAACTTTGGAAGGACATTTACTGTTCTATGACCCCTGGGATGTCTCCTCAGGAGTTGTATTTTTTTTTTCAAGAATGTTGATGGTTTTAACTGTGGGTATTGTTGTTGTTAAGCCAGCATGGTATAGTCTACGGCCCTGGCATCCAGGGACCAATTCCCCATTTGGCCATGGAAACCCATGGATGACCTTGGACACATCACACACTCTTAGCCCCAGAAAAACACTGTGATAGGTTTGCCTTATGGTCACCATAAGTCTGAAATAACTTGAAGGCACTCATGAATGATTGTTGTTTTTGTTGTTTATTTACATAGCACTATCAATGTACATAGTATTTCACAAAGTAAGCAAAAGAAAGTCAGTTCTGCCAAAGGCATACAATCTAATATATATTACATTACGCTACCTTATATACACACAAAGACATGTACACACATGTGGAGGAAGGAATAATACAAATATAAAACTAATACAATATAACTGTAAAATGAATTATCCAGATAGAAATACACAAACTTGTACAATGTGATATGACAGAAACTGACAAAAACCTACAATCAAAATGAAAGATTATAACGCAATATTAAACTAATGTCTCAAATTTAAAAATAAAATAAAATTACAAAATGTAAAAGAGGAAAAACAATATTCTGATGCCTGGGGACAATCAGAGCCATGTGCATTAATTAATTTCCTGCAAAAACATCTTTCTTTATCCAGTTCTTTCTATGATGTTCATAATTTTCAAAAGTTCTGTAAGGATCCACTGAATACTCTTTTTTCCCCTTAAACATAAAAGTTTGAGAAAGTTTTGCCTCTTCTGCATAAGGAAGCTGTTTCAACAGCCTGATCATTTACTCTGTATTCCATATACTTCCCAGCAGTGAGGTATCTTTTTGAAATGTGACAACCAGCCCTGTACACTGTATTCCAGACATGGCTACACCAAGGATTTATGCAAGAAAGCACCCTAATGAATAAGGTGCATGAATAAAAAAGTGAAGAGGTAGACAATGTACAGACAGTACATTATGAATCATAGGAAGGAGAAAGGTAGAACTCAAGTGAAGTTTCATAGAAGCTTTTTAGGGGGAAAAAGTTCTAAATGTAAAGGCATGTGTTCTCATGGCACAGATTTTCCCATGGTTCTCTAGGAACAAGTGCATGTAAATCCTCAAACATTTCAGCATTTCACATCTAATGACAAATAATTAAAGTAGCTTTTTCACCACCGTGAGAGAAAACCAACATTCCATCACAGTATGCTCACTGTATTCAAACATATGAAAGTGGTGATTTCTGCAGAGAAAATCATGTTTTTGTTTCGTTTTGCATGGCTCTCCTGGTGTTTGCAGTTTAGGGAGGAGCATTTCGAATCCTCAGCCAGAGAGCTCTTTGGCCTCAGTAAACTACAAACCCCAGAATTCCACAGGATGTTGACAGTGGAATGATACCACTATAACAGTGTAGGGTGGAAATGGCTCTAGTGTAAACATTTTCCGCATGTCATGGTACTGGTAAAAATTCTGCCCCCGCTACTATTTGCAGTGGGAGGGAAGCCTCCATTGGCACCAATGGCAGCTTCCTCAATGATGCAGACAGCAGTGGGGAAAAACAATGTTTGTTGGAATCATGGCAGAATACAATAGTGCAAAACTCTCCCTTCTTATGTGCTGTGGCTTCTGCAGTCTTCAGTCTCCCATGAGGCTGCTCTTTGCTTAAGAAGAAATGTGCATTTATTTTACTGCATCAATTAACATTGCATCTAGTTCTGCCTTCAGGTTATAGCACTCATACACACTTTTATGTCACTCACTTAGGAAGCTAGCACCACACAGCTGCATGATGACATATCCAGAACCTGGAAAAGTTACCTTTTAGGATTACAGTTCAGAGCACCCCTATGTTGGCTGGTGATTCTGGGAGTTGTATTCCAAAAAGTAACGATTCCAAAGTCTGGATATACTTCCAGTCTGATCTCCATTTTGTAACCACAGCACTTGAAATTCATACAAGGAGTCTGTAGCAGGTGATGAGGAGGGGGTGGAAGATGTCAGGAGGAAGTTGTTTTATTTCCACATGTGTGTTTGCTTCCTAGGCAAATGTTCATTTGTCCCCAAGGACCCATCTCCAGATGCACAAACCGTGATCCTTCAGGCAGTAAAATAAATTGTATTCAGACTGATCATTTAAAAACAAAACAAAAAGCCAATATAGATTGAAAAGGGTGACACTAGCTCACTTTTTCTGGCTTACACCCAAAGGTGGATCAGCACTTTTGGAGGGGTTTCTTGTGTCTCAAGATTCTCTGCCAACCCATAGAAGGCCAGGTGTTTTGGCGAGTATCCCTATAATATCAGAATAAAAAAATACAGGCTGTGTATAGCAGCAGGCTCTCCGGCTTGAGATTGCTGAGATGGGTCAGCTGAGCTAGTGATTCTTTTGATAAAGATTCTTGCTTTGCTTGGGATATAAATAGGACCCTATAATGTCTGCTGGGTGAAAAGAGCTTGCTGTTGCAATATATCAACACTGCAATCACTTATGGGCGTGCTTGACACTGGGAATAGGCAGCTTGGTCTACACTGGACTGGTGAATCTACTTGAGTTTTAATCTAAACAGAAAGGAGCTGTCCAAGGTATAGAATCATATGCTCCAACAGGGTATGTTCCTGGATAGTTGTTCCTGGATAGTTCCTTTAAAATCTGGAGCAGATGCACTGCCTTGCCTATATGGAGCCATCAGCTACCACCGGGTACAGGTAAATGCCAAAGGAACTTGATACCCTGCAGTCTTGCCCAGGGACTCTGAAGTATTTTCAATCAAGGGTGTGTAAGGCTTGGCCAGCTGCAATAAAAGCCAGTATTGGCTGGCTGAGCTTGTAGCTGAGTTGCAAAACTGAGCAGGTGATCCAACAGAAGGATGGAAAAGGAATTCAGATTAACTGATTCTTCTAAGTGGATGTATTTGATTTGTGATCTGTGAAGGTGTGGGTGGTGACTCCCAGATCACTGGGGCAGTAAATCCAATCTGGGTTTCACTTTGAACTCTAAAAGCACTATCCAAGATGCTGAATGCTATCCTCACAATAGGTTGTGGGTTGTTGCTATCTTCTTGAGAATGGGGTTTACATCCTGCTTCATTGATATTGGAGTCACTGCTTCATTGGCATAGCAGTCACCGGCCAGCATTGGGGCTGTCAGAATACTAGAAAAAGTGTGTACTAGAGATGGGTGAGAAATTACACTGTGTGTGTGTGTGTGTGTGTGTGTGTGTGTATGCCTTCAAGTCTCCTAATTGACTTATGGTAACCCAATGAATTTCATAGAGTTTTTCTTAGGCAAGGAATACTCAGACACTGTTTTTCCAGTTCCTTCTTCTGAAATATAGCCTACAGCACCTAGTATTGATTGGTGGTCTCCCCTCCAAGTACTAACCAGGGCTGACTCTGCTTAGGTTCCTGGATCAGATGTGATCTGGTGCCTTTAGGATAACAACATAGAAAAAGCCATGTTGGATCAGACTAAAAGCTAAATCTAACTTTGTGCTCCTACACTCTCCAATCAGTAGCCCACTGGAAACCTGCCATTAGGACATAGGTGCAATTGCTCCTTCCACACCCAACTTTTGCTAAAGAAAGCACACACCTAATGGGATATGAAGCCTTGCCTTCAAAATTTGGCTTAGTGGAATCTGGGAATGAGTACTCAGTGAAAGAAACACTTGTTCTTTGGTGTCCCAGTCTTCCTTGTCAGATGGTTCTGAATGTATTGGATCACAGCATCTCTAGCCATGAGGAGCTTTTATATCTACATAGAAAAATCAGAAGTACTACGGCACAGGTGATCCTGACTTTGGTATTCAATAATATATCTTTACACCTGAGAATCTTAACTAGTGCCTTCATAGCTGTTCTCCTTAGTACACTATTCATTTTGCTGTGCTTACTCATCACCAGTCCGACCCACAGAGCAGGGATCTTTGCTGTTTTAACAGGATCTCATTTTCATCTGTGCTGTGTGCATAGGAATTGCAGGTGATGCTTTGTCTAGGGCTGGCCCTGTCATTAGAGAAGAGAAGCCAAGACAACTTGGCTCATCCTTCTACCATCTGACCTTTCTCAGGGATTGAAGCTGCAATGCAAACTCTACCATTTGCAAAGGTGGAACTGCAGCACAGCCAAGTGTAAAGCCAGGAACTTCACCTGCTGCCAAGTTCTCACCGCCACCCAAGTTCTTCTATCTCCTGTTTTGAACACCCTTGACTGGAAGCTGCAAAGTAGTGGAAGTGTCCCAAGTGTTGTCTTCTGCTTTCTTGACTACAGTCTCCATTTTATTTCTGACTGAGCCAAGTTGTAAAATCAATCAATCAATCAAATAATAGAAATTAAAAAAAAACCTCAAAAACATTCAGTTAATTCAGTGTCTTCTTCATCCACCTTTAAGTGGTGCAAATAATCTTTGCCCATTGTTTTGCTTTCTTAATATTCGAGCTGTAACCTTGCTTTTGTACTTTCTTCCTTGGCTTTCTTCAATAGTTATTCCAAGACTTTGCTACTTTCTACTAATAGTATCGTGTCATCTGCATATCTGAAACTGTTGATGCTTTTTCTTCAGTTTCCACACCTCCTTCCTCAGAACAGAGATGGCTTAAAATCTTCCTCTACTCCCGTCCTTTCTCAAATTTGCTTGTGGACCTGAGAGTTAAAAATGACACCAACAGAATTTCCCCCCTTTTAAATGTCTTTGTACAAAAGATTGTGTGTGTATGTGTGTACCAGCATGCAAAAACTTTTTAAAAAAAGATAAGATGGAATAAACTGAAACTTCCTGTACCCATGGTTGTAATCTGGACTGGAGACCTAAATATCTAAGGGAGTAAGAAAGTGAAATTCATTTGCACGTTACGTATTGAATGTTAATGTATTGATCATAATGTGTTCAGTGTAATATGGGCAGTACCTGTTGTATTGTTTTATTTATACCTTCACTTTCTTCACAAAGTTGGGATTCAAGATAAATAATTAGGACTCCAAGCATCCCTGACTCCCACTTTCTTCCCATCATCTGTTTAGGAGAAATATAAAAAAAGACACAGAACTTGGGAAGATAATAATTTTTGCACTTTAATTCCTGGAAGCCCACAGCCAACACTGTGGATTCTGGGAGTTGTAGTCCAAAAAGTTCACATTTCCGTGATCTGGGTTGGCACCTGGGTTGAAAGACCAGTTGTTTCCAGGAATAGATCATTGATTATTACATGGTTCTTATGCATTTTTGGTTGGTTTAAAAATAACAGAGACAAAGACTATCTGTTTCTAATAAAGTCGTTAAGTGACAATGAATGGACTGGTCTGATTGCAAAGAACAATCCTTATGGTCACAAGATTTACACATCAAAGCCTCCCGCTCATGAGAGGCAGAGCGCTAATTGCTACACCCGGTTTTCTTGGGCTCTATTTGTCTGGCCTTGGTGCGCTGCTGTATTTTTAGCAGGTTTCATTATGTTTTGTATTTAAAAATAGCCTGAGTTACAACCCGCCTGCTGCTCTGCTGGAATGAATGATGACTTGTTGGAGCAACTGCTTATTCTGCCTTGTTCCATGGTGTTATGAGAAGCCAGGCGATAAAAGGAGGAAATATGAGTGGCATTAACCTTTTGAAGTAGAGGGGGAAAGAGCTTTAATGAAATAGACCAAATCAGGCAATTAAGCTACAGCTCTTTGTTAGCATGTAGAATAAAGTGTGAGCTGGTGGGGGTGGAGGAAAAAGAAAGAAATGGTACTCAGCACTTCTTTATTCTTTAGGTCTGGTCACCAGAAGACCAAGATACAGACAAGTGAGCCAGCTCTAGGAAAGAATGTTTAACTAAGAGGAATGTTGCAATGGTGTCACGTAGATGGTTAGACCAGTGGATGGCTGGATGGTTAGACCATTTAGATTAGGTTTGGGCAAATATGTTTGAGCTAGGAGTCCCTTATCCCCCTTAGATCTCCTCTCCATAGGCCGTGCCCCACCTGATGGCATCCAAATAAACCTCCCCTGTCAGCAAAATCCCACCCCAACCATTGACTGGAAGTGATGTCTCATCACTTTTTGTCCCCATTTTGGCCAGGATAGAGCTGAAGAAGAAGGTATAGGGCATTTTCCATTGTTGGCCCATATATCTTGGTCTTTCTCTGAGGCTGAGAGAGTGTGAGTTGCCCAAGGTCACCTAGTCGGTTTCTATGGCTGAGAGGGGATTCCCACTCCAGTCTGTATGAAACCTTAGTCCAACACACAAACCACTATGCTGACTGAATAAAAGTAGCAGAACACACTAAAAGAGCTCTTTTTCTTGTAAAACAATTGGCTCCCCAAAGCCTGCTGCAACAGAACTAACTACTTTTCAGAGATAACTTCCTGACACTTAGGTAACTTCCTAAGTGATCATGGTATAATTACTAAGTGGTCAAAACTGACTTTTAACAAGTAAGCTAGAATTATTATTAATTATTACTAATATCATTTTTCTTTTCTTCTGTCTCTGATGAGTTATTCTATATTAACATAAAACATAGAATGAGGTCAGATTTGATTCTGTTTTACATATTCTACTGTGTTATCTAACTGATCTTGTAGGTTTATATTTATTGAGAAAATAAATAATAGGCAAGAAGTATTAATCTTAATTTAAATTTAAGAATTTAACACTTAGTTGTTACTGTTTGATTATCATTTGTTGTTTGCAGTGAACATAATTTTTGGTTATCTGTAGTTTTGTGGTTGTTTTGTAGTCTAGCTTAATATTTGTAACCATGTTTTTTCTTTTGGTAGTATATTGATCTGTAGTTTATTTTTTTGTATTACTCTATACTGTTGTAGTGTTGTTGTGCTTTTCTTTGTTTTTTATTTGTTACTTAATAAAAAAAGGGGGAAAAGGTAACTTCCAAAGCATCTCACACTTCCTCAGGATTTGAGAATGCCCATTTGCTAAACTAGAAGTGTAATTCTTTCCTTCAGCTCATCTCCTCTATCAGACTCCTCTATCAGTTTAGACTCCAGTCTTGACTTTGAGTTGGCTTTTTTTCCAAAAATGTTTGTTTTACCAAACTCTCTCCAATCAGCTGGCTCCTTTGGCAACCACTGAACGCTGGTATGTGCCAAGGTTTTTTTGGAGTGCATCTCTAGCCAACTTATTCCTTCTCTAGAGCCAAAGCTGAAAGAACCATCTACATTAAGAGACAGGAAAAAAAACGCAACAGACAATTCAGATGTTGTGATCACTTCACTCTGAAAGAAGCACAAGGGTATCCAACCACTTGTGAATCAAGGCAGAGAGAGCAGATTGTTGGTTTGAAACAATAAAGCAAAGAAATGGGCACTCATAACCTTTTATTTGTATTTTGATTATACAACCAAAGACCCAGGGGACCATTTGAGCATCTACTTATAGACGTGCATAAAGAGTATGCTCTAATTATACATGTCAGCGTAGCTGGTTGGAGGAGAGTTAATTGGTTTTCAGGCTATCCTGAGCAACATGAGTATCGAGACATGTGGCCAAGGAGCTGAAGAGTCAGCTGTAAACGATGCCCATGAATTCTCTGTTGCAAAGTAAACCTTTATTTTTTATTTTTTTTATTCTGCTACAGCATGTTTTATAGTGTAATAAAAAAGAAGGAAGTCAATAGCTATCTCTAATATAACCGTAACTGAAAAGATACTTTACTGATCCAATATTGCTTGAAGGGCAGCGTAATATGGGGATTGACCTTAACCAAGACATCATTCACCAAGTTGAAGGTGATGGGTTGAAACAAAGCCACAGATGATGGATACTGAAAATGGCTGAAAGGAGCTGGACAGGGTTATGGGCTGTTGGAAATGGGCCATATGATTGGGTCATGTGATGAAACTGGCATACTGAGGGAGGCTGTCTTGCTGGTGGCTTGCTTTGTTTGCATCCTGACAGTTCTTCTAGCATGATAGCTTTGGAAAACTTTAAGAGGTTAGACCCATTTTGTAACTTGGGGCCCTTTCACTATTATAGCACTACAAGTCCAACTGCCATGGCTACATCCCGTGGAATCCTACATGGGTGTAAGTGTTAATTGCTGTCAAGTCAAATTTGACTTATGGTGACCTCATGAATGAGAACCCCTCCCAAGTCATCTTGTCATCAACAGCCCTGTTCAGATGTTGGAAACTTAAGGCCATGGCTTTCTTGATTGAATCTGTCCAATGGTAATGTGGGCTCCCTCCTTTCCATCTTCTTTCTATCTCACCAGGCATTTTAGGTGTGGTCTAACTCAAATCATAAACCTGGAAAGTGTGTTCTGCAGCTCATGCTTCCTGAGGACATTGGCCAGAGCTGGGGCCTATCTACACTACATAATTGTAACACTATGATACCAAAGTAACTGCCATGGCTGCATCCTATGGAATCCTGGGGTTTCTAGTTTGGTGAAGCACTAGAGCTAGGTTTGAGAATTCTAAGTACGGAAGCCATGCCCTATGAGGACAGACTTAGAGAGCTGGGTATGTTTAGTCTGCAGAAGAGAAGGTTGAGAGGGGACATGATAGCCATGTTTAAATATTTGAAGGGATGTCATGTCGAGGAGGGAGTGGGCTTGTTTTCTCCTGCTCTTGAGACCAGGACAAGGAGCAATGGATGCAAGCTGCAGGAGGGGAGATTCCGCCTGAACCTCAGGAGGAATTTCCTGACAGTCAGGGCTGTCCGGCAGTGGAATGTGCTGCCACAGAGTGTGGTGGAGTCTCCTTCTTTGGAGGTTTTTAAGCGGAGGCTGGATGGCCACTTGTCGGGAGTGCTTTGAGGGTTTTCCTGCATGGCAGGGGGTTGGACTGGATGGCCCTTGTGGTCTCTTCCAACTCTACATTTCTATGATTCTATGATTCTACAATTCTATGATTCTAAGTACCACTTCCTCAACTGCAAATGTCAGGATTCTATAGGTTGGAACCATGACTGTTAAAGTATAATCACAACATTATAACTGTGTAGTGTGAAAGAGCTTTATGCCACATCAGATTATTTGTTCAATTTGCTTACTAGTGTCTGTATGAGGCACAGGCACATTTTTGTGGTCTCTGATCCTTTCCCTTCCACCAACAGGAAAGTTCCAAAATGCACTTTTCTACTTCCAGCAACCTCTAGAAGCAACAGCTGTTTTGCAAGAAAACAGGCTGAAGAACCCAGGAAATTGCCAAGACAAAAGCAGAAGGACTCTTTCAGCCATACCTGGTTCTGATTTTCATGTGTTTTCATGTGGGGTATTGTAAAGTCTTTTGTGGGTCTTGGGGCTGGAAAATTGGTTGATGGGCCCTCCAGAGTTGCCCACCTGGAAAGCTGGACAGCTTTCCAGGATTGCAAATAGAGGGCTTTTCCACTCCTTATTGGAAATGCCAGGGATGGCACCTGGAAAATTAACATGGGAAGCTCATAGATTACCCTTCCAATATGGCTTAAAATTTTGAGTTAGATAGGCATGAAAATATCATCCAGACCTCACCCCAGCATACAAACATCTACTTTAACTTGTGTTTTCTCACCATCCACCTAAACATTTCTGGCCCTTTCATGGTCCTTGGGTGCGCTTTGCAATATCTAGGACCCATTCAAGCATACAGAAATTTGGTTGGGTCTATCACTTAGTTCAGCCTCAGAAAGCAGCATAACAGGCTCACCTTAGGGTTGCCATAAGTTGAAAATGACTTGAAGGCACACAACAACAACTATCAGTTAGATTAGCCAAGCTCTCTTTGCAAAAGGAAATTCAACAACAGGGCTTCCTGGTACCCCTAATCTGACATTTCCCAGAGGAGAGAGCAGAGGGAGCAGAGGGAGAGCTAGGTCTGTGGAGACATCCTAGACCAGGTGTGTTTACAGGCTTGAGGGGCTGTGCTTGCTTGTCTGTTTGTTGCTTGTGTTTGTTTAGTCTTGCTTGTGTTTGTTTAGTCTTGCTTGTGTTTGATTAGTCTCTTTGTGCTGGCTGTATGCTCTTCTTGAGCACATGGTCTGACTAACGAGGGGGAGGAGCCAGTTAGGGGGAGGAGCTTTATTAGGAGCTTCCAATGGCCCTCTAGCTCATTTCCCAGAGGAGAGAGCAGAGGGAGCAGAGGGAGAGCTGGGTCTGTGGAGACATCCTAGACCAGGTGTGTTTACAGGCTTGAGGGGCTGTGCTTGCTTGTCTGTTTGTTGCTTGTGTTTGTTTAGTCTTGCTTGTGTTTGTTTAGTCTTGCTTGTGTTTGATTAGACTCTTTGTCCTGGCCGTGTGCTCTCCTTGAGCACATGGTCTGACTAACAAGGGGGAGGAGCCAGCTAGGGGGGACGAGCTTTATTAGGAGCTTCCAACAGCGCGCACCAAAGGCGCACACACTTAAAGTACTGTACTTCAGTCCTCCAATTTAACCCTCGGCATTCAGTAGAGCAGACGTAGCTTATATAGCTGAATTTCAGAAAGAAAGCCTAGTTATTCTTTCTAGAATTACGTACTATACTGCTCTCTGTAGTTTCAAGGATGGAAGGTGAGGGAGCTGCTGCAGTCACCTGTAACACTTGTGGCATGTTCCTTTTCTTACTACAAGATGTTCTCGGGTACACCTGCACCAAGTGCAAGCTGGTCACCTTCTTGGAGGAGAAGGTGCACCAACTGGAGGCATGAGTTTCTGAACTTCATCTTATTAGGGAAGAGGAGGAGTTTTTGGATAGAGCAGAGAAGACTTACCGGAAGACCGAATGCACGGAGGAGCTGCCAGATCAGCAAGTCAGCACACTGTGCCAGGAAACGGAGGCTTGGGTGAATGTCACACAGAGGAGTAGAAGGACTAGGAAGGCAACAGGGACTCTTCACCTACACAATTGCTTCAAACTTCTTGGCCTTACAAACAATGAGGAGCCCATGCGGAGGGAACAGAATGTCAACAAGAAGAAATCCAACTTCGGCAACAGGAACTAGGTCAATGCTCACAGCCTCAACAGAATGCCCAGGCAGTCCTAGTAGAACATGCTCATCGAGGAGACCAGGACAAGCCTCAGAGGAGGCGAGTTCTGGTTGTTGGGGACTCTTTGCTCAAAGGAACTGAAAGGGCAATTTGCAAACCGGACAAGCTCAATAGCGAGGTCTGCTGTCTTCCTGGGGCCAGGATCAACTACGTAACGGAGAGGCTAACCAGGCTGGTCAAACCCACTGACCATAAGCCCCTCATTTTGGTTCATGTCGGAACCAATGACACTGCTAGGAGCAGCTTTTACCACATTGCAAAGGACTATGAGCTTATGGGGACAAAGCTTAAGGACCATGGCGCGCAGGTGGTCATTTCGTCTCTCCTCCCTGTTCAAGGATATGGCACGTGTAGGGAAAGGACAATAGCAGAGGTCAACAACTGGCTCCGCACGTGGTGCCGCCGGCAACGGTTTGGGTTTTTGGAACATGGCCTGAATTTCCATGAACGTGGGCTTCTGGCAAGGGATGGGCTACACCTCACAAAACTTGGCAGGAATGTTTTTGCAAACAGTCTCGCAGGGAGGATTAAGAAGTCTTTAAACTAAGGCCCTTTCCACACGTTCCGTGGAATTTGCGTTGACATGTTTCCGGGTGGGTTTTTTTTTTTGTCCGTGCTACCGTGGACATATTTTACAATGGTCTATTGCTATTTCCACACGTACCATGGAATTTGTGAAGCGGATGTGATTAGCAGCTCTTTTTTTAAAAAATGGCCCCGTGCGTCATGACGTGCGTGCTCACGTCATGCCCCGCAGTTCCTCCCACAATGACTCCCTCCTCCCATTCCTCCTGCTAGCCTTGAAATAAACCGTGACGATTTTTTATTTTTGTGCCCTATCTCGGGGGAATTGTTTTCCGCGCCATAGCTGGGTGGAGTGCAGTTTTGTTTTCTGCTTTTATCTTTCCCTGTGAGTGATGGAGGAAGAGGTGTTTCCTGAAGTTGAACAGTCCATTTTAGCTGTATTCTGGCTTCTTGGATTTGTGCTGGCTGAACTGGGACATCTATGGGCTACAGACCGTGCGAGGAGGTGCTGGCGATTGGCCTCTATTGGTAATGCTGAGGAGGACTTAAGCTTTTATGTGCCGCTGCTTGGAGGCTCCTCGCGGCGTGTTCCACGCCTGAGAAGATGGTGGGTCCGGGAGCAGATGCACAGGACGTGGTGGCAGAAGCCCAATGCGCACATACGGTAATCTTAACATCAAGGAAAAACCCCATTCTTCGGATCAATAGCACATACCAGAAAGCTTTTCCCCTTTTCTGGCTGCAGAAAGCCGCTTTCGAGACCATCCTGCTCTCTGTGGGATGGACCAACTGCTGAAGCTGTCTACGCCCACAGCCCGCCCTCCGATTCATCATGCACGAATCAGCATGTTTCTTGGAAAAAACCCCACCTTTTCCCCGTTTTTTACAAAGCCTGTGCGCTGACTGTTGGTGACTTAACCGGGCGGATTAAGGTGTGGAGCTTGGCAATTATGTACGAGCTAGCACACTCGAAGGTGTGGGCGATGTCCGTCAGAGCTCACGCTACCTCATTTTATTTATCCAGTGTAGAAAAGGCCTAGGTTCTGTTGGGGAGGGAGACAATATTATTCAGGGCAGGAACTTGGCGAGCGCAGGGGGAAAGGGCCCAAATGATACTGGACAAGTAGTACAAGTGGCCAATGGCGGGAGGAGTAGAAACAATAGTACAGGACTGGTAGGAAGGGCCCGGGGATTTAAGTGTCTCTACACTAATGCACGGAGTATGGGAAACAAGCGGGATGAACTTGAACTCCTAGTACAACAAAATAAATACGATTTAATAGGCATCGCTGAGACCTGGCGGGATGAGTCTCATGATTGGAATATAGGAATAGAGGGGTAAAGCCTATTTTGTAAAAATAGACCAAACAAGAAAGGAGGAGGAGTAGCCTTGTATGTCAAGGATGTTTTCACCTGTGAAGAGATCCATGACTTAAACCCAGTAAGCCAGGTCGAGAGCATTTGGGTAAGAATTAAGGGAGCGAGAAACAATAGGGATATTCTGGTGAGGGTTTACTACAGACCTCCAACCCAGGCTGAGGACTTTGATGACGCCTTCCTCAACAAAATGACTGCACATTCAAGGAGGAGAGATACAGTAATAATAGGAGATTTCAATTACTCAGACATATGCTGGCAGTCAAACTCTGCCAAGACAGCAAGGTCCAGCAAGTTTCTTGCTTGTCTTGCAGACAACTTCATGGTCCAGAAGGTGGAAGAGGCCACAAGGGGATCAAATATTCTAGATCTGATCCTGACCAACAGGGATGACCTTGTTAAAGAGGTAGAAGTGGTTGAGTCTTTAGGGGGGAGTGACCATGCCCTACTGGAATTTGGCATCCAGTGGGAAGGAGAAGATAAGGGTAGCCAAACACTCATCTTAGATTTTAAAAAAGCGGACTTCTGTAAACTTAGGGAGCTGCTGGCTGGAATTCCGTGGTCAAGAATAGTGAAAGGGAAAGGAGTTCAGGAGGCATGGGAGTTCCTTAAAAAGGAGATATTGGAGGCACAGTCTAAAACTGTGCCAATAAGGAGGAAAAATGGAAGGCATCTGAAGAAACCAGAATGGTTGACTAAAGAACTCTCAGCTGAGCTCAGTGTTAAGAGAAACATGTATAGGAAATGGAAGAAGGGGAAACCACCAAAGAAGAATTTAAGCAAGTGGCCCGGAGATGTAGGGAGGAGGTCAAAAAGGCTAAAGCACAGAATGAACTTAAGCTGGCCAGAGATATTAAAAACAATAAAAAGGGCTTTTTTAAATACGTCCGCAGCAAAAGGAAAAAGAAGGAGACGATAGGGTCGCTGCACAGAGAAGATGGTGAATTACAGGGGGAAGAGAAAAGGCAGAACTACTTAACACCTTCTTTGCCTCAGTTTTTTCCCAGAAGGATACAAGCACTCAACCTGGCGGTTGGGGAGCAGGTGAGGAAGCAGGGGAAATGAGGCACGTAATAGGTAGAAAGGTGGTACAGGAATACCTGGCCACACTGGATGAATTCAAGTCTCCAGGGCCAGACGAATTGCATCCTAGGATATTAAAAGAGCTGGCAGAGGTCATTTCGGAACCACTTGCTATAATCTTTGAGAAATCTTGGAGGACAGGAGAAGTTCCAGCAGACTGGAAGAGTGCAAATGTTGTCCCCATCTTCAAGAAGGGGAAAAAAGAGGACCCAAATAATTATTGCCCAGTCAGCCTGACGTCAGTACCCGGAAAGATCCTGGAGCAGATCATTAAGCAGTCAGTTGCTAGTCACTTAGAAAACAAGGCGGTAATCACGAGAAGTCAACATGGATTTCTCAAAAATAAGTCATGCCAGACTAATCTTATCTCTTTTTATGATAGAGTTACTAGCTTGATAGATGAAGGGAATGCTGTGGATGTAGCATATCTCGATTTCAGTAAGGCCTTTGACAAAGTACCCCATGACATTCTTGCAAAGAAACTAGTGAAATGTGGGCTGGACAGGGCTACTGTCAGGTGGATCTGTAATTGGTTGACCAACCGAACCCAAAGAGTGATCATGAATGGCTGCTTTTCATCCTGGAGAGAAGTGACTAGCGGGGTGCCACAGGGTTCTGTCCTGGGCCCAGTGCTGTTCAATATCTTCATCAACGACTTGGATGAAGGAATAGAGGGCATGCTCATCAAATTTGCAGATGACACCAAATTGGGAGGGGTTGCTAATACGCCAGAGGACAGGATCAAAATGCAAAATGGCCTGGATAGATTGGAGAGCTGGGCCAAGGCTAACAAGATGAAATTCAACAGAGAGAAGTGTAAGGTTCTACACTTAGGTAGAAAAAATGGAATACAGAAATATAGGATGGGGGACATGTGTCTGGATAGCAGTACATGTGAAAGGGATCTAGGAGTCTTCATAGACCACAAGCTGAACATGAGCCAGCAGTGTGATGCGGCAGCCAAGAAAGCCAATGCAATTCTTGGCTTCATCAACAGGAGTATGGTGTCTAGGTTGAGGGAGGTACTGGTACTACTCTACTCTGCTTTGGTTAGACCTCATCTTGAATACTGTATCCAGTTCTGGGCACCCGAATTCAAGAAGGACATGGTCAAGCTGGAGCAAGTCCAGAGAAGGGCGACCAAAATGGTGAGAGGCCTGGAAGACATGCCCTATGAGGATAGACTTAGAGAGCTGGGGATGTTTAGTCTGCAGAAGAGAAGGTTAAGAGGGGACATGATAGCCATGTTTAAATATTTGAAGGATACCATGTAGAGGAAGGAGAGGGCTTGTTTTCCGCTGCTCCAGAGACCAGGACAAGGAACAATGGATATAAGCTGCAGGAAAGGAGATTCCACCTTAACCTCAGGAAGAACTTCCTGATGGTCAGGGCTGTCCAGCAGTGGAATCTGCTGCCTCGGAGTGTAGTGGAGTCTCCTTCCTTGGAGGTTTTTAAGCAGAGGTTAGATGGCCATCTGTCAGGAATGCTTTGAGGATGTTCCTGCATAGCAGGGGGTTGGACTGGATGGCCCATGCAGTCTCTTCCAACTCTACATTTCTATGATTCTATGATTCTATGACATAGCCCTAAGATGCCATGGTCCTTTTCTCTGAGAAAGGCTTCTATTTGTTTCCAGTTTGGTTTTTCTGTACTACCCACAGGACTTGTCCTTCTGTTTATGAGTTGCTTTCTGAATTTAAATATCATGTGAATAATCAAATGGATAGAGAAATGCCTACACATTGTTTCCATTTGATTCGGGAGTTCTTTGTGGTAAACAATTATCAACCAGTGACACTTTCTCCCCAATGGACAGACAAATTCTTCCAGGCAACTCCCTTAAAAAACAAAACAAAACTCCATTGTATGGATTTTTTTTGTGATAGTGATGAATGAAAGAAACAGAGCTGCTGGAGCTGACGATCAGTTCTGACAGCAGTTGAAAACAGAACAAATATTTTGTAAAATGACATGAAGGAAGAAGAAAGGAAGAGGATAGAAATGGAAGGAAAGAGAAAAGAAGGGAAAGAGAAGGGGGAAAACAGAGAGGGGGAGAGAAAATCTTCCTAGGTTATGTCAATAAACTGCATGTAATAAGAGAAACTGCATCTCACAGCTCGAAAGCTGTATATATGAGGCAGAACTGGGGGGATGAATAAGAGAACAAGATGACATGACACCATATTACGGTGTTTGGCAAGAGAAAAGCTCAGTTCAACCTCAAAAGCTACTGAGTAAGAAGAAAATGTCGCTTTAACAGTATTAGGGGACAATTTATTATGTGTATCCTTCGAGTGCGGCACAATGTCACTGCGGGCCCTGGTGCATTTGCATTATTTCCAGACAACGGCAGCAGCAGAAAAGGGACACTGATTTATTTCAGAGCAGGCTCAGGTGATTTTTATGTCTACCAGGGACTGAGTCAGATAGGGCTTAACCCATTCCAGTCTCTCTTTGGCTTCCAGAGAAGGGCCCTTATCTTTGCATTCAGGATTTCGTTTAAGAAGACAGTGGGCTTTGGACCAAGGATTTGGGGGTCTCCTTTTGTGCTCTTTTCAACAGTGGCTCGGTGGTTTTCCCAATTAACCGGGCAGAAGCGGCACCACCTTCTCTGACATTAAAAAAAAAAAAATCTAGTTGCTTTGGCAACCTTTCCTTCTGTCTCCTTCCAAGTCTGAAACATGGGATCTTTTGCTTTATAGTGACAATGTCTGGAAGCATATTCAATTGCAAAAGAATGGTGAGCACTGCATACAAATCCTGCATATTTCCTTAGACTCTCTGTGTCTATGTGGGGAGTACAACCCTAACATCACAGGCACCCTCAAGGCTGCTTTTGTGCCCCTCCACCATTCTGGACTCCCTTGGGTCATTTTTTTTTTTTGCTCCCCTCCCGGTTGAATTGCCTTTCCTGGAAGCATCAAACAGTAGCAATGCATGTTTAAGAAGACTGTTGGTCCACCCTGTAGTTTTTGATGTTAAAAAAAAAAAAAGGAGAAGGAGAAGGAGTAGTGGTGGCGGCGGCGGCGGTAGTGGTAGACACCCAGCCACTTCTGGTTTTGTTCTCTTTTTCTGTCACCCTTTTTGACAGTCTGTGTGGCCCCCAGGGGTTTCCAGTTAGTACCTTTACATGCCTTGGGATTTCAGGGCCAAAACATAGCCTCTGGTAAAATGTCACAGCAAGTTGGCCCTGTTGGTGTCATCAAGCCTGATCCTACGCATCAGCTGATGTTGCTCAGGGCATGTCATTCAATTTTAGAAACCTCAAGCTGAAGGAAGTAGAACATGCATGCACACGCTTGCACACAAACACATTCGCATATTTTTCAAGGCAGAGTTCTCACCCTGGAACTCCTTCCCCTAGATTCAAGGACTGAAGAGGGCACTGAGATTCATTGCCAGGTCCTGAACAGTGATACAATTATTTCTTAGTTTTCTTCTTGAAGCAAGCAATGAGTAATTTTTTTATCATTTTCTCCCCACTGTGAGAAAGTCTTTGAAAACCGTGCTGTTTTTAAAGTTGATTTGCAGTTTGGGACTTACTCTGCGGAAAATTCACAGCTGGTTGCTTGGCAAAAAAACAGTTTTTTCTGTGCAGGAAACAGCTTTTTATGTGCAGAAAATAATAAAGTAAAGTAAATAGTAACGTAATTTGGGAGTATGCTAAATTCAGGATTGCTACTTAGTCACAATTGTGACACTACTGACACATTCATTTACTTCCCTTCAACCTACTTAACCAGGGATGGAGGGGAAGCCCAATTCTGCCAGTGACCATAGCATGGCTGAATGACATTTCTCTCTTGTTTGGGGGGGGGATGAGGCCAGAAGAAGTTACTTAGTTAAGCATATTTAATTCAGTAGCTAATGTAGAATACTAACTGATATTTTTTAACTTTGATATATGTTTTTAACTGTTGTAGACAGCCTTGAGTCCCAAACTGGGAAGAAGATGGGATATAAATAGAATCATAGAATCTTAGAGCTGCAAGAGACCACAAGGACCCTCAAGTCCAACCTCCTGCCGTGCAGGAATATACCATCAAAGCATTCCCAACAGATGGCCATTCAGACTCTGTTTAAAAACCCTCCAGAAAAGGAGACTCCACCACACTCCTAGGCAGCATATTCCACTGTCAAGCTGCTCTTACCATCAGGATGTTCTTCCTAATGTTTAGAGGCAATCTCTTTTCCTGAAGTTTGAAGCCACTCTTCTGTGTCCTAGTCTCTGCAGCAAAAGAAATCAGGATTACTCCATTCTCCATGTGACATCCCTTCAAATATTTAAACATAGCTATCATGTCACCTTTTAACCTTTCTTTTCTGCAGGCTAAACTTACCCAGCTCCCTAAGGCTCTTCTTATAGGACTCTGTGGTTTCCAGGCCTTCTACTATTCTAGTTACCCTCCTCTGGATACATTCCAGCTTGTCAATATGAACTGTGGTGCCCAGAACTGGACATGGTATTCCAGGTGGGGTCTGATCAAAGCAGTAAATAAATATAGCGAATAAATACAGTAATAATAAATAATAATAGACAGAATTCAATACTCTCAGCAGCTGTGGTTGGTACATAATGCATCCTGCTTAATACGATTACCAGAGGTCTTTTCTTGTGACATTACCTGGTAATGACTCTAAACCTTAGGTTTTAGCCCTGAAATCTCTGGGTTTAGGATGTTCTTGACTTTGTAACACTACATCCAAAAGATAGCAAACAGAGTGTGAAATAAGTGTAAGAGAGGAAGTTGATGAATACATTGCATAACACTACAGAGAAGGCCTTCTCAATTATAGCTACCTGGTTAACCTCTGCAGAAAGGAGACCCAGAGACACACTCCTAGAAGCAGAGCTCAATTTGTGGCCTGTGTTGTGTGGCTCGTGTCTCACTTTTTGTCTGCTGGAGACAGCTAATCACTGACCATTTCATCAATGACCATCCTGTTCTAAATCCTTAAAAGGACGCAACTGTTGCATAGCAAGTGGAAAGGAAAACTGCTGGTGTCTGTCCACAGAGCCCTCAGTGAAATCATTATAGATATGTTGAGCTACTGTTTCTCACTTGCAGGCAACATTGTGATAATTTACAGCTGCTGAATGTTTCTCAGAGAAGGTATTTGGAGGAAGGTCTCAGATGTTGATTTCATGGTACAAAAGGAGTCTGTTGTGTTTCCCCATCTGGAGCAGTGGTGGTCATTTGTCATAATAGTTCTCATCATCTTCAGCATGACAGACCCACAGCTGCATCCCCAAGGAGGGTCTAGAACAGTGGTTCTCAACCTGTGGGTCCCCAGATGTTCGTGGACTTCAGCTCCCAGAAGCCCCAGCCACTATGGTCAATGCTGAGGGCTTCTTGGAGCTGAAGTCCACAAACATCTGGGGACCCACAGGTTGAGAACCACTGGTCTAGAACTTGAGGGAGCTGTGTTGATTCATGTCAACAAAGCAATTTTAGTGGTTTCAATCTCAACCAGAAAGGGCTCTCTTGTAAAATGAATGACTTATGACTTATGACATTGTCATCATCATGATCATCATCACCACCCCCACCCCCACCATCATCATCTGAGGGGCCAGAGTTGGGAAAGGTTGTCTTTAATATAATTTCTCTCCCCAGTTCCTTGATTTTTCCCTACCTGACATTGTTCTTCTTTAAGATGAAGTTTTGTTTCTTGCCATCTATCCTAAATAACGATTTACTATGAACATTCATGGAATGCATTGAATAGATTCAGGCTTCATTCTCAAATTCCATTCTGGCCCTCTGGAATTCCTGAAATTACCTTACCACTTAATCATTGTTTATTCATTTATTTAATTTATATCTCATCTTCCTCCTAAGGTGGCTTACAGTATAAGCTGAAAAAAAAGCCCCACCCATTCTCCATGAGAGTGTTGTGTGGTCGTTTCCTAGTCCTAGGCACAGGTATCACCCAGTAGGTGCAGGTTTAGCTCTACTACTGTGATATACCTAAGTGCCAATAGTCAGAGAAGAGATGAAGAACTTCAAGCACTGAGGACAAATTTGGCCTTCCTGGGGTAGCAGCCCAGAGCTATGAGGTTTTCCAGAAAGCCACATCTCTTCCCCACGATACCATTGTTGTGTAGACTCCTGGGTTTTGTATGGGATGTTTCCACTTTATGCCCTCCTAAGGCTTAGTTAGCGGCAGGAATAAGCAGGCCCCCCACTTTCATGCATTCAGCATTTGTGAATTTGATTCTTCAGAGATTATTTTATTTATTTATTTAAAAAATCTTACTGTATTTGCCCTTGCCATAGGAAGGAATCTGTAGGAATATCTAGGTTCTGCAGCACAGTTGCATGGGTCACTTTTGCATTTGGCTCCATTCACTTCTTCAGGGGTGGTAAAGTGTGGCCTACAGCTTACGCAAGGGTTTTCTGTACCACCCAGGAGTCAAAATTTTATTTTTGCACCCAGATGACCTCCAGGGGACTGTGGGGTATATTTTTGTCATCTTTTTGGGCTCTCATTTTCAGTCCAGGAGAAACCTTAAAAAAAAGGGGGAGGCAGGAAGAGAATTGTAGACCATTTCCACACTGGACTGTTATAGCGCTATGATTCCACTTGCAACATCCTATGGAATCCTGGAGTTTGCAGTTTCGGGAGGGACCGGATGGCCCCTCCCGAATCTGCAAACCCCAGGATTCCATAGGATGTTGCAAGTGGAATCATAGTGCTATAACAGTCCAGTGCGGAAATGGCCGTAGAACACCTAGAAGGTGTTCATGTGCACTGGAGGGCAAAAAATTATTTTGATTTCTTTGCAGTAGGGATGCTGTGGGAAAGATGTAGCTCTTCAAGATCTTCTGAGGGGCTAATATGCCCCCTCTCCCAATCTTGCCATAGCTGTCTACCTCTGTACTACTGGAATGTAGCCTCAGGAACTTCTAATTCATTTTTTGGTCTGAAAGATGTTCGCTAATGTTTGGTCCCCAGCATTAGCATTCCAGCTGGTTCTTGTTCTTCATCAGATGTCTATGGTGTACCAAGAGCACCACAGGATTTCTTGCAGTGAGCAAAGTCAGCATCCTCCCTCCATTCAGATCCAGTTCCAGTACAGATTGATCTTCTGCTATGTATACAGAAGAGACTTCATTCACTCAGTCCCCTCATCTAGTGAACAAGATCCTACCTTGGGGGTTGCATTGCATAAATCTATTATATGGACTTAAGCAGTGGTTGTGCTATGCAACACTTGTGTGGAATGGCAAAGTTGCACAACCAAACATGCATGTACCTCTGCATGGACATGTGTCTGCAAATGCACATTTGCGTGTACAATATCACTGCATGCACAGCTCTGCTTCTGCATCCTTGAACTGAATGCAGATGTTCCTCAATGGACAAAGAGGGCCAACCACTTCTATAAGAGAACCTACACATGTGAAAAACACCACCAGAGTTCTGGCATATACTTTTTGAGCCATTCTAGTTTTCCCTGAAACACATCACCAGAATATTTCTGGCTCTCAGCTCTCTTAACTCTCTCCTATCTTAATTCTCTCAAATCTTATGTGACATTGCCATATTGCCAGCTCATCTTATAGGAACCTTAAGAGTCAAGATTTACTGAGCTGCAAGGAATTTCAAAACATCATGATCAGTCTGGCTAAAATGTGTGTAAAATTTCATTTTATATTCCAAAACAGAAAAGAACATCTGGGGAAAATGATACCTAACACATAATATTGCCAAATACAGGCTGGGTAAGTTTTTATTCTGTACTAGATATTAAGCACTTCAGCAACATCTTTAGCAATACCAAAACCCTGTGAAACTATCCGATCAGGAGAAGGATGGAGATATGTATGAATGGGCAAAGGTGATTTTAACAACTCCCCTTTAAGTTCCTGCAAAACTATCACCTGTTTACAAATGTATTAGGGATAATCTAAGCTGAATGCATCATCCATCCATCCATCCATCCATCCATCCATCCATCCATCCACTGGTTATCATTCACTCACTCGCTTTATCTTCTTGCTTGCTGTCACTGTGATGAAATACTTGGACTTTTACAAGGCATTTATAAGAGGCAATGAATTTCTGATTGTTGTGCTTTGCAAGGACCATCAGGTGAAGGACTACACAATTATTCTGCGAACGCAAATGCAAACTCACACATGTACACATAGGGGGCAAAGAAATCGCACTTTGGTTGTGGAATGGCAATGATCTTGGAAGAAACTATAGGTGAAAGATGCTAAACTCTTTAATGCATTTGACACTTACAAGGGCATCCAGTGATTGTTATGCAGTGCATCTCCTCTCTCAGGCAAGGTAAAATGCTTGCTAGAGGTGCAGAGCTTCTTATTACAAAGCAACCAATTAGCTAAAAGTAAATGACCCTGAGTTCGAAAGAGAAGAATAATCTTTGCAGAGAAAAATGTCCAAATGTGATGTCTTCAAATTCTTATCCTTTACTTTAGCCATGGGCAGAGTACGTAACTTGCAGGCTCTACTTTGTTTTTTAGTAAAACACCAGTATCTATCAAACAGGACCAGGCAAAAAATATGTATGTCTAGAAATAAAGCATTCAAAGCCAAGAACTTGCCTTGAGTACCAGAAATAGATACTTCTTCTAAATGAAAATCTATTCCTGATCACAAAGCTTGAAAAACTTCCTTTTTCTGGACTACAACTCCCAGTATCAAGTTTTCTGGGGGATTCTGGGACTTACAATCCAAAGAGAAGCATTTGCCGGATTGCACATAAGTCTCAACCAGCATCCCCTCAGCACAGCAAAAATGTCTTCAGGTGGACCTGTATGGATGAGCTGTATAACCTCCACCCAGCTTTTTAAAAAGTCCCTAAAGCAAGGGATGTCATATGAAGGATGGAGGAAGCCTATTTTCTGCTGCTTTAGGTCCTAGGGCACAGAGCAATGGCTTAAAACATCAGGAAAAGATATTCCATCTAAACATTTTTTAAAAATATTTGTTATTGTTCTCTTAAAAATATAAAAATATATTATTTACAAAAGGTTACGTTATTCTTTACATTTGTGAAACATCAATTACAAGCATCTTCTATGCCTTCCTTCATTTCTACCTAGGATACAGCATAATAAATGTTTCTGATTCTATATGTACTATAACTTAATTGTCTATTCTCCTTAATTAACTGTGATATTAAAGATGGTAAGAACAGTTTCACAGTGGAATATGCTGTCTTGGAATGTGATGGACTCTCCTTCTTTGGAGATTTTTAAAGAGAGGCTGGATGGCCATCTGTCGGCAATGCTTTGATGGTGTAATGCCTGCATGGCAGGGGGTTGGACTGGATAGCACTTGTGGTATCTTCCAGCTGTATGATTCTACCCCGGATTGCCATTCCAAGCTTTACATGGAGCAGGAAGCATCTGGCCAGTGATGTATTTAAGTCTTTTACGTCAAGTCTCAAGTCTCTACCTTCAAGTCTCAAGTCCTTGAAGACAGTTTCAAGCCAAGTCTCATGTCTGAGAGTCAAAGTTATATATCCCAACCAAAATTCTAGAATTTCTGGACAGAGTCGAATACAGTCAGTTTTAACAATTTAAGCAGAGTCAGCCCTTCACATTTGCAATTTTGCCATCTGCAGCTTCGGAAGTGGGGAATAGGATCCTTCTTCTCCCCTTCCCAAAGCTGGAGGCTTTTGTGCCAATGCACATAAAAGAATATGCAGCTTTGGAAGTGGGGCACGGAATCCTTCTTACTCTCTGTTACTGAAGCTTCAAAAGATTGAAAAGGAAGGATCTTTCCTCCTCAAGTGTTGCCTAACTCATCTGCTGCTCCCCTCTGAGAAATGCACCCTGCACTCTGGGGGAAAGTCTTGTCTTTGGCTCTCAGGAAAAGTTTTAGAAGGCTCTTCTGACATGCAGCAGGAAGAGGCTGCTGAGCAGACCTCAACCCTGCTTAAAGCCCATTGTCTAACCCGTTTGCTATTCCCCTCCAAGAAATGTGCCCACACTTTGGGCTTCAGACAGATTGTCATTGTCCAGTAGGCAAAAAGAGATGGAAGCGTTGTTCAAAGTTGTAAGGTTTCTGGATGAATTTGTTATGTGAATGAACCAAGGGCAGCAAGTCAATAAAAATATACAAGTTTCAAGTCGAGTCGAGTCAGTGCATCGTTTATTGCCGAGTCGAGTCTGAGTCGAGTCACTGAAGCGACTTCAGTCTGACTTGAGTCCGAGTCAGTTGACTCAAGTCTATATCACTGCATCTGGCTATGTCCTCATAGCCAGATATGAAAATATTACAGCAGCACTGAGACTCCTAGAGGACCCTGGTGGATTTCAGTACTGCTGTCATCATTATGCTTCTGGCTCTGGGGATGTAGCCATATTCTTCTCTGTGCCTGCCTGCTCACTGCAAAACATAGAATGGCCACATCGGGCATCTTCGGGGGGTTTTCAGTGAGTTGGGGCTGGAGCGGTGAAGAAAGGGAATTACCAGTTGGTGGGTACAGGTGGGTACAGGTGAAGAAGGAAGGGAATTACCAAGCCCAGCAGCACTTGGAAAAGGACATCTGCACACATAAGGGACATACAACTGTGTAGATGTCCCTAACATAATTCTGGCCATAGGGCAATAATTAGGGAGACACCTAGAAGTAAATGAGACCTCCATGCATTGAGCCTGAGGTTCTGAAGAGGACTCTGTAACCATGTTCAGCTGACTTCAGTTGCAGAGCTCCTGTTAGAAGAGCCCTGATAATGTCAGCCACATGTGAGTACATAGCCCATTTCAGACCTTTTCACTCATTGTATAGACTTCTAACTTACTTCCACATACTCAGACACATTGAGAGAGGAGCAGGACTTATTTGTGTGTTCACATCCACCACGACCACCACCCCTGCCCAGTTTTAGGCTGATGGGTGACCAGGCAAATGCCTGAACAGCGTTGTGTAGCGTCATAATCTCCACCTTCCTTTATATCAGTAGCTCCCAAACTTTGGTCTTCCAGATTTTTGGACTTCAGCTCCCAGAATTCCTGACTCTTGGCAAAGCTGTCTGGGGCTTCTGGGGGTTGAAGTCCAAAACACCTGGAGAACCAGTGTTTGGGAACCATTGCTTTCTATGTTTCCATGAGTCATGAGTGAAAGGGAAAGAAGCTTCTACTCTACCCCCTATCCCCAACAATACCCTGCTTTCAGCCTGTGCAGATCTTTTCACTGTAGCTATTTGTCATTTGTTGTAGTAGGAACTGCTCTGAAAGTGGAAGTTTGTCAGAGAAAACTAGAGAAAGATGGTTACTTCAATTGATGGGAAATCACAAGTGTCTCCTCATTATCCTTAATTCCCACTTTGGTGCCCTTTCTCCTTGCTTCTGCTTCTTTGTTTCTCCACTTTTTGTTTTGTTTTGTTTTGTTCTGAGGGGACATTCTGTACCACCACCTGGTGCTTGTTCAGCCTTTGCTTCTTCCCCCGCTTTACAAAGAGGATGACCTCCCCGTCTTACAATTGGAACTGTACGAAGAGTTTAAGGACTTTGCAGAAAGAAACATCATTTGAAGATATATAAAGATCCTCTGGACCCTCTGTAGAAAAGAATATTTCAGGCCCATCTGCAGCTATGTCTTAAGGTAAGGTTGAGGAAGTCTACTACCTAGTGACAAAAGATGGTACTACAGAGTTTGCATAGATTTTATTTAACTAAAACCAATCAATCCATTTTATGAAAAACAAGCATATATACCTGGTATTGCCTGGGATTTTGTTTTCTCATAGGTGATATTTGTTAGAAAGATTTGAGATCCTGTGTCTCTGATTTTCCAAACTGTCTTGTCCTGTACCTGTAACTTTCCCCCATATTACTCAATCCAATCTGTATTCAGAGTTATTAACATACAGAGGTTAGATTTCTGTGGGAATACATTGCCTTCCACCTTGCTGCTTGGCCTCATCTCCATAGCAACTGGCCTATTCAAGACAGACACAGTTGACTGAAACCCAAGAGCTCTCTGGCTGAGAATCCTAAAGGTCCCTAACCTCAACTGTAAACCCCAGGATTCCACAGAATCTTCTTAGTTAGCCAATCATATGAGTTCTTTTCCTGACAGAGACAAACAAACTTTGACTTTTATATATTAGATGACAACCCTTTTACCGCATTTAGTATCCACACCAAGTTTCACATTGCACAATTTCACAGTGACCTACAGGTAGATGAACATATCAGCACACATTAATAATATTAATATTAATAGTATGAAACTTTGGGTTCTTGTAATCGTGTGCATATATTTGTATACATACATAGAAAGAAAGAAAGAAAGGGAGAGAGAGTAAATGTTGAACTTTTGTTTCTTTCCTGGATTTTTGGCACATGCATCCTTGCTTGAATTTCTTAGTACGCTTCTCTGATTTAATTTAATTTAATGGTAAAAAACATGAGTTGGATCTAGACTTGGGCACATGCAACTGGCTGGCAGAGATAGAATCCCCACTTTCTTTTCTCATGGCCTGCCCCTGAAAATGCAGCACAGGAGGTTAAGAGACTCAGTTGAAAGGGCTGGCTGTGGTATGTGAGGAAGAACAGATTCCTGAAAACCAGGCAGCCACCGTGAGTCGATCCTTTCTGACCATAGAAGGCAGATCTTGACTGGACTCTCTGAATATTCAAATATAAAAATATATTTAAAAAAATCTGGAGTGCTTCTCTTTTTTCAAGCCAAAGATATATATGTGTGTGTGTGTGTGTGTGATTTCATAAAATGATAGGCATTCTAAGATACTGTAAACATTGTAATTCGAAAGAAAAGGTAGGAACTGGGCTTTACATATGGTTGGGGCTTGCAGGTATGTGGGACTAATTTATATTTGGCTCTGGGATTAAATCCCACTAGCAACCCAGGCTGATTGGCTGGTAACTCCAGGTAATCTTACACTTACTGGGCCACCTGAGTAGATTTTATTGCATGGTTTCAGGCTGTAATCTTAAACATACTTGCTAAGAAATAAGCCCCATTCAACACAGATATACTTCTTGGTTTACATCCACAAGTTCATACTATCTTTGCCCTGAAACTGCCGCTCACTTCTTGTTGTCCTAACTCTTTAAGTACGTGACACAGAGAAGGTCTCAGATTTTTTTGCAAAAACATTAGCTGCAAAGGATTCTGGGGGATATTCTGTGGTCCAAAAAAAGGCCTGCAAATCAAGAAGTCCTTGGCTTGAAGTTGCTTCTGCGCCAAATTCACTAAGTAGCTTCACAGCTCTCTTCATTAGCCTTAGGCATGATCCTGTGAAATAATACATTGCCTGACATCCCAAGATGCTTGTTGAGGATGATGAATTAATAATTCTTGTGAAGAATTTTGAGCATATGGAAGGACTACACAATTGATGTTTGCAGGAATCCTAGTTTGGCCACTAGGAGACATAACTAAGGCCATTTCCACATGACGTCGCTGTCCCACCGTGCAGATGTGTTGCTGCTGGTCCACGAGTCAACGTGACGTCATTGCGGTTCTGCTGCCAATGCGTCCCCATCTGTCACAATCATGGGATATCCCATTACTGGAAAATATCTAGTACTGGCCCCCAATTGCGCGATGCTTCCGTCACAGGTGGCCATGAGAAAAGGGATGAAGGTGCTTCCTTCCCCAGTCAGTGATGGAGATTGGAGTGTGGGGAGGGGGGGCAGGAGGGGGAGGGGCTACAGTGTGAGGGGCATGACCGCTGTGTGTGGGGGCATGGCTGCGGGCCAGGATGCCCCAAAACATTGCTGCCCGGGGCAAACCGCCCCCCCCACGACTGTCCCCAGTGCAGCATGGGAAGTGGATAGCTGCACTGCAGAGGGAAGGCGGATGTCACTTGTGCTACCCTTCCACAGGTAGCTGGCCAGGTGCAGAGGGGAACATTTGTGTCGTGACAGGACGTCGACAGAAATGAGTAAGCTGCAGAAATGGCCTGAGTAACATCTAGTTCAACCGTGCAGTTCACTTTTTTTTATTTATATTTTTAGAAGGACAAAGATTCAATGTATAATATAGATATCTCTATAACTTATATAATACAAATATCGATACCTTATATTGTTCTATATCAAGGCATCGATCTGAGGAATCTTATGCACAATTCTTCTGGCATATAAAAGTAAGAAAAATGCATATACAAATATTTGAAGAAAGAAGAAAAGAAAAAGAAAAAGAAAAAAAATTCCCTATAACAATTCAGTTATTTATTACCATACTTAGAACATAAAGGATCTATTTTTTACATTGTGGTTATAATTACAAGATTCTACTAATTATCAGTTAGAGATTATCTATCTCTTTAATTGATTTAATATGTATTTATTATTCCATTTAGTTATTAATTTACCTATATCAGCCTAATGTAATCAGATATTTTCTCTCTTACTAAAGTGGTAGTATTTTTTTTGTTGTTGTACACATTTCTGTTTAATTTTACAATTGGTTCTAAAACTAATCACTCAGTCTGTAACACTAATTACCACTAAATCTCCCCAGTTGTTCCTCAAATATTCAATAACGGGGGACCAGTCCTTAACTTAAGAATCTATTGTTTAACCCCGCGGTTCACTTTAAGAGCCAGCTCCTTTGCCCAATCTCCTTTGCCAGATTGGGCAAAGGAGATCTATTCAATTGGTGACTAGGGCAGAAAGTGACTGATGCTTCCACCCCTCCCACCATCAAGCAAGGCTGCAACAAGGACTTGGCCCAGAGGTCCTGCTTCTGATGGTTCCAGTCTTGCTTGCTGGCAGAAGGGGTTTGGAAATGTCATCCTCCTTTGGAAATTTCATCCTCCTGATTTCCAACTGAATGGACCTCTTTTGCCTGATCCAGAAGCTGGCTCTTAAGGTAGACTGGAGTTGCATTTATTTAGGTTAACAGTAAGACTATATAGTCTTACTGAATACAGTTGTGGATTTGTAATTCTGGGTTATGAATTTGTAACTGCAATACTGAATGCCAGCTGTTATTCTTCTTCTTGTTGTTCTTTCCATAGCAGAAATTCAGGATCTCCTCGATTAAACAGTACATTCGTCATTACTATTGAAAAGACACGGCCTGTCCTTCACTTTAGTAGTTGCATGAACTTTCTAGGAACAGTTCAGTTACTAAGTCTTTGCTGGCACAGATAGCTATGGAAAAAGAGCGTCAAGACAACACACAGAGCTCTGTCTGGAGGCCAACCAACTGGAAGGCCATCTGATGAAGGTGGAACCCACGTTCAGCAAATCGAGGAAGAGAAACATTCCATGTGACACATCTGTCCCAATCACGTAACCTAAATAATGTGTCTGAAATTTGTCCACAAATGTTCCAGGCCCAGAAACCATGCCAGGTTGTTCCTGGCCCTATGGAAATTTCTTGGCATGAATGTTTTCCAAGCCATAATTTTAGCCTTTATATATAGGTCTTATCCACACCGATCAAAATGGTTGCATTTGTGCAAAAATGAAGATGGGAGGGGGAAGAGATGTTTTGGGGAAATCTTACTTCAAATAAAGATATATTCAAAGACTGAGAACTTTATCCATGAGTTATCCCAATGATTTTTAAAGGGATCTCTCAACACTGTGGTAACCAAGGTGGCTATACATGCATTGCCCTAAAAATGAGAAAAAGATTTGCATAACATTTGCACACCACATATTTCTACATGTAGATTTAGAAGTATTAACTATCATTTAAATAAACCATTTTACCATAGCCGGGGAAAACTATGTGCACCTATTTCCTCTGTATTTTGTCCAGGTGCTGTTTACCACTGCAAGACAACTTTAAGTTTCCTTCTTTAACCTGAACCAGAATGCCCTTTGAACAGTGTATGCTTTCAAAAAGAGGACTGCTCTTTGTAGGCTAGGGCACATGGCCATCTTACAACTCAGAAGTATATAAAGCCTGGATCAGAATCTAGTTCTGGAATACTGTGTCCAGTTCTGGGCACCACAATTCAAGAAGGATATTGACAAGCTGGAAAGTGTCCAGAGGAGGGCAATCAAAATGGCAAAAGGCTTGGAAACTTTGTCTTGTGAGGAGTACCTTAGGGAGCTAGGTATGTTTAGGCTGGAGAAGAGAAGGTTAAGAGGTGACACAATAGCCATGTTTAAATATTTGAAGAGATGTCATGTGATGGAACAAACCTGTTTTCTGCTGTTCCAGAGACTAGGACATGGAGCAATGGCTTCAATCTATGGAAGAAGAGATTCCACCTAAACATTAGGAAGAACATCCTGATAGTAAGAGAGTTCAACAATGGAATACACTAGTCTCCTTTTTTGGAGGTTTTAAAGCAGAGGTTAGATGTCCATCTGTTGCGGGTGGTTTGGTGTGTATGCCTCCATGGCAGGGGGTCGCACTGGATGGCCCTTGTGGTCTCGTCTAACTATACAATTCTATGCATTTATTTTAAGGGAGGGGTTGGGAAAGTACAGCCTGTGAAGCCCCATTTTAGAGCCCCAAAAGTGCCCCCAAGCACCCAGCCTCCTCAAGTTTCTTCACAATTTTTTCTTTTTTACCCTTGTGTGCCAAAAGTTGCCCAAGAACTGTTGCAAAACACAGCAGTATCTACCAAAGACTCCCAAGTACCTCAAAAATGTTGTTAGGAGAAAAAAAATAGATGTCCCTTCCATTTGCCTTGGAACTGTCATTTTGGTCCTAAGGTGAAAATGGGCTCCATTCCCTCCACAGTTGTCTGCCCATTGTAAAGACTGGGGCCAATCTGTTTGCTTGCTAATATCCTGAAATCTCTTTATTTGACTTGTGTATCAAAAATCAATTGAAGTATTGAGAAAATTACAGTTACATTATTTTTTAAACCAAAACATGCAAACTTTTTTTTATCTCTTTCTCCCACAAACAAACACACACAATTACACAGCTACCACAAGCTCCAGAGTGCCTTGGATTTTTTTTTTGTCATACATTAATTTTCATGTTTGTCTGGGTGCACAAAGGTGAATGATGGTCTAAGAGGTGCCACAGTTTGTTGGTTTAAATTGTTGGTAATAAAGAGTATCACTTTGTTGAAGAGTGGGCAAGACAGTGGCTTAACGGTGAAGGAAGAACATTACCACCTCCGTCTGCAGGGGCCTATTTTCTTTTCAAGTTGGAAGGCAGTTGTCCTGTCTATTCTCCTTCTGAAGAGAGGCACCAGTAACTTACAAGCTCCACTGGCATCTCTACTTGCTCCTTCTGATGTCTTTTTTGCTCCTGAGATCAAAATGCTGGGGTTCCTACTGCTCCTTGAAGAATGGAGCTGGCCCTAGGACATCCAGTTGCCAGCCAGCCCCTTACTCCTAGCCTGAAGAAAATTGCCGAGATGTTAGAAGCAGGATTTGGAAAAGTGATACTGTGAGACTATAGTTCCCAAAATCCCCCAGCCACTATTTCCATGGTCCATGGGAGCTGTAGTGCAAGCTCTTTTCCTAACTGTGGTTTTAAGTGCACCTCTGACATACATACCTGAGGTTTGAGATCATATCTAGTGTTTATTTATGCCACATAGTTCAGTATTCTGTAGCTTAGGTCCACCTCAAATGGAAAGCCAATTTTTATTTTGAAGTGGATTGATAGCTGGCAAGCCAGAACTTCTTACAGCAAAGTGTTTTAAAGCTAAGGGAAAGTGATTTTCAAATCCCAGTCATTTTAAAACCAAAAGCTTCCTCTGGCTGCAGTTCAAACTTTTCCTGTCCAGACACTTTGAACACGCCCATAGCATGAATTACTGCACTCATGTATAGTAAGATGTTCTTGGCAGACGCCCAGGGAGCAGCTCTTCAGGCTTAGGAATGGTCTTGATAAACTTGCATTTCTAAGAGGTCTGTTTGCTCGAGAAATGTCTATGATGTGACTGACAGAAAGCCATGCTCAAGAACTTCTATACTGTGGTGGGTACATTTGAGTCACTACTAATGCTTCTGGTTCCATCCCTCGTACTGATGGGATGCTGCTAGTTCAGGCAGAAATGAGAGGACAATATGCCATTGAAGGTCACCACCTTTTCTGCTTGATAAATTACAAAGAGTTGAGTCACTGAAGCAAAGCAAGGGAGGCATCAAGAAGGTTTATGAATCTGTGGAACAACTGCAATAATCATATTATTATCTTTTGACTGCAAGCTGAACAAGACCCAGCAGTATGATATGACTCCTCTAAAGAAAGGCTAATGCAATGTTAAGCTGCATTTACAGAATCACAGCACAGTTGGCCATCCGTATTTGTGGGCTTAAGATCTACAGAACTGGACAAAACAAAGCTTATCCTTACCAGGAAGAATGGCAAATATTAAGGTGATGGTACTGCCAAAGATGAATTACCTATTTCAGAATCTGCCGGTAATTACTAACACCCGATGTTTACAAGACTGGAAGAAGGATCTATCGTTTTTCATCTGGACTGGGAAAAAGCCGAGGGTAGGATGGAAAATACTGACTGACAAAAAAGAAAGGGGAGGTTGTGGCCTATCTGACCTGAAACTGTATTTTTATGTGAATGGAATGACATGGCTAAAAGACTGGATATCACTGAAGAATGAAAGAATATTAAATTTAGAAGGGGCAGATCTTTGGTTCGGCTGGCACGGATACCTCTGGTATAATAAGGCAAAAGTGGATAAAAATTTTATGAACCATTATATCAGAAGACCTCTATTTGGAATGGAAAATATGGAAAAGGAAATTGTACTCTAAAATACCACTATGGGTTTCACCTCAAGAGGCTTTATATGGAAGATGGAAAGACCCAACAGAAAGATGGATTACTTATAGAGATTTAATTGTGAATGAAGGTAAAGATGTTCTGTGAATTAAAACAAGGGAAGAATTAATGAATGAGGGATGGAATTGTCAATGGTTTTTGTATATGAAGCTAAAAGAAAGACTAAAAATGGATCAAAGATTAGAAGGATTGGAAACAAACACTCAATTAAATGAATGGGAAAAAGTACTATTTGAGAAAAAGGAACATCTAACATCTCAATTATATAAGTTCATATTAGATTGGGAATTAAAAACCGAAGTAATAAAAGATACAATGATTGTTTGGGCCTGGAACATAAGATACGAAATAAAACTAGAGCAATGGGAGAAGAGCTGGGAAACTACCCAAAAATTTACTTTGGCACAAAATGTGAAGGAAAATTATTTGAAAATGTTATATAGATGGTACTTGGATCCGGTGAAGCTGAGTAAGATATACAAAACAAAAGAAATGAAATGTTGGAAATGTAAACAAGAAAATGGGACTTTCTCTCACATGTGGTGGCAATGTACAAAAGTGAGAAGATATTGGAAGGAGATTCATAAAATAATAATGGAGATTTTACAAATAAAAATTCCTTTGACACCAGAAATTTTTCTACTAAATATGTTACATCAAGTGGATAAAGAGAACAACAAACATAAGAGCGCGATCCTATATATGATATCAGCTGCCAGAATAACATATGCGAAATACTGGAAAAGATCTGAAACACCAGAAATAGAAGAATGGCTAAATAAAGTACAAGAATATGCTACATTAGATGATCTAACTCAGGCCATGAAGGGAGAAAAACGAGGCAAGAGAGAAAGCAGTATGAGGGCAGTGAAGATATATATTGAAGATAACTGGACAAGGTTATGCCAAGAAGATGAAACATGAAAAATAATGGAGTTATAAAAGAGTGTAGAGTAGCTAAAAATGACAATTTAAAGATAAATCATGCTTGTAAAGAGGCAAGTCATTGGTGATAGAACTGGTTTTGGGGTAACAGATAAATAGATCCGAAGAAAGTCCAAGCAAGAGAAGGTAGGAAGTTAAAAAAAAAAAAAGCATTGAAATATAGAAAAGGATCTGAGTTAGAGTATATGAAGTATCTCTGGATAGAAGTAAGAAATGGAAGGAAGGATTTTAAATACTAAATGTATCCAGTTTAAATAGAAATATCTAACTGATCCTAGATGAAGTATAGAATGGTGGAATGTATGTAAAATGGAAGACTGTATAATAAACAAATTGTTATGTTTATTTTATATATTTGAAAAATGAATAAGACATACTGATTGTATAAAAGTAAATAGACGGATTTTAATAAAAAGAAATATTTGTGGGTTTAACATTCATGGATTTTATATTTGTGAGTTTCTCCAATCCCTACCCCCGACCTCAAGCCTCTCTTTTCTGGGGGAAACTTCCTTCTCAGTGGCTCTTTAAAAACTTGCCCCAATCCCCCTCCTCGTCCACCAGCCACTGCCTGTCTAGCTAAGGGCCGTTTGCATCCCCGTTTCTCAGTGCCATGAACCCTCTTCTATGTGTTACCGCAGTTTCCTAGCCCGAGCTCGTGGGATATTAGATATCCTTTGATATCAATAATCTGGCCTTCTTTACCTATTCCTTCCCACGTGCTTGCGAGGCCCCCGGACAAGCACGCATACCGGCACGGCTGCAAATCGCTGAAATATTCCAAACAAATACAGGCAGGCCAGAAATAGCCATTCTGCCGCTTCAGGAGACCTCAAGCCAAGTACCGCATTATGTATGCACGCTACTTACAAAGAAGTCCCTGCCCCGAGCAGGTAGCTTGACGAGCCGGATACTCAATCGTCAAGCACTCTGCATTTGCATACTGGCTGCTCTATTGACAATTCGGTCTTAACTCAATCATGTGAAATACTGACCTTTCGGAGGCTTTGTCTCCAGCCCAAAACTCATTGTTATCCCCAAGAATGGACTAGCCTGCGGCCACATTTCCCCCTATAAGACCCCCTGACTTTGAGCGCTTCCTTAGATCGCTCTTGGCTTCCATCTCGCCTTGCTGTCACTTCATTCAGCGAGCCTTCCCTTCAGCCCTCATGCTGAGAACTCCACTTCAACGGACCTTTTTCTTCAGATTTTCTGGGCTTCAGGACAGGTGCAGTATTTCCCATACCAAGCCTCCTCTTAAAATCCCTCTATCCCACTCCAACTTTTATTTCTATAGTTCTCTGTGTGAGCGTGTTGCATACACGTGTTTGACTGTATATCAATACAAACAACAATTATTATTTACTTCTGTTTGCTCCTTGACTCGGCCTGACCCCGTAGACGTTGGCTAAAAGATCTCGCTACATTGCCCTGCCTCTTGTAGTGCTAGCTTGTGCACTTTGACTAATTTTCCCAACTTTATAATATTTGGAGCGCATTTAGGTGTCCCTCACGGGACTCCCAGAAATCAGGGTAACATATGACTCCCTCACACCCACGGAAGGAAATGGGCCAGAGAAAGGAAGTACAGGTCCGCCATGCAACCCAACACTTTTCCCTTTCCTTTCCCTGACCTGGTTTGGACCTGGGATGCTGGTGTTCCCCACCATGCCTTGGCCCTTTTCCCAGAGATACACACATATTTTGATTTTTGCAGTTTTTCCACTTTTGCAGGGGTCTTGAGCCTTTAACCTTAGTGAATGATGAGGACCAATCCAGACCATAAGAATAGCTCCATTCAATTCTGAATTGCTCAGGTCAACAACTGGACAATGCTACTGTGTCCAGTTCTGGGCACAGAAGGACATGGACAAATGAGCATTTCTAGAGAAAGGTGATAAAGATGGTGAGGACTTCTAAACACTAAATCCTAACAAAGACCAGTTGGAATTTCTGGGCATGTTTGTCTGGAGAAGAGAGGCTCAAAAGAAGACATGAGAACTGTCTTCAAACAGCTGAAAGACTGCCACAGAGAACATGGAGCAGGCTGATCCTCTCCCACTCCAGAAGTCAAAGCTAGAACTAGCAGTTTGGGAATGACACAGAAACAGAGTAGGGCCAGCAGAGGCAAAGTTCTCATGATAAGAGCTGTTCAGCTGCCTCAGGAACTGCTAGATTGGACCATCCTTTGCTGGAGATATTTAAAAAGAGGCTAGGTAACCAATTCACAAGGATGCTGTAGTTTTATTTGTTTCATTTGTTTATTTAAAATAACAACACAGAAGTCTTGAGTTGTCTCACATCTTGTACCTGATGCAGGGTGCCAGAATCTACAAAAGCTTTTGCCAAAGTACTGCAAGAATTGTTGCTCTTTTTGTTGCGACAGATGAACATCATCAGTCCCTAGGATTTTTTTTTAAATAGTTGTATACTGCCTTTCAAGGTGAAGCCTTCCCAAGCCAGTTCACAAAGTAAGAAGTTAAAAGACTAAAATATAACATATGGTTAACTGAAGCAGCACAAAACATTTAAAACAGAAACAACGGGGAAAAAACATGATTAGATATCTCTTTGAGCTCTATACCAGCATAACCCATCTTATGCTACCATAAGTAGTTTTTCCTTTGTTGTGTAAGGAGGTGCCCAATACCTCCTTACATAATAGCTTTGTCAGGCTGCACAACAGCTGCTGAACTACACCTGACCACAGTTTTGCTGTAACTCAAAGGCTGCTGAGAAAACTTTCTCACACTGCCATATGGGTTCTTCCTTCGACTTTCCTCTCTGGTACCTGAACCTCCACATAAATATATTCGGGGAAGTTCATGTTCTCTCAGCTTCAGATAGGGTCTCGACCTAAAGTTTTAAAAGATAGTGCACTCTGTATTGTAGATCCTGCACTGAACAGGGGAATGGACTATATGAATTGCAAGGAGTTGTATGCATGACCATATTCCAGAAATTTCAAATCCAATACATAATATGCCTAATTGGGGATGGGGGCAAGGGTTATACATTACTCACTCCAGTGAGTCAGAGGGCTGCAGGGGGGGAATTCCCCACCATGGGGGGAATTATGTGGCTCTTCAGATGTTGCAGAACAATAACTCCCAGGATTCCTCCCATTGCTTATGTTGGCACTCCTGCAACATCTGGAAGGCCTCATTCATTGCTACCACTGCTCTAAGGTGACAGGGATGAGGTCAATGTCATCACATCTTCAGACCTGCTGAGCTGTTTTCAACTTTAAACAGGGTGTTTTAAATGGAAGTTAACAGACACACCACAAGAAATCAAGCAGTCTCATGAACTATGCAAGGCTAGAGAAAGGGGAAGCATGAAAGGCTGGATAGAGAGAAAGCTTTCAGGTATAGAGGGTGATATTTACTGGTACAGATAAAGGTCGAAGCAGAGTGGCTCAGACTACAGTCCAAGGGTAGCACAGACCATAGGAATTTGAGGGCTAACGTGCAGAGTAACACGTCAACATGCATTCAAAGTACTACAAATTACTGGGGTTTAAATACCCTTTTTCTTACCCTGAAGGGGGAGAGTGTTAGTGGCTCTCTCACAGAATAAACAAAAGACATTCAGAACAGATTGATTGTCTTCCTTTGGGTGACAAAACATTGATGGGAGTCCTGACAACCTCTTAATATCTTGGGTGGGTAAGCTGAATGGAGAAGGTCTCCGTAGGAAATGTGTACAACACCTGGTCAGTTTTGTTGACTATTGTACGTCAGGTCATTGATAAGATTATCAGAAGCCTATTAACTCTGGGCTTTCCCACTTATTCTTCTTGGCCTTATGACCTGGCCATGCTGAGGCCATGTTGACTTAGCACATGCTTACAGTCAGTGTCCTGCTTTGGACATTTCTAGCTGGGGAATGTGGTAAGCAGGACACTGGCTGTTTTTCACTCCTCCCCATAGCATGTGAGCAGATCATCCATGCCTTTGTAATTCAGTTTCCCAGCTACAACTACACCATGGGACATCATAAGGGAGTAGCCCTAAGTAGCAGAAAATTTTAATGCAGAGTGTAAATGGTGTGAGGACCTCTCAGGTGAATTATGTGGGTCCCTGTTTGACACTCAGGAGACTGCTTAGCATAATGATTAATTTGGCAGTGACATTCTGATGTTGTGAAAGCTTACAGGAAATGCTGATGCTGATATAAGCCCTGAGAGATGGTTCACAGTTATTCCAAAACTTTAGGTATTTAAACAGTACCTGCCCAAAGGAGTGTTAAACATGCAGAGTCATGAGCCAGCTAATTTGGTAATTATATGATGATGCTGGATCCTAGGTTAATGAATTGTTTAGTATCTCTTTTTCTGGGAATTTCATCTCTAGCTTGGTCCATTTTATGTGCAGTCCTTATGACAGAGATCATACCTGTAGTACACAGGTGTGCGTGGGCACCATTCTATGTATTTGGACAAGGAGAGCTTGCTTTTCACAACAGAACATTTTAATAATGCACAAGTGAAGGCACATTGCAGCTGAAGGAATGAATGTCTTACTTCAGGTTCATTGATAACATGAATAGTTGTTGTTATCTGTCTTCAAGTTTCTTCCAACTTATGGTGACCCTAAGGTGAACCTATCATGCCGTTTTCATGGCAAGATTTGTACAGAAGGGGTTTGTCTTTGCTTTCCTCTGAGGCTGAGAGAGTGTGACTTGCCCAGGTTCACCCACTGAGTTTCGATGCCTGAACAGGGATTTGAATCTTGTCCTCCACAGTCATAGCCCAACACCCAAACCACTACATATGCACATACATCCCTTTCAAAAAGCAATGGGAACCATGAAATCAGGACATTATTTTCAATTAGCCAAGATGTCACAAAAGGGCGTGCAAACTATATGAAATGCCAGAATATTGTGCAAGTTTTTATAAAGAGTTTGTTAAACTCATCTTGGTATCATTTTTGATGTTTCTCTGTATATGATAAGCCTAACCAGAGCTGGGAAAAGTTAGGTTTTTGGACTACAGATTCCAGAAACCACAAACAACATGGCTATGATAGCTGGGAGATTCTAGGACTTGGAGTTCAAAAAAGTAATGCTTGCAAGCTTGTGGGTTTACCACATTCCTGTGATAACCAAAGTTGATGACAGAAAGTTGAAAAAGGAAGGTTATCATGACTCTGATTTTCTGTGAAATGTCATCCAACCAGTGTAAAATAAGGGCTGAAGGATAGACCAACTGAGTAGTAGGAATAAGATAACAAGAAGAATAAGACCACAAGCATCAGACTGCAGCTAATTATCCAAGGCTTTAGGACCCAGGGGAGCTCTGAGAAGGCAAAGTTGTTGCCCCAAGAAAAGTCAAAGCCACCTGATCTCTTAAGTGTGGGAGGTAAGATCTAGTAATTTTCCAAGCTCCACACTTCAACCCTGGGCTAAAAGTATATGTAAACTGATTACATGTATATAACACAAACTGTAGAGCTGTTTTTCACCTGCTGGGTGAAGAGCCCACTGTGAACCCTCTAGATATGATATCTCTCTTTGTACATTGTTATCTATGCATGGAGGCTGGACAAGTCCAGCATGTCCGGGATACAAATTTGCTCTCCTGGGACATGTTGTGGGCAGCCTCCTTCTAGTGCCAAAAAGTACTGACAATACTGCCCAGGGAATTATGGGACCTCTTTTACCCCCAAATACTATGTTCATGCTTTGTGATTACAGAATGGTTCCTCCTGTTAGGGATGCTTTAGAAATTTGACCTGTGCAAAATTCTGATGTGAACTGACCTCATCCATGCTTTCCAGATTTCCATGTGGACCAGAACTTAGTTATTTGTCCACTTTCACAATTTTAAAATTGTTCTCAACTCCAAATAAGTGTGAAAATGTGTCTCAAAATGAGTATTTTGAGAGAAAAGATGGGGTAAAAGATGTATTTTGAAAGAAAATGTGCTCTGAATGTTTATAGCAATAGCAGTTATTTCTATACCGCCTATCAACTAGTGTTATCTAAGCGGTTTACAATGTATTTTAGCTAATTGCCCCCAACAAGCTGGGTACTCATTTTACCGACCTGCGAAAGGATGGAAGGCTGAGTCAACCTTGGAGCCTGGCAGGGTCGAACTCACAACCTTGTGGTTGCAGTACTGGCATTTAACCACTGGGCCACCAGGGCTCCTTTAAATGTTTATTTAAATCCTGTTTAACTGTGAAGGTTGTGCAGGTTTTTTTAGAACAAAATTTTTTTTACAAATGAAGTTGGAAATGGCATGGAATGGGTTAGGAATGAATGAATGGGAATGGGACACAGAACAGATATATTTATCCCTGTCTTCCATATTTCAAGTTTCACCTTCTCCAGTTCTCAGCCTTTACTTCAGCACCTACAGGGTCTCTTTCACACTACAGCATTATAGTGCTATGATTCCACTTTAACTATCATGGTTCCATCCTTTGGACTCCTGGGATTTTCAGTTGAGGAAGGAGTACTTAAAAGTTCATAGAATCATAGAGTTGGAAGAGACCACAGCAGCCATTGAGTCCAACCCCCTGCCATGTAGGAACATACACTCAAAAGCACTCCCAGCAAATGGCCATCCACCCTCTGTTTAAAAACCTCCAAAGATGGAGACACCACCATGCTCTGAGGCAACGTATTCCACTGTTGAATGGCTCTTGCCGTTAGGAAGTTCTTCCTGATGTTTAGGTGAAATCTCTTTTACTGTGGTTTGAATCCATTGCTTTGTGTTCTAGTCTCTGGCACAACAGAAAACAAGCTTGCTCCAAGTTCTCAAACTAGAGATTGCTAGTGCCTCACCAGACTACAAACCCCAGGGTTCCATAGGATGCAGCTATTGGCATTTAAGGTGGCATCACAGTGCTACAATTGTGGAGTGCAGAGGGACCCAAGCTCTGGCTGGTGTCCTCAGGAAGCATGAACTGCAGAACATACCCTCCAGGCTTAAGATTTGAATTGGACCACACCTATGCCCTTGTCATCTTCTGTTGCATAACTGTTAAAATTTGCTTCCCACAGAGCTCAGGCAAGCAAATACCTCCTGTTGCTTAAGCTTGAAGGAAATGCTGTGTTGGCAACATCGAACAGTATCCTTTCGCTGTTGGTTTATTCTGTTGAGTTACCAGTCACAAAGGCAAGAATGAGAGAATCTGGAATGTGGTTTCTTCAGCCCTTTGTAGGTGTATTTAATCTCCTAAATAACTTGTAATGAGTCAAATGTTGTTGTGTGGTTGACAGCAGTAAGCTAGGGCTAAACAAACAGTTCTCCAGAGCATTAAGCATCTTTAACCTTCCCTCCACTGCAAAAGTCTACAGGTTGTTTGGGCACTAGCTACAAAATGAACTTCTATCAATACATTTTAGTACTTTTTTTCAGTTTCTAGACTGATGATGTTTGTTCTAGATAAAAATCAGCACACCCTGACTTTACTTTGAGGCACTGTAAGTAATACAAATATTATGAATCAGAACTTGTCAACTTTACAAAGAACGAATATAATGACTTGCTGAAGCCATCCATAAATGTGCAGTAGTAGGATTTATTATTCCCTCTGGGTGTGTATCTGTGCTACACTTAGAGTTATCTAGCAGAGAATACTAAGTATCCTTCACTGAACTACAAATCCCAGTTTCTCTTAGGATGGACCCAGGACAATTGAAGGTAGTACACTGCTATAACTATGCAGTGTATATACAGGTCCTCTTGATCCCAGACCTTTATCCTGCCTTTAGGCAGTTATGGATGGATTCTGCATGTCTTTCTAAGTGACATGTGGTATTTACTATTTTTCTGCTGCTGTGAACACTGCAAGTGGAGTAAATAATTTAAAAAAAAAAAGATACTTGTATGTTAAGCTATAGGGAGGCCATGCCATATGCCTGGCAAATTGAATCAAAATGGTGCCAGCTTTGGGAGAGCATCCTTGAATGGAAAATTATAGCAAATTCGCAAGAGGCTTGAGCAAGAGGCAGAATCAGATCTCAGGTGGGGTGTTAGCCTGTGGCCAGTGTAGTGTAGTGGTCTGAGCATTGGACTATGGCCATTTCCACACTAGACTGTTAAAGTGCTATTATTCCACTTTCAACATCCCATGGAATCCTGGGGTTTGCAGTTTAGTGAGGAGCCTCAAAGGCCCTCATAGGCCCCTCCCTAAACTGCAAACCCCAGGATTCCATAGGATGTTGAAAGTGGAATAATAGCACTATAACAGTATAGCATGGAAATGGCCTATGACCTTGAAAATCAGGGTTTGGTTCCCTGCTTGGCCATGGAAACCCACTGGGTGGCCTTGGGGACATCACACACTCTCAGCCCCAGAAAACCCCATGAAATTCCCCTTGCGATGAATTGGAAATGACTTGTCAAGGCACTCAGCAACAACAGGGTGGTAAAGATACTCTTTACTCTCAGTGCTGTTTATCCTTGGATCCTTAATTTTTGCTCAACTGCAGACTTAGATTCAGCTCAAACTACTAGGTCATCAGGCTACAGTTTCAGTTCTCACAGGATTCAGCTATGTAACAGAGTCCTTGATGACTACTTCATCACATAGGAACACACTGAGCCCATTTCATTTTTAAGACAAAATAACATAAGCACCAGCTGATATTTTAACATAAACACAAAATACAGTAAAATTAAAATGCAGAACTAAAACAATAAAGTAAAAACATTTATCAGTAACTCACTAACTTACACTAGCTTATTTACTAACAAAACACTAACTTACTGAAATACAAAAGGGCCCTGACCCCCACAAACTAAACTGTCATGAGAAGGAGAAAATAAGAAAAGACAAAAAGAAATATTATTCTATCATTACAAATCCACCTAAGCAAAGTTACTAGGGTTACTAGTAACTATATCCAGAAATTATTGCATTATTTGATTTCTTACTGCTCAAAAAGTCCACAAACCATTTCCAATTTTTCAAAAAACCTTCAACTGGCCCGTCCTTTAAAATCCACATGGCATTTGGGCTAATTCAGCAACCTTAACAACCCAATCTTCTGTCACCAGTTCTTTAGTCCATTACCAAGTATGAGCAAGCAATAATTTTGCAGCTGTTATCATATAATGAAGAAGTAATCCATATTTACTATCCAGATCTTTATTCATAGTACCCAGTATATGCAAACCTTAAAACCAGCATTGCACAGCATTAAAAGCCCAACCTTAGTCAGCTTGCAAAAGCCTGATGGAACAAAAATGTTTTGACCTGCCGATGGAAAGACAGCAAGGACGAGGCCACCCTGGTCTCTCTAGGGAGGAAGGTTTAAAGTTTGAGAATAGCCACTGAGAAGGCCTTCTTCCTTAGGATGAACTTCTTGATATTAAGAGCTGTTTGAGAGTGAAATAGACTGCCTTGATGTGTGAAGGACTTTCTTTCTTTGGGGGTTTTTAAGCAGTGGCTGGATGGCCGTTTCTCAGGAGTGCTTCAGTTTCTGCATGACAGGCGTTTGGAATAGATACCCCCTGCAGTTCCTTCCAACTGTATGATTTTATGAAGCGAAGAGTATAAATACAATCAATCAGTCAACAATCTTCTGCATACATAGATAACACAAGTGGTTTTGAGTGCTCATCAACAATGAAATGTTCATTAGGATTCATGTTTTCATACAAATGAAGATATCCATTCCACCCTTGGATATGAGTTGTTCCATGGGATTACAGCTGGATTGTGGTCATAATGGATGTGATATCCAAGATTGACTTTAACAAGAGGTCAGAAATGAATATTATGCAACTGAACATGGCAAATGAACAAACTTGTTACCAAGGTGGCCCATTTTGCTTTTTGGACTTTGAATCTGAAATTTCAAATCAAATCAACATCCACTTCCACATTCATATTTTGTGAAATGTTAACTTCTAAAGAAGAGCCAGCATTGTATGGTGGTTTGAGCATTAGACTAAAACACTGGGAGACCAGGGTCATTTCTGCACTACACTGTTATAGTGCTGTTATTCCACTTTCAACATCCTGGGGAATCCCAGGACTTGCAGTTTAGGGAGGGGCATTGAGAATTCTCAGCCAGAGAGCTCTTTAGCCTCAAACTACAAACCCCAGCATTCCACAGGATGTTCAAAATGGAATAATAGCACTATAACTGTAGAGCAGAAATGGCCCAGGGTTCAAATCCCCACTTGGTAATGGAAAACTACTGAGAGACCTTGGGTAAATCATACTCTCTCAGCCTCAGAGGAAGGCAAAGGCAAAACCCCTCTGAATAAATTCTGTCTCCAGAAAACCCTTTGATAGGTTTACCTTAAGGTCTCTATAAGTCAGAAATGACTTGAAGGCACACAGTAACAACAGCAGCAACAACAAATCTTCCATGTCTTACAGAATTTTGGGAAAGCATCAAATATACAAATCTCTTTAAACTGTCAGTTGTGAAATACTAAATGCTACTGCATGTCACCCACAAAATACTATACGACTGTAATAGCATTGCATGCCAACTGTCAGATATTGCTACCTATTGAAAGAAGGTATTCATTGACAGCAGCAACTTTTCAGCAAATGTACAAACATTTGGTGAATATTTAGAGAACAGTAGACACCAAAAAATTCGCTGTCGATGACGACTGTAACAAATTTGTCCCAGCTCTGATTTTGCAGTCATCTGACTGTGAGTCTGAGGAATGCTTGAGTTCATCAGTTGCCCTACCTTGCCACAAAGGCTCGATACAGATGCCTCTAAAAGCATGTGTGATACTCATAAAATGCTCCTCCCATCACAAAGTTTTGACACGTCTTCATTAAAATCATGGACTTTGGGATTGCGTCAAACATCCACTTCTCATCCCAGGGCTCTACTCTGTCAATTCCTTGTGTTTCTCTGATAACTTCATTTTCCATGTGTGTGTCACACACTCATTATATGCAATTAACCTGTGTGTAAATGGCTAATTTGGGAGGTGCTGCCCTCCAGTATCAAAGGGCTATGCACTCTTAATAAAAATAGAAGTCCATCTTTCATCTTGCTCAGATGGCAGATCCCAATTGCTGTGGAAAAAAGCTGACACCACAGAAGTTACCTTATGCAACCCCAGTCCTGCAACCTGGGTTAAATCTTGTAACTTTGCCAGCATCAGCTGGCATTAAAGATGCCACAGAGAATATGTTTCTCTTAGGGGAAAGCCCAAACTCCTAGCAGACTAAATGAGGACACTTGTCTATTTTAAATCATCCTATCTCTCCTTTAGTTTCTCACAGACTGCCAACATCATGTTAACCCAATATAACCTTCCCTGCCTCTTCCATCGCCATGCAACTTGCTGAGTTCATTGCATTTCTTATATAGTTATTTTCTTCCACACCTTGAAGAGACTGCATTGTCATTAGAAGCCAACAACTTAATCTAAAATCCCATTAAAAGTTCCCTGAAACAAGCTCATTTGGTTTAATAGGTTTTGAATTAAATTAGGCAGGCCTCTTTGTTGTGTGGGTAGAGAAAGAAAAGTACAGAGAAATGCTTCCTAGCACACCTTCCTCCATTCACAGATGAGAACCAAGATACATGTGGCCAAGCAACATCAGAGCAAGGCTGCACCAGTTTGCTTTTGCTTGAGTCTACTGGGAAGCGCAAGATTCTACCATCTCCTTTGCTGAAAGTATTAAAACAGAGATTGGATGGCCACCTGTTGTGGATACTTTGGCAGGGGATTCCTGCACTGATGGGGGGAGTGCAGGACTAGATAGCACTTCGGATACCTTCCCAATTTAAGGTTCTGTGATTCTATGATCTCTATACAACTTGAGTCTGGGCTATTTCAAGAACCATATTTCCTGTATGAGTCCATTAGAACTCTAAGATCTCTGGGAGAGGCTCTTCTCTCTGTCCCACAACCTTCTGAGACTCACATGGTGAGGACAAGGGAGAGGGCCATCTCAGCGACCACTCCCAGACTTTGGAATTCCCTCTGCAAGGGGACCAGGATGGCTCCCTCTTTGCTGTCCTTCCAATGGCAAGTTAAAAAATGTTTTTTATTCTAGCAGGCATTTTGAAATTAACTGTACTGGGGTTTTATTTAATGGGGTGCTGTGGTGTTTTGTTGGTTTGTTTATAGTCTTTTAGTCAATGTTAATGGTTTTGACTTTACAAATTGTTTAATTGTTTTTAAAATTACTTATGTGTATGTGCATGTGTATACTTTTTATTGCTGCTTTTGGATAGTGTTGCATAGTTAATGACTTATAAGCTGCCTTGAGTCCCATTACTGGGAAAAAGAAAGGATATAAATGATGATGGTAATCATCATAATGATCTTCCTCCTCCTCCTCCTCCTCCTCCTCTATGGAAAGGGAAGGGATATCTTCTCTTTTGTCTCAGTCATGTAAGAGTCTTGGGTTGTCCATGCCCAGATTTGCAGGGAAATGGGACCCTTGATCCACATTTCATTTTTTTGCTGCATCTATGTGCTTTCCCTTCAGTCTTCTTGTGTGAGTACATATACCACATAAACCCCATTCTGCGGAAGCAGATAATGCTCATCAAAAGCTCTCCCTGAAGTTAGCAGCTGTAGGCAGGACAATGGGGAATAATGAATGCAATGGAAATCCATCCCAGAGGAGCACAAATCGACTGCCCTTTGTCTCTTCCTGTGGATGAAAGCAATATTTTTCAAGCTGTAAATCCTCATGAGCTCAATATTGTCACTACAGGAAATCAACAGTAGGGAATAGAGAGAGGGGGAAGGAAATAGCACCAAGTCCTTATTCCTTAACCATCGACGAAACTCTCTGGCTTAGCCCTCTATATATTTCTCTTAAGAAAGGAACATCAAGCCCATTTTCACACTAGCCTGTTATTGTGCTATTATTCCACTTTCAGCATCCTAAGGAATCCTGAGGTTTGCAGTTTAGGGAGGGGTCTTTGAATAATAGCACAATAACAGGTTAGTGCAGAAATGGCCCCTGATGAATGTGGAAAAATACCTCCGTTCTGCTCTGCCACTCTCATTAAATTAAGGACTTTTTTAAAAATGGGATGCGCTTATTATAATGATGACTTGTTGACTGATGCACCAATTAGGGACCTTTCATCGAATGATGGAATCATAGAATTTCAAGGAACCCCATGAGCCATTGCATCCAACCCCTTGCTGAACACAGAAAATCCAACTAGAGCATCCCTGGCAGGTAGCTGCCCAGCCTCTTTTTGAAAACATCCATAGAAGGAGACCCGCAACACCTCTCTAGGAAATTGGTTTCGTTCTCAAACCGTTCTTACTGTCAAGAAATTCCTTCTAAGCTATAATCAAAATCTGCTCTCCTTTAACTTAAAACCATTAGACCTGGTCCTACTCTCTGGGGCAGTAGAGAACAAACTTCATCAAAGAGTGCAATCATGTCACCCCTCAGTCTTTTCTTCACCAGGTTGCGCATGCACAACTCCTTCAATCTTTCCTCATATGTTCCTTTCCTGGGGAAGGCAGATCTGGGCACAGTGGTTCATGCCCTAGTTATGTCCCAATTAGACTACTGTAATGTATTGTATGAAAAGTGTTTGGAAGCTGCGACTAGTGCAAAATGAAGCAGCCAGACAGCTGTTGGGTGTGTACATTAGAGGTCATATAATAGCAGTCTTATAAGAACTGCACTGGCTTCCAATTTGCTTCTGAGCAAAATTAAAGATGCTCTTTTTGACCTACAAAGCCTTAAGCAGGTTGAGGCCAGGATATCTGAAAGACCACCTCCTCCCATATGAATCTGCCTGAAATTCAACATCTGCAGAGGAGGCCCTGTTGTGTGTTCCAACACTTTGTGAAGTTAGGTAGGTTTGTACATGTAATAGGGCCTTCCCTGTAGTAGCACTCTGACTGTGGACCTCCCTACCTAAGGAAGTTAGGTTGGCTCCATCTCTCCTAAGCTTCCAGTGGGCAGCCAAAACAGTGCTGTTCCACGTGGCTTTGTATGTCTGAAACTGCTGTTTTAACATTCTATTTTAAGGTTGTTTTTAGTCTGCTTTTAAATGTTTTTAAAGAGTATTTTAATGTGCTTTTAAAAAATGTTTTCATCTTTGTATTGCCTTGTTTTTATATGTTCATCACCTCAGGAGCCCTTGTGGGCTGTCAGGCAATACAGAAAGCAAGTAAATAAGTAAGTAAGTAATAAATAAATGTCATTCAATGACACCTATGAAATCTAATAAATAAGAATGCATACGTGCATACACACACACACACACACACTTACTTTCATAGCAGTGCTTTCACCCTGAGATTCTTCCCTTTCACTCTGGGGACTGGGGAAATGGGGCTGAGAAACTGCCTGCACCAGGCTTCTCCTAGTCCACAGGAAGAGAGAAGATGGGGAGGCTTCCAGGTTGTACTTAAGGAGAGAGTACATGATTAATTCGCTGACCTGGAATGTAACACATGGGCTCTGTGCATCTCAAGAAGTATCTCCTCCCATATGTAACCTCCTGTATGTTCCTCATGTTTGTGGGGGAGGCAGCACTGCCATAGTTCTGGCCCTCTGGTTGTTCCTCCTTTCATACTCTAGCTCTTCCAAGTATTTCCACATTTGTGCTTATCATGTCATGAATCATGCTCATGTGTCTTTAAAAGGCAATGTGAGAGCTTTGGGGGCCTCTCTGAAAACTTAATACACCTGGGAAAAGTCACTGGTGGAAACTAGAAACAAAACAGCTCAAGGCAGCATTGATAAACTAAGAATGAGTGCTAGAGCTTGCTGGCATTCAGGAAGTGGGTATCATTCCCAGAAATGACATTTTGCATATTTAAACAAGGTTGGGAACCACACGAGATATAAAGCGTTCTTGTTGAGACTTGATTGTAGACTTTGCGCATGGAAAAGGCATGCCAAACCCCTCTCTTATTAAGGGTTTGACTGTTCCTGCAGGCCTGTGCATATATTCTGTGTGGTTGCAAAACAGGAACAGTTGCAGGACAAAGAACATATTGTTGAACTGAAACAATTTCACATGGAGTAGCTGCCACATACCAGAAACCTAGCAAGGAACTTAGAAGATGTACCTAATGCAGTGGGAAGGTTTAACCTTCATGGACATTTGGTTTATAATTCAAAGAAGGTAAAGGAAAGGTCAGTTTAATATTAGTCACACTTTCCTATTCCTATTCCCCCCCCCTTTAAAACATGTAGTCCTTGATAATGTCTTGTGTATAGCAATAAAATAAAAGTAGATTTCACACTTTTGGCTGGACTGCACAACACACACTCAAGAAATCACTGTGATTCAGGCCCTTTTCACATGTTACGTTTCTCCTGGAGCCATCGCATGGAAATCCCTGGAAAGCCTCTCCCGGGAGGGAATCACGTCTGCTGTGCTCTCCCTCCACACTGGCTGCCTGCGGGGTGAGAGGGAGCACGATGGCTCAGCTCCTCCCTTCCACAGCACAGTCCGGCAGTTTCCCAGGCTGTGCTGGGTGAGGAAGTGCAGCCATTCAGCTTCCTGATGTTCCGCAGGACAGGGAAGTGTGGGAGGCATGCGGGAGGACTCCGCAAGCACACATCATGTTTGGGAGAAACCTAAACATGATTTAATCCGTGATTGTGATGGGATGGCCACGGGATCGTGACGACGTCATGCAGAACCATCATCGTGATCCCGTGGCCATCCCGTGGCCATTTCACATTGGAGGTGGTGTGCAGAAAGGGCCTCAAATGCAGTTTTCTATAAGATGGCCATGGTAATCTGTATCATTACAAAAACAGGGAAAGGAAAGGAATATTGTGGCATTTTGAAGACTTAGTATAATCCTTCCATCTGAAGAAGTGGGCTGCAGTCCACTCAAATTTTTGCGGCCGTAAATGGATGAGCCTTAACGGTGCAACAGGACTCGATTTTTCCCTCCCTTTTTATGGTGGTGAACATGGTAATTTTAGAGACCTGGGTTTGAATCCTGACACTGGGCTACTTCACACAATAAAACGAAAAATGGCTTTCTGAAGGTTGCCTCAATCTTTTCCAAAATGTTAAAAAAAAATTGTGTGTCTGCTGGAAGGGGAAAACCTCCCTTTTTATTTACAACAATCTTTAGTGAAGATGTGATATGAAAATATGGTTATTTTAGTGTGCAAATTATATTAGCTCAGAAATGGAAACAAAATACGCTTCCAATGATAAGTGATTGGGTGATAAACTTGATTGATATTATGGTGATGGAAAATTATCATACCTAATTAAAGAGAAGACTGCAGATAAATTTAAGAAAGACTAGGATATGGTAATATCTTATTTGAGAAATGGAGTGAATTGGTTAAAGCAGACTTAAAGAAATGAAGATAAATATGAGATATAAATATTATGGAAGAAAAAGGATTATAATGTTATAAAACTAGACTATCCATAAATATAAAGTAAATATAAGTAATATAGAAATGGAATTTTTATATAGATAAGAAACTCTTCAACATATATGGGATAAAGTCAAAGCTTTAAATATGGAAAAATAGATATGAAATTCATAGATTGCTTCCATACCAAGACCAGTTAGGAGCAAGTCAATGTATGTGGAATGTAATGAGTTGTGAATGAATGTTATGTATCTACTTTTTATGTTTTTAACAATAAAAGCAAAAGAACAATAAGAAAATATGGTAACTTTGGGAAGCCATAGCCAGGACGAGGTCTTCAACATGCCTTCAGAGATACAACCTTCTAACACATGAGTGGAAGTCATGCAGCTCTCAAGATGTTATGGGACTGCAGCTCCCAGCATTACACCAGCTAAGGCTGACAGGCGTTGTACATCGGAGCTGGAGTCCGTGTGGAGAGCTGCAAACCGTCCCTAATACAACAGCAAAATGCAGTTGAGCTATAATGAAAATGCAGCAACTAACCTCTTTGGTAAGATATAAACCCTCATTTGTGTCTCATTAGGTGTTACTAGTGATGGGTGTTATTTGCCATCAAGTTGACTTTAACTTATGGTGACCCTATGAAGAATGAAATACTTCCAAGAGCCTCTGTCATCACCCACTCTACTCAGGTCTTGGAAGTTCAGAGCTGTGGCTTCATTAATTGAATCAATTCACCCACAGCATGGTCTCCTTCTTTTCCTACTGCCTTTCAGTTTACCAAGCATTATCGTCTTTTCAAACAAGCTACCGTGTTGTCCAACATACAAGAGCCTCACTTTAGTCATCTGGGCTTCTGGTGAGAGTTCAGGCTTGATTTCTTCATTCATCTTTCTAGCAGTCCATGGTATCTGTAGAACTCTTCTCCAGCACCAGACTTCAGATGAATTGAGTCTCTTCCGGTCAGCTTTCTTCACTGTCTAGTTTTCAAATCTATACAGAAAAATCAGAAATACTATGACTTGGATGGTGCTGACTTGGTCGCTTATCTGAAGGCTTCTTAGCATTGGCATGCTCTGATGATATCATCAACATGCACCAAAACAAAGAAGCTGCTGCAGAACCTGTACCAGGCATGGTGTTGATTGGTTCAATCCATCTGCCACATTGATCACATGACTTGCAGACCACCGACTCTACAGCATCAATACAGAATATTTTGAGGGATGCTTTCAGAAATTTGGATCCTGATGTTAAGATTTGTTCTTCCCCTCCTCACATTCTAATTAAGAGAAACTACATTAGAACCTGGAATTCTAAATTAAGTAAGCTATGTGTGTGTTTCTTAAATTAAAAATATGTTAGTTTGGAATTAATATCAGCTGTTGGGCTTGATCAAATGTTGATTTATTACATGTATCATATCAAACGGTGCTGCTGCTGACAAATCCTGGATGTCAACTGCTGACATTGCATAATACATATTTGTTCAGCATTCATAGAACCAGGAAATATTCAGAGAAACCCAGTGGTGTGCAAATGCCCAGAGGGAAATTTTGAGAGGTAACAAAGTTCAGGCAAATTCATTTCAGTCTGTTTATTTGACTTATATTCTATTTTCTTCCTGATAATGGCACTCAAAACAGCTTACAACAAGGCTATAAGAAGATAGATCTGAAAACCTGATTATAAAAAAGTTAAGACACAATTAAACAAGCTATCATATTTAAACACCATTAATTTAAAGAAAAGTATAAAATCATGTAAAAACATAACAACAGCAACAGCACACTTGATGCCAAAAGATGACCCCACACAATCAATTAATCATCAAATGCTTGCTTATCTGAAGGACCGTATCTCCCTACACAAGTCTACCTGAGTTTTAAGGTCTTTGAGAAGGGCTTTCTCTCAGGCCATTTCTGCACTACACTGTTATAGTGCTATCATTCCACTTTCAACATCCTATGTGACCTATGACATCCTATGAAATCCTGGGACTTTCAGTTTAGGGAGGAGCTCTTTGGCCTTAGTAAACTACAAACCCCAGAATTCCACAGGATGTTGGAAGTGAAATAACATAACTACAACAGAGTAGTGTAGTAACGGCTGGCCGGCTGGCTCCTCCCGAAATTGCAAACCCCAGGATTCCATAGGATGTTGAAAGTGGAATCATTGCGCTGTAAGAGTGTAGTGCGGAAATGGCTCTAGATGTCTATTCTCCCCAACATGCCCTGGCCCCCTTCCCACAGACACACACACACACACACACATACACACACACTTTGGTATTTGCAGTTTTTCCACTTTTGCAAGGGTCCTGCTCCTCTAACCCTGGAAATGTGGAGGGCTAACGGTATAATAAATGTAACTTTGTATCCAGAGAGCCAGTGTAGTGTAGTGGTTTGGAGGTTGGGCTAGCCCCCAGGACTCCAAAGTTTGAATCTCTGCTCTGCCATGGAAATCCACATAGTGACCTTGGGCAAGTAACATGCTCTTAGCCCCAGTGGATGGCAAAGGCAAACCCCTTCTGAACAAATTTTGCCAAGAAAACCCTCTGCTAGATTCACCTTGGGGTGGCCATAAGAGGGAAATGACTTGAAGGCACACACAATGATAACAATAGCCTTGTATCCAGTTTAGCCTTAAGACAACAGCAGCAAATGTGCTTAAGGCCATTTCTGCACAAGACTGTTATAGTGCTATTATTCCACTTTCAACATCCTATGGAATCCTGGGATTTGTAGTTTAGGGAGGGGCCTTTGAGGCTCTTCTCTAAACTGCAAACTCCAAGATTCCATAAAAGGATGTTGAAAGTGGAATAATAGCACAATAACTGTATAGTGCGGAAATTAAGATGTGCTTTCTTTCAATATTGCTTTAAAAATACCAGATGCCAGACCTTTTTTCTCCCCACCAATTTGTATCTGGAATTGCACTTCTGTATTTCCTATGTAATTAACAGCAGAAATTCTGCTAATGATGCTTTTCTTGGAGCTTTGTGGATGAACACAGCTAAGATCTGTAAAAAATGTCATGCGGGTAAAACTTGAGTCTTCTGAGTATGCACAGCCAAAAATCTGTGTCCTTACAGCTCCATACAGTGTAGTACATAAAATCTTTAGCACAGTCTGCTGGATGGCATGTGCCTTCTCACTCTGCATCCGTTTTCCAGGGTCATCTTTCCTCTGATTATTATGTAACGTTCCCCAGTTACACAACTGTCACTGGTGATTGATGTGAATTGTGGCATCAACTCATGATCCAGAGTTAATGAAAGTATGTTTGATTTTTGCCTGAACCACTGACACTGTCTGCAATCACTGCATGCTGCCCTAACATGGGCTGTTTCCCCTTTGCTCTCCTTTAAAAATAAAAAAAGGCCAAAAATACAAATCACAAGTCTCAGAATGTAACACATGCAAGCCCAGCATGTCAGGGCTATGTCCTGAAATAACAGGGTACAGAGAACCTGGTTGGCACCGCGCACTGAGATCTGACCTGGAAATGTACAATTGCACATAACTGGCTGATGGATCTGTTTGTTGCAGGGAGGCTGTCTTCTCATCAGTGCCAAAGAGGAGGTAACAAAATGGTGATGTGTAGCTGGGTATTATGGGTGCAGTGGCTATAGTTACCTACTTTTTTAAAAAAGGAAATGAAAAAAGATGTTCTTTCTAAAAGGTGGAAAGATAATAACCAGAACTTCTGGGATGTTACTTTTTGGGTGATAACTCTTAGAATTGTCCAGCAGCAAACCCTAAATCTACTTTTTGGGATACAAAACCTGGAGCCCCTAAACAGCAATGCAGTGGCCACTGCCATACAGCTAGGGCATTCTGGGACCTGTAGTCCAAAAATAACCTTTCCATGCTCTGAACAACAATGTAGGTTGTTCTTCTATCCATATAGGACTCACCATGGACAGAGTGTGGAAGTAATACAATAAGCCCTATCTCTGTTTAGACGTACCAAAAACAGTGGTTGGGTGACATCTACTATATAAAGGTTTGTCTGTGAGTTTGTCTGTTTGTCTGCGTCAGGCAGGCCAAGACCTCATATGATTGGCTGTGTGAGGCAAGAAGACCTCATATGATTGGCTGCCTGTGACGATCCCATGGAATCCTGGGGCTGGCAGTTCAGGGAGGGGCCTTTAGAATTCTCAGCCAGGGAGCTCACGCCAGTTGCTGTGGAGATGAGACCTAGCAGGCAAGGAGAAGGAAACTGTATTTCCATCAGGAACCCAAACTCTGTACGTAAACAACCCTGAATACAGATTAGATTGGGGAATATGCGGGAAAGTTACAGGTACTGGAATAGGCTGGTTGCTATGGAGATGAGGCCTAGCAGCAAGGAGGAGGACAGTGTATTCTCTCAGGAACCCAACCTCTGTATATTAACAACTCTGAATACAGATTGGATTGGGGAATATGGGGAAAAGTTACAGGTACTGGAAAAGACTATTTGGTGAGTTCTTAAGAGGAAAGTAAAATCCCGGGCAACACCGGGTAAATACGCTAGTACAATATAAACCCAAGGGAGCAGTCTATGTACAAACCTACTTGTGTGGTACAACTCAGTCTGAACTCCCAGCAATTGGGCCGAGACTGTGACGTACACACAAGTCCAGTGACTTTAGAACTGTTCAAATACAGCAGTGTAGAACCAATTATCCATTCAGAATCCTTGTCCCAAAATCTCAAGATTCTTGTTTGCTGCTCCTAACTCATGTACCAGGGCAGGTGGGAGGACAGAGGTGCCAGAAAAGTCTGCTCAGATTCCATCTGGTGTCATGATTCCAACATTCTTTTGCATCTGTGGGCAGACAAAAAGAATAATCAACCAGCTGAACTTACACATGAACTTCCATAAATGCTTTTTTAAAAAAAAAAAAACCCTTAAAATCCTCTTGAAATTTTGTGCCCCTTTGTGCCTTGACCTTTGAGTTACCTGCATATCCTCCTCTCTGTCTCTTCTTTCCATTCTCAGCTCCATTCTTCCCACTGAAATCCAATTTCTAAGTTGGCCGTACCTTCGTACCTTATAAGGTTCAGTGCAAAAGGTGCCCGGAAACAATATATCTGTCTGCAATAGGTTAGAAAGGCCAAATTCTAGTGCCCTCTAGCAATTAATCTTCATGTTCATTTAACTTTTTGTACACTTGTATACATCTTTCCAGACAGTAAATTCTGTTGAGCTCAATGCATTTTGCTCTAAATTTTACTCAGATAAACAGAGATTGCCCTTCAGAATCTCCCCCCATCAGTGTGTCTGTCTGTCTATGGTATGAGCATACCCACCTACATGCTTTCAAGTCTGTAGCCTGCAATAGGTGGCATGCAGGGAAGTAAACCTACTCCAGAGCAGAGGTACACAATGCTGTAGCTGTGGATTCTTGACAGAGGGCTGGGCTAGCAAGGGCTTGGACTAGGGTGACCCTTATGGTACCTTCCCACTCAATGATTCTATGAACTAATAGAGAAATTGTGCTGCAGTCAGAGGTTCTAATTAGAAAACAAAGGCACCAATTACTTAGAGAAGCAAACTAGAGACTGTATTGTAGGAACTCCATTCAAAGTTCATTTCCATCCTACACTGTTGTAGTTCCATGTTCAACACCCTGTGGAATCCTGGGGTTTGCAGTTTAGAGCGGGGCATTTAGAATTCTCAGCCAGGGAGCTCTTTGGCTTCAGTCAGCTACAAACCCCAGAATTCCACAGGATGTTGAAAGTGGTAATAACAGCACTATAGCAGTGTAGGACAGAAATGGCCAAAGACAGAAAGGTTACTAAGGGTGCTGATCTAATTTAGCTTCAGTCTAGAGAAGAGCTGAGAGAAAACTGGCAGGAAGAGAAGAGGTAGAAAAACATCCCTAAGAATTTTAGAATGATAATGATAGGTAGACAAGAAGGAAGGACACTTTGCGTCAGCTGAATTATTTACTCTTATTACTACTGCCCTCTTTGAAGCATTCTTGAGTCTTCAGTGCTATGCATTATTGTGCTTCTAACATGAACCACCCAAAGAGGTGAATTTCTGTTGCCTTGTTTGTTGGTGGTCACTGTATATTTCCCCTAATACCTTCCCCACCTGGAGTCTGCTTACAGCTATACAATCTGATAGTCGCTGAATTCCCCAATAACCTATTTCAATGAGAAGCCACACTTCTGATGGACCAACGTCTGTCTGATTAGGATTTTGATTGCTTTCTTCCTTAGAAGTTTGTAATTCTCCATTTAAACCCACTTTTTCTTACTGCAGAAAGTGGAGGGGGGATATGCACATTACCATACAGAAGAGCATAAATGATGTACCCTACTGTTAGGCCTTCACAGTTACCTGAACTGAAATACATAAAATAATAACTTAAAAATGCACCAAGAAGACTTAGGTGGAAAAAAATGGGTCCATCTAGTAGAATGGATGACAGAATAACTCCAGATCTGCAGGATGGACATCCATGATGGAAAGGAAAAAAGAAGCTCCAGCTCTAAATGTTTCCTGCATCATCCACTTCTACTCACGCCCCAAATCTGCACAACCCACTTGGAGTAAGGTGGTCACTGATGACAGTGCAGTTGCTTTTCATGCAGAAAGTCCTAGGCTCTGTCCCTGCTATCTCCAGGTAGGCTTGGAAAGACAACTGCTTGCAGCCCTGGAGAGCTGCTGTCAGAGATTTCAATGCTACTGGGAAAGATGGTTTGCTAAATCAGAGCTTGGAAAAATGATATTGTGGGCTGCAGCTTCAAGAATTCCTAGATAGTATGATTATGCTATAGAAAGAAGAAGAGGAGGAGGAGATAACAATGCATAGCTCCTACAGTTTAGGAGCTATGGTTCAAAGAAGTATTTTTTACCAAGTGCTGTTTCAGATACATTGACAAAGTGAGCTGTACTCAATATTCTCTTCTTCAAGCTATCCAGCTCTCTAACTTGTTTTTCACAGGACTTGGTTTCTGGATCCTTTACCATCTTGGTTGCCTGCCTTTGGACACGTTCTAGCTTGTCAATACCCTTCTTGATCTATGCTACCCAGAACAACACACAATATTCCAAGTCTACTTGGAAGCAAGCTGCATGGAGTTCAGTGGAGCTTACTCCTGATTTAGCATATATATGATGGTATTGTTACCTTTTAAGGTGTTGAAAAGTATTATTTCTCATTTGAACACTGAAGACTTGCATTAAACAGTTTATCCTCTGACTTGTTCTGTTTATTACTTTGATTTCCAAGGCATAGAATGGCCATAACTACAACCGCTACTACTATTGCTACTACTATTAAGAACAATAGAACATTGCAATTCACTTAGAAATGTGTAGTTTGATGATGCACTAAGCGGAAACTTCAAAGGATATGCAAGGGGAAGAACATACAGCACAAAAGGTGTTTGACAGGGTGATTTCACTTGGTTGTGCAAACATGAGCAACAAAGGGCAAAGAACAACTGCATGGTAAATAACCTGTGAGGAGGAGGGCACTGATGGGCTCTCTTTGATGATAGTAACACAGAAGAATGTTTGCACTTTTTGACGTTGTTTTTCTAATCTGAACCAGTGGTGAGTAAACGGATGTTCAACTGGAAACCGCCTCCCAAATATGTGCTTGGATTTATCTTGGTGATACCAAAGGACATTATAGGGAATGAGAACAGAATTGTAGGACAGATGTTTTTCCAAAGTTTTTAAACAATCATCATTTCCTTGCAAAGGATGGTGGGAAGTGAAGCTTTTCTGCCAAGGGGTTGAAGAACTCTCAAACATTCACAACAAAGGGTTAAATGTTACCCTAAAATGTAGGTGCCACAAAGTCCACCCTGTGATGCCAGTATCTCTGTGCAAAAGTGGGGAATTAATTAGTTCAAATGGGAGGCTTGCGAGAGTGGGATAACTTAATGAGATCTTTCTACCAATGTTTATGGGCTCATGCAGGAAAAGAACCAGCCAGAGATTCAAAAATAAACTAAAAATGTGCTTTATTGGGGGGAATCCACCCATGCATACACACAAGATACACACAGTCAAACATTCACACAAGAGCTAACTGAAGGATAAAGGGAGGAAAAAATATGGATAGAGAAGCTGAGGTTTTTGGGTTATAACCAGTCCAGTTATTACCAGTTCAGAAGAGTAGTGAAGAGCTGAAATGTGGCTTGGCTTAGATAGGACCTGAGGACAGTTCTCGTTCAGGAGCCAGCCAGACAGAGTGATGGGTAGACCTTTGAGATACTGTACTGGGCATCCTGGAATTAGGGGTATTTGTACCCAAAAATAGCCTGTGGCAGTGGAAGATATGTCCAGTTTCAAGTGTGGAACAATGGGAGTTGCAGCATAGACACTGGACTATCAACCCACTAATGTTTGCAGTGTTTGGATGACAAAGACAAAATGTGTGTTGTAATAGCTGTCTATTGTGGTGCTACAAGGCAAGAGGAAGGAGTCTAGGTGCACAGGGGATGGGTATCTGTCAATCAGTGTCCTGGTGGGCTTCTCGCAATTATGTTCCCTGGGAAATCCAGCTTCTACTTAAGCCTATTATCCACAGAACAGCATCTATTTGCCTTGACAAATGGCCCAGTCATACCTGGATGATGTCTCAGGCTGACCAGCCTTTCTTTCTCACGTTCACAGTCAGAGTTTTCTCTCCGTTGGTTTGACCTCCCAGTCACCTTCAGGTTTGCTTTTGGTATCAGTGCCCACTAAAGCGTATTGCCAATTAAATGTGATGCCAATTGGATATGGTGCCTATCCAAACCACACCCCATTACTGGTATCCAAACGTGGGTCCTAATATAAGGATCACTCAAAGATTCTGGGACACAGAGTACCTGAGGTCTCTTTCACACTGCAGAATTATGGCATGTTGATTCTACTCTAACTGCCATGACTGCTTTGTATAGATTCCTGTGATCTGTAATTTGAGACAGAGAGTTCCCTGGCAAAAAGTGTTCACTACCTCAGGGAACTACAAATTCCAGGGTTCCATAGGATGGATCTATGGCTGTTAGAGTAGTATCAAAGTGCTATATTTGTACAGTGCAAAAGAGACTTCAAACAGAGTGCCAAAAACAGGGGTGTGAAACAAATCTTGTCATCGTTGCAACTTTGTTTGAGAGAGGCCACCTCAGTATGATGTCATGACTGATTGAAGAGTCTCTTACCCCCACAACAGATCTTACCTCCAGTGTGAAACCAAGATACCAATGCAGGGTTGTTCTTTTTTTCATGTTTCCTTGCATATTGTGCAAAATGTCTGTTGCAGAGCAGTACCTTTTCACTTTGTGGAACTAAGCATGCACACACACAGCAAACATATAAAGGAGAAGCAGACTGATCACAAAGATACAAACAACCCATGTGACACTAATGATTTTAGTAGTCACTGCAACAGGACAACTGGTGTGTACTCTGCAACACTTCATAAATGAAAACTGGGACATATGTGCCCAAACCACATCAGAGTCTCATCAAGACGGCAAAAGTTATAATGAGGAAGAACACTCAAGCTAGGAGTGGTTGCAGCAGTTTGCCTTTCCCTGAGCCTATTGGGAAGGGCAAGTTTCTGCTCCCTCATGTTCTTTTCCCCTGCAGAGTTAAACTGAGGGTGGATTACTTTTGCACCCTGAACTCAGTTTGCAGGAACTGAAGTAAACTGAAAACAAAAGGGGAAAATGAGACGAGGAGAGAGAAGCTGGGATATTATAAAAGCAGCTGAAAGTGAGATGACAGAGGATTCATTGGGACTGTTGCTGCCAAACTGGGAGGGTATGTTGTTATAGTATGTTTCAGGTGTGTTCATTTTAGAGAGATGCGTAAAAACCAGTCTTGGAAATATGTTGAGAGATTAGAAAATAATACCATTTTACAAGACTTTTTTTTGGCAAGGGTATTGTCTTGCTTATTATATGAGGGGGAAAAAAACTACTTAGAAATTGTGTCCTTAGCTTTAACTCCTATTGATTAGTGCTAACTCACTGAATCAACTGTTGAATGGTGAGTCAGCATATAGGTAAATCACATTGATTCAATAAGTCTACTCTCGTTGGGAACAGGAATAGTATTCAGGTTCTAGTCTCCAGAGATGGCTACATTTCTTTCCAAGCTGTCTGTGTCTCTCTGCATGACGAGGACCATTCTGCACTAGACTGTTATAGTGCTATTATTCCACTTTCAACATCCTATGGATTCTTGGGCTTTGCAGCTAGGCCCCTCCCTAAACTGCAAACCCCAGGATTCCATAGGATGTTGAAAGTGGCATAACAGCACTATAACAGTCTAGTGCAGAAATGGCCGAGATCTCCTCCTGTCTTCCTTCTTTGTTGCCCAGCTGATTGATTCTAGGAAAAGATGAGTAGTAGTCCAAACCCTACACCTCTCAGTTTTATTCAGGCCAATCAGCAAGGCTGCAAAAAGCAGGGGAGGTTCTCAATTAAAATGGGAAAGATGGTGTGTAGCAAGGGCTTTTCCCGTACACCTTGCTTGCCATTCAAATCCTGTCTCCCCAGCTCACTAAACAGCTGAGCCGCTGGCAAGAGCAGGACATGCTTTGGTAGCAGCCAGCATATTCCAGTGCTGGAGGATGGACATAAACAGGCCATGGCAGGGCCCCCTGCAGGTTGTCCACAGATTATGTACATTATGTCAGCAACATTTATAACAACCTGTAAGGCAAGTCTGTATTCCTTTTATGAGGGCAGACGGGTGACAGCATGACTTGCCCAAGGCCACCTAATGAGCTTGTGACAGTGGTAAGATTTGAATCAAGGAGCTCCCTGTTGTATGTCATCATCTCAAGTTGTGATAACAGAGTCTGTAACTTAGGACCTGTGGGAAGATGTCACTAATTGTAGCCTCTTGTGCAAAATCTACTCTCTGAGGCCTCTCCTTCCCTGAAGAGTCCTGAGATATTGTCTGAAGCAAATTTCCTTGACATTTCTTTCTGCACTAGAATTAGAGCATTTCACCCCAGGTTACCCAAAGCAACTTGTCTGGTTCATCTAGCCAGGCTTAAATGGCTGATGAAGGACTTGGGTCTGCTGGATTTGAACCCAACAGCCACCTCTGTCCAGAAGAAATGAAAAATTACTTTTTTGGAATACAAATCCCAGAATCTCAGCCAGTGTAGCAGTTTCAAGGCTTTATACCTGTTCCAGAATCAGTCATGTAATGGTGAATTTTGAAGGGCTGGTGCTTCATATTCTATCACACCACCTTGAAAAAATAAAATAAAAATGGTGGCAGCTGATCCATATCAACAAACCAGCTCGACCAGTTTTTAAGCTTTCCTCAGAACAGGTCTTTTGTAAAGCCAATGGTTCTTAGTTACCAATTCCAGACCAAGACAACTCCAAATACTTTGCAGTGTAATATGTTGTTGTTGCCTGGAACAATCTTTTCCATATTTGTTTCTTTCCAGTCACAGAGATTATGAGGATTGCAGCTAGACTCAAAAGATCCAGGAGAGTCTGGGGGAGTAGAGCAAGATGCCACCATATCTTCTAAGTAAAATCCTGGTGCTTTGTGAGGCCAAGTTCTACTATACCACTGTGGAGATATCTGATGTCAATTGGCTTTTGCTTGCTCTTCGCTCCTGCACCTGGACCTTCCAAGAGACCTCTTTCATGTGGACACCAGAGCTCCATCTAGTCAATGCTGAGTTTTCCAACACATTTACCTTTTCACAACAGGGCAGAGCATTTCGCCCAACATGTCTTAGTTGCCTCTGTACCGCTTCTATCATCTGGAGGATAGTAATCTCCTAATTAGGCAGGCTTAACACTGCTGAGCAGGGAAGATATTCTTATCAGCTCCCATTACTGAGTTCATTTGCACAAAAATGCTTAAAAAAAACCTCATTCTTTATCCTGACTTCATTAAAAGATGAAGTAAAAGCACGCGCACGCACACACACCACACCACACCACACCACACCACACCAAAACATTTTGGCCCAGAGGCATTCATCAGGTAGATATGATCTTGGACTCCTGCAACCTTTCTTAACTTGAATTGTGCTTTATTAGCAAAGAGCCCAATCTCTTTCTCTCTCTCTTTCACAAGAAGTCCCTCAGATATCTATCAAGTCATTAATGAGAATGTTCTCTGCCAAGTCAGCATCTTAGATTTTTTATAATGAGTCTCACATCTTCGGGCACAGGGAAGCTTTTCTCCTTCCTGCTTCACAGAGAGACCGCTGCAGCGTATGAGACTCCAGCCAGACCTGATATGCACCTAGGTGTGGAAGAGGCTTAACATTATATTTGTTTGGTTTTTAATTTTTTTAAAAAAGAACCTGACATAAACTGTCTTTGGATGAGTACAAAGTTTCTGGAAGTCCCAAGTTTTGTTCCTGTTCAAACCGTTACAGTTTTGGAGATCGCTATGGCATTTTCCTCATCCCAAACTATTTCCCTGGGGAACTCCTGGCACTACCAAAGGCTTTTTATTTCCACAGCCTGGGTCAGTTGAAATTCATCCAGAACTTCTGAAAATGAAATGTGTTAGTTACTTGCCTGTGTGTATTTCTGCTCTCTCAGATCCAGCAAAGATGGCTGCCAAGTAAACACAGCTTTTGTTTCCAGGGCACATATGCAATAGAGATCAAGGGAGGGGAAAGAGGGACATTAGCACTAAAGGAAAATGATCCCAGTGCTTAACTAGTATATTATTTGTGAAGCACTTTGAGTCTTGGACTATAAATCCTGCAACAACAACAACAACAACATAAGGCTTTGTAGAAAAGGGTGAAAAATCAATGTCTGAAATGTTGCATGAGACTGGATGTAACATATGACCAGTGGGATGGGGAGAGGTACACAATGGAGGCAGGGAAACTCAGTTTATTTCAAGAGGAGACTGGATGCAACTCCATGAATATGCAGGTCCAATCCAAGCAAAAAGAACCAGAGACTCTGGATACTTTCAGGCAGTCTGGTTGAGCCCTGAGTGACACTTTCAGGATCGCCCCCTTAAGTCCACCCTGCTCACCTTGGTCTCCAGATTCAGAGTTAATCCCAACTCACACTGCATCCTGATTGGCTTCAACTTTCCCAATTTCCTCTACAGTGTGTGTAGGTAGGGGGAGGGAACACATTGTTTTCAGGTCACATGTGGATACAAGGTTATATTTTGTGGGTCTCCTCCCCTCTTTCCCGAATTGCAGGGCTAAATTTTGGTAGCAAACCCTGATGCTAAATCTTAATAGCAAAACAATACACTCCACTTTCAAAGAAGAAGGTGAATGTTTGTTTAAAGCAGAGTTTCTGGTGTATGGCCAAATTTGGGCAGCACAGCCACAATGCAACCTATAGCAACATGGAAGACCAGAGAATTTATTCCTAGATCTGCCAAAATTACCCATCCAGCTCTGATACTGAAACAGACTTTGGCACAAATTTCATAGGGAAGCAGCCATTCCACCACAACTGCCAGCGGTGGGTGATGGCTCCCATGTCAGCCAGCCATTCAAATGACTCCATGTTTTACTTCAAAATTTAAAGGAGCTGTCCAAAGTACCTGCACCTATTTTTGGGGGAGATGTTTGAGCACCTTGGACATCTCCTTTGAAGGTGAAACCGCGCAGGTGAAGCCCACCAGCCACCCTGCCATGTACCAAAATGGCTTGGAACCATGATAATTGAAGGAGCACCTGTCTCTCTCTCTCTCTCTCTGCCTGCCCAAGGACTGAGGTCTGTGGGAGAGGTTTTGTTCTATGTCCTGCTAGTATGCTGTGGGACAACAGGGGTGAGGGCCTTCTCTATTGTGGTGCCTGATTTGTGTGGAATTTACAAGGAATTCTCTCTCCCTTCAGGCCCAAGTTGCACTAATACTGGTGTCTTTCTGGTGCCAAGTAAAAGTATGGCCTTTTATTAAAGTGTTTGCATTATGTTACCACCGTGTCCTGGCCTGGCCTTTGGTGAACCAGAGATATCATTTTGATATCGCAATTCGGCACTGCTCTGCCACCAGCCAAGTGTTTGTGAGGCCCGCCGAACAAGCGCGAAGCTAGCCATGGCTACTACTTGCTGCTCCCACCAAACCAAGCCAGATATTGCCAGATCTGCTTTAGGGGACCTCCTGAAACAAACACCTTCATCACAAATGCACGTTACCACAAAGAGATCCTCTGCCCTGAGAGGGCACCCTGGCGAGCTAGGTACTTAACTGCCGAGCTAGCCGCATCTACATACCGGCCATACCATTGTCAATTCGGACTTTAACTCAATCATGCCAATTCTGACCTCTCGGAGGCTTTGTCTCCAACCCAAAACTTATTGTTTTCACCCAAGACCAGAGTAGCCTGAGGTCGTTCTGTCCCCAATAAAAATCCCCCGCTCTGAGAGCTCCTCGGAACTCTCGCCGGATCGCTTGGATTTCTTCTCTGCCTTGCTGCCGCTCGGTTCAGCAGATTCCCCTCGGCCGCCACGCTGGGCTTCTTCTTCTACAATTGGCTTCCTCGGGACTACCGCACAGGTGGCGTATCACCCACTCCCCTTGAACTCTCTTTTCCTTTTCTAGTTAGGAGTGTGTTTGTGCTTTCCTTTAATAACTGTTTAATAAATCTTAATTGTTGTTTGAACTATTTGCCTCCTCGCTGACCTGACGCTGTAGACATAGGGTAAAAGATCCTGCTGCGTTGCCCTTCCTCTCGTTAGCCAAGAGAGCGCTCCAGCTAATTTCCCCATCTTGCTAGGTTTGTTTGGTTATTTGGGCACCCCTCCCGGGACCCCCAATTCACAGGTAACAATTGGGCGTACCCAAATCCATATATGAATTTCAAATTGTTTAAAATTATTTTAACTGCCTTGTTTTAACGTAATTGTTTAACATCCTTTTAACCTAAATTGTTTCTTACCTTAATTTATAATGTGCAAACTGTCTAAAAACAGATTTTATTGTATGCTTCCCTGAAATTGCATGCCTTCAGTTTGTCCTGATTTGGCAGGAACAGTCCTGATTAATCATCTCTCTTCTCACTTTTAAAAGGTCCCAGTTTCTTTCTTCTTCTCCCACTTCTCCTCTTTGTCCTCAGCCAATTTCCATTGCTGCACACCGATTTCAAAGTGCAAAAGTAGTTTGCACTCAATCAACTCTTCAGGGGAGAGGAGAAGAGGGGGCAGAACCTTACCCTTCCCAGTAGGCTTAGGCAAAAGCAAGCTGCTGCTCCCTCTCGCAGCTTGTCTGTCCTTTCTCATTAATAACTCTTGTCATCTTGACCACACTTTGATGTGTGGTTGGCCACAAGTGATCCAGACCATTTCTGCACTACACTCTTATAGTGCTATTATTCCACTTTCAACAGCCTATAGAATCTCAGGGTTTGCAGTTTAGGGAGTGGCATTTAGAATTCTCAACCAGAGAGCTCTTTGGCCTCAGTACACTATAAACCCCAAAATTCCAAAGGATGTTGAAAGTGGAATAATAGCACTATAACAGTGTCGTGTGGTAATAGCCCCAGTTTTAATCTTTGAAATATTGGAGGGTACAAGACAATATTATATAGGGTGAGACATATGTATCTTTATAAAACAAATAAACAAACAAACCAATAAAATGTGCCAATCACAAATGTCAATTTTTAAATGTTGTTTGTTAATTTTTTTCTCCCTACAAAACTATCCACTACCTTACATATAAAATAATATACCGTATTTGCCAGCGCATAAGATGCACCCGTGTATAAGACGCACCCCATTCATACACTGGCAAACACTATTTGCCAACATATAAAACAGTATTTTCTGGGAAAAAAGTGAGTCTTATATGCCAGCAAATACAGTAATGTATAATCTAAATAATGTATTAAATGAGATCATAGATAAAAAATAAATGAAAAGAAATATTTGGACACATATCATTTTGCAGTCAAAATTCATTTAAATCATAGCACTGGGAATAAAACAGAGTTTGTTTAATGATACCAAAAGCATTCAGGAGTAATCAATATTTTCTGGTAGGAAAACAAAGAAGAACAATGTGAGTATATTTATCGATGTGTGCATCCAACTGGTGCCTCACTTGCGATCATTTTAAAAGAAAAACAAAGCTAGAAGGGAGGAGGAGCTGAATGGAATCAGCCTCAGTAGGCTCCAAATAATGATGGCAAAGCTGCTTCATGCTGTTCCATCATCTGCTTCTCTTAAGGCGGCGGTGTGGGGAGGGTCAGCTGGGGAATCCCACACTTTCGCTGTGAGGTCCAGCCCTCACTGCCCCCACTCAGCACAGAATCAGTGACAGTAGCACCAAAGATCTGTGCCAGCAAATGCTTCTTTCGTTAGGGTGATTATCAGTCTTCTCTGGGGTTGTAAATCTTCACAAATGTTATGCTCTTGGGCAAGAATGAATGAATTAGCTATTTTTTTCCCTCCTGTGAGACCTTGAAAACTGTAATTTTCAAGAATGATTCAGAATTCACAATTTATTCTGCAAAATTTTTCACACCTTTTGCTAATGCAGAAAACAGCAGGGGGTGCGCAAAAATATTGGCAGGCATCCTTTGCAGCCATTACCGATTCATAGGCTAGAGTAGCTGCTCTGTATTCAATAATACTATGCATTCCCAATTGTGGCCCTTCAGTTCTCCCTCCACATTTGGGGGTTTGACCTTTAGGAATTTGATTGTCCATGGGGCGCATGAGTACCTCCTCACCTTCTCCTCCTCCTATTCCGCTCTGTTTGTCCAGGTGCAGGGAAGGAAGGCAAAGGCCTTAATAAAAGGCAAGGAAATGGTGAGGAGGGGAGGCACAAATGTGCCTTTTTTCTTCCCTCCAGAGTTTCTCTTCCCATTTCCCTGCCTCTTGCCCCAATGCTTTAATGTGGGGCGACTCCTGGAAGGGAATGAGGGGGAGATTGTATGGGGGGGTCCACTTTTTTTTGCAGTTTTTCCACTTTTGTGAGAGTTCTGTGCCCTGAAACCTTATGAAAGTGGAGGTCCATTATATTGCCATGATCATATATTGCCAAAAACCTACTTTAACAGCCAGCAATTGCACTGAGTGATAGAAGTCTATCTATCTCCTTAGATGCAGCAGGATGATGTTTGCAGCCCCCATCTCTGCCAGTGAGTAAAGCTGCAACAATCAGAAGCAGGACCCTGTTACAATTCCTCGTTGCAGCCTCTGTCACTGACAGGAGGGGGGTAGAAATGTCATTCCCCTGCATCTTGATTGGCAGCTGAATGGACTTCGCTGCTAGTTGTTTGCGGAGGGCATTTGTGAGCATTACAATACTTAGGCAATGTAGGATAGTTAGGCTGTGTAGGATATCAGTGTACACAAAAAGTTGCTTTCAATGCAGAAAATTATGCTTCTGCATAGTAAATCTGACTTCTGTGCAGAAAACAGAAAATATTTATGGACCAAATTTGCTGTTTTCTAACCCCCCCCCTTGCACAGACATTCCTGAAATGCAAAGATGTTCATCTCTCCAGGATTTTCCTTGGGAAATGCCTTTTTAATCTTGAATGCTGGCTGGAATTCCGTGGTCAAGAATAGTGAAAGAGAAAGGAGTTCAGGAGCCATGGGAGTAACTTAAAAAGGAGACATTGAAGGCACAGTCTAAAACTGTGCCAATAAGGAGGAAAAATGGAAGGCATCTGAAGAAACCAGAATGGTTGACTAAAGAACTCTCAGCTGAGCTAAGTGTTAAGAGAAACATGTATAGGAAATGGAAGAAGGGGGAAACCACCAAAGAAGAATTTAAGCAAGTAGCCCGGAGATGTAGAGAGGAGGTCAGAAAGGCTAAAGCACAGAATGAACTTAGCCTGAATGAACTGGCCAGAGACATTAAAAACAATAAAAAAGGCTTTTTTAAATATGTCTGCAGCAAAAGGAAAAAGAAGGAGACGATAGGGTCGCTGCGCAGAGAAGACGGTGAATTACTCACAGGAGGAAGAGAAAAGGCAGAACTACTTAACACCTTCTTTGCCTCAGTTTTTTCCCAAAAGGATACAAGCACTCAACCTGGCGGTTGGGGAGCAGGTGAGGAAGCAGGGGAAATGAGGCATGAAATAGGTAGAGAGGTGGTACAGGAATACCTGGCCACACTGGATGAATTCAAGTCTCCAGGGCCAGACGAATTGCATCCTAGGATATTAAAAGAGCTGGCAGAGGTCATTTCGGAACTGCTTGCTATAATCTTTGAGAAATCTTGGAGGACAGGAGAAGTTCCAGCAGACTGGAAGAGAGCAAATGTTGTCCCCATCTTCAAGAAGGGGAAAAAAGAGGACCCAAATAATTATTGCCCAGTCAGCCTGACGTCAGTACCCGGAAAGATCCTGGAGCAGATCATTAAGCAGTCAGTTGCTAATCACTTAGAAAGCAAGGCGGTAATCACGAGAAGTCAACATGGATTTCTAAGAAATACGTCATGCCAGACTAATCTTATCTCTTTTTATGATAGAGTTACTAGCTTGATAGATGAAGGGAATGCTGTAGACGTAGCATATCTTGACCTCAGTAAAGCCTTTGACAAAATTCCCCATGACATTCTTGCAAAGAAACTAGTAAAATGCGGGCTGGACAGGGCTACTGTTAGTTGGATTTGTAATTGGTTGACCAACCGAACCCAAAGAGTGATCACGAATGGCTGCTTTTCATCCTGGAGAGAAGTGACTAGTGGGGTGCCGCAGGGTTCTGTCCTGGGCCCAGTGCTGTTCAATATTTTTATCAACGACTTGGACGAAGGAATAGAGGGCATGCTCATCAAATTTGCAGATGACACCAAATTGGGAGGGGTTGCTAATACGCCAGAGGACAGGATCAAAATTCAAAATGACCTGGAGAGATTGGAGAGCTGGGCCAAGGCTAACAAAATGAAATTCAACAGAGAGAAGTGTAAGGTCCTACACTTAGGTAGAAAAAATGGAATACAGAAATATAGGATGGGGGACACGTGTCTGGACAGCAGTACATGTGAAAGGGATCTAGGAGTCTTCATAGACCACAAGCTGAACATGAGTCAGCAGTGTGATGCGGCAGCCAAGAAAGCCAATGCAATTCTCGGCTGCATCAACAGGAGTATGGTGTCTAGATTGAGGGAGGTACTGGTACCACTCTACTCTGCTTTGGTTAGACCTCATCTTGAATACTGTGTCCAGTTCTGGGCACCCGAATTCAAGAAGGACATGGTCAAGCTGGAGCAAGTCCAGAGGAGGGCGACCAAAATGGTGAGAGGCCTGGAAGCCATGCCCTATGAGGACAGACTCAGAGAGCTGGGGATGTTTAGTGTGCAGAAGAGAAGGTTAAGAGGGGATATGATCGCCATGTTTAAATATTTGAAGGGATGCCATGTAGAGGAGGGAGTGGGCTTGTTTTCTGCTGCTCCAGAGACCAGGACAAGGAGCAATGGATTCAAGCTGCAGGAAAGGAGATTCCATCTGAACCTCAGGAAGAACTTCCTGACGGTCAGGGCTGTCTGGCAGTGGAACATGCTGCCTTCGAGTGTAGTGGAGTCTCCTTCCTTGGAGGTTTTTAAGCAGAGGCTAGATGGCCATCTGTCGGGAATGCTTTGCGGGTGTTCCTGCATAGCAGGGGGTTGGACTGGATGGCCCCTGTGGTCTCTTCCAACTCTACATTTCTATGATTCTATGATTCTATGATACTACTCTTCTTCCTGTTGAGGAGAAGCTGCTCTGCAGTGAAACATAATCCTTGGCATTGGAATGAATGGGTACAAGTCATTCTTTGTAATTTGACTTTCTCTGGAAAGAGTGAAAGGAGCTTGCAAAAGGAAGTATTTCATCAGAATCTTGACATTGCCATGGAAAGGCTGGATTAAACGATTTATATTCTGCTTCTGTGTTTTTTTTAGAAAGAAACGGATTAGTCCTTGAAGGCCACACTGTCAAATATTACCAACCCTAAATTATAACTCATAGATCTTGGGCAAGATTGGAAAGTTCTATGGGCCATCCTCCCTTCCCCACCCTTGTAGCATTTAAATATGTCATTTTTCAAAAGTATAAACTTTGGGCCTGATATATATCATCCAGAGTCATATATCATGACAATTTCATTTACAAATCATCAGGAAGAGTGAAAGCTTGAGGTATTTAATTTCTCCAAATCACTCTGGGTAGTTTATCATGGGTAGTAGAAAGCCCTTTCATTGGCTGGCAAAGATAAATGGCTAGCTTTGTAGCAATTTCCATGGACTTTCATGTTTGGAACATTATGAAATCTTTCTATGGGCGGGGAAGGGAGATACCCAAAGTCATCAGCTTAAATGATAGTACTCGTTGTTGGCCTCTGACCTTGTTCGGGCATAGTACAAAAAATAACTATACCATGCTGGCTTGCACATCGTCCTAAATCCTATTATTAGTCCCAAATAAAGAAGAGCCAAACAACTGGATCAGTTGGATTTATCTACATGTTCACTCCCCATTGAGCAATTGATTCAGGGGGTCTACTCTAGTTAGGACTAATCAACAGGATTCCAGCCAGGCAATTGTACATTTTGCTAGTCCCTTCAGTATACCATTTTATTCACAGGGATTGCAGAAACGGCCCCTGTGTATTCCTCACTGCACAACAGGACAATAAAGAGACATACTGTTAGATATACAATTTGTTGCAACAACAACAACAATAATAGTTATAATAATAGTTTCTCTTCCATCATCTTTTCCCCAGCTCAGGAATTGTCAGTATTCAAACTGTTGCACAATCAGTTATCTGTATTCAGAAGGATGGTATTGCACAACCACCAGATGAGACTCAATGTATGCTATATCTGTCGTAGGAGGCAGACCCTGATGATGTTTCAAAAGTGACTTTACAAGGGACAGCCTTTGGTGATCTCATCAGGCATGGTACATTAAGCATCAAGCCCAGTTTCACAGTATATGCCATTCAGATAAAAAAAAAAAACCATGTTTAACAAATGAGAATACTCTCCCTAATTTGCCCTAATTAGGGCAACTAATTCTTAATTAGGGCAACTAATGCCCTAACTCTTTCCTAATATGCCCTAATTGGTTTCTCACAGGGTCCGGAATGCACTGATTGTCTTAACTCTAGGTGACAACACATTGATGGGAGTCATGACAATCTCTTAGTGTCTGGATGGGCAGGGTGTCTAGGAAAGATTTCTACAGGGCAATATCACAAGATGGTTTCTGATTGCTTCACCTGGGCAGTTTCACCTTCCATTGTATTTGGCTTCAAGTGTGGTCATCTAACTGGATTTGAGACATGGAGAGGAGGTGGTGTAAAGGTAATATATATAACCTGCAGTCTTGAAAGAATTGTCACAAACCCATTACCATCGAGTTTTCTTGCCTAATCCTCTCTGAACTTATGACCTGGCCATGTCTGACATCATCCTGACCTGGCAAAATGTTTTCCAGCCATAACTATGTTCAATTATGAAAACAGCACATCCTGCAGAGCAGGGGGTTTAGGGTATGGTAAGAAGACCTCAGACCCTGAGACCAAATAGAGCCTTTGGTTTTTACTAGCTGGCCACATCCTCTTCATTAGGGTATTGTGTGGTTTCTTGGTTCTTGTATGTGGTTCTCCCTGTTCTAAAAGGTTGAAGTGCCCATTCTAAGTCTTTGGAATAAGAGCTTAAAACTAAAATACGGTGATATTTTTGCTCTTAGTCTTTTTCCCTTGTCACACCAAACACTGAAATGTCCCACAGAAATGGTAAGATTGAATTTAGTCTTCCAGCTGAAAATGGTTCTCCATCTGTGTCCAATTGGTTCTCCTGAAGTTGTTGGACTGTAGCTCCCAACATTCCTTGCCATTAAGTATGCTTGCTGAGGCTGATGGGAGATGCAGTCCAGCAACCTCTGGAGGACTTCACTTTGCTTGCCCCTGCCCTATGGATACTTCTACCACTGTGAATCATTGTATTTGTACTAATTATTTGAACCCATTCTCCATTCCCTAATGAAAGAATTTGGATTAAAATACTTATGTTTGATTGGATTGTGCTTTATGTAGGCATCGAAACATGGCCCAAGTTGTGTTTATCTGTTTAAACACCATGCTAAACAGTAAGTAAGCTAGCTGAATTGTTTCAGTAACAGTGAGGCTGGCTAAAGTTCAAGTGATGAAGTTGTGTATTAGATTTGAAGAGGCCAGGATGAAACCTTTGTTCATTTGGCTGAAATTTTTACATTGCTTTCCAAGGTCAAAACAGAATCATCATTAACACAAGTCATCTAAGTAAAGGTTACATGAGGATTGCATTAATTCTTGGTAACCTGAAGATTTCATTAATTCTCCATAAAGGAGAGCATATCTGAATGGGATGCTATAGGACCTGATGCTTTCTAGGTCATGGATTGGCAGAATCTACACTGAAATCTACTGGGAAATTTGTGGATGATTTGCAGTGAATTTTCTGACATCCAGTGCAAGATGCCAAGGGATGAATAAAAGACTTTTTGCACGCAAAGCAAGTTTACCTCTTCTGAGCTATAGCCCTTCCCTTTTGATTAGAGGAGTTACCTGTTTAAGGAACACTGTCAATTGATTCTACCAAAGATGATGAGGCCAGGCCAAGATAAGACGGCACTATCTCCTCAATTCCATATACAGAAGTAGACTGTCAATTGAACATTCAAGACTGGTGAACACACAACGTCTTCCACGACACCTGAGGGAGCAGGCTAGTTTAGAAGGTGCAGGATCAGATCATGTGACATTCCCAACTCTATCCTAAAACAGAGAAGAATGATTGGAGAGGGAGGACCAGGAAGAGTTGAGGAAGGATTGCCAATGTGGCTTCCCAGTGTCTGCCATCCTAGGCCTCACTCTGCCTTGTGATAGGACTAGTCTTTTGGCAGTGCTAATTACCCATTCAATGCTCTGCATGATGTTCTGATCCGCTGGGTGCAAGTGTGTTCCCACCTGTGTACCCAATCTACAGCAGCATCCTCTGTGTGGAAGTGTGCTTCGAGGTTGGAATACAGTGCCCCAAATCTTATTATTAATTCCACTGAATCAATCGGATTTACCTATACGTTGATGCCTTCTTCAGCAGTTGATAGAGTGGGTCTACTTTAATAGGAATGGTGGCCAACACCTTTATCATTGAATTGCTTGTCCCTGTTTCCAATGCGATATCATTCCTCCACCACAACTTAGGGTCAAGCACCTTTGAACGGAGATCAAAGCCGCTCTTCAGCAAAGCCCAAAATGTCAGCTTGACCAACGTTTGATGAAATCAAATGGATGCAGCAGGGAGGCTGCTGCTCTTCCCATTTTTTTCCCCCTAAACAACACTTGTTATACTTGGGAAGAAAATACAGAGATTTATCGAGGATTACCTCACACTGTGACAACAGGATTATTGGTTCTCTCTGGGCTTTTCTAGGGGCCAGTCTTGGCCAGAACAAAGCTTTTCCAGTTTAAAGGGCAGATTTTCCAGAATTCTGTAAAGTTCATGTCACCTTATCAGAGAGCTCTCCCTCAGCCTGCTTCTCCCCTCTTCCCACTTTTCTTGTTAATGGCTGAGCTTGCAGCTTTGGATTGCTTCCACTGTTGCGCCAGACCTAGGCCTTCAGGAGGGCAGTAAAATGAAAGGGCCCATGAGGAAAAGGGGTCTTGCAATGAGGTCTCTCTTTGCTTACCGCCAGCTAATGTGCTTTGAGAGTGTTGCCATCAGAAATCTGTAGGCTGGACAAATATTGATTCCCCTTATGGTTGTCAGTTGAACCTGCCGGACAGGCCTGGTAGCAACAAAAGTTGAACTGGCCAAAGGGCATCTGGGTACGTTTATCAACTTGCTTTGTGTGTTTAGTGGAGACAGACAAGAGGCTGAAATCATTTACCACCTTCTGAATGGCATGTGGAATCTAAATATTCTCTTTCAAAATCCCACAAAGGACCTAATTCACTCTCTTTGCTGAACTTCTCATCCCTCAAGAGACTTAGTTCCACAGATACTGCACACATTCTGAGGATCAGGGAGTTTAAGGCATGTGACTGTAACCTATAATAAATTTAAGGGGTGCTACAGCATTACAAAAAAGTGTATTATTTTAACATGAACAGGAATTTCATTTTTTAACGATTTAAGAGGCACTTCATGATCTGAGGCCTAACACTAGAAATGGGCATATTTTGGAGAATGCTTGTTTTGGGCTCCTCTGAAACTCCAGAAGTACTACTGTATCATTGGAGCATTCATTTTGCGTAACCAGAAACACTTCAGAGATGAAAACCAGGACACACACACACACACAACCACACATCAGAGTGTAGTCAAGATGGCAAAAATTATTAATGACAAGGAACATGCAAGCTAGAAGGTGCTGAAGCAGTTTGCTTTTGTCTGAACCTAGTGGGAAGAGCAAGATTCTGCCCTTCTATCTCCACTCCCTGAATTACCTGAGTGAGAAATACTTTTACAATTTGAACTTGATCGCAGCCATTGAAATAAGCTGCGGACAAATAGAGAAAGCAGAAGGAGAAGAGAGAAACTGCACTATTCTAAAAGCATCTGAAAAAGAGGGACAGCCATAGTTTAATCAGAATTGTCTTTGCCAAACTGGGACAGTTGGAGGGTATGATTTTTGGCAACTGGAAACAATGTTGTTTCTCCACCAGTCACCTTGAAGTTTGGGTTTTTTTGGAGGTTGTTTTGGCTGTTTGGTGGGGTGGGGAAGTCCCCCCAAAAACAGCATTTTAGAGGCTGAGATTTTTCATCAGGGTTAGGTAGCATAAATCTCGGCATGCAAAATCACACACTAACAGTGCTACAAAAACCTTGTGTTGAATGGGTAATGTAGCACAACTGAGCTGCAAAATGGAAAAAAGGCAACTATGAAAATGTGTGTGTGTCCATGGGAAGCGGGCCAAGGCGTGGTGGGGAGACTGGGCGCCGAAGGTCCAAACCAGGAAAGAAAAACTGGAGGGAAGAGGGTGGATTAGCATGGTGCCTCTCATCTTCCATTCTTACTCAGCTCCTTCCTTGGGTGTATAGGAGACAGTGGGAGAGGGTTTGTGGTGCTGAGAAATTGGGCTGCCATCTGCCCTTAGCTGGCTAGGCAGCAGCTGGTGGAGGAGGAGGAGGAGGACCAGAGGCAATATTTTAAAGGCCACACGGCCTGATCGGAGCTGCCAAGGGAAAAAGAAATGCTTGAGGTGATGGGAGGCAGGGGTTGGAGAAACTCGCAATTAATCAAATTTGTGACAGTTAAACCCACAAATGTGGAGGGCTGTCTGTATCCAACTAACTTAAGTCCCACTGAGTTCAATGGGTCTATTCTAAACGTGACTAAGTATGAATCATTAACAATAAATACACATTTAAAATCCTTTAAATCCTTGTTAAGCCTGCTGAAAATATGCAGAATATTGTGCAATCTCTGAGTTCTGCAAAAGTTTTCATCAGGTAACATGTATCTGTGCATGTGAGGAGAAATAACTGATGTTTAGAGCATGGAGTTTAAACCTGTGGTTACAGTCTTAGGAAGTAAGAGGAGACTGTAGACATTAAAATTACCCAGAAGTGAAATGGTTTCAGGTAGCTAATAGGGGTTTTCTTCCTAAGGCAAATAGTAGCTTTGGAGGAGTGATTTTCATCAGGCCTGTGGGTTAAAGAGTAAGATTCCCTTTCCCTACCTATTCATTACACTTTAAGCAGGTGCTGTCTTACTTAACGCCTACTTACAACTGCCAGATTCTTCTATGCTGGTTGGGGGGATTTTGGAAGTGAAGCCCCCCAAAGTAACTTTTGCAAGCTCGGTGTGCCCTTGCCTACTTACTGTAATCCTTGGGAGAGGCAGTTTTAATGGTGCTACACTACTCTGTTTCCCTTTATCATCAAAAATAACTTTCAATGGTGCAGAATCTGGCCGCTAGATTTCACTCTCTTTCGATTTTACAGAAGTGCCTTTAATATTGAACTTTAGGTGATTAATTCAAGCATTGTTTCATACTCCAAAGCCTGCCTTTATTTGATTCCTATCAGGTGATGATTTCTTTGCATTTTTATGCCCTCTTGTCATTTTGTAACAGAATAAAGTGGTAGAAACATTTGCTTTGACGGAATAAAACATAAATGATTGTCACACTTTTTAGCACATCACACAGAGGGTCTTAGAAGAAACGAATGGGGTTTAGGGAGAAAACTGACAGGGTTAAAGAAGGGGCTGCCATTTTGTTCTTTCCCACAGTGCTCTGGATATTCTATCAGCTTGATGGGGTAAACAAAATGGCAGCTACAAGTCTGTATGTGGGTGTGGGTGTGCCATGCTTTTGTGGAAGCTTCTATCTTCCCTCCTCACTATGCTCTGGACCACCACAACATGTAGGATATTGAGGGGGAAAATCATGGCTGCCTGGAGACTGAAACCAAAGTATTCTTCCATTGCTTGCTTTCACTGGAAACAATGGCAAGAAAACCATGCTACTAGCTGTTCCCTGAGAACCTCAGTGGAACAAATCTGGGTTGAAAGGGTTCACAGTGGACACTTCTGGCAAGGATCCTTACAAATCTGGACCCAGCTATGGCTGTAGCACAATGACACAGGGAAGGTGTTGTGTTTTCTCTAGGTTCACTCATCCATGCATTACAATAGCTGCAGAAAACCAATCTCTGGAAGCCCCCTTAGTCATTCCTGCTTGAAGAACCAGTAATACTTTCTCTTGCTTGAAGAACCAAGATGAATTTGGGTTCTCCAAATTCTATTCCATTCTATCTCATCTAGTCTGTCAAACGGGGGTTTAAAGTCAACACAAAATGATAATCAGCTAGGATACATGGACTCTCTAGCCCTCCTAGCAACAAATTGCTTTTTATGTGCAGCAGAGTATTTGCATACTTGTCTTTCTGGATCCATCTGATGAAATAAATTAAGAGCATAAGCAAAGGGAGAGGTTTGGGTTCTAATATGGGACTGGCAGAACTTCAGAGAGTTCAAGGGAATGCAAGGGGAATGAACCCAGCTCCAAACCCAAGCCTGAGGCTGTCTGTTGGGAGTCTTCTTAACCTTCTTAGCAAGAACTCAAAAGGCTGCTATCAGCAATCAAAGTGCCTCTGTCTCTCCTCCTCAGTTACTCCACCCGTCTAGACAGCTTGTCATAGAAGGATGCAAAAGTTCCTTTTGCAATGCTTTTCCAGATTCTTTCTGCTTTCTTCTAAAGCTTCTCTGTACACTCAATTCTTTTATAGATGACTTCAGGCAGCTTGTTAAAGGGCTTTACAATCCAAAACACTGGGGGGAGGGGGAGTTAAGAATTTAGTTTTTGGTAGGAATTCATAAATATTCATTTTTTTCATATTTGGGATGGGGAATAGTTGAGATTTAAAAAAAATGAAATGTAGGAGAAACAAAAAGAGACAGATGGGAAGTCCTTTGAGATCAAGTGCTTTGAGTTCTTAACTTCTTAATTTTTAAAAGTCTGGGTTTCAAATAATCAGCAAAATTAGATCCAAATTAGACTACCAAGACTGTTCTGTGGTTGAGCCTCAGGGATGATCAATCAGAAGGGGACCTTCAAGAATGATCAAGCACTGAGAAATGGTAATCCAGCTGCAGCTGAGCCATCCCAGGAATAATAAAGGCTGCATCTTATCTGTGTTGTCTATCTTGGAAGGAAGCTACACCGGGCACATGGAGGGTACACACTGTGTTTGTAAGAGCCTTCATATTCAAGGAATTTGGAATGATAATGGATGGGAGAACAATTTTGCCTGCAAGTAAGCAAAATTAATAACAACCTGCCTGCCAATGTTGAAACCCCCCACTTTTAAAAACAGTTCAGGGATCCCCATAGGAGGTAGAGTAGATTTTGTGCCAGGGGATTCTCGGATGGATACACTGTCATCCAAACAGTCTCTGTGCTTCCATTTTCTTTAGCTCTTGTCCTAAGGACTAAATTTTGCACCCAATAACTGCATTCTGCATGTGCAGAACTGGATCACACAGTCAGCTGTGCTCCTGCACAAGATCCCTGCTATTTTTCCTTGATGAATGACTGCCAGAAAGCTGCCTTGAATGGTTTGAGAAGCAGGGTGCAAGTGCTCAACTTAATTGGATTGCTAACTAACCAAAATAAATGCATAGCTCTCCACCTATGGTGTCTTGCAGCTTCAGATACTTCACTTGAAAAAGGGAATAATAATGCATCTTTTGTCTGGCTTATCTACATGGGTGAAAAGCTTTGTCAGACAAGGCTGGGTCTCCAGCTAGGAGTCTGTTGGACGTCTTTGAAAATATTACTGGGATTTTGATTGGGGCCACTGATATTTGAAAAGGAGACTGTTGGGGTGTGTTCATGTTATTCCTAATTATTGACATGAGATCATTTGTAAGAGTAGGAGGCAGGAATGTCAGTACAGCATGCAGTGAAAGCCCAAATTCAAAATTACACTCCAGAAATAATGGCAGACGTGTGCAGGCCCATGCATATGTATGTGTATATGGAGCAAGCTACAGTAATTTAAATCTGTATTCAAGCTTGGCCTGGAGCTAAAGGTGAACTTACAATGTTGGAGTGGCTGCATATCTGACATTAAAGAGGACGATTCTCCATCTGTGAATTGGAGCTTCCAGAAGCTCCATTTGGGTAGTCAGAGGCTTCCATATCATTGCTATTGGGATTGTGAATCTGTTCTGGGTTTTAGTCTAGACTTTAAAAGAATTGTGCAGGATCTTTTTTATTCAAACAGACTTTAAATGACTGATTGGTGTATTGTTTGGTGAGGCACTAGAGTGCTCAGGCTGAGAATTCTAAATGCCCCTCTCTGAACTGCAAATTCCAGGATTCTATAGGACAGAAGTGTGGCAGTTCGAGTGGAATTAGAGTGCTATAATTCTGCAATAGGAAGCAATTCCTGCAAGTGATGGCTGCAGGAGCCTCCGGGGATGCCATCAGTCACCAAAAGAACAAGCTTAGATCCTACATTGGAGTTGCATAGCACAAACATCCACATGCAGTGATGTTGTGCAACACTACCCTTGTGTTGAAAAGCACAACTGAATGTGCAACCAAATTCACAAATGAAGGAGCAATGTCACCAATTTCAGCAGAGGCCATGTTGAAAACCGCTGCCACCATGTCATACTGGAGTTCATGCCAGCCTCCCAAGGTTGACTCTCATCCTTGAAGAAGGCTGGTAATTCCTCCAGCGTTATTAATTCTTGCTGCCACCACCCACTGAATTTTGAATTAACTGAACAACACAGTGAGACGCTGTTCAGTGGATTACCAATCTCTATGCTAAGGACCTTTCCTTCCCTCTCACCTCCCCCCTTCTGAGTGAGAGAAGTCCTATCTAGCATGTGCCGAAGGATGGCGTGGGAATGGAGAGGAAACAGAGGTTTTACAGAAAAGCATTTATTAAAGGCATGCAAATAAACAAGACAATAATACACATGAGAGGCTCCCCCCTCCCAGGCACGCTTAAGTTACAAATAGTTACAAGAACAAATATAAAAGCACAGATACATTCTTTAGATCAGCCAGTCTCCAAAATAATAAACAGCCCTAACGCGGCTAACTACTTTATTCTAGTACTCACAGATGTTCATAGGCTTAGATGTTCTAAGAGGAAGAGAGAGCCAGGAGGCGCGGCATGCCTGCCTGCAGCCTACGACTGGCACAGATCCCATCTCTCGGATGTTCCCTTTGTTCTCTCTCGGCCACATGGCCTTCCTCAGAAGTTTTATAACTTCTCCCAAGAAGCATCTCAAAGCATCTCCAAGATGCCCACCTCTTCCCTTGTGGTTGGTCAGTTCTCACCCTCTGACCTATGATGCTGACCCACACTAAATGTAATCTAATCCCAACACCTCATTAACCCTTGGTTTACCTGAAGAGGGAAGTAGCCCCCTTTTAGCTAAGCTTAGATAATGGGAAGCCCCATTATCACAGGCCAATGGATATGTATCAGCTGAGAATGCTCACTCACATAGTGCAAAAACACAATGTGTGCAACTCTGCTTCCACAATCTTGAACTGAATGGGGACATTGTTCCTCAAGCAAAAATGTCCAACTCTGCTTGTGTAGGGGCCCATTCATACTACAACATTATAGCCCTATATTCAACTTAAACTGGCACAGCAATTGAGCAACATCCTATGGAATCCTGGAGTCTGCAGCTTGGTGAGGCACCATTGCTGTCTGGCTGAGAATTCTACGTGCCCTGGAACTGCAAATCCCAGTATTCCGTAGGACTGGACTATGAAAGCCCTGGGGAAGTGGCAGGAATGGTGGGGAAGAGCTGTAATTCTCTTTCTTTCTTTCTTTCTTTCTTTCTTTCTTTCTTTCTTTCTTTCTTTCTTTCTTTCTTTCTTCCCCACCCTTTATCAGGAGATCTCAGGGCGGCATGCCATAAAACCAATCTAACAAATTTCAAATAGTAATAAGTGATTAAATAGAGTTAAAATAGTTTGAAATGAATTAAAACTATGTGTATGGGAAGGTTTTGTAAAATCAGTTAGGACCTAATAGCTTTCATAAATAATCATGTTTGTTCTTGGCATCTGAACAGCTGCAACGTTGGAGCCAATCAGGCTTCCAAGGGAAGGGTATTCCACAACTAGGGTGCCACAGCAGAGAAGGCCCTTTCCTATCTCCTTGCACAGCATATTTCTCTGACTGATGGGACACAGAGGAGGGCCCTTCCAACAGACCTCAAATCTCAGGCAGGTACATATACAGAGAGGTGTTCCTTCAACTGTCAAAGTCCCAAATTGTTTAGGGCTTTAAAGGTCATTACTAGCACCTTGAATTCAGACCAGAAATGTATTGGCAGCTAGTTCAATTCCTTTGAAACCAGTATTATATGGATTTTATATGATGTTCCTGTCAGCAGTCTAGCTGCTGCATTTTGCCCCAACTGCAGTTTCCAAGTAGTCATCAACGGCAGTCCCATGTAGAATGCATTGCAGTTGTCTAAGTAGGATGTTACCAGTGCATGGACTACTGTGGGTAAGTTATCCCTCAGCATTTATTTATTTTATTCATTTATACCTTGCCTTTTCCCCAATAACAGGACTCAAGGCAGCTTACAACTTATTTTTACTTGCCAATAGAAGAAGAGCAAGGATGGAGCCATCACCACGGAGAAGGCCCTCTCTTTTGTGCCCACCAAATAAGCCTGAGAAAGTATGAGGACAAAGAGAAGAGCCTTTCCTGACTATCTCAGAGCACTACTAGGCTTGTATAGGGAGATGCGGTCCTTCAAATAGTCCAGACCCAATCCATTTCTGACCCAAAACAGGATCCCCCCCCCAAAAGACATTCCTCATTGCCTAAAGGTCCCCCTTCCCCCTCTCATTTCATGACTTCCCCCAAAACTGACACTGAAATGCCTTACAAAAATTAAAGCAAATACATATAAAAACACATCTAAAGACATAAGTCAAATCCATACAAAAAGTTATTACTAAAATACAATGAAACTGTACACAAAATTAAACCTTTTAAAATGAATCCATTAAGAAGACAAAAGTCAATAAAGGAGAACACTCTTAAAAGCCCCTTCAAGTCAGTCCTTAAAAGCTTATTGGAATACAAAGGTTTTCACTTGCTTACAGAAGGACAGTATGGAATGAACCATCTTGACCTCCCAAACAGAGAATATCAAAGCCTTGGAGAAGCCACCTTGGAGAAGGTCCTCTCTTGTGTTTCCACCAAACAACCCTATAAAGGTGCTGGGACTGAAAGACTGGCCGCTCCAAAAGATTGTAGAGCCCAAGGAGTGTCATATAGGAAGATATGATCCTTTAGATAGCCTGGGCCCTTTTCGCACGGCATTTTCAATGCGAAACGGCCCCTTGAGCATCACAGAAATGTGAGGAGCAGTCCACACGACGCACTCACATTTGCACGATGCTCCAGGGCCTGACATGGACCGCGCACACATTTTTTCATTTTCGGCTTCAAGCTGAAGATGCTGCGTAGTTGCACATTGCTCCAGGGCCCCGCGCACACTTACCTTGCGTGCAGAGCCTCGGGAGCCGGGCGCTTCCTGTCCAGTGCAGGCTGGGAAGGTCCCAGGATGCACTGCGAAAGGAAGAGGCGGAGCTCTCGTGCGAGCAGGAATTTTATGTGGAGCTGAAGAAGCAGGGAAGCGACAGCCTCTCTCCGGAGGCTGCTCGCATGAGTGCTGCACCCCAGTGCTGAAAATGAGTGAGTTGCGGAAAGGGCCCTGGACTTGGATGGTATGGCTTTATAGGTCATAACCACCACTTTGAATTATGTTTTGGAAACACACCAGCAGGACCTTCTCCAGTCATCACCCAGTGACAGCGGCTGCTGCTGCTTCTCCTCCTCCCTATACGTATTTCTATCCTGCCTTTTCCCCAGATTGGAACTCAAAACAGCTTACAATAATTAAAAAATTCATCACTAAAAATCCACACAACAGTTAAAACAAAATCTTTTAAATCATTAAAATGATTTTAAGTGATTAACAATAAAAAATTAAAACCAGATTAAAGCATACATCATTAAACACATACACACACACTGGCACAACAATTAGCAATATCCAATGCATTATGTAAGACGGACCTTACATAGTCACTCACCAAATGCCTTTTTGGAATAGAAAAGTCTTTACTTGTCCGTGAAAAGAAAGTAGGAAGGGTGCCAGTCTCACTTCTTTGGGGGCCTTTCCACACTACACTGTTATAGTGCTATTATTCCACTTGCAACATCCTGTGGAATTCTGGGGTTTGTAGTTTACTGAGGCCAAAGAGCTCTCTGGCTGAGAATTCTAAATGCCTCTCCCTAAACTGCAAACCACAGAATTCCATAGGATGTTGAAAGTGGAATGATAGCACTATAACAGTGTAGTGTGAAAAGGCCTGAGAAGCAAGTTCCAGAGCCTCAGGGCAGCCACTGAGAAGGCCTTCCCACCAGATATACCTGAGAGGATGATGGGATCGAGAGCTAAACAATACTGCCAGCCCAGCTGCAAAAGCTGTCATCGTATCACAGTAGTTTTCCAATGCTTCCTTTACTAGAATAATTGATTCCACCCAGACCATGCACAGAGAAGGGGTGGCAGGGACACAGCTAGGGATGCAGTTACTCACTAAGGCCCTTTCCGCATGTGGTTATTAAGGTGGGCCTTAATGTGGGTCTTGCCATGGAGGTCTTCCTTAAGGTGGGTCTTGCCATGGAGGTCTTCTGCACGTTGAAGCGGACTAGGTTTGGTTTACCTTCGTTTTGCACATAATTCTGACTAAATGCACCCCCATGTGGTGGTAAAGTGTGCTATTTGAAAACCGGAAGAAATCAGTTTTCCAATTTTCCAGATCAATCCGATTTGTACTTTCACAGTGGTGCAGACATGTACATTCTCATCAATGTGAATTGGTGGTCGGGGAAGGGCTCATGGGAGGGGCCGGGGGTAGTATGGACTTTCGCATGTACGCACATACGCACGTACTCAATGACATACTAAACCATGCCAAAAAACAAAAAAAGGGGCCAATCACAGCTGACAGAGCGGGGTGAGGGGAGTAGTGGGAGTGGCCACAGCGGAGGAAGTGTGGATTCGTGAACTCACACTCCTCTGAATCAGAATGGAACATACGCAGTAGCTGTGCAGAAGGAAACGAGGGAAAGTCCGCCTTGTTTCGAGCCCAGAAAATCCGGTAAGAAATGGCATAAACCGATTCACCAGCCTCGCGCGGAAAGGGCCTAAGTTTCTTCTTATAGTTAGAAATGAATAAGTATAGCCATTTTATTCCCTCTTTGAGAAAGTCTTTGAAAACTACACTGTTTTCAAAGGACATTCACAATTCAGGACTCATCTGCACAAAATTCGCACATGGTTATTTTGTGCAGAAAACAAATGACAAAAAGAGTGATAAATAGAATTTTCTCCATACCGAAAAATAAAAAAAAACACTGCAGAAATACTTATTCCTGTCACAAAACAACTGTGTGTGAATTCTGTGCAGAATAAGTCCTGAACTGGAAAGATTCTCATCCGTCTAGGTTTCTTCTGGTCAGGGCTTCTCAACATGAAAAAACATGCTTTTAAACCAATTTTTTGAAAATTTTCAAATATGCCTTCCATCCCTAGATGCAACAGAGGTGTAAAAATCACATAAAGGAATGCAATAGTATCATTAAGACTAATTGGGAAGAAATTTCCAGCATAAGATAGTATGCATCTGATGAAGTGGATAGCATCCACAGGAGTTTATGCTATACATTTCTTCTTCCCAGTTAGTCTCAAAGGTCATCTAGAGGTTTGTGCTTTGGTGTCATCACCAATATGCTAATGACACCCAACTCTATTTCTGCTTTCCACCAAGCTCCAGGGAACCTGTTTTCATTCCAAAGTAGTATCTGCCATCAGTAACAGATTGGATGATAGCAAGTAAATGGAAGCTTAGTCCAGACAAGATAGGAACTGCTAGTCCAGAACTTTCCAAATTGTGTGTTGCGACTTGTTAGTGTGTCAGTTTCAGTGTGTAAATGTGTTCCACAAACATAATAGGTGGAGGGGCTGCCTCTCCCACCACCAAGGCAGACCAGGCCCTGGTGAAGGAGTTGCGTCTGCTGCTGCCACCACCCCGGGCCAAGGAACACCCTGTGAGGGTGGTGGCAAAGGGCCAGGCCTGGGTGGAAGGGTGCTTCTCCTGCCGTTGCTGTTGCCCTGAGCTGAGGAAGACCCAGTGAGGGTGGCAAGTGGGGGGCCAGGACTGGGTGGAGGGGCTGCCTTGACTTACTGAATTACTTACTGAATTACTGTGTCATGCAATTATGCATGTCTAAAAAGTCTGTTCACCAACATGAAAAGCTTGGAAAGCTCTGTGCTAGCCAGTTGAAAGAGAAGCCACAGAACAAGGAATTAATCTGTGCTGGACTGGGTTACACTCCTTCTGAAGATGCAGGTGTGCAATTTGAGTTTACCCTAGATTCAGGCTTAAACCGAAGGCCCAGGTTTCTGTGATGGCCAAGACGGCTTTTGCACATTGAATGCCATTGCAATAACTCTGTCTGTTCCTAAAGATGCCTGACTTGACCACAGTTGTACATGCTTTAGTTACACCTTATTTGGATTACAGTAAGGTGCTCTATGTGGGGATGTTTTTGAAGAGTGTTTGCAAAGTTCAGCTGATACAAAGAGCTGCATCCAGAGAGTTAACTGGAGTGTGTTACAGGGATAATACAACTCTCTTGCTTCAACAGCTGCACTGGTTGCCAGTCTGTTTCCAGGCACAGACTGGTGCTGGTTAAGACATATAAAGCTCAATATCACTTAGGTCCAGGCTATCTGATGGGTTGCAACTTCTCATTTGAGCCTGCCCTGCCCCTGAGATGCTCAGGTGAGGCTCTTTTTCTAATCCCACCACCTTCACAGGTATTGTTGGTTAGACACAAGAGAGGGCATTCACAATACCTGGCCATAGCTTCTGGTATTCCCTCCCTAAGGAAGAGCTGAAGATTTTCAAGTAAAGAGCTTTTAAGAGAGTGTTGGATTTTTAAGTTGTATTTTTTTTAAAAAAAACTGCCTTATAACCTTTTTAGTGTATGTTTTAAATTGTTTTAACATTGTCAATAGTTGAATTCTTATGTTAATGTCATCTTTCTGTATGTTCTTACTGTATTAGAATCATTTTAATTTACAAGCTGCCTTGAGTCCCAATCCTGGGATTAAAGGTGGGGTATAAATAAAGTTGTCGTTGTTGCTGTTGTTATTATTATTAGTAGTAGTAATAACAAGGATCCAGCATGGTATAGTGGTTTAAGTATTTGATTAGGACTCTAAGGCCCTTTCCAAAGCTTGCCTTCTTGTGGTGGCATGTGGTGGCAATACTAGCAGCGGCTCTGCCAGGAACGGAGCATGATGGTAGCACTTTCCTCCACACAGGACCAGCTCCCTGTGGAAGGGAGTTGTGATGGACCATACTGCTTTCTTATGCAGCAAAGCCAGGTATTTTCTGAGTCTGTGCTGGGGCAGGAAGCACCGCCATTGCACTTCTGAGGACAGGTAAGTGTGGGATGATGGTGTGATCGTGGATCATTGATGGTGGAAACCCATCAATGATTTAACCCGTGATTGTGCTGTTTGGGGATGGGAGAAGCACAGAACTGCTGTGAAGTCATGAAAAAGTGTCATTGCTGTTCTGTCCTTCTCCCATCCCCATGGCAGGATGGGAGGGTACTGCAGAAAGGGCCTAAGAGACTGGAGTTTGAATTAGCCATAAAAACCCATTGGATTACCTTGGGCAAGTCCCACTCTCTCAGCCTCAGGGGAAGGCAAAAGCAAACCCATTCTCAATGAGTCTTGCTGAGAAAACTCTGTGATAGGTTCACCTTGGGGCCACCATAAGCTGGAAATGACTTGAAAGCACAGAACAACAAATAATTACAAGAACAACAATAATCACAGTGCTATAGATTCCTCTATGTCTCTTTATGGGTAAAATAGCCTAACACAACTCTCTCTTTGAACACTTAAAGAGAGGGGTGTGGTCAAAGAATTATTTTACAGGGTTAATTGGCCAACGTCTCTGCATGATACGATGATAATGTAACAGGTTGCTTAAGTGTTCTCTATCATTAATGTTATTATCCTGAGCACCCACTCATTAGTCAGGATCACCACCTCTGATACAAGCCCCAACAGCCTTCCCTGCCTGGCTTTATGCTCTCCTTTTCTTTCAGAAGGTCACTCCTTTCTCCTGAGGAGGCCTCCAGGGTCCGTGCAGGGAGGGATGCTGTGCTTGCAACAGGGATGCAGTCTGTTTACTCAGCATCAGCTCAACTAATTCCTAATGAAAGGGCTCTGCTGAGCCCTGCGCCTGGGCCGTGACATCCATAAATAGCTCAGCTTAAATATAACTTACATACGAAGGATTTGATTTTGATGAGGGGCTTGGGGAAGCAAGAAGGGTAACATTGATAAGTGCGAGGGAGGGAAGAACCAGACTTTAAGTTAGCCTCAGAGGTTTTTGCAGAGAAGTACAGCTTGCTTCGATTTAGGAACTGGGTGTGTTGCTAAAAGAGGATGACCAAATTTGTCCTTTTGGGATTTCCAGGAACTAGAAGAAATGACAACACAAGACCACAAGAATTTGAGATCAGAGAAGCTTGGTTCAGCTTCCTTCCCCTTCACAAATCAGGAGCAAAGGATTTCCCACTGACGGGTGACTCAAATGGATCTTTGTATATTTTGTATATGCGCTTTGCAGAAACCCCAGGCATTACTGGAGCCTGTTAGCCTCTGTGAGCTTTTTTCTGTTCTAGATGCATTGCTGCTATGGATGCAAGAAGAAATCCATGCAGCTTTCTTGCTCCCTGGTGGAATTTGCATGTCTGGATTAGGGTCAGGATTCCAGGGCCATTTCTGCACTATACCGTTATAGTGCTATTGTTCCACTTTAAACATCCTGTGGAATTCTAGGATTTATAGTTTACTGAGGCCAAAGAGCTCTTTGGCTGAGAATTCTAAATGCCCCTCCCTAAACTGCAAACTCCAGGATTCCATAGGATGTTGAAAGTGGAATAATAGCACTAAAACAGTGTAGCGTAGAAATGGCCTAGGACTCAGCATTTGTTACACTAGTGTTCTGTGGATTCCCTTTCCTATTTGCATACAAAACTTAAGTGAAAAGCAGAGTGAATCAGTGACTTTTTTTTTTTAGCATTCAAACTATTTATTCCTTTATTTAAAGTACAGTGGCCACTCTACATTGTGAGGATTCGGGGCACAGAACCCTAGCAAAAGTGGAAAAACCATGAATAATTCTCTCCCATGATCCCCATTCCCTTCCAGAGCTCACCCCCCACTCCTTTGCCTCTGGCCCCAGCATTCCCCAGGGAAGGAAAAAGACAAGCTAAAAATTCTTACCTTCCCCTCAGACAGAGAAGAGTATAGTTCTGGGGTTCTAACTACTTCTGGCAGCCATCTTGAGAAAGGAGGGGTAGGAACAAAGAGATCACAGGACCATTCAGCAGCCATTACACAGCAGAATATGTGGTCACATGGCAGAGAGGCCACGTCTCCAGCAGAGGGAGGGGGCTTTGCTCACCCAAAAGGAAAAAAATGTCCATTCTAAACACAAGCCTTGAAAGCCTGGGGTGAGGAATACAAGGGAATGGGAGGAGGAGAAGGGAGGGCACATGCCTCATGAGTAATCAATTTCTTGAAAATCAAACCCACAAATGTGGAGGGGGGGGGGTCTGTCTTTTCTCCATTCTATCTGAAAAGGACTCCCAGCTAGGCTTAGAAAGGCATAGAAAGATCAGTAACATAAGTCTTGGTTCTTGGCCCATCATTCTAAAAGACATAACAGAAAAAGATTTGGAGGAGGAGAAAGAGAAAGGAAGGCAGGCAGGCAGGCAGGCAGATAGATGCAGGCCCTAGTTCTGGCACGGTTAATAAATGTTCTTTCTTTGGCACTACAGTTCCCAGAATTCCCCAGTCAACCAGTTGTTGTTAAGAAAAAACCTTTCCAAACTCTGAGTTTTATCAATCTTGTGAATTCTTATAAGACTGCTAATCCTTATTTTTCTGAGAAGGCAGAGGATGAATGCTTCTTTGGTTGGCTCAGCTTTAGGTTGTCTGAAAGACCACGTTTCCTTATATGAATCTGCTTGGTGTGTAAAATTTTTCTGGGAGGCCCTTTTCTTGGTCCCATCCACTTTCTTAGCCTGGAGAAGACTGTCTTTTTGGTGGCTGCTCCTAGGCTTTGGAAGTCCTTTCCACAGAAGTTAAGATGGTAGTCTCCTTGGTGTCTTTCCAAACTTTTCTGTTCTGACAATTAAGAAATGAATGCAAAGGATTTTAAGGCTCTGCTGTTTTCAAAGTGTGCCATTGTGCTGATTTTCATTGGATTGGTTAATTGTATTTTAATAATAAGTTATTGTCTGGCATCTTGTTAGTGATGCATGCAAGTGTAAGTTGCACAACGGATGTGAAGTGGTTATTTCAACCTTGTGCAATGGCTATATTCAGCTGACAGTGGTAGAAGTGGAGTTGCATGGTGCATGAGGATGCACAAAAGAATACATTAATCTGTGCCTATCATTGTGTATTATCGAACAGGACCCATTTCTGAACCTACGTTTTACAGTATTGCTATTCCAGTATGAAGGTATGCTAGCTTGGCATAACTTTCTCTTTCACTTATGTTTTTGTCAATGCTGTTAACTGTGTTTGTTTTAATTTTATAACTTTCACATATAACTGTCACTTATAACTTCCTCTTATGTTTTTGTCAATGCATTTAACTGCAATTGTTTTTAATTTTTGTAAGGCAGTATTCGTGAGCATTTGTGGGCAGGTATGAAAGATCTAGATAAGATCCTCAAGTGTAAAGATATGTCATTGAACATCAAAGTCAAGGTTGCTCATGCCATGGTATTTCCAATTGTTATGTATAGTCGTGAAAGCTGAAAAAAAGACATGACTCACTAGAAAAGACAATGAAACTTGGTAAGGTAGAAGATTGTAGGAAAAGAGGAACAATGCATTACAGGTAGATAGACTCAATCAAGGAGGACATGGCTCTGAATCTGCAAGAGCAGGGCGGTTGATGACAAGGTGACATGGAGGTCTCTCAGGTAGAGGGTCACTGTAAGTTGAAGTCAACCTGAAGGCAATTAACAAGAACAAGTGAAAGTTGGTTAGTGAAGAAAACTTACAGGAAGAGAGTTAACACTTAGTGGTGCTGGAGAAAAGTCATGCTTGAGAAAAGTTGTATGGATACCATGGACTACCTAAATGACCAATAAATGGGTCATAGAGCGAATCAGAGGCAGCATGTGTAGTGGTTTAACCATTGGGAAACCCACTTGGGTGACCTTGGGCACCTCACACACTCTCAGCCTCCGGAAACCCCATGATAGGTTTGCCTAAGGGTTACCATAAGTTGGAAATGACTTGAAGGCACACCAAAACAACAGAACCAATCAAACTTGAACTCTTTCTAAAAGCCAACTGAAGTTATCATACTCTGGACATATTATGAGACAATATGGCTCCTTAGAAAAGACCACAGTGCATGATAAATTTGAAGGCAGTAGAAGAACAGGAAAGCTGTGTTACAGGTAGATAGATTCAATCATGGAAGCGACACTCTTCAATTTGCAAGACTTGAGCAAGCCTGTAGATGACAAGGTATCTTGGAGGTCTCATTCATAGGGTCATAAAAACTGAAGCCAAATTAATGCTAATTAACAACAGCAAAATTTGTATTTTGTGAGTTGCAGTATTGTGGCAAAGGGGGATATACATGAAACAGCAACAATAATAACAATGTAATTCCCTAGCTGATTGGAAGATGCCAACACTTACATTCCTTCAGCAATCCTAGGACAATACCACATGTATTATATCAATAACCTCCCTCTCTGTCATGGATGGTAGAACTTTTTTAAAAACCAAAAATGTCACAGATGGGAGGGGTAACTCAGTCATCAAAGTTTGGTCCATGGAACAGCTTTGGAAAAAGGAATTTGGACAGGTGAAATGTCTTGGAGCATGGTTGGGGGTAAACCACAGTTGAGCCACTCCCAGCAGTGAAAGGGGCATATTGCCAGCTGAATTCCGCAAGGATGTCTGAGGGCACAATTTGGTTTGGCAGCAAGGTACACACTCTTGGCACACTTTATTTTAAAGTACTTTGTTTCAGTGTGTGGGCTAAATTTCATTTCAAAGAAGGGGTTGGTGGCCAAACTCCAGTGATGGGTGAGGGTGAAAACAAAAGTGTGAGATCAAAACTGCCAGTATAGTTTAGCTTAATACTTTTATGGCTAGTAACTAAGCCTACCTGTAGAAACTGAGCTCAAGCTTTCAACATTTTAGGGTGGGGAAAACCTGTAGAACAGCAGAGAAACATCTCTCTCTCTCTCTCTCTCTCTCTTCTCATCTATGTGAGAGACACAAGGGAGGATTTGGCTTCAGGCGCTTAGGTTTTAAAAAGATACTATGTGTGATATCTATCTATCTATCTATCTATCTATCTATCTATCTATCTATCTATCTATCTATCTATCTATCCATCCCAGTATCTCTTTCAAACCTAAGCATCTGAGGCCAATATATATGTATGTCCCTGTATATATATGTGTGTGTGTGTGTGTGTGTGTGTGTGTGTGTGTGTGTGTGTGTGTGTGTACTGGTCCCTGGGGCAAATTCAGCTGTGATGGGAACAGCAGGGAGGAGGGAAGTGTTATCACTGTGGACTGGACTGGCCTTTGGTAAACCTTAGATATCATTTTCGATATCACAATTCGGCCCTGTTCTGCCACCCTCAGTGTTTGTGAGGCCTCCGAACAAGCACCGAGCTAGGCATGGCTATTAAACGCTGACACCAAGGCAAGCCAGAAACTGCCAGATCTGCTTTAGGAGACCTCCTGAGGCAAACACCTTAATCAAGGTATGCATGCTAACACAAAGAGACCTCTGCCCCGAGCGGGCACCCTGGCGAGCTGGGTGCTCAACTGCCAAGCTAGCCGCATCTGCATACTGGCTACCCTATTGTCAATATGGACCTTAACTCAATCATGTAAATTCTGACCTTTCGGAGACATTGTCTCGAGCCCAAACCTCATTGTTTTCGCCCAAGACCAGACTAGCCCACGGTCATTCTTTCCCTGATAAAAACCCCCCAGTTCCGAGAGTTCCTCGGATCGCTCCAGACTTCCATCCAGCCTTGCTGCCGCTCTGTTCAGCGAATTCCCCTTGGCCGCCACGCCGAGTTTCTTCTCTTCAATTGGACTTCTTCAGGACTACGAGGAAGGTGTTGTATCACCCATTTTCCCCCAAAACTTTCATTTCATATTTCTAGTTAGCTGTGTGGTTGTGTTTTCTTAATATTTGTCTGCTTGTTAATAAATATCATTATTGCCATTTTTAACTGTCTGACTGCTCACTGACCTGAACCTGTATACATAGGGTAAAAGATTCCCGCTAAGTTACGCTGCCTCTCATTAGCTTAAGAGAGTGCTCCAGCTAATTTCCCCATCTCTGCTTGGTTTGTTTGGTCATTTGGGCACCCTTCCCGGGACCCCCAATCTACAGGGTAACAGAAGGGGCCTCAAAAATAAATAGGGTGAAGTTGCCCACCCCGGGGTTGCCAAGGTAAGACTGTCCCAGGCCAAAACCTAGAAATGATCAATTTTACAAGAGTGACATCACAAGGGACAGCCCTGGTGATGTGATTGGGCATGATACATGAAGTATCAGCCACAGTTGCACACAGTATACCACTCAATTTTTTTCTTTCTTTCTTTTTTTAAAAAAAGGACTGCTTGATGAATTAGGAATATTTTTGAAGACACTGCTGTCACTCTGATTTTTCTCCTCATTGCCCTGAAGACTAGAATTGCCAGGCCTGGACCCTCCCCGGCCCTGAGATGTCAGGGCATGAACCTGAGACCTGGGGCAGCCCTTATATCACAGGAGGTGGGCCCTGGTGGGGGTGGTGTGATGTGACAAGAGGCAGGCCCTGGTTAAAAGAATGATATTAGAAGGTTGGTGTTACAAAGGGACAGCTCTGGTGGTGTTGTTAAGCAAGGATACATCAAGCATTAACCACAGTTACACAGAGTATCCTATTCATTTTTTAAAAAATCACCCAGTCTAACAGAGGAGAAAAATATACATGCACACACTTTTCAAGGCAGTGTTCTCACCCTGAGATCACTCCATTTTGGCCAGAGGGTCACAGAAAAGGGACCAGGCCCTGAGATCTGGCAAACCCACCCACTCCTGAGGTAAACACAGATCCCGTGGTACTGGTTCCTTGGTCAGATTCATGCTTCAGGGGGATTCAGGGCAGATAAAGGGCAGATATGATCAGGGAGAGATCTTCCTTCAGCTTGATTGTCTCAGCCTCTAGTAAAGTCTCAGCTGCCTTATAGCCTCACCTCCTTCTCTCCATGGAATGCTTTGAACTGTAAGAACTGGCATAGAAATACCAAATAAAATGATTATTTAGCATCCTTCCCACACGGCACTAGCCAGAAAAAAGCACAGGTGTAGGAGTATCCCTCTCCACTGCCAGTTTGCAGAAACAAGCTTTCTTTCCAGAAAGGCATATCAAAAGGTTGGATGTGCTTCTTCCGGGAATCCTCTGGTGCACGTACTGCAGGAATACAATAAATATCAAGGAAAGAGAAATTCCACCTGGATGTCTCAGATCTTCCTGTTTCCCCCATCTCCTCCATGCTTAGATAATTTTAGCCAAAATATGTACCCCCTGTACCTATGTGGTTTGCAGAAGTGATAGAGTCTGAATTTTCAGTGATGGTGAGCTTGGAGGAGAGAAGTCTCATCCAAGAGATCACTCTTTCCCCCATTATGAATGATGTTATTACTTAAAGGGAAGAATATACAAAGGTACTCATATAGGCTGGAATCCTGTTGGTGACTTTTGCATACCAAAGTCCTCTGCAGCAGTGGTTGGACATTTGGGTCTGATAGAGAACATCTGCATTCAGTTCAAGGTTGCAGAAGTGGTACTGTGCATGCAGTGCCATTGTGGATTGTTCACAAAGATGTTCATTGCACATTGGGTATTACACATGGAGATGTGCACTACGTAGCTGGCTGTATAGTTAGTTGTGCAACATTGCAATTCACTGATGAGGTAGCATTGTGGAATTGTTGTGCATCTCCATGAATGAAAGGAAATAATATCTCCTGCCTGGAAAACCCTGTTTCTTACACAGGAAATGCTTTTCCTGTGAAAAAAAAAGTGTATGAATTTTGCACACAATAAGTTCTGAACTGTGAATAGTATTCAAAAACTGGATAGTTTTCAATGACTTTCTCACAGCAGTGGGGAAATTGCAAAAATTACTCACTGCTTTCTTTGAAAAGAATATTAGTGAAGGGTTAAATCCCTGGCACACACTATAAACTAATCAATCAAAATAAATAAAGCAATATATGATGCCTCAGCACATGCACAAACACACACAAACACAGAGCATGAGAACATTTTGCTGATTCCAAGTAAACAATACATATCACAGATGCAAGGTGTGTTTTTCTGCTGGTTAATAATTCACATGCAACAACCGCTTTACATGCTCTTTCACATGGGCTTCCTGTAGGATATTACATTCTGCTCAGAAAAGAGCATTGTTTAGTAAGTCCTGATATAATTTCACTAAATAGAACTTAATGTTGTGAGCTCCAGTAGACAGTTGTCCCTTTAATAAGTGCGTGTGTGATCACACATGATCCCTTGCTACATCTTCCCCACAAATCCTCTCTCAGATGCATCCTTTTTTGTCTAGTTGCATTTGATATCCTTGTTTGCTTCTGCTTGCCTTCAGCTATGGTAGGGATTGACTGATCATTAAACAAAAGCCATTAAGGTGATCCTGAAAACACACGAATTATGGGCTTTCATGGTTTGTTGTGATAAATTGGCTTCAAAAAACAGCAGAAAAAAGAAAAACACTTTCATCCTTCCCTCTAGTTTCGAACAGAAGACTTGTAACTGGAACAAGACAGAGCAGTATTATGACCACCAAGATTGGCTTTCTTCTAATTTAAAGGAAATTAAGAACCTCTGTAATGATAGCAAGATAATACGGATCAATATTTTCCAGGAGTGGTTGTTGTTTAGGAAGGAGTTCTTGGAAACACCTGAGTAGGGAATATAAAGACAAATGTATGCGCATAATAAGCAGGCTTAGCTTTGGATGGGGGACTGCCAGGGAATACCAAGTATTGTAGGCTATACTTCAGAGGAAGGCAACGACTCCGCCCCCACTCCCCCTCAAAGAGTACTCTGAATATTTCTTGCCTAAGGAAACTCTAGGAAAACGTTATTAAATTTATGGGGTCTCCATGTTGCACAACATGTTTACGTGGGAGAATATATGACTCTCATATAATGTTGGGAGTGGGAACCACCATGGTATAATGGTTTGAGCACTGAACTATGACCGTGGAGACCAGGGTTTAATTCCCTGCTCGGCCAGGGAACCCCACTGGGTGACCTTGGGCACACCACACACTCTTAGCCCCAGAAAACCCCTTGTTAGGTTCACCTTAGGGTTGCCATAAGTCAGAAATGACTTGAAGGCACACAGCAACAAAAAGGGGCCATTTCTGCACGAGACTGTCATAGCGCTATGATTCCACTTTCAACATCCTATTGAATCCTGGGGTTTGCGGTTTAGGGAGGGGCCAGCCAGCCCCTCCCGAAACTGCAAACCCCAGGATTCCATAGGATGTTAACAGCGGAATCATAGCGCTATGACAGTCTTGTGCGGAAATGGCCAAGGAGTGGGGAAGAGGCCGTTTTAGGACAACACAGTGAGGAAGAAGTTAAGCATTGTCCCCAAACCACCAGGGCAACCCCAATCAGCACCACTGCTTTGATGCCAAGTGGCAAAGAAGAAGTGATGTCAGCTGCTTTCTCTGAGTGACTCTGGCCATTTCCACAGTACACTGTTATAGTGCTATTATTCCACTTGCAACATCCTGTGGAATTCTGCAGTTTGCAGTTTACTGAGGCCAAAGAGTTCTCTGGCTGAGGATTCTAAATGCCCCTCCCTAAACTGCAAACCCCAGGATTCCATAGGATGTTGAAAGTGGAATAATAGCACAATAACTGTGTAGTGTGGAAATGGCCTCTGAGATGGACACTGCCCCTCCTTCGGGGTAACCACGCCTGGAGACCCCAACTGACATCCCTGCTTTCAGGCACCATTAATGGCTTGGAGGTGGAGACCCTAACTGAAAAAAAGCACTATTGCAAAAGTTTTAATTATTGCAAATTACATAGTTGACATTTGAAATTTAGAATAATAATTAATATTAACACTGATAATTTATTTTTCTCTTAAAAAGCATTAAAAACACAGTTCCTGTTAAAAAAGAACAGCTTTCAAAATGCCAAATCTCAAAATAAGAAGCACAAATTAAGAAGCGGGCAAAATAAAGATAAAGATAATTCGGTAAGGAACTAATCTAATTTTCTTTGGGAGTTAATACCACAATCAGGGTGCTGTCACAGAAAAGGCCCTGTCCCACATTCTTACCCATTCAGTCTCTTTTGCTGGTGGGACATAGAACAGGATCTCAGAAGATGATTATAGCCTACAGGCATATCCTTTGTGCATATCCTGTTTGTAACAGCTGTGCCAAAATTAAGATCTGTTTGATCATGAATCATCATGACTTTGTAATTTAGCCCCAGAGTGAATTTCTAAAGGCTTAAATAGTAACCACTGAAAGAATTTAGTGACATTTTTCTGTTCTGTGTCAGACATCCTATGTAAGCCTCCTATGAAAAGCATTAACCCCAGAGGGCATAGGACAATGGTGGATCTGAAGAAAGAAAGTAAATCTGTGATGTAAGATCCTGACTTCTGGTTAGCATGTGCAAGCCATCCATTATCTTTGGCAGATGGCTTTAGCACTGAAGGGGCTATGCTCACTGCAAACCAGCAGACCTGTACAAACTAGTCATTGCATACATCGAATGTGAGTGGCAGCAGGAAAACAGAGAAACAAAATCTTCCCTCACCTGGAAATCTAAGTGTAAATTAATTCCGTACATTAACCTCAATGGAAATTATTTCCTAATATGGCCTGCACATCAGCTCCTGATTGGGAGATCACACTGAAACATAAATTAAATTGACCCCATGGCATGTAAGAATAAAGGAACATCAGGAACATGTACAATGTTGGTGCTATACAATAAAATCATTCTCATCATCTGCATCATCTTTTTGTTCGCGCCATCATGAGAGGTGAAAAAAATTCAATTTTGTATTAATCCTTTTAAAATTCTCCAACAATTTTTTTTTCTTTAGAAAATCATCTGCCAGAACTACAGCCCAGTCCTATGCAGGTCTGCTTAAAAGTTACTAGCAAGCTACTCCCAGTGAACTACTTCCAGTAGGTGAGCATAAGCTTTGCAGCCTTAAGTACTTTCAAGTTGTAATGTTTCAAGAACAAGGGAGTTTGAAATCTCTATCTTAAAGGACTAAAAGAAAACCCAACTACTTTGGTTAGACCCCACTTGGAATGCTGTGTCCAGTTCTGAGCACCACAGTTCAGTAAGGATATTGAGAAGCTGGAACGTGTCCAGAGGAGGATGACTAAAATGGTAGAAGGCCTGGAAACCATGAAGCCCTGTGAGGAGTGGCTTAGAGAGCTGTGTATGTTTATCCTGAAGAAGAGAAGGATAAGAGATGACACGATAACTGTGTTTAAATATTTGAAGGAATGTCCTATGAAGGATGGAGCAAGCCTGTTTTCTGCTGCTCCAGAGACTAGGACACGGAGCAATGGCTTCAGGACAAGAGACTCGATCTAAAAATTAGGAAGAACTTTCTGACAGTAAGAACAGTTCAACAGCAGAATCAACAGGCTTTTCAACAGCCTTGGAGTGTGGTGGAGTCTCCTTCTTTGGAGGTTTTTAAATAGAAACTGGATGGCCATCTGTCAGGAATATTTTGATGGTGTCTTCCTGCATTGCAGGGGTTGCACTCGAGGACCCTTGTGGTGTCTTCCAACTCTACAATACTGTGATTCTATCATTCAAACATTTAGCTTTGGCTGCACTGTTTAGAGTAGCTCTTTTTTGTCAACCACAAGCTCAGCAGGCCAAAAATAGTAAAAAAATCCCACCATCTTCCCCAAAGACATGTTTGGCTGACCTGGAGCCAATTCCATTGTACAAAGCCTCACCATATACAGGAGGAATGGCAAAGCTTGCCACTGTTGGAGATATTTTTTAAAAATGATTTTATTGACAATAAAAAGGCAAAGGCCATTAACAGCATACAACATATAAGAACACTGCTGGAGATATTTATTGCGTAAGAAGACACAGCAGGTGTTTGACAGTTTCATGGAAGGCAGCGCTCAGTTCTGGGAATTGCCATAGCATTTTCCCTTTACTTTATGTAACTCCCTTGTAACTTCAGTTCCCTCAGCTCAGACAATTACCATTTTTGTACAGAGTGCATTTCAAAGTACATATATTAAAGACATGGTGCCTAGGCCCAGCAGCTGATAAAAAGCCCTCCTTCCATCTGCCATTGCTCTGGCCTCCGAGGAAGAGAAGGACAGGCAAGATCTGCTGGACTTAATCCCTTTCCGTGCTGCCATTTTCTTTTCCTGGTGTGTCTTGTCTTATTCAGATTGTAAACCTGAGGGCAGGGAACTGGCAGATTAACAATTTGGAAGCCACTCTTGGAGACTTTTCAGCTGAAGGACAAGGTATGAATATGTTACCGTAGTTTCTAGCCTGGGCCTGTGGTATATTAGATATCACTTGATATCAATAATTTGGCCTTCTTTACCCATTCCTCTCCACATGCTTGCGAGGCCCCCGGACAAGCACGCACACAGGCACGGCCGAAAATAGCTGAACTATTCAAAACCACTCCAGACTGGCCAGTATTTGCCGGACTGCTGCTTTAGGAGACCTTAAGGCAAGTACTCTTTAAGATCACATTATGTATGCACACTGTTCACAATAGATCCCCTACCCCGAGCAGGCAGGTTGACGAGCCGAATACTCAACTGTCAAGCACTCTGCGTTTGCATACTCGCTGCTCTATTGACAACTCTGTCATAACTCAATCATGCAAAATACTGACCTTTCAGAGGCTTTGTCTCCAGCCCGAAACCTATTGTATTCCCCAGGAACAGACTAGCCTATGGGCACATTTTCCCCTATAAGACCCCCTGACTTTGAGCGCTTCCTCAGATCGCTCGGATTGCTCTGACTTTCACCCTGCCTTGCTGTCGCTCCGTTTGACGAACCTTCCCCTCAGCTCCACTTGCTGAGAATCTCCACTTCTACAGAACCTTTCTTTGGACTTTCCAGGCTTCAGGACAGGTGTAGTATTTCCCATATAAAACCTCCTCTTAAAAACCCTCTATCCCACTCCTACCTTTATTTCAATAGTTCTTTGTGTGAGTGTGTTTGCATACACGTGTTTGACTGTGTTGTACATCAATAAAGAAAACAGTATTATTTACTTCTGTTTGCTCCTTGACTCAGCCTGACCTCGCAGACATTGGTTTCAGGATCTCGCTAGGTTGCCCTGCCTCTTGTATTGCTAGCTGTGCTCTGCTAATTCCCTTCCCCATCATGAGCATATTTAGGTGTCCCTCCCCAGGACCCTAGAAATCAGGGTAACAAGTACATGAAAGAAAGGAAGGAAGAACGAACAGATCAAGCATTTCTAAAATATGTGGCCCACCTCTTGTATTGCTGCAGTTGTTGTTGTGTGCCTTCAAGTAGTTTCCAAATTATGGCAACCCTAAGGTGAACCTATCACAGGGCTTTCTGGGGCTGAGAATATGTGATGCACCCAAGGTTTGCAGGTGGATTTCTTTGGCCAAGCAGGGAGCTGAACCCTGGTGTCCAGGGTCATAATCCAATGCTTTAATCACTACGCCTTGCTGGATCTCATTGCTGCAGTTACTGCCTGTCAAATAGAGTTGCCAGTACAGGACCACCTCAAGCCCTGAGATTTCAGCACCAAAACTAGAGACCTAGGGATGACCTCTTGTGATAGCACAGGATGGAGGCCTTGCTGATGTTATCAGGTTGACATTACAAGGAGGCAGCATGATCCATTAAGCATCAACTACAGTTGCACAGAGTATGCAATTCAAATAAACAAAAAACCCCAATTCTAACAAATGAAGAAAACTCCATCTCTACCCCCACCTGCCCACATACACAAATACACACTTATTTTACAAACGAGCGTTCTCACCAATGACTCATTCTCCTTGTCCCGAAGAGCGGAAAAGAGTACCGGTATCTAGACTCTGAATCTCTGTACCAGGCTCTGAGATCTGGCAACCCTAATATCAGAGCTTGGAAATGTTAGTGTTTTGGACTACAGTTCCAATGGCCATGCTGGGTGGAAGGATTATGGGAGCTGTGGTCCCAAATGTCCCAAAGGCTTGAGGCAGGGTACGATATAAGTTACATGGTAACTTTTCAAAGCTTTTGTTCATTCTGGCATTTGTTAATGCCTGCAGAGGGTAAGAATTCATATGCACAAGTGGAACCAGCTGGTAGAGTGGATTTTTTTGCATCTTCCTTCAGATATACTTTAACCAAGGTGTAAATATGGAGGTGGGATGCCAAATAAAGATATTGCTCCCCTATAAGGAATCTGTCTCTTGAAATATCCCTTCAGTACTATGGAATTCATGGGGGTCACCATAAATTGACAGGCTACTTGAACACACACACACACAAATTGTAGTGTTGCATGTACACTGAAAATCTTTTGCACGTAGAATTTTAGTATTTTCTGTTTTCATGTTCCTTTGTTAAATTTCCCTAGTCCTTTTCTTTGGGTACTGAAACTGTATTTATAAATGCTCGATTGGAGGTTTATGTTACTGCAATGCTAGAAATTTGGGGACTGAAGGAACATTTCATGGGGGGCAGAATTCTTATTTGGAGGGGCAATACCCTCATTTTGCCCATATTGCAGCTACACCCTTGACTACCACCCCCTGCTAATCCTCAGTGCCTAGTAGAAACCAGGGGCACCTACAATATTTTGTTTCTGCGCTCCCGATTCTGAGCCACCCCTTATATCGTTTTCCCTTTTCAGAAACTATCACCACTTTCCTTTGGAGCAGTGTTAGGACTTGTGGAAAGGCGGTTTTATCTTCTGTGGGAACATTCATCTCCTTTCAACATGTGTGCGTGGGTGGGAGGTCATAAATTACAGGCTCCAAACTCAAGTTCAGGTAATGGGATGGGCCGTTTTAAATAACTATGTGATTAGAAAATCTCTTTCCCCAGTGGAGCTGACATTGGAGGCCAGTGTTTTAGCAGGAGAGGGGCCTTTTCTTTATAAAGTAGTGAAGGGGGGGGCACGAAGAAGTGGAAAGAAACTGTGTCCTTATCACAGTGACCTTAAAGACACTTCCATGCAGGCCAGTTTCTCAGAAATCAAACAGACAGAACGCCAAGCCAGTATGATTAAAATCTTAATACCAGATCAGGAAAGGTAGCCTTAATTTTTGTAACACAAGAAGCATGACACATTAAGCAGAATCTGAAAAAGTTACTTTTTTGGATTGTAAATTCTACTATGGCTGGGGATGCTGGGAGCTGTAGTCTAAAAGTAAAGTTTCTCATCTCTGTAGTGAAAGACAGTGTATCTTAGTCAGGTCTCCCTCTGGCCATTTCTGCACTAGACTGTTATAGTGTTATTATTCCTAAACTGCAAACTCCAGGATTCCATAGGATGTTGAAAGTGGAATAATAGCACTACAACAGTCTAGTGCAGAAATGCCCCCCCTCCCTTTCTCTCCCTCTCTGTGTGGTAATTATAAGCAATCAAGGGGGTTTAGTTCCCCAATGATATTCTCAAAGCATTAAAAATTTTTATTTTATATTATTTATTTTATTTATGTCTTGGGCCCTTTTCACACGGCATTTTCCATGAGAAAGAGGGCCTGGAGTGTCGTGCGATTGTGAGGAGCGATCTGCACGACACACTCACAATCGTGCGACGCTCCAGGGGCCGGCAGGCGCTGATCACGCATTTTTTCATTTTCGGGTAGAAGCTGAAAATGATGCACAACTGTGCATTGATCCCAGGCCCGCATGCACTTACCTGGTATGCGGAGACTCCAGAGCCACGCCGGTCGCGCTTCCTGCCCCAGCGCAGCCTGGGAAACTCCCAGGATGCGCTGCGGAAGGAAGAGGCGGGGCTCTCACGCGAGCAGGCATCTTGTGCAGAGCCGAAGGACTCTGGACATGAGAGCCTCTTGCCAGAGGCTGCTCGCGCAATCCCCACACCCCACCGCCGGAAGAAGGTAAGGTGCAGAAAGGGACTTGGTTTTCTCCCCACAGAGAACCCAAGGCAGCTCATAGCATAGATTACAAGTCCAGCTAAAAATCAATGATCAATTTTTTTTTAAAAAAACCCAAACAGTTCTGTCATAACAACACTAATTTAATACAGTGTAAAAGCTTTTTTTTTTTTTTTAAATAATGCTGGGAATAAAAGTATGGCAAATCTCTCTCTGCAGTAAAAGTCTATTCTGCACAATTTAGTTAATTGCCAAAAGCCTGTTTTTTAGGCAACACCTTCCAGAATTCTCCAGCCATGCTGACTGGGGGATTCTGGGAATTGTGAACCAACTTGATATTTCCAAACATGGTACCATGTCCAAGCTCTATGGGTTCTGAGCTGTTCCAAAATTTTGTCCTTTATTTTTTTAAAAATCTATATGTGGAGTTATAACAACAACAGCAATATGCACCAATGTTGTATAAGTTATACATCTTGAATTTAAGCCAGGGCTGTGGGTTTAGTGAATTAATCAGTTGGATTGGGTTTTCCAACATGGTGTTCTTTATAGAATCACTGGTGTATTTACACAGTGTTGCTTGGAATTTTATTTTCCTCTTAAGAACTCACAAAAGTATCTTCTCCAGTACCTGTAATTTTTCCCCATATTTCCTGATGCAATCTGTATTCAGACTTATTTACATACATAGTTTGGGTTCCTGAGGGAATACATTGTCCTCCTCCTTGCCGCTAGGCCCTGTCTCCATAGCAACTGGCCTATTCCAGTACCTGTAACTTTCCCCCATATTCCCCAATCAGAGTTGTTAACATACAGGGGTTGGGTCCCTGAGGGAACACGCTGTCTCCTCCTTGCTAATAAGCCTCATCTTCATAGGAAATGGACAATTCCAGTAGCTGTAACTTATCCCCATATTCCCCAATCCAATCTGTATTCAGAGTTGTTACCATACAGAGGTTGGGTTTCTGAGGGAATGCACTATCTTCCTCCTTGCTGTTAGGCCTCATCTCCATAGCAACTGGCCTATTCAAGCACTTATCTCCATATTTTCCAATCCAGTCTGTATTATCCCCATGTTCCCCATTCCAGTCTGAGTTGTTGACATATAGAAGGTTTGGTTTCTGAGGGAATACACTAACCTTCTTCTTGCTTGTAGGCCTTGTCTCCATAGCAACTGGCCTGAGGCTCAAGAGCTCTTGGCTGAGAATTCTAAAGGCCCCTCCCTGAACTGTCAACCCCAGGATTCCATAGAATCTTCACAGCCAGCCAATCATATGAGGTCTTCTTGCCTCGCACAGCCAATCATATGAGGCAAACAGACAAAAAGAAAACTCACAGACAGACTTTGACTTTTATATGAGAGTTGTGTGTGTGTGTGTGTGTATGTATATATGAATGAACATTGGTTTTGCTTTTAAAGCTCTTTGAGAAACCAAACTTGTATGTCTCTGGAGAGCCTACTTAGAATCATAGGGCATTTCTATTATACTATTATACTATTATAGTGCTATTATTCCGCTTTCAACATTCTGTGGAATTCTGGGGTTTGCAGTTTACTAAGGCCAGAGAGCTCTCTGGCTGAGAATTCTAAATGCTGCTCCCTAAATTGCAAACCTCAGGATTTCACAGGATGTTGAAAGTGGAATAATAGCACTATAATAGTGTCATGCGGAAAGACCTGTAGAATCATAGAGTTGGAAGAGACCACAAGGGCAATTGAGTTCAACCCCCTGCTATGCATGATGTATACTTGGATGGAGTCAAATATCATCGTCTAATGATGACAACAAGAACAACAACAACAAATCCACCTCTCCCTAAGGCTTGAGACAGGGTACAACATCAGCTAAAATACAATTAAAAACACATTGTAGATTAAAATACACCAAAACACATAAAACCATTTCAAATACGTAAGTTTCAAATTCATAATTAAAAATTGCCTGAGAAGGCCTCCTGGAAGAGATAGATCTTTAGAATTTTTTTTTTACCTTTTGGACAGAGTATTTTGCTCTTGAATCTCTTCTTGTAAATAAGATCTTGCAGGTTTCTGGGAACTGAGTTTTATTACCCGCCTTCCCTGATATATGTGATAATATGTGTAACTGTATTATAACTGCTGAAGCAATCTAACAAAGAGATAGTGCATATGTGTGTTTTTTTTGTCTTCCAGTGTGACTCTGGCCATTTTGATAGAAAAAGTGAAAGCATTGTAAACCCATTGAAGAGTTTAAAAAGCCAAGGACCGTTTCCTTCTCAGGCTTCACAAACACTTTCCCTAGCAAAATGTGCATAAGAAGTGGGCTAAAGGAGATCTGGTATGTTGGGTATAGAGGAGAGCCCCTTAGTTGAAAGACTGAGTAGTCCACATCCCATGTGTAGATAAGAAAAAGAGAGCAGCAGAGACATTTCCATTGTCTACCCCCAGTTCTAGTTGCTATCGCTGCTGTTAATTGCCATCAAGTTGGCTTTGATTTGTGGTGGCCCTATGAATGAAACTCCTCCACAGCACACTGTCATCCACAGTGTGGTTCAGGTCTTGCAAACTGAAGACCTTCATTTCCTTGATTTGAGTCTATCCACAGTCTTCTTCTTTTCCTAGTGCCTTCTACTTTGCAAAGAATTATTGAATTAGTTAAGAATTATTGAATTAATTAGGAATTAAGAATTAATGTAGTTCTTAATTAATTCAATGTCATGTAATCTGCCTACACCTAGGCAGAAAAAATGGAATGCACAAATATAGGATGGGAGACACATGGCTGGATAACAGTGCATGTGAAAGGGATCTAGGAGTCTTGGTGGATCACAAGCTGAACATGAGATAGCAATGTGACGCAATAGCCAAGAAATCCAACGCAATTCTTGGTTACATCAATAGGAGTATGGTGTCTAGATCAAGGGAGATAATGGTACCACTCTATTCTGCTTTGGTTAGACCTCATCTGGAATATTGTGTCCAGCTCTGGGCACCTCATTTCAAGAAGGATATTGATAAGCTGGAGTGAGTCCAAGGGGGGCAACCAAAATGGTGAAGGGTCTGGAAGCCATGCCCTATGAAGAGTGGCTTAGGGAGCTGGGTATGTTTAGTCTGCAGAAAAGAAGGTTAATAGGGGACATGATAGCCATGTTTAAATATTTGAAAGGATGTCATGTGAAGGAGGGAGTGGGCTTGTTTTCCACTGGTTCAGAGACTAGGACAAGGAGCAATGGATTCAAACTACAGGAAAAGAGATTCCACCTAAACCACAGGAAGAACTTCCTGATGGTCAGCACTGTCCGGCAGTGGAACATGCTGCCTCGGAGTGTAATGGAGTCTCCTTCTTTGGAGGTTTTTAAGCAGAGGCTGGATGGCCATCTGTCGGGAGTGCTTTGATGTGAGTTCTTGCATGGCAGGGGGTTGGACTGGATGGCTCCTGTGGTCTCTTCCAACTCTATAATTTCATGATTCTATTATTCTGTTGTCTTTACTAGTGAGTCCTATTTATTCAAGAGATCCATTTCTTCATAGAATACTGTCTTCTGCACAGAAAATGCTGGTTTCTGCACAAAGCCACCATTGGCAACTTTTGTACAGAATAAGTCCTGAACTGTGAAGACTCTCATCAGTCCAAGATTCTTCTTGTCAGAGCTTTTCAGCACTCAAAACATATTTTTTGACCATTATTGAAAAATTCGTTCCATTACTACTAGCTGTCTGGCTAAGGATTTTAAGTTCTACTTTTTAAACTGCAAATCCCAGGATCCATGGAATTATAGCAGCATAATTATATGAAAGTGTTCCTGAACTTTTGTACTGTGGAATGGGACTATCACAGTATCCTTTTCCCTGCTATAGCCCCTCCCACTCATGACAAGGTACTGTTGGCTAGTGGATTTTACAGGTGGGATTTGGGATTGGAAAATGGCAGTGGAATTTGGTCCATTATTAGGGACTGTCTCCCAGCCCAGCTGGGGCCATTCCCAGCCAGCCTGTGCTTTTCTGTACCCTTACTTATCAACAATCCAGTATAAAACATCCTCCACCAAGAGAATAAAATACGATAATGTGGAAACTCTTGCTATTGTATGTTATATGTTGCCAAGTCTTCTTTGAAATATGGTGACTCTGTGAATGAGAGGCCTCTCAAGAGACCATGTTATTAACTACCCTGATTAAGACCATTTCCGCACTACACTCTTATAGCATGATTATTCCACTTTCAACATCCTATGGAATCCTGGGGGTTGCAGTTTCGGGAGGGCCCAGTCAGCCCCTCCTGAAACTGCAAACCCCAGGATTCCATGGGATGTTGAAAGTGGAATAATCGCGCTATAAGAGTGTAGCGTGGACAGGCTGTAAGTCTTGAAGACTTAGGGCCAGAGGCTGCACTAAGGAGAGGACGCACGACTGGCCCAGCTCCAGAGGCTCCACACCGCAGGTAAGTGCGGCCCAGGCCCATGAGCCTTGTGCAAGTGCGGGTTATTTTTGGCTAAAAGCCAAAAATGAGAAATGCGTATTCGCTGCACGTGCAGGCCTTAAGTGTGGCGGAAATGGGGGTGCATCACGCAGACCACTCCTCACATTTATGTGATGCTCAAGGGGCTCTTTCGCTTGCAAACTGCCATGCGAAAAGGGCGTTAATAAATGGATGTGTTTGGGGAAAAAACCCATATCTTATTAAACAATATATAAAATAAACAAGCTGGCTAAATGTATGCTCATATAAATTTGTGGTTACTGCTTCTTATTCTTTGTGTTTCATGTTTTAACAGATCACCTCAGCTATATGCTCATTCTAAATCCTTACCTACTCTTCTCTCTGCTCTTGCCCACTAAAACCACCTTCCACCTTCAAATCCAAACCCTCATTTCCCAACTATTATTTTCATTTTCTCTTTTCAATCATCACATTCTCTTCCTCCAGTCAACCAGCATCCAGCACATGCTAACATTCTCCCATACCTACTCACCTGCTCATACCTCTCTGCTCCCACAGGTTACCTTACTTTCTTTAAAATCGTTGCTGTTGTTCTGTGCCTTCAAGTCATTTCCAACTTATGGTGACCCCACATGGGGTTTTCTGGGACAGAGAGCATTTGATGTGCCCAAGATCACGCAGTGGGTTTCCATGGCTGAGTGGGGAGATGAACCATGGTCTCCAAGGTCATACTCTAAAATACCACCTTTAAAATACCTATTTATAATACATTTTACTGTATTCTCACTATAATTCAAACATGTACAGAAATGTACACACTCACACAGCACGTTACCTTATTTATTGTAAAATAACAATTATAAAATACCAGTTTATAATAGAAGTGGCAATTCTTAATCCCATTATTAATGAAAGGATCATCCATGAGAACATGCGTATGGCTTGACCACAGTACATGTGAAAGGGATTTAGAAGTGTTAGTAGACCAGAAGCTGAACATGAACCAACAGTGTGATATGGTAGCTGAAAAAGCCATTGTGTTTCTAGGGTGCGTCAGTAGGACTATAGTGTCAAGGTCAAGGGAACTAAACAGTACCCTTCTATTCAGCTACTGGGTTCAGTTCTGGGCACCACAATGCAAGGAGGATATTGATAAGCTGGAATGTCCAGAGAAGGGCAACCAAAATGAAAGAAGGCCTGGAAACCATGCCCTGTGAGGAGCAGCTTAGGAAGCTGGATATGTTTAGCCTGGAGAAAAGATTAAGAGGTAACATGATAGCCCTATTTAAATATTTGAAAGGATGTTTTATGGGAGATGGGGCAAGCTTGTTTTCTGCTGCTCCAGAGACCATGACACAGAGCAATGGATTCAAACCACAGGAAAAAAGATTCCACTTAAATGTTAGAAAGAACTTCCTGATGGTTAGAGCAGTTTCACAGTGGAATACAATGCCTTGGAGAGTGGTGGTTTCAACTTCTTTGGAGGTTTTTGACCAGAGGCATGGCCATCTCTCAGGAGTGCTTTGATTGTGTATTCTTTCGTGACAGGGGTTGGACTGCATGGCCCTTGTGGTTTCTTTAAGTAATTCTATTATTCATATGTTATTCTGGCAAGCAACACCCTAGGAGATAGCCAGTGAAATGTAGTGGTTTGAGCATTGGGACTACAATTCTGGAGACCAGAGTTCAAATCCCTACTCAGCCATGGACACTCACTGGGTGACTTTGGGCAAGTCACATGCTCTCAGCTCCAGAGGAAGGCAAAGGCAAACCCCTTCTGGATAAATCCTACCAAGAAAATGCCATAAGAAGTTCACCTTGGGGTTGTCAGTAGTCAGAAACAACTTGAAGGCACACAACAGCAACAACAATAACCTTAGTACCTTTCCTACCATGTCTTATTGGTCCTGAATATAGCTGATATCATGGGCCAGGAGTCAGCTTCTCCAAGTGAACAGCAGCCTCAAAGGAGGACAAGCAGACACAAACACATCAGGAGCTAGCCAGGCTGGGATGAGAGCCAGCTGGCTCCAACCTTTGTAAGAAAGGCAGAGGACAGTGGCTCAACACCAGAAACAACATATGTGTTTGCCAGCCCTTGCCTTTGTGTGTGCTATAGATTCCCTGCTTGCCATCTACCTGACTTCTCTGACTTTTGGACTCTCTGGCCTTGCTGCTTGCTGGATTCTTGACCTTTGGACCAATACTGGATTTCACTTTTGCTTCACCCTGACCAGGCAAGCTTTGTTGGACTGCTAAGCTGTATCTGTTTGCCTGCTGAATATCTTGGCACTCCATTGCTTGACAATGAACAGGTGGCCCCTATGACAGTTAAGACCAGAAGAATTCTGATAATTACGGACAACGTAATTTAGTTAAAGTTCTTGACCCACGTGTGCTGTCTAGCTCTGAAACTGGATTTAGATCCAGGCCCCTGCAAGAGTTCTTTTGGTGCCAAACACATAACTGCTATAGCATAAGCTTTACTGAAGCATTCCAGCCCTTTCACTGATAGGGCACCATATCACCTAAAAGCCAATGGTAGAATTGGGCCCCCAAAGAAATTCTTCCCATGCTTATTCCTTGGTTAGCAAGCAAATCAAATCCATATTGCACAACATATGGGAACCCTTGGGTTGAGGTGCATCCCCTCTCATGGTGAAGGCAATGGAAAATGGACTCCCAAAGGTTATAATAAAGTGCAGAAGCAAACAAAGAAAATCAAAGTGTCAAAATCAAAATCCTCCCCAATTTGCTGTGAGAACTGTAGAGGCAGGTTAGCAACAGAGAAAAATCCACTCCCCTTGTTGGTTCTCAGCTTTCCCATCTTTTCCCAGCCACAAACAACAAAGTGGATGCAAAAATTAACAAGATCACTAATGCAAGTTAATTTTTTCACACCGCAGCTGTTAAGTTTGATCAACAAGGACTCAAAAATCCATCCAGTGGCAGAAGCCCAGCCCTAGATGGAAAAACTTAGAATTATCTGACAGTTTTGATTCAGTGTCATGTTGCTTCGGTGATGCTGAAATGTCAAAACCTGAGTATGAGTGATGCAAATTGTAAAACTGCTTGTTTTCATAAGAGTCTGGATTAATACTGTTTGGAAAATGAATTACACATAAATTTTACAGTAGTATTTGCAGGTTGTATGCTTCCTGGTTTATTTACGACTTATTTAGGAAGTACAAAGGCATAAATTCCCTAATGGCAGCAGATCCTGTGTGATCTTGGAAGCTAAGCAGGGTTAGCTCTGGTTAGTACTGGGATGGGAAATCTTCAAGGAATACCAGCTGCTATAGGCTATATTTCTGACGAAGGAACTGACAGAACCATCTCTGAGTTTTCCTTGTCTAAGAAAACCCTATGAAATTCATGGAGTCACCAGAAGTCAACAGGTCAGTAGAAGGTACATACACATGCACCTGGAAATACAATATACATTTTACAAATGATAAAAGAATCACTTCCTTACTCAGTGCTACTTGCAAAATAACCATCACCACCACCATCATCCAAATCTAGATAAGTAATCTTTAAAACAATTATAAATAATTGTTCCTTCCAGGTGTTATTGAGAACATTCTGTGCCTTGTTCTTCCAGAGAACAATGACTCCCCACCCTCTTTCAGGTGATTAATTCTTTAAACACCTTCTGTTTTGAAATTAAGGCAGTGTCTTTTCCTTCCTCATTTGTTAGCGATGTTCTTGTTCCGCTATTGAAATAAGGAGATTTCAGGTTGGTTTTATGGTTCAGATAAGACTCAGTTACTTGATGTACCAAACACTTCCTATGAGGTTTGAGATAAAAATGGGTTGAGGCAATGTACAGAAAGAAGAAGTTGCATCTTTTTAAAAAAAGTGCCACTGAAGGAAAACTAGCAAGCAGTTGCTGTTACGTTGCAACTCTGCTGGGCCTTTCCAGGTGTTTACATTTTTCTCAATAGTAAACACACACAAAAATGGAGACTGTAGTCCAGCAATCATAAGAAGACTAAGGCCATTTCTGCACTACATTGTTAGAGTGCTATTATTCCACTTTCAACATCCTATGAAATTTGGGGGGTTGTAGTTTACTGAGGCCAAAGAGCTCTCTGGCTGAAAATTTCCACTTTCAATATGCTGTGGAATTCTGAAGTTTGTAGTTTACTGAGAACTCTCTGGCTGAGAATTCTGAATCCCCCTCCCCTAACTGCAAACATCTACAGGATGTTGAAAGTGGAATAATAGCACTATAACAGTATAGTGCAGAAATCGCCTTATTTTGCACAAAAATTGTACATGGTTGTTTTGCACAGAAGACATCATTTTCTGCACAGGAAACAGCCCTTTGCTACACCGAAAATGATGTTTCTACAGAGAAATAGTTCATAAACGGAAAAACTTCTTCCTTTGCAGAAAATTCTGTAATTCAGGATGTATTCAGCACAAAATTCATGTGTGGGTGATCTGCATAGAAAACAACATTTTCTGCATAAGAAGCAGTGTTTTCTTTGCAGAAAATAATATTTCTATGCAGAAATATTGTTTGATGTCCAGAAAGTACTGCTTTTTGTTTTCTCTGCAAAACAACCACATGCACATTTTATTCAGAATAAATTCCAAATGGCAAAGAGGCTTTGAAAATGGCATTGTTTTTGAAGACTTTCTCATAGCAGGAAGAAAATTGCAAAAGTTACATATCGCTTCCTTTGAGAAGAAACTCAAAAGAAAGTTGCATCCCTACTATGAAACTGATCAACATCTGTAGCATGTTGAATGGGCTAGGTGCATGTTATGAGCTGTACAGATACAAAGGAGGGGCATAAATTAGTGCTAGAAGATCACAACAGAAAATGTTGTCTGCTTAGATTATTTTCTCTTGTTTTGTGTGGAACAATGCCCCCAAGGCAGAAGCATCTCCAGTCTTTGTCTGATTGTTGCTTTTGGCAAGTTAACAGGCTTTGAAAGGAATTTTGCTCCTCTCATTGAAGCTTATACATTTGGAGGAATGCCTCCATTTCAAAATGTCCCTCCCTGACACACATCCAAAGCTATTCTTTTTGCTTACTGAGGCAGCAGCCATTCAACCATGTACTCAAGTGTAGCCTCGTTTGCACATAAAAGGAATTTTCCAGAGTAAGCTGGTGTCGTGGGCTATAGCTCAGTCACGGAGTGCATTTGAGAGGTCATGGGTTCAAGCCCAGGCATCTTTGGGTCAATGATTTCAGGTAGCAGGAGTGTGAGAAGTCTCTTCCCCAGGCAACGGCAACTCATTGCCTGTCAGAGTAAAAAGCAGAGAACAAGGACCTGTTTCAGTGTTGTGCATGTACTATTACCATAAAGGCTGCCTATGCTAATGCTAACTGTTTTCAAGGCTGGCAAATAGAAATAGAAATTCTAGCATTTTGTTATGCCTAAACAAACAATAGATATTCAAATCAGCTATGGAGAGATGAGATAGCATGATGGCCTCCAAGGTTTCCATAGCATTTCCAGGAAGGTGACCAGATCAATAAATTGCCCATGGCAGATGACAAAAGAGCTCCAGCTTCAACTACAGGGAGGGAGAAAGAAAGAAATACATTGTTATAGTCAAAATTTGGAGGGATACTTAGAACTGTGCTATAGTGAAGTAGAACTCTCTAGCAGACAATTCAAAGTACTTCACCAGACTACAGATCCCAGGTTTCCATAGGATGGCATCATAACAATTAAAGAAATAATGTAGATACTCTCATTTATAACATTGTCCTCCATATTACAAATCTCAGTATTCTACAGTATGAATGCATTCCAGTTAAAGTGGTGTCATACTATTATAACTAGGTAGTGTAGATGCACTCAGTAATTACTCATCATGATGACTATGTAATATTGTTCGTAGGCCATATATATCTGAATATCAGTTGCTATGGAACGTTGGTAGGAAAAATCCATTTCTATGCTAATGTGCTTGTTTCTTCCAGGCACATGTTGATCATCATGTGAGAAAGGTGCGGAGCTAAATAGGACTTGGGCTGCTCCAGTTTGGCTCTCTTAATGTTCTTATATGATATCATTGTTCTTTCAAAAGCACTGAAGAACTTTTGGGCAATCTTTTTAAGGAGAAGAATGTCCTTGGAATCACAGAGTTCTGCCCATCGTGCCTTAATGGCAAATACAGGTTAGCTGCCTTGTAGTGTGTGAATACAACTACCATGTTTTGATGGCACATCTAAGTTAGCTACCATGGAATGTGTGAATCGAGCATTATTTCCAACGCAGAGGTACATTTTCAAAGGGATGGACAGACTGGTATATAGATGATCTTGCCTTGTGATATAGCACTGAATTGGTTGGCGTTTGGATTCTTCCTACCACTTTGGTTCTTTGACTTAATAAAACCCTACTGAGTTTGGCTTGTGGATCTTGCTGTCAGGCATACAAAGCTGAATTCTTAACCGCCACTGTTACTTAAATGGATTGCTGGCTGCTGTAGCCTTAAGCATGTTCATCTGCTGAAGACAGTAATTACCCATTTTCTGTCTAAACGAGAATGGGCGGCAACCATTTATCCCAGCTGGAGTATCTGGAATGATGTTTGCTGTTACCCGTAGCAACCAAGACATATTGTGTGTATATGTGTGTGTAGTTCTTCACTTGTTGTTGGTATAAAGTTAATAGCAGAGCCATGACAATGGACATAGATGTCATTGACAAGCATATTGTGCTGTTTCAAATTTTGCGTTAGATTTCTGTATCTGACACTTTCTTCGTGATTGATGTTAGGAACTGAGATGGCATGTAAAAATTTCTAGTTGCATTCCTGGGTGGAAATAAGCAGCAACAAGTACTGACTGGTAGAGAGTTAATGACTCACCAGCCCAAATATTCAAGGATAGTTACCAGGTAAATAGACACGGATGTTGGAGATTTCGATTTATTAGCCGTTCAAAACAGAGTCCTTTACTCAGGATCTGGTAGAGCTGAGTTCGTTATAAAATCAAGAACTCTGTCAGTGTCCATTGTCTATTCAAAAGGGAAACAAAACAGACCTAGTCTACGTCCTGAAACTTTTAAGGACATATGGATGAAGAGCATGAAAATGGAGATCTGTTTGGCTGTGGGTTTTTTTAAGCAAAAATTTTAGAACCACCTATTAAAGGAATCATTTTGCTTTGGTGGTAGGCTTGCTTTTGCCAAGGAACATGAATGTATTGGAAAAAGAGACACCCTTCTTCTTGGGTCTGAGTAGTATAATAAACAATGCTGAAAGTTAGGATGAGCACCTAGTGGACATGAAGCTCTGACCTTAGTGGACCACTAGCTGAGATGGAAGACAAAGGAGAATGAAGGTTGGTCAAATGTGCTGAGCTGCTGTCTTACCAACCCTGGCCAATGGTCCCTCTCATTTGGCTCATCTGATGTGGATGGAACAGCCTTTCAAGGTTTTCACAAGCTGCAGACTTGCCCAAATTATTACCTAAGATCCTTTCCATGTTGAGATAGAGAAGACTACATTTGGGAAAGGTGTTCTACTACTCCATTCAGTGCAGACGAACTCTTATAGGTTGTGCGCTACCAGAATGTTTCACCTGAAGGGCTCATTCACAGAACCCTGTGTGCATAAGCAATAGTTCTCTGAAAGTGGATTCTTATGTAGGCCAGTGGCATGTCTGCTTTGTAAAATGTGACTGCCGTTTAGGTTGACTGGAAATGTAGATGTGTTACTTCTTGTTCATTTCAGTCTGTTTTTTTTTGGGGGGGTGGCTGTTTCAAGGTGGGCAGCCTTGTAATGTGGAGCTTCTGTGGTGTAGGGGTCTGAGAATTGGACTAGGTCTCTGGGAGACCAGAAGTCAAACTCCTGCTCCTCTATGAATGCTGTCGGTGACCTTGGGCAAGTAATTCCCTCAGGCCTTTGAGAAAAGCAATACAAACCTCTGCTGCATAAGTCTTGCCAAGAAAACCCTAAGCCAACCCACTGGGTTACCTTGGGCAAGCCACACTGTCTCAGCCTTAGACGAAAGCCATGGCAAACCTTCTCCAAGGCCATTTCCACACTAGACTGTTATAGTGCTATTATTCCATTTCAACATCCTATGGAATCCTGGGGTTTGCAGTTTAGGGAGGGGCATTTGGAATTCTCAGCCAGAGAGCTCTTTGGCCTCAGTAAACCACAAACACCAGAATTCCACAGGATGTTGAAAGTGGAATAATGGCACTATAACAGTCCAGTGCGGAAATGGCCTAAATGAAGCTTCCTAAGAAAACTCTATGATATGGTTGCCATAAGACAGTCCGTTTAAAAGCATATAAAAACCATAAACACTGTAAGTTTTTTTAAAAAACCCTTAAAAGGCATTTTAAGCATAATGGTGGGAGAGGCAGAGGGGTTCCAGGGCTTTTGTGGGGTCAGTGGGCATCTCAGTGGTCACACTGGACTTTACAGATGATCACACCCATGGCCTTTGGACCTTACATTTCCCATGCCTGATCTAGAATATTTCCGCACGAATCTATAGCGCGATGATTCCACTTTCAATCTCCTATGGAATCCTGGGGTTTGCAGTTCCAGGAGGGGCCAACTCCAGGATTCCATAGGAGGTTGAAAGTGGAATCATCGCGCTATAAGAATGTCGTGCGGAAATGGCCGTAGACATCAAAATTGTTGTTGTTGCTGTGTGCCTTCAAGTATTTTCTGACTTATTATGACCATAAAGTGAACCTATCACAGGATGTTTTTTTGAGGAGTAAGATTTGTTCAGATGGGGTTTGCATTTGCCTTCCTCTGGGGCTGAGAGAGCATGACTTGTCCAAAGTCACCAAATAGAATTCCATGGCCGAGCAAGGATTTGAACTCTGGTCTCCAGATTCAAAGTCCAATTCTCAGACCACTATAATATGCTGACATTTAGCACATGGAAAATGTAGGTATATTGTTTTCTTTTATCTTCTGTTTTGGCAATACGTTAGCGGCCACCCTCTCTGTAGTCTTGAGTTCTTGAGTGATACAGTCTGAATGCTAACAGCCTTTTTCTACCATCTCATTCTCCCAGTGTGAAAAAAAGGCTGTGTGGTATGTGCAGCCATCAGTCTGAGAAAAAAAAAAATGGTGTCACAATAAGAGCCAATCTTATCAGGGCCTCCTTTTCATTCACATTCTGGCTGTATGAGCTATATCACATGTTTGCTTTATGACTAAACCTATAGCAGGGCAGCACAGAGTGCACTATGAAAGCTCTGACCGGATATTTGCTATTATGGTTTATCGTGAACAAATATTGATACTTACTTTGAATTGGGAGCATTGCATGTGCTACAAAAATAACTGGCTTGATTATACTGGCAGGAAACAAATGAATAGCAGATCAAGTTCTGTTCAGAGAGGTATAAAAAGGGTTTGTCACAAAGGAATGGAATGAGCCCTATAGCTTTAATCCAATGGTTAATCCCAGCCATAGCAGACCCAATGAAGCAAAGGGCTTTTCATAAGTATTGGTGAACCATTAATCCAAGGGTGAGTAACAATAGGAGGTCAGGATGCCAGATTAGCCCCCTAGAGATCCTGGAAGAAGATGCTGCCAGAAAATAAGACATCCTTCATCCTTAAATGCCCTCTAGGCATTTGCCATGTTTGTGGACCCTGTTAGGTCACTTAAGGGCCAGGAGAGGCCTTTTTAAAAATAAATAAATAAATAAACATACCCACATACCTGAACCTTCATTAATTACAGAAGTACTTATATACTCACTGAGGCTATTTCTGCACTACACTGTTAAAGTGCTATTATTCCACTTTCAACTTTCTGTGGAATCCTGGGGTTTGCCATTTGGGACAGGGGCATTTAGTTGGTCAGAGAGGCCTTTGGCCTCAGTAAACTACAAACCCCAGAATGCCACAGGATGTTGAAAGTGGAATAATAGCACTATAACAGTGTAGTGCAGAAATGGCCTCTGATTGGCCATCGGAGTGCCATCATGCAGCTGGGAGAAAAAAGGCAGATTTCATTCCCCTGGCCCTCCATTATAGGTACACTGGTAGAGACTGACATTCAGCCAGAGTCAGGTTGGATCTTTGCCTAAAGCTCTATGAAGGGTGGAAGTCTTACTCAGATCTAAGTTTGACTTCTGAGATGTCACTAGGCATTATCCAAACACTTGCATGCCTGTCTTGGCAACTGTGAGGCCTAGAACCATGCCTTAAAAAGAGAGAGAATATTTGGCTTTCTAAGTACTGTTTCTGTCACCCGCTATTTCACACTCTGTTAACAATTTTGCATGATGCATTTTACATTATATAAAGCAAACTAGGGTTAGCAAGCTACAAAGCAAGTCCTGGTGTCTTCTTACAAGGTGCATACCCTGCAACTGCTTTGATTTTTTCAGGGACAGTCCTCATTAATCCTCTGTTGTCCCACTTTCCCAGTTGCCTTTAAAATGCCCCAGTTTCTCTCTGGCCATTTCTGTACTAGACTGTTATAGTGGTATTATTGCACTTTCAACATCCTATGGAATCCTGGGGTTTGCAGTTTAGGGAGGGACCTTTGAGGCCCTAGGATACTGAAAGTGGAATAATACCACTATAACAGTCTAGCGTGTATATTATCTTAAGACCCTTCAAAAAATTATGTTTTGTATAAAAATGATAAATAAAAAAACCAACAACAGTCTAGTGTGGAAATGGCCACTCCCTTTTGTCCTCAGCTTACTTCAGTTGATGCAAACTGAATTAACAGTGCAAAAGTAGTTTGCACTCAGTTAATTCAGCAGGGGAAAGAGAAGGAGGCAGAAACTTGCCTCTCCCAGTAGACTGAGGCAAAAGCAAACTGCTGCAGTCCTTCCTAGTCTGTGAGTCCTTCCTTGTTAATAACTGTTGGCTCTCTTAACCACTCTGTAATGTTGCTTGGCCACACATGTTCTGGTTTTTATCTTTGAAATGTTGGAGAGTATGAATCTGACTTAATGACCACTGTAGAAAATAACATAGATGAAATGTTTTCAGAAAGGTGTATGCAGTGCTCCATGTCATCTGAGCATCAATTCTTTTCTCACCAGAAAATGCACCACTCCCATCCCCTTTCCATTATGGCACAATCCACAAACAGAGGAGATAACTATGAGATGCATACTTCCACAGCTTCACAAACCCCTTCACCAAGGAATTGCTGAATAACTTCTTGTTGGAAAAAAGATCTCTCCTGTGCCTAAAATGAGATGAGGGGAAGGCCCCCCCAAACATGTCATAGGTCCTTTCCTCAGCCTGCTTCCAAGCTGCAATTGTGACTGGATCGCAATGGGCCCACAATGATGGTTCTGCTTGACATTGTTGTGATCCCATCATAAATCTATGGCCACCCATCACAATCGTGGACTAAATCATTGACTGGATTTCCCCATCAATGAATCATGATTACACAGCCCTTCCGCCACCCTCCCGCACTTACCTGCTATGCAGAGGGTCAGAAAATGCAATGGCTGTGGTTCCTCCCCCAAAGCACCTTGGGAAAGCACTGAGCTGAGCTGTGGAAGGGACAAGTGGGGCCATCGCACTTCCTCCCTTCCAGCAGGCAGCCAGTGTGGAGGGGAGTGCTTCTGTTGTGCTTTCCTCCTGGGAGAGCCAATCCTGGGATCCCCACAGGGTGGCTTCCGCGAAAGGTAAGCAGTGGAAAGGGCCATATTTGCCTTGTGCCTCACCTAGGAGACATTTGCAGACATTAGGGGCCCTAAATCTTTTATCTAAGTTCTAGTCCCCACTGAGCTATGAAATCCAGGATTCAAAATGACCGTAACAGATTGGATTGCTGGGACAACACTTGTAAAATCAATTTCAACAGGGGTGAATATAAGGAACTAGATTTAGGCAGGAAAAAAATATGAAATGCATAAATATAGGATGGATGGTACCTGGTTTGATAACAGTACGTGTAAAAAGGAGCTAGGAGGTCTTAGTACAACAGAAACTAAACATGGGACAAAAGCATGATGTGGTGGCTCAGAAAGCCAATGAAAATCTAGGCTGCATCAACAGGAGCACAGTATCAGATTGAAGAAAGCAACAGTGCCACTTTGCTCTGCCTTGGTCAGACCTCATCTGCAGTGTTGTAGCCATTCTTCTCCAGCGTTAGAGTTTGCATCCGATTTCTCTTGAGCCAAAGCACTCTTTCCTCATCTGGAATACTATGACAATTTCTGGGCACTACAGTTTAAGAAGGATATTGTCAAGATGGAGCAAGTTCAGAGGAGGGCAGCAAGCATGGTCAAAGGTCTGGAAATCAAGTCTTATGAAGAATGACATAGGGAGCCGAGTGTGTTTACCTTGGAGAAGAGAAGACTGAGAGATGATGTGATAGCTGTATCTAAAGACAGAGAAAAGACAAGAACACAAACTACTTGATTCAAATTGCAAGGAATGAGCTCTCACCTAAAAATTAGAGGTAACTTCTTGACCAGTACAGTTGTTGAAAAGTGGAATAGTCTGCCTCAGAGTATGGTGGACTATCCTTTGGAGGCCTTTAAACAGAGGCCTTTTCTGCACGGGGGAATTAAAATGGCACAGTGCGTCCTCTACGGAGGTCGTCTGCACCTTGAAGCGGACTAGGTTTGGACTACTTACCGAAGATCCTCACCTCAGTCCTCTCCAAAACACCCCCAACTGGTCCTCCAGAGCGCTTTTTAAAGACTGGAAAAAAGAGGTTTCTCATTTTTCTGGAGTGTGCCATTGCATACCTGCTCCCTTGTGCAGATTTGCAGGCTCACACCAATGCAAGCCTGCGATCTGCGGAGGGCGGGCTTTAGGCTTGGTGAGCTTCGTGGTTGGTCAGGACCCACGACCAACCGGAAGCCGCCATTTTGGAAGCTGGAGCAGTGTGGATCTAAGACCTCGCACTGCTCCAATTCACCAGACCGAGGAGCCAGAAGATCCAGTGAGTAACAGCATGGAGCGATTCCCTCGCCTTGTGTGGAAATGGCCAGAGATTGGATGGCCATCTCTCAGGACTGCTGCTTCAGTTGTGTCCTGCATGGCAGGGGGTTGGACTAGATATCCTTTGTGGTCCCTTCTAGCTCTATGATTCTGTGAAATTCACTGCATGATCTTGGACCTGTCAGTCTTCATCAGCTTGGCCTGTCAGATTGTTGTAAGGATTGCAAGACTGTTGTAAGGATAAATGTGGAGGGGCATGGAGAACCACGTATATGGTCTTGAAGTCATTGGAGGAAATGTGAGATACAAAAGTAATGAATGAAGAATAAATATGCAGGCTCCATCAGGTTCCCAGCCTTGTCAGTCACCCACAACAGCTGGGATAGTTTGTTTTCCCACGGAGAGCAAATAAATATCTGCAAAAGTTGGAAGGCAAAAGCATCCGGCGAAATCTGATTTCTCGACAGGCGCGCCTAAGGAAAGGAACGGCAGCTTGAACTGGAGCCATCGACACGGACCGGAAGCATGCCTTCAGCTGCAGGTTGGGCTCCCCGAGCTGCATGGTCACCATCTGGCCTGCTGCCAGCTTTTAGGAAGCTTTGTGAAATGTCACCCTGGGAGCGGTTTTCTTTGAAGAGCTGGCCATTGTGGCTTTACAAGAAATGACACACTACTTCCCCTTGCCTGTGAATGACCCAGTTTTCTGAATGAATCTTGTTGTTTCTTTTCCTCCTTCTTTTTCTGAATGATACTTAGCACTTTCAACCTCTTCTGAGTCATGTGTTTTTTTTAAAAAAATATTATGATAATAGATGCCATACCAAGGTAAAGAACAGGACAAACTTATGAATGGCCCAAAGGGGGGAAGCTGATATAAAAGAGGAAAACAGAAAATTGTGACTACTAAATATACACATATACTGTCTAAGTAGATCAAAACAGATTGTGTGGAAGACTGCAGTATCTCTGGACTGTTCATCTCTTACAATGGTGGTGGCAGCATAAATACCCTAGAGGCACCAGATTCCATCTGATCTTGGAAGCTAAACAGAGTCAGATCTAGTTACTTCTTGGATGGGAGACTGCCATGTAAAACCAGGTTCTGTAGGCCATATTGCAGAGGAAGGATCTGGCAAAACCACCTTTGAGAATTCCTTGCTTAAGAAGACCCTATGAAATTCATGGAATCACTGTTAAATCCACAGATGGCTTGAAGGAATGTACAAACATACATATGGGGTGGTATATAATTATGTTCCACTTCCACAGCAATGATTAATTATCTCTGTGGCCCAGATAAAGGGTCTCTCTCACTTAGCAAAAAGAGAAGGACATCTAGGTTGTAGGTACTGGGGGAGTGATACAAAATGAGGACATTGTCCCAGAATCCCCCCGCCATGAAATTTTCCTTCACTTACCAAAGCACTGCAGAGAGTGAGACACTGCAAATCATGCACACCTAGAACTCTTCTAGTTGCTGGAGTCACATCCCTCAGTCACTTTCCCTGCCCTTTTTCTTTGGATACCTAAACTGTATTTCTTAAATGTTCAGTTGAAGTTTTAAATCGCTACAATGCTAGAAATTTGGGGACTGAAGAACAATTGTGGTGTGGGGCAGAATGCTTATTTGGGGAAGAGCAAAATGAGAGCATTTTGTCTACCTCCCATAGCTCTACCCCCAGAGACCCGGCCTATTTCCACACTACACTCTTACAGCGCGATTATTCCACTTTCAACATCCTATGGAATCCTGGGATTTCCAGTTTTGAGAGGGTCGGCCGACTGTCAAAAACCAGGTCAGGCCAGTAAAATCCCCAGTCATGTAGCCCCAGGAGACCTCAAGCTATGCAAACCCACAATAAAGAAAGGGTCCTCAGCCCCTGAGAAGCCGACTTGAGGGGATTAGCATGTTTGCCCCAAGTTGAGCAAATATTCCATCAGGCGAGGACCATTTACATGAAATCACACCACAACCCAATGCAGCTGAAAATCCTGAGACTTTGGCAACACCTTGTAATCTCATCACGCAAAGGAAGTTACCATTGTGGAGCTTCTTTCCCATTGCAACACCCATTGTTCTCCCCGGGAAAGGATTAGCCTTCCGGGTACCTTTTCCCCTACAAATAGTCCCGGTTTTTGAGCATTTCTTTGTATCACTCCTGTTCATCCCAGCAGATCGTTGCTCCGTCTGTTGAGTAATCCCCTCAGCCCTCTCCGTACTGAGCCCCACTTCTTCGCTGTTTTTCCCAGACCATGGACTTCAGGAAAATGTGCAGTATTACCCCAGCTGCAACCCCTTCAATATTCCCCTATCTACTTTCCTCTCTTTTGTTTCTTAATAGGCCTTGAGTGAGTGTGTGAGTGATTGCATTGTTGTATGAGACTTTCATTTAATAAAACCATTTATTAGACATTTTTGTTTGGTTTTTGGCTTGGCCTGACCCTGTAAAAACTGGGTAAAAAGACTCTGCTAGGTTACCCTGCCTCTTGCATTGCTATTGCTTGTGCTCTGGCATGGAGCACATTGAGGTGTCTCCCAAGGGACCCCAGAAATCAGAGTAACACTGGAGTGGAGCTACAAAAGCCTTATCCCATTTTCTCACAACTACTAAAGGTATAATACTACTCCAAGGTATAGTGGAAGATGCTGCCCTGTCACCTGTGTTTAAGTTCTATTCAGCTGGCAGTTTGGTTTGGTGCTGTATGTGGAATGGAGTGGGCCAACATCTTGTTCTTGTCCTCATCATTAAAAACATCCTGTACTCTAACCGTCCGTGTGGTTTCACCCATTCAGGGATGTAGTGGGGAGAGGGGATAAAATGAGGGCATTTATCTTGCCCCTGCAATAAGAATTCTACCCTTCAAGGGTGCCTAAGAACAGGGGCCTTGGAATTCTCCATCCACATTCAGCAGGACCGGACAGCAGGATGAGCAGGAATTCAGGGCTCCATTTGCACTCCAGAATTGTAGTGCTGTTATCCCACCTTAATTCCCATGGTTCCATCCTGTGGAAACTGGAATTGGCAGTTCAGGGAAGGGCATTTAGAATTATCAACCAGAGTGTTCCAATGTCTCACAAAACTACAAATTCCAGGATTCCAAAGGATGGAACTGTGACAGTTAAAGTGGAATAACAGCACTATAATTCTGTAAGTTGAATGGACCTCAGGTCATCTGATTAGTCTTCCCCAAGATGGAGAAATATATTTATTTCTACTTGTATTTCTTGTGCTTGTATTTTTAATATTTCTGTTTAAATTATTGTAATTCCTTTTAATAGTTGCATCTGGGTATATTAATTAGCACGTGCAAAATTTATGCAAATCCCTGCCTTCTTGTCCTCTTCTTTGTCCCAATACAGGACCTAAGGCAGTTTATAATAAATTAAAACAAGTCATGTCAGCAACAGAATCTCAAAGAAAAAAACAACCAGTAAATGTGGAAATCTTCGTGTGAGCAGTGGCTTCTTTTGTACCAAATCTGCTGAAGCAGTTTGTCCAGCCATGCTGAAGTACAAAATGTTTGTTTAGATTTCCTCTTTCAGAGACTATGGGTTCCTTTTGTATTGTAACTTCTTTTCTCTTTTTCTTTCTGTTTGATTTTAATAATTGAGTTGTGTAACACAGTTGGACACAATGGCTGCAGTGCTATTATTACTCCAAGCTAGAGTAATCCCACTGATTTACCTATATGTTAACATAGGATTTACCTATATGTTGACTCATTGTTGAATAATTGATTCAATGGGTCTACCATAATTGGCAATAATCCAACAGGGTTCTGGCCAATAATTGAGGCTACTTCACTTCACGCCAGTGAACTGATGCTACTTTAGGATTTACAGTGTTTTATAGGAGCTATCCAAGGTACTGGATCCTATTCTCAAAGTAGATTCAGCACCATGGATATCTTCCATAAAAAGGAATGTTAAAACTGGCGTTGCTCCTGTAAAACCCAGTGTGAATTTGCCACCATGAAGTGATAAAGCCATTGGTTGTGTTGTTGCTTTTATGTGCCTTCAAGTTGCTTCTGACTTATGGCAACCCTAAGGCAAATTTATCACAGGTTTTTGGGGGCCTGAGAGTGTGTGACACACCCAAGATCACCCAGTGGGTTTCTGTGGGTGAGTGGGGAATTGAACTGTGTTCTCCAGAGTCATAGTCCAATGCTTAAACCACTACAGTGTGCTGGCTACAGGTTAACACCCCACCCAGGAACAGATTCTGCCTCTTTCTCAAGCTTCTTCTGAGTTTGCTCTAATTCTCCATCTAGTAATGGTCTCCCAAGAGTGGCACCATTTTGATTCAGGTTGCCAGGTGTAGGTTATGGTTAAGTTGCACTATGTAGCTATTCTTGGTGGGCCCAGTGAGATGACCATTCTCAAAGCAAGTCATAATAGTCTGTCTCTAGCATTCAGAAGAAGAAAATAAACCTCTTTAGAAATTGTCCACATGTACAATAAGAATGTGGAAGGAAGAGAAATAGCCATACCACTGGTTCCATTATCATGCACACAGCTGTTGACTATTTGCACTAAGAACTCCCAGTCACATGTAGCACCCATGCACACACTGGTACATGTACTTAGGCATTCTATTTCAGATGTTGATGGGGCAGGGCTAGAACTTGTCATTGACAATAGTTTTAGTGGCATGCTCACATTTCTCCCACAATGTATTTAATGAATGCAAGGAGGATTGAAAAGGGCTTCTGATATCTTTTTTGGAATGTATATGTTTTCCTGGACAGATGTTAGCTTTGCTCCTCACTGTATGCAATTGTATAATGAAATCTCAGCCCTTTTTTCTTTTGAAAACCAAAGGGTCAGCATTTTGCAGCACGTGATGGAGATATACGCAATTGAGGTGCATGCAAAGGTCACTTTGAGCCACATTTTCCTCTTTTTCACTGCCATTCTGAACTTTGGCTTGACCACATCCGAATTACCCAGAGACTGGTGTCATAAAAGGCTTGGAGAACTACCGCTGAGCACAGGTTACAAAACAGGAAAAGAAAACCTAAAATGAGAGACTGAAAGGGCCAGCAATGTTTAAAAGAAGCCAAGTCAGCTGCTTTTAACATCCGAATGGTACAGAAGTGAGAATCAGCTGGAACTAGACTCAGCAGTGTGAAGCAAGAGAATGGTTCCTCTTATGATGTCACCATGGAATCAGGATAGACATCTGATCATACATAAAGAGAATGCAAAGTCAAAAGAAATAGTTTGTGGGGCTAAGGATTCCTTTAGACTGGACAACTCATGGCCCATGGCTTCTATTTGGACCACAGTTTTTTTTGCAGCTCATGCTACTTTTTTCTGCTAGCACCTAACAGGACACATTGCTTGACACACTGCAAAATTTTAGCCGTCTTACAGTGGCAAATACATTATCATTTTCTTGTTACTCAAGGTAGATAGAGAGTGTATAGTCTATGTTAAAGTAAAACTGCGATCCGAGAAACTTCCTGGTAGTGTGATTCTGCTTTAATTCTGTAGTTCCGCAGGCTTTCCGTTTTCCTTATTTATAAAGGAAATTGCAACTGATACCACTTCTATTCTGTTTTGCTCAGACCTCACCTGGAATATTGTGACCAGTTCTGGGCACCACACTTCAAGGAGGATATTGACAAGCTGGAAGAAGGGCAAGCAAAATGGTAAAAAGCCTAGAAACCACACCCTATGAGAAGTGGCTTAGGGAGCTAGTTATGTTTAGCCTGGAGAAGAGCAGCTTAAGAGGTGACATGATAGCCATGTTTAAATATTTGAAGGATGTCGTATGGAGGATGGAGCCAGCTTGTTTTCTGCTACCCAGAGACTAGGACATAGAGCAATGGATTCAAACTACAGGAAAAGAGATTTTACCTAAACATTAGAAACAACTTCCTGATGGTAAGAGCAGTTTGACAGTGGAATATCCTGCTTTGGAGTGTGGTGGAATCTCCTTCTTTGGAGATTTTAGAACAGAGGTTGGATGGCCACCTCTCAAGGGTGCTTTGATTGTGTCTTCCTGTATGGCAAGGGATTGGACTTGATGGCCCTTGTGGTCTCTTCCAGTTCTATGATTCTGTGATTCAATGGCACAGCAACAGCTGACATGGTGAGGCAGCAGATTGCAGCTGGGAACCAACCCAGCCAACCAACCATGGGAAGTTGCCCACTTTTGCTCTGGAAATGAAGACTATTGCTTGAAAACAAACAAACAAACAAAAAATCTTTGCAAGGACAGAATAGGGGTCCATTTAGTACAAGGTGAAAACTCAGACTTCTATGTCTATACCTTTGAATATTCTCAAGACTACACACTGTCTCTTTAGGTCAGGACCTCTTCCCACACTCTAATGTTATTATTTACTGCATCCTGTTTGGTTCCCTCTACTAAGTTGCTGGAAATGTGCACAAGTTGGGAAATAAAACAGATGGGTAGAGATGTCTCTTGCTATTGTCGCTTACTGAACTAGAAGCAACCAGCAGTGCAGAGCTTTCCAAACTTTCCATGTTGGTGACACACTTTTTACACGTGCACCATTTTGCGACACAGTAATTCAGTTTTATATATTGTAACTAACTAACTAAATAAATCATAAAGCATAAATCATATATTTTCAAAAATATAAAAATGAAAAGTTTTTGTGAGATATGTTGTGTCCCTGTACATTTTGTTATTACAGTTTATGTATGTGCCCATATCTCTTATATTTCTTATAAGAGGTTAGTTACTAATGAACCACAGCTTAAACTAACCGCCACCCCCACCAGAGTCTTTCTCAGCCCAAGGCAGCACCGGTGACACACCTACACACTGCAGCCGACATACTAATGTGTCACGGCACAGTTTGGAAAGCTCTGCAGTAACAGTTCAGTGAATTAAGTGGATGAAAAGCCATGCATTTGTCCTAGGGCTGCAACTTCAATTCCTCACAGGTCCTCTTGCAAAAAGACTGTTAAAGATAAGTGAACAAGAGGAAGGTTCACAGCTGTGATTCTGTACAGATTTGTCTCAAGCCATAGACACAGCCAAAATGTATACCCTCTCAGGTTTTGACTTGAGGTAATATAGGCCATGACAGGAAATCCATTCCTGGTCTCCTTATCTGGTCCAATACGATGTCACCCACGTTTCCCACTGGATGCTTGAGGAAGTCCACAAAGAAAGTTTGAAAGCAATAACTGCCCTTCCTCTGTTGCCCACATGGCAAGTGGGTTAGTTCTGGTCAGAAACAGTTTCTCCGTATTGTGTTTCTCCAGTTTGTGATTTCTAGCAACATACTGGCTCTCATCTCTGCCCTATTGGACCATTTAGGGGCAAGGTTGCGAATGGTGTGTCCTTAGTCAAAGATGAGGAATGTGGAGAGATGCAGCTCAACATCATTCCTACATCTGATTTAGGGACAGTTGCACTTTTTTGGCTGATGCATAACTTGAGTATTCAGTTAAAAGATATGAAAACAGAGTTATGCCATTGCAGGTTGTTGTACATTGTGTGCTTCACATTGCACAGTTGCACATTGTGCCTTCACTGAATGGTTGTGCAGAGTTGTGCATTGCGTTTCAATACCCAATGTGTTTTTGGTTGTGCAGCATCACAACTCTATAATAAGGTGGTATAGGGCAATCGAGGCATGCACGACTCCATGCATGTAAAGGCAGGATCTCAGCCTTGTTGATATTCCCCACTGAGCAAAAATATCCATCTGCTTCTGTAGGTGAACATTTGCATGCATATCGGTATGTTAACATGAAGAAGAGAAGATTCAGAAGTGACATGAGAGCCATGTTGAACCTTTGAAGGGATGTCATGTTGAAGATGGAGCAAGCCTGTTTTCTGCTTCCCCAGAGACTAGGACATGGAGCAATGGCTTCAAACTACAGGAAAAGAGATTCCATCTAAACATTAAGAAGAGCTGCCTGATGGTAAGAGGAGTTCAACAGTGGAATACGCTGCCATGGATTGTAGTGGAGTCTCCATCTTTGGAGGTTTTTTAAACAGAGATTAGACGACCATCTGTCAGGAGTGTTTTGACTGTGTATTCCTGGCAGGGGGTTCCTGGCAGCAGGCAGGGGGTTAAAATCAATGGCCCTTGTGGTCTCTTCCAGCTCTATGATTCAATGATTCTGTTTAAAGCACTAGGGGGATTATAGCCATTATGACTGTAATATTGCAAGGGATAACATCCCTTCCTTTGCAGTGTAACTGTAACTTTCAGTTACTTCTATGGTTCAGCTTCAGTAAATGGTAGAATAAAAATTTCCCATGGTACAAGTGTTGGCTTGTGCTGTCTCTTGTACTGTTGTTTTGTGCTGTTTGGAGGGTGTTAGAAAAAGATCAAGATGGATGGGAGGAGTGTGTATTTTGTACCACATGCTAACAGCTTGTAGCATCTGTGTAGCATTCTTTTTTAAAAAAAGAGGGGAAAACGAAGTGACTATTATTTTTGTTTCTTTTGAGAAATGAGAGGCTAAAAATCTTACATGCTTTAAAAAGGTAATTCTAACCATCAATAACTAATTTGGGAGCCTTGAAGCTACAAATCTTAACTACTTACTTTTCAAAACACCATTTTTTTAAAAACTGGGCAGCATTTGCCATTGGTACACATTAAGAAATCTGTAGAAAGTATTAAGAAACAGCTTGACATGGAAACATTGACTAACATGGTCTTTTTGTACAAACTATCCATTTTTTGTTAGCACAGAGGAAGTTCTAGAACAGAAATGGCAGGTCCGTTATCGTGGACCCAGGAAAAAACCATTGTGAATTTTCCATTCTGAGATCTTGGAGATGACTTTTAAAGGAAGGTTGCTCATATTTGTGGAGGGTAACTCTCTCCTAAGGCTTCTGGTCATGGTTGACTATACTCCACTTCCAACATCAGAGTAGCCTTTCACTGAATGGTACCCACTGGAAAGGGGCAATAGCCAGGAGGAACATGTGCATATATGAGACTCACATGTTAGGTAGGACAGGGTGAGAATGAGAGGGAGGGAGGAGGTGTTTCAGGGACTACCTTGTAGAAGATGAAGGGCAGCTTGTTTTCCAGAGGAACAGATCCAAACTAGGTGTTATGCCCCTGCCCTAGGACCCAGACAGGACTTTTCCCAAAAGCCACACCCTAGAGAAATGAGAGGGACAGTACTTAGGGCAGCCAAGGCAGGTAGAAAAGGGAGAGCCCAGGCTTCTGCCAATGTTTATATGGGAAGAGTTTGTTAATTAGGCCAGAGCTGGCCAGGACGCTGAGACTATATAACCAGAGGTCAGGACAGCAGAAAGCTACTAGAATCTACTGACTCCATTGGTGGTGACAGCCTTGCTGACTCCTGCATTCCTTGCTTATGCACCTTGGACTTTTGCCTGGACTGTAGATTCTGCTTCCGGACACTTTTGTTCTGGACTATCGGTAAATTTGGATTCAGTTGCTCTGAACTTGTTACAAGCCTGAACTGCTTTAATGAACAGGGTTTTCTAGTTGCTGCTTTCTGCCTGATTACGCAGCTGTGAAGCCTTGGCATGCTGCTGTTACCCTGTAAACTGGGGGTCCCAAGAGGGACTCCCAAACAACCAAACCAAACAAGCAAAAATGGGGAAAATTAGCTCTCTTGGCTAACGAGAGCCAGGGCAACACAGCGAGACCTTTTATCCTATGTATACCGGTTCAGGTCAGTGAGGAGTCAAGCAGTATAAAATACTAACAGTTTTTATTAAGCAAGAAAATAATAAACACAAACACGCCTAACTAGAGAGAAAGAAGAGAAAGAAAGTTTTAGAAAAATAAGCAATATGCCACCTGTCCGAAGTCCTGTAGACACCAATTGAAGATAAAGAAGGAAACCCGGTGAGTAGACCGAGGGGAATCTGTGGAGCCGAGCGGCAGCGAGGCGAGGACGAAGATCCAAACGGAGCTTCGAGTGATTTCAGCTTAGCGATTTCAAATGATTTCAGCTCAAATCAGTGAGAGTTCCAGTGATTTCAGCTGGGCTCGACGAGAGTTCCAAAGAGCTCTCAAAGTGAGACAACTTTTATAGGGATAGAACAACCGCAGGCTAGTCTGGTTTTTGCATGAGAACAATGAGTTTTGGGGATGGAGACAAAGGCTCCGAAAGGTCAGGATTTACATGATTGAGTTATGATCTGAATTGACAATGGTTTAGCTGGTATGCAGATGCAGCTAGCTCGGCTGTTCAGTGCCAGCTGGCCAAGGTGTTTTCACGGGCTAAGAACTCTTTTGTTTAGCAATGAAGGTATTTGTTTCAAGCGGCAACCCCCTAAAGCAGAACTGGCTATGTCTGGTGAAAGATACTAGTCTCCCATGCCTAGCTTCGCGCTTGTCTGGTGGGACCTAACAAACACTCAGCTTATGACGGGAAAAAGGCCGAATTGTGATATCAAAATAATATCTTTTAGTTCACAAAAACCAGACCAGAATGCCGTGGTAACACTGCTGCCAGCACTGGACACCAGTTGATTCTAATCACAATTAAGGAGATTCCAACTAAACATTTAGGAAGAACATGCTGATTGTAGGTGAGATTGCTGGACAGTGGAACGGATTTCAGAAGTTGCTAGACTTTCCTTCATTAGAGATTCTGAAACAGAAGTTACATGGTTACCTCTTGGGATTTTTTTTAGAGGTTGTTTCCTGTATTGACAAGAAGCTGGACTAGATCACTCTTGGTGTTCTTTCCAACTCTGTGATTCTGTATCTCAGTGAGAGATGAAAACCCAGATTTCCCAGATTCCAGTCCAGCACCTGAATTACTATGTCACACTATTCAAATTCCCATTGATGATGGAGAAGGTGGAGAACTTCCCATTGCATCATGCCCTCATACCTTTCAATATAATCCTCCCCACCCCTAAGCTTTTTTTTTTTAACAAAATAAAATCTGTCTGCCACAAAATTCAGTCTGCCTGAGTTTTGAAAACTTAGGACAGGTGCAATCTATAAATGCGTACACATATTTAATTCATATTGATTTCGTACAGCAGAGAATTGAATCTGTACATCATGCAGAATGAGGTGAAAAGCAGAGGAGGTCAAACTCTAGATTGCACTAATTCAGGCTTCAAATACAGGGCTTTAATTTTTTTTTTTAAGGTAATAGAAGATTAAAAAAAAGAAAGAAATACAACTCTTCCTAACATGCAGAAACCCAGTATACCAGGGAGAATATTTACATTTGGAACACTTCCCTTTTTGGACTACATTTCCAGTGCAGTCTGTGGCCCCAGTGGCCAAGTGTTTTTGGGAACCAAAGTCCTAAAAGGAACTTTTACAGGATCTTGATTAAACATGTATGGTCAGAATCCTTTTGGTGTCTTAGGTATGCATTAATTCTTCTATGGAAGCTGTTAGACATTTTTGTCTGATGAATATCTGCATTCAGTTAAAGGTTTCTGTTGCCCCCTTGGTAAACCCTGTCCCAGGGTCTATAACTTTGACATAAAATTAATCTAACCCACCAGAGAGGTCACTCGAATGCGCACATAGGCAATAATGGTTGTATGATCGAATGAACCAGATCAGGCCAGTAAATCCCCAGTCACGTAGCCACAGGAGACCTCATGTTGTGATAACCCATGGTGGACAAAAGATCCTTAACCTTTAAGAAGGGAGTAAAAGTGTTCCCGGAAAATTGGGCACTGGAAGCAATAAAACCTTATCAACTCCATCTCCAGAAACTCACACCACAGCCTCAAAGCAGAGGAAGATCCTGTCATTTAGATGACACTTTGTTATCTTCTGAGAAATGCCAGGTGTGGAGTTGTTTTTCTTATTCTGTCCCTGTTTGCTTTCCCCGGGAAAGGATTTGCCTTCAAAGTAAATTTTTCCTACAAATAGTCCCTGTTTTTGGACTAGTTAGGGAAGGAGAGAAAGGTGAGGCATGGAGAATTAGTATGATGCCTCCCGGTCACACCAACTGACTGGTCCCCCTCCCTCCTCAGCGTCTCTTCGCTGAGCTGCTGTTCAATCGCTGCTTCCCAGACCAGGACTTCAGGAGGAGGTGCAGTATTACCCAAGCTGGAATCCCTCAGCAATCCCTCTATCTTATTTCCACTCTTTATTTCTATTAGCCCTTGGATGTGTGTGTGTGTGTTTGCGTTAGTTCGAACTATTACTATTAAATAAAGTCATTATTTGGACTTTTTTGTGTGATTTCTGACTGAGCCTGACCCCGTAAACATTGGGTAAAAGATCCTCAATTACCCTGCCCTCTTTGCATTGCTAAAGCAGTGCTCATAGCTAATTTTCTTCACAAGTGATAACTTTGACAGGCGTTGGGAACCCCCCTAAGGAACCCCCAGCAAGCAGGGTAACAGTTTCAGAAGTAGAGTTGCTCATGTAGTGCCATTGTGCATGCAATATACTTGTGCACACTGATGTGCATACAGATGCGTGTATACATGCACAGTTGGCTGTGCATTCAGTTGAACATTTGGGCATCCATGCAGTTGTGCACATTTGCTGTTCAACACAAGGATAAATATATAACTCTACATGTGGAATTTATGCTAAGCATAAATGCTTAGAATGGGATCAGGACCATAGAATGAGATCTTCTTGACAGTTTGCTTGGCATAAATTTACATCAGTATAGCATAGGAACCCCACGCTGGATTTGTGTAACCAATTGTACAATGGATGCTGCTTTCTTGTTCTCCTGTTGTGCAATGGTTACACTGGCATAGCACCTGTATATCTTGCCACACCTAGAAAGTTGAACTGCTTTCATAACGGTATATATGCCCCCAGAGGTCATCAACAGGACACCAGCTATAGCCCTCTCAGGAATGAGTTAGTTCCTTATACTCAGGGATCATCCTTATGAAATGACGGAGAGAAGCACTCCATATGGTGACATTTTGCACTAGGTCCTGCTTGTTCCCTCTCTTTCATATGGCCATGCTGTGAGCACAGTCATCACCCCAAAATGGAAGTAACAGCAGGCTACAGTATGCAGAAATACAAAAATATCTCATAGGAAAAACCCATCTAAGGTGTAGGGCAGGATTGCAAAATAGTCCCCTGACAAGTAAATAGGCTAAGTAACCATAGAATTATGTGGTGTGTATGTGTGTGTGTGAGATAAAGGGAACGAGGGAGGGAGGGAGGAGGGAGAGAGAGAAAGAATAAATGAACGAACAACCTATTGGATGTGGAATGGACAGAGCAGCTGATATCCTGAGCCAGGCAGACTTCCTACTGCAGCATTTTGTTGCAGGTCACTGTTCTCTTATATAGGAGATTATTCCAAATATGATCTCCCGCTAAGGAGTGGTACACTCCAGAACTCCCCTTCTGTCCATACCATTCATCAAACAGCTCTCTGAGAGTTCTAATAATACAGCAATCAGGGTGGGATTTAGGTGTGGCCAAGTTCCTCTGGATCGGAGCCAAGATTTTTTAGTGTCTGATGGGCAGCTTGAGAAACTCACTTCCTGTTGGCACACTGTTGGCTTTGGCAGATTATTTACATTTCATATAACACAACCTTCAAATAAAAGAAGAACAAACAGAACCGGGTGGGGGTGGTGGGGATAGCGGTGGGGGAGAATAGGAGATCAAATAGGGGTTGGCAGCCAACCAGCTCCACAATCTCAGATAAAACAAGGTCTCCTTTTTCTACCTTGTGGAGGTAGGAGGTGTGAATGGGTGGGTGCTTGTGTGAGTGTGAGATGGGGGCTAGTTCATTAACCCTTTCCCCATTTTCTCTCCTTTCTTTGGAAAGTCTCTGGAATAGCCCACTGGACAGTCTCCAAAGGCAGCAGGAGGCAACAGAGGGTGAATGAAGATACAGGAATCAAATGGGGAAAGGTGAACCAGAGAGAAAAATGATAGAAATATATCAACTCAAGAAAAAAAGAAAAGAAAAAAGTGGTGGTTTGAGCATTAGACTATGACCCTGGAGATCAGGGTTTGATTCCATGGCCATGGAAACCCACTGGATGATCTTGGGTGTGTCACACTCTCACCCCCCCAGAAAATCATGTCAGGGTCAGAAATAACTTGAAGGCACACAACAACAATAACATCCTAGTATTTCAGCTATCTTTAAAATAACCCAGGTTCTCTCTCCTCCCCTCATGTTTCTCCTCTTTGTCTCCAACTTACAGAGTTGCTGCAAACTAAGTTCAAAGTGCAAAAGTAGGAGCGGAGAGGGCAGAATCTTGCCCTTCCCAGTAGGCTCAGGCAAAGGCAAACTGCTGCAGCCTCTCGTAGCTTGCGTGTTCTTCTTTGTTAATAACTTTTGACATCTGGACCACACTTTGATGTGGTTTGGCCACATGCTTTTATCTGTGAAACGTTGGAGAGTGTGAAACAGTTATCTTGTTGCAATCAACTACTAAAACCACTAGTGTTGATGGATTGTCCGTATCTTTGTGATCAGCCAGCTTCTCCTTTTGTGTTTGCAGTGTGTGTATGCTCAGTTCAACACAGGGGAGAGACGCTGGTCTGCCACAGAGACATTTTGCAGCATTGCAGCCTCTCTTACTTGGCGCGGTCTTCCTCACTTTTGTCATCTTGACCATGCTCTGATGTTGCTTAGCCACACATGTCCCAGTTCTTCCTCTGTGATAATTTGGAGGTTATGAAGCTCTTTCTCTCTAATATGAGGGTTCTTTGTCTATATTATAGATAAAATGTTGCTGGGGTGTGGTTGGGAGGCTTTGGGATTTTTGGAAAGCTTCCAGAGCTGCAACTTAGGGCCCCTGAGAATACATGTGGCCCAAGGTCTCCACTGTGTCCATCTCTAATCTTTAAGTAGACATGCAATCTACTTAAACATAGACAGACAGTAGACAGTATTTCAAGAAGAGGGTTGTCCCCTGTAAAACAGGAAGGCACCCAGACACTTCAGAGATGTCTGTCCTCACTTCTGCAGATTCTGGGCCCTCTGAATGCACTTTAGTCTTCCCAACAACATGCTCAGTGTATGTTTGGACAAAACATTTGAGAAGAACTGGATGGATGATCTAAAATCTTTAGGGCTTGGGTACGTTTAAAGCAAAGGCATTGGCTAGGGTCCTGAACATCTTTTAACTGTACTGTTTTTAACTTAATACTTTCTTATTTAATAGTATACTTACCTTTTTTAAAAAATGTTGATAGTTCAGTTACTTGTTAATGTTAACCTTTTGTCTATTTCTTGGCTATATTGTGTTTGCATTAATTGGTAAGCTGCTAATTGCCTTGAGTTCCAGTTTTTGAGGAAAAGGTGGGAATAAAATAAAAAAGATGACAATGATGACAACAACAATGGAAATATAAACAGCAACAACAGTAAGTATTAATGGAGGAAAGAATAAGGGGAGTCAGTTGAGATTTTCAGCGACAACAGCATGGTTGACACCTGCAAAGCTCAGAGGATTTACTTTTTGGAACTATCAATCTCAGATAGTGGTGGAGCTTGGAGTGTGTGGAGGGGGGTGGGGCCACAGTGCGTGGGGGCACGGCCGCAGTGCGTGGGGGCATGGCCAGGGCATGTGGGGGTGTGGCTATGAGCTGGGATGCCCCCAAAATATTGCCACTTGGGGCGAAGTGCTGCCCCTCCCCCCCGTTCCTACACCACTAATCTCAGAATCCACCCAACCAGGATGTCTAAAAGACTGTCTTCTCTCATATGAGTCTGCCTGAAATCTGAGACTTTTGGAAGAGACCCTGTTGCATCTTGTATGACTCCTAGAGTTGGAAGAGACCACAAGGGCCATCCAGCCCTGGTCCCTGCCATGCAGGAATACACAAACACTTCAACAAATGGCCCTCCAGCCTCTTTTTAAAAACCTCCAAAGAAGGAGACTCCACCACACTCCAAGGCAGCGTATTCCACTGTCCAACTGCTCTTAAAAGGCTTCCAAGCTTTTTACTATTTTACCTATGGACACGTCCCATCTCTGTAGCAACATTCCAGCTATGGAACTCATTGCCAGGGGAAGTTAGGCTGTCTCCATCTGCTTTGAGCTTTTGCCAGATACTTACAACAGTGTTATTCGACTATTACCTACAAGGGAGGAATGGTTGTTGAAACTGACTGAGCTACCCATGCTTTCAGGCACCCCCAGGGGCTCTTGGAATGTATTCCCCACAAATAAGGGTGGGACCACCATACCTAACTATTTTTTTGCTCCTCAGGACTAGTTCCTTTTTTGGTTGACAATTGCCAGAATCCTCCAGTCATCATGGCCACTGACTATGTTGGTTAGGGGGCTCTGGGAGTTGCAGTCCAAAAGAAAAAGAGCATTTCCAAATTCCAACCATAACACATGAACCACATTGGCTTAAAAGACCTTTCCCCTTGACCAAATTCCTCTGTTGGCCTTATCATTCCAAACATTCCAGAGAGATCTCTCTTTCCAGAAACCATATTCTAACAATTTCCTCCCATAAAGAGATATCTCCTGGCCATCCTGAATCATTAGAAAAAATATTAATGTTTGTTTTCCAGATCTCACAATGGAATGATCAGGCTTTGCTTTCAGAGAAATGCAGAGTAACAGTCCACCCACTAAAATCTTCCAGCCTTCTCAAATAGCATAAATGATAACTGAAGAAGACGATATATCCAGGGTGTTTCAGGTGTGGGATATAAATCAGATAAGATCAACTCATCAATGGTCAAAATCCTACATTGGAACCTTGTAGTCAATGAGTTCCTATAGATTGTTCCAGACAAGTGTGACTTCTTTTTGTTATACCTCCTTCATTTTTGCTGGTCACTCCTACAGCTGTTCATCCCATTCCTTTTTTTGGGCTGTTTCTAGCAGTTTCTTGGATCAGCACTAAGTCTCTCCTAAAGTTTGTTTCTTAAAACCTGGGGTACAGTTTGCTGAGACAGTGCTATGGTTTGAAGGGCAAATTTTCTCCTGTCTGATTTTTAATTCTTTTTAAGAACCAGAGAGTTGTACTACAGAACTGCTGTTTCACTGATTCACCATAGCACTACAACTCAAGAAGAAGGAGGAAGAGGGGAAGGGAGGGGGGAAGAAGAAGAGGAGGAGGGGGAGGGGGAGGGGGAGGAGGAGAAAGAATAACAGAATCATATAGACTCATAGAATCGGAAAAGACCCCAGGCACCATCCAATCCAACCCCCTGCCATGCAGGAGCACGCATCAAAGCACTCCTGACAGATGGCCATCCAGCCTCTGCTTAAAAACCTCCAAAGAAGGAGACTCCACCACATTCTGAGGCAGCAGATTCCACTGCTGGACAGCTATGACCACCAAGAAGTTCCTCCTGAGGTTCAGGTAGTATCTCTTTTCCTGCAGCTTGAATCCATTGCTCTTTGTCCTAGTCTCTGGGTAAGAGAAAAAGAAGGGAGGATAAGCAAAGGAGAAGATAGTATTCTGATATGTCATAAAATTAATAACAACAGCAACAACAACAGCGTTTATTTATAAATAATGCCCTTTCCACTAAAGGGCGGAACATCAACACATATAGTCAAAAACAAGGACAATAAAACCCAAAGCTATAAATATAAATAAAATGAAATCCCCAACACCCCACTACTCACCTCAGCAATCTGTGGCACAACTCAGCAGCTTAATCTGGTGGATCAAAGAGGAAGAGGAATTAAAAAGAAACCTACTTGTGGTTGGGAACAAAACATTGCAGCTTGTGCTGGGAATTGCCACAAAATAGTCTGGGACAACAGAAATGCTGTTTGAAAACAACCTGAGAACTACATTAACAAATATGGCAACCTCTCAATACATTTGCTGTGTCTGGAGGAACCCTTGTTGTTGTTGTGTGCCTTCAAGTCATTTCCAATTTATGGCAACCCTAAGGCAAACAAATCTATCATGGGGTTTTCTGGAGCTGAGAATGTATGATATGCCCAAGGCCACCTATTGGATTTCCATGGTTGAGTGGCAAATCGAATCCTGGTCTCCAGGGTTGTAACTCAATGCTTGAAACACTACACCATGTTGGCTGTCTGCATATTTGTGCTTTGTGACCTGTGTGTTGAACGGTAAGATTGCACACACCTAAATACACAAACAAAGGAACAATTGACTGCAAAACTGAATCCACATTCAAATGCCCAGCTGAACATGCACCTGTTTAGTGGCACTGTATGTATGACTCTACTTTTGTGACTATGAACAGAATGTGGACAGAATATAGGCAGTAATTCCATATTCCTTTGGAATATCCAACCACTTCCATAGGGAAACTTATGCATGTGTAAGGTACTAGTAGGAATTCCAGCCAATTGGTATCAGGACAGCTAGAACAGATGGAGAGGTAGGTACAGGAATAGGTAGAATAGAATAATTAACATATTAGGCTCCTCCAGACAGCGTTTGTAGCCCTCAATGTTTTTTTAAAAAATATCTGAACATTTCTGTTGTTACAGGCTATTTTCTGAAGTTCTGCTGCAACATTTTATTCCCCCTTGAGTGGCCCACAACACACAAATCTCAATCTCTTCTCCACTTTTTCCTCCCTTAGAATTGAAGTGCATCACTGCTTCACTGAATTGGTAAAATAGCCCCTTTACGCTTTTGCACTACAACTCTAAAAAGATTAAAAAAAAAAAAGGAAGGAAGAGAAAGTTTGCTGTTCAGACCAGAGGAACATCTTGGCAAAACATGTCCCTGGCTTGAAAGAAAAGCTTCTTGGAAGAGCCCTAGTGCAGATGAAAGACATTTCTACAAATAGCACCCTCATATGAATGAATGAATGAATGAATGAATGAATGAATGAATGAATGAATGAATGAATGAAATGAATGGATGCAGAGGGAGTCAGTATGGTGTAGTGGTTTGAGCATTACTCTAGAACCCTGGAGACCAAGGTTCATGCCCCACTTGACCATGGAAATATACTGGGTGACCTTGGGCACATTACATATTCTCAGCCCCAGAAAACTTTGTGATAGCTTTGCCTTAGGGTTGCCATAAGTTGGAAATGACTTGAAGCACAGAACAACAACAGAGGTGACATCAGCAAGCAAACTTGATACACCCCAATGAGCTTTACTGTTGAAACTCATGCTTACTTTAAAATTGTCTGGAAGAGCCCACTGTACATAGTTGAAGGCTACTGGAAGGGATGAATTATATGCTCCAACAAATAAATGAGGAACTATTGCTCATCTAATGTATCTGAGAACGTTACAGCAAATATCTGCTCTCCACCCCATTCTGTGCTGGCCCATCCACCTTTGCAGTGCGGCACCTTGCTTTCGAAATGGGTGATGCTCTTCCCTTGGTGTTGCAATCATGTTAAGTTTGCAATAACTGCTTGATGGTTTCAGGAGGCATGGAACATTCGCCTCTTGTAAGACTGCAGAAAGATTAGCTTGCCTGAAATGTTAGCGGTGGTGACGGCATCCTTTGGTCTCAAAAAAGATCAATGAGATCTCCTCCAGCAATGTCTTGCTCAGGCTTCTCCAAGCCTTCTCAGCTTTCCCCTAAGTGATTTCACTTCCTTTGCAAACAGAAAAGGAGAAGAAGATAATCTCTTTATTCTGTTAGCTATGCATGCTTTCACCATGACAGCAAAGGCAGCGTAACAGCTGGGAGAAAGAAGAAAACAAACAATGGCTTTTTCACTGCAAGACACTTCAGCTCCACCTCTTGTTGATTTGTAGACTTAAATGACTCAGTACCAACAAATCTTTAGAATGTCCCCTCCTCAGAGAATTTAAAGCACCAGAATCATACTACAGTGACTGGGACAGCATGTTGCTTGTTCATATTCTCTGTGTTTGATGCACCCTTGCAGTAATACCTAATCCAGCCTTCACTAATCGGGTGCCCATCAGCTGTACTGGACTGCAACTCCCATTGTCCGTCAGCACTACCCAAGATGAAACATATCTCAACCTCCAGGATGGGATAGGCTAACCTAATCTTCTTTGGATACCACATATTTATCTTGGCTATGCTTGTGCATCTTTAACTGAAGCTTGATAGCAATTTATATAAGAGGAGCTTTTCCCGATATGGTATGAAGACAAATTATGTAGAAAATGTCATGGGCTTAATTCTTGGCTTATCAAAGAGTAAATGAGCTCACATTATTTGCCACATCCTTTTTTGTTTCTGGCCATTATATAGTTCCACCATGCATGGAGTGTTGTCATATAACATGTTACCCTGTTTACTGGGGGTCCCGGGAGGGACACCTAAGCAACCAATCAATGAAGCACAACTTTGGGGAAAATTAGCTGGAGCACTCACTTAAGCTAGCGAGAGGTAGGGTAACTTAGCAGGATCTTGCAACCCAGCGTCTAAGGGGTCAGGTCAGTCGAGCAGCCAGATGGGTTTAAAGTAATAAAAATGATATGTTATTGCATACGGACAAATATTAAAGACACCACAGTCACACAGCTAACTAAGAGATTAGAGACTGAGTTAAGGATAGAGACTTTTGGGGGGAAATGGGTGATACGACACCTGTCTCGTCATCCTGGACCTTGCAGGAGAAGAGCCGGGGGTGCAGAGAAGGGAGCTCACCAAGCAATGCAACAGGGGAAAGCCGAATTGTTTGATATCAAAGTGATATCGGGTGCTATCTCTGGGTAGGCCTAGACTGCAATAACAAATCCCCCCTGAAAATGGACGATGTTGGGACAATATCAGACATTTTCCAATTAAACATTTCAAAAATTTAGTGTCGAATGGAGGTTGACAAGCGCAGAAGTTGTATCACTCTTTGGGTCCAGGGGTTTTTGCAATGAGCACAAGGGATTCCTATCTTATAAAAACATTCCTATCTAAAAACCTAAACCTAAACACAGTCACATAAACATACAGAATAGCAATGAGCAATGAACAATAAATGGCGAAGGAACCCTCCTGCCAATGGAGAAAGGCACTGTAGCAAGGCAAAATGAAATAATCAATGAAATACTGTAAATCCAATGCAGGGCATGGCGATGAAAGGCAATCCAAGGAGCAATCAGTTCAATAAGGGAACAAGAGTTCATAGTCTGGGAGAGGTGAGGTGCCAGCAAAAGTCTCTGCACCCCCCCCCCCGGAAACAGGAAAAGTCTTGTAGCTGAAACCAATGAGCAAAACAAGAGTCCATCCAGGTAGTGGAGCAGGAACGGCAACAAAATGTCCAAGTTCTTAAGCAAGTTAGCTGGAGAAAGTTAACTCCTTGCAGGAGCCGGCTTGCAAAGCGTTGGCAACAGGATTAGTCCAAACAGCAAAAGTTTTTTAAAATCTGGGATACTGGCAAGATAGTCCATAAAGTCCATTGGGGAGCGGCTTGACTGCTTCGCCTGGGGTCCCCAACTGCGGCAGCGGGATCAGGTTGTCGTCTCGGGCCTGGCTTTTGGCTGGAATGGTGATGTCTCGGCATTCAGGTCCCCCCCACGGTACGCAGGGGTGATGGATGAGTCCGGAGGTGGTCCTGGCTCTCGGGAACCGTAGACCTATAGCTCATGAAGGAGAAACTGACACAGTTGATAGCCAGTGCAATTAACAAATGCAAATAAAGGGCCAGGAGCCAATTGGGAATTGGATTTGGAGTGGAAAGCCAATTATCCGGGGATGAAGGGAGCCTCAGTTGGTGTTAACAGGACGCCAGGCTAAGTTGCTATCACAGAGGGTGTAGAGGTGACTGCCTCAGACCTAGTCCACCCTAAGGTGAAGGTCGGTCTGACCAGACCTCAGTAGAGGAAGGCCCTCTGGGCACGGTGTACCTGTCAGGACCCTGGAACTCCAGGACACAAGCTCTGAGTCTGAGCCAGAGTCCCTGGAGCCTGCTGCACCAGCACAGCTCACTCCCGAGGCTGCCCCAGGCACAGAGCCCTTGGGCCCAGTAGTCCCAGCAGCAGAGGCAGGGGCTGCCCCAGACCCAGCCCAGCCAGAGGAGTTGGATAGTGAGTTTCAAGAGCAGGTGTCTACTTACCAGCAGCATCGGGAGCAAAAGAGTGCTCTCAGGAGGTCAGAACTTTTAAATAGAAAACGCCAGGCAATCAGGGCCCAGCTGCGATAACACCTGGAGGAGTGATCTGCCTATAAAAGCAATCACTCAGCCTTGGGTCTTTTGTCGGCTCACAACTGACCATTCTGGGTGAAGTGCTTGTTGTGGATCTCAGCTTGGCCTCCTGAAACGCTGCCCGACCTGCTGGAACGTCGCCACCTCTTGATCCCGGACCAGCTCTGGTAACTTTTTTGTTCGGACAGACTTTGACTGTGTGCTCGCTTGGCTGTGACGTAACAGCCAGGGAGTCTCCCTGCTGCCGGTATTTACTGCTATTTTTCCTGTTCTGTTCCGCTGAAGTAAAGCCCTTTAATTTATTCTCTGCCTTATCTGCAAGAGACCTGTAGCTGGCTCCCTTGGCTGCTTGCCAGGCCTGGGCGTTGACAGTACCATCTGTGGTGGACCAGGCTTGCTAAGCTCAGGGGTCAGATGGACCACACTAACGAGGCACTTTGTGTCAAACACTTACACATAAGCTGCCCCTGCAGAAGCCCTGTTTGCAATGGCCGTGGTGCACACGTGCTCAGATTGAATTAGGTTAGGCTCTGGTCTCTCTGTCTGGCGGCGGGAGCTCCCAAACTGGTTAAAGGACAGATAATGAAACCAATCCGAGACAAGCACCGACTACGCTTGCTCGTTTCCAGAGCGGACTCTGACCCTCTCGGTGATTGGTCAGGATGGTTGGGCTTACGTATGCAAATATTCTATTAACATATACAGATTGGACACAATGCACCGGGGCCAGACGTCTTGCCAATTGTGTGGGTCTCTGGCCCTTATGGGGCATCGGAGAGTAGTTCTAAATTTGTGAATTCAAAGCCGAATTGAGTAACAAGTGAGGTAGCGGCTCAGATTGTTCTCACCCTAACAATCAGAGCTCACAGACAGAAGGAGGAGGAAGGTCTCTCAAAGGCAGGGGTCATTCTGGACAGTAGACTGGGAGTCCAGAGTCAAATCTGGTTCTTCTGAGAGGGTCATGAGACCCCCATTGTCTAGCCCTTTTCCCCAGGACGCCATTGCACAAGGCAGTCCCTTAGAGTGAGAGAATGCCGGCGTGCCGGTCGGACTTGTGCTCCTTCCTCAGGGCATCAGGGCTGACTCTGTAGGCCCGATCTACCTCAGAAGATAGGAGGACCTCAGGACAGCCATCCTGTAGGTCTTCCCCCAAACAGTGAAAAGAGAGAAATGATTAGCAAGAGAAAAACTATTTAAACAACACCAAACCAAGCAAGCAAAACTATCTACAGACCGTGACTATTTACAATGACTGGGAGCTCAGAGGAGTCATTCAACCATTGTCAAATGCCTCGTATATGGAGGCAAATGCCTCGGACAAATTAATGGCAGGTACTTCCTTGTTATTTAAGGAAGTCTGAGAAATTACGGGGCTCAACTGTGTATGCTTGTGGGTCTCTGGAATTACTTGCAAGAGTGGCAGTTCCCACTCCTGGCTTGAGACCCTTTCTTCCAAATCAAAGAGGAGGCTGGTCTTGGACCCACATGCCTCCTAGACCTCTGTTGTTTTAGGCAGGGCAATGATCAAGATGAAGCCAAGAGCTGTCTTGGCCCCTTTCAAAATCACCAGGGTCAGTCGAGCCGCAACTCACTGGGGGAGATCCCAGGACCGAGGGCACCCCTATCGTGAGAGCTCTAAGTCAGGGTAATAGCCAGCTGGAGGGGGACCATTGGTCACCGCATTCACAGGCTGGCTATTTCTCAGCTGGACCTGCCTGTCCAGGGCATCAAGGAGCTTGCTTGTGGATCTTCCATCAAACTGGCTCATGTCCAATCTGCACTTCCTTAGCATGCTCCAGATTCTAACTCTGTCCGAGGAGTATGTCTGGGCCGTGGGATCATACCCACCAGACGTCTCCCGGGGAGAGCCAGACTCAGAGGGCTGTTTGGGGGCAATGGGCTGCTGTGGGGGGTTCCTTGCCTTGCCTTCCTGGCTGCAGGTGTCCCTTCCCTGACACTGCCAGTTGTCTTGTCGGGGAGCTGGGTGCGGATTCCAATTCCCACGTGGAACGGAATTCAGCACCATCTTTCTGTGTTGGGAATGAGGCCTATAGTTCGAGTACGTCACCTCGGCTATGGGTTCCCAATTCCCTGCATCTGTCTTTTGGGCCTTGATGGGGGGTCAGAGGGAGCCAGCCTCCCGTAACAGGTCTGTGACCCGACAGAGATTGTTCCCAAAGTCTTCCCAAGATGTCGTGGCCAGATCCACCAGACCTAGGGCCATCTTCTTTTCGTGGTTCAAGCCTCCGTACAGTAGAGTCTTGAACTCCACGACATTGAAGTCATACCCGTGGGCAGTCAGGGGGACCTTCTCGGCCAGAATGGCAAGTAGCTGCTTCCACGCCACGTAAGCCTCAGGGTTCTCACGAGGACCCTGCTGCTCCATGACTTAGAGCACACTCGCACTCTGTCCGGGCCAAAGGATCCTCACTACCTCTCTTGTCCAGTCGTGGGCCTCGAGCCTAACCAGGCCTCGAGCTGCCACGGCCAATTCAAGGGTAGGAAGTTCCGAGGGGGACATGCAAAGTTGGGCCAACTGGGTCAGGTCCTGACCGTTGGCTGTCAGGTGAGAGTGTGTCACCGCATTCAGCCACATGATCCCTGTGGACCTGGTCAATGGACCCAGTTGGTCTGCGATTGCCTTGGCCTCAGTGGCATGCCAGGGGAACCTGGTCTCTGTGACCTGCGTCTCCTGCGTTTCTGCCCTGCCTGAACTTCCTTCACCAACGGGGGTGGTCCGCTTTGTCATGGACCGTGTCTGTACGGGATGAACTGGGACCTTAGGGTCATTCCAGTCCAGACTGAAGGGAGAGGAGGCCAGAGCATCCTCCGGCAGGGGCTCCCCAGGAAAGTCCTCTGTGAATGATAGGAGCAGCTCCGGGCACACAGCCAAAACTAGGGCTCTGCGTGTGTGGAACTGGTTCTCCAGAGCCACAATCTGCTGGCGGCAAGTGCCATGGCTCACAGCCTCCTGCTGCTCCCTGACTTGCCCCACCATGAATCTGGTTGCAGACTTGGCATGGGTGAGCCCAGCCTCTAAGGCACGTGCTTGTTCCTCCCAAGTCTGGGCCAACAAGGTGGCATCATTTAGTTTCTGGGCAGAGGCCTGCATGACAGACGCAAAGGTTACCTTGTCTGCCCGCAGTGCCTCAATCTCGGCATGAAGCCGGGCATTCTCTTTTTTGGTTTCTGCTAGCTTCCCCGTGGTCTCAACTAGGGCAGCACTAGTGTCTCTGGCTGTAAGCCAAAGTCCCCAAGTGGCCAAAGCATCCTTTGAGGGCCTGAATGGGTTTTTTGATTTACATGCCAGGGTGTACGCTTCACGGAGTGTGGTAAAGGGATCGGCCATCTGGAAGATGGAGTCCTTCCAGGGGCATTTTCCCTTACTCAACACCCACCTTTCTAACTTTCCCTGGACTTTCCTCACACATGAGGTCCCTAAAAGTAACTTTGCTGCTCTCAGCCATCTCGACACTACACAACGACAACTAAACCTTTTAACACAAAGGGACCAGGAACTGGAGGGACGGGCAGGATCACTTAGACCCCTGGGGGAGCTGAAGGGAAGCAAACTGTGGAACTATTCCAGCCTGCCCAAACAAAGTCACTTTTGTACACCCAAGCCTGGTTTTCCACCTCGACAGCATTGGGGACAAAAGGATGAGGAAACAGTTCAGGGATAGGGAGGTCACCTAGACTCAGGGAACCCTCAAGAGTACTCTGCCTGCCTGAAGGGGGGAAACAAACACTTCGGAACTTACTACGCCGCCTGGCCAAGCAGCGGGGAAAAAGGGGCAAGGAACCAAAACCGAACCATCCCTAACTGGTTTTCTGGGTGAGAGGTACCTTCCTCTACCTCGGGCTAAATCTCTAAACCCTAAGCTAGGTCAAGGTTCACCACCTGCACCTACTATGCTGGCAAATCGGGACGCACTCGAGAGTTGAGAAGCCGGGATGCACCCGCACCTTCTCCAACCTTCAACCAAACTCAAAAGGGCTATGGAAGGAGTATGAGGGGGGTTTCTCCTTCCTTAAGTGTTTTTCATGTGCTTTGCTGCTAGAGTGTTGTATGCATGTGGACTGTTCCTAACGTGCTAAACCTCAACACTTAGGATCCCAGCCCACGATAGACCCAAGATGGAGAGGTGATTCCCAGGTCAAGACAGAGAAGGAGAGGGGAACAGAGGGTGGTGCAGAGAAGCTCAGCTCGATCAGCTGAGGGGAGCTTGCCAAACAATGCAGCAGCAAGATGGGATGAAACTCAGGAGCGATCCGAGGAAGCTCTCGGAATCAGTGGTTTTTATAGGGTGAATTGGGACTGCAGGCTATGCCTTACTCGGGGAGAACAATGAGTTTTGGGTGCGAGACAATGTCTTGGAAAGGTCACAACTTTGCATGATGGAATCAGAGCCGAATTAACAATAGTGTAGCCAGTATGCAAATGCGCAGCGCTTACCAGTGGGTGGCACAACCTTTGTCCAGTAGCCTGCTCATGGCAGGAAGCCTTTGTTAGTATCGTGCATATGTAATGAGGTGTTTGCCGGAGAGGTCCCTGAAGCGACGAACTGGCTGTGTCTGGCCTGCCTGGGTGGAGAACGGAACAGCAATTATCGGCCGTGCCTGTTTGCATGCTTGTCCGGTGGCCTCGCCAACACGTGGAGCTGGGTGGCAGGGGAAAGCCGAATGGTTTGATATCAGAGTGATATCGGGTGCTATCTCCGGGTAGGCCTAGACTGCAGTAACAAACAGTTTTCTTTACTGATTCATGGCATAGGTATTTTCCTCATGGAAGCACAAAGTACAGTCTAACCTTCCCCTTTGAACACCATAATGGAAGAATCATCATCATCATCATCATCATCATCATCATCATCATCATCACTGTCACTACGATCATCATCCTGCTCATCCTGCCTTTCTCCTAGAAGTGAGGCTTCAGAAAGCTTACAAAACTCAATATATGTATGTATGTATGCGTGTATGTACACACACACACACACACACACACACACACACACACACACAGACATACATGCTAGTGTATTTACCCAGCATTACTTGGGATTTTATTTTCTCATAGGTAATACTTGTTAAAAATACCTTAACAATTATCTTATCTTACCTTAGGAGTTAGATGTGGTTGAAATACACAGATTTGAGATCCTGTGTCTCTAATTCCCCAAACTGCCTTGTCCAGTACCTGTAACTTTTCCCCATATTCCCCAATCCAATCTGTATTCAGAACTGTTAACATACAGAGGTTCGATTTCTGAGGGAATACACTGGCTTCCTTCTTCTTGCTGCTAGGCCTCATCTCCATAGCAACCAGCTAGATCCAAGAGCTCTCTGGTTGAGAATTCTAAAGGCCCCTCCCTAAACTGCCAACCCTAAGATTCCATAGAATCTCCACAGCCAACCAATCTTATGAGGTCTTCTCACCTGACACAGCCAATCATATGAGGTCTTTGCCTGCCTGACACAGAAAAATTCACAAACTTTGACTTTTATATATTAGATATAAAAAAATAGGTTAGAATAATAGAACCACAGAAACATAGAGTTGGAAGAGACCACAGTGGTCATCGAGTCCAACTCCCTGCCATGCAGGAACAAACATTCAAAGCACCCCCAGCAAATGGCCATCCAGCCTCTGCTTAAAAACCTCCAAAGAAGGTGACTCCACCACACTCCAAGGCACGTTAAAACATAAAAGGCTATTGGCAGAAAGTAATTTAACAGAATTAGAAGCAATATAAGACATAGCCATCAAAAAAGCAAGAAATAAAAATAATACAGCACAGTATTAAAACGCCTCTCCCTATAAGCAGTCTTTTTTCCAGAAGGCTGCCCCACAGGTCTTTACCTTCCCGTAGAAGGACAACAATTACTAGGAAAGGAGTTCCACAGGTTGGGAACAGCCACCAAGATGGCCTTCTCCTACTTTTTCACCAGATGTGCCCACGAGTGTGATGGAAATAAGACAAAAGGATGCTCCTGGTTACATCAAAGTCCACAGAGTATTGTATGGAAGAATATGATCCTCCAGGTAACCTGAAGCAAAGCTGTATAGAACAGGGCTTTAGAAATCACAACCAGCACTTTGAATTGTACACAGAAAGAGACTATTACTCAATAGAGTTGTTGTAGCCAGGTAATTATATATTCACTATTATTCGCTCCAGTCATTGTTCTGGCTGCAAGTCTTTGGACCAACAGCTTTTTCAAGTACTGTTCCAAAGTAGACTCTTTTCAAAGTAAGCCAGTGGAGATGTTGCAGCAAGGAGATTGTTGTTGTGTGCCTTCAAGTCATTTCTGATTTATGGTGACTCTAAGGCCATCTCTGCACAAGACTGTTATAGCGCTATGATTCCACTTTCAACATCCTATGGAATCCTGGGGTTTGCTGTTTCGGGAGGGGCCAGCTGGCCCCTCCCGAAACTGCAAACCCCAGGATTCCATAGGATGTTGAAAGTGGAATCATAGTGCTATAACAGTCTCGTGTGGAAATGGCCTCAGATGAACTTATCACAGGGTTTTCTGGGGGCCAAGAGTGTGTGCTGTGCCCAAGGTCACCCAGAAGATTTCCATGGCCGAGCTAGCAATTGAAACCTGGTCTTCGGGATCGTAGACCAACACCAGTGTTCAAACCACTACACTATGCTGACTTTCTGTAGGCTTCCTATAACAACAGCCACGTTTCAGTTCAGAGTGAAAAGCTGTTCAGAACAACTGATCAGCTTTGTGGAGCTTAATGGCTGATTTATAGCAAAGACAGCTGTTTATATTCTCAGCCCAATACACAAATCACAAAAAGAGTGGGTAATTTGGGCCCATCCAAATCATGTTGATTGCAATCCCTATCAACTTTAGCTGAAATAGGCAGTGGTAAAGGATGATGGGATTTTCAGTCAGACAAGAGACATGGAAAATGATGAACTAAAGCACTTGCAATTGTAACAAGCTACCTTTCTTAATGAAAAGGGACATAGAAAGTAACAAGTGGTAACTTGTCAGAAACATCTAGAGCCAATTATATTGAAGAATTAAAGGCTGTTAGAGTTGGAGGGTCGTGAACTGGAAATGTGATGGTGCGACTACCTCTGGTACGGAAAGATTAAGACTGATATTAGTTTTAAAAATCATATAATAAGATTATTAATTAAAATTTGGGAGAAACAGAAAGGAAGGGCCTTTCCACACTGGACTGTTATAGTGCTATTATTCCACTTTCAACCTCCTGTGGAATTCTGGGGTTTGTAGTTTACTGAGACCAAAGAGCTCTCTGGTTGAGAAATCTAAAAATGCCCCTCCCTAAACTGCAAACCCTAGGATGTTAAAGGGGGAGTAATAGTACTATAACATTGTGGTGCAGAAATTGCCAAAAAAGATATGGGTCAAGGATCCTAGGCTGGCTATCCCCACATGAAGCATTCTATAGAAGAGAAATTGGGGGAAGGAGGTTAAAAAGTTAGATTAGGTATAGATTAGATGACTGCGATATCAAGCAAATGTTGGGTTTAGAGGAGGGAGGTCATAAAATTCAGTGGTTGACATATTTTCAATTAATGGAAAGATTTAAGAAAGACAAGGCTAAATATGATTTTGAGAAAGAGAAGCCTGACCTCGAAAAGCTGGTGTGTTTAGAGGATACCCATTTGATTGCCAAAGTTCGCAAAATGTTGCTGAGATTTGAAATGGAGGATAAGCAAGTAAAGGAGTACATGATGCATTGGGTGAAATTTATAGGGAGAAATATTGGATTGGCCCAGTGGGAGGAAGTGTAGATGAGCTTGAAATGTCCATGTTGTAATGGCTTTAAAGAAAATTTCTACAAAATGATGTCTAAGTAGTATATGACCCCTAGTAAGCTGGATAGAATACATAATGATATAAATGATAGGTGTTGGAAGTGTAACAAACATAGGGGAACTTTTTATCATATTTGGTGGAAATGTAGAAAAGTGAGAAAACATTGGATATTGATTTGGAAGAGGGTGCAAAAAAATACTAAAAAGGGAGATAGTGTTTACATCAGAATTTTTCTTATTGAGTGTGATGGATAAGGAAAGTGAAACAGAAAGACAGTACAGGAAATTAATTAGCTACATGATTAATAGCAGCAAGAATGTTATATGTAAAATATTGGAAAAACAATAAAATACCAAAAATGGAAGGATGGCTATATAAAGTAATGGATTTGGTGCAATTAGTAAATTAACATTGTTTATGAAAGAGAACTCAATAAAATCCTTTTTGAAATCTTGAAAGCCTTTTATAGTTCACTTAAGAAAAAGGAATGGGGATACTGTAACTATGCGATTTGAGATTTTTGATAATGAAATCATAACTAAAGTATGCAAGGAGAAGTACTAATAAGGTAGAATAGACAGGAGTTAATTATAAATAATTGTTAAACACTTATCATTGAAGAAAAATGGGAAGTGATTTTAACAGGGAGAAGGGAGTAGAAAAATAGTATGATAGGTCTTTTAATGTAATGTTTAATATAATGTGCTTTGTTTTAATTGTTTACTTAATAAAGATGATTTATTAAAAAAGCGGGGGGGGGACTTTTTGATCTCTGCCTCCATTGGAGCTTGTGAAACTCACACTGGTCTAAATTTTCAGGGGCTGTGTTTACATTTTCAGAATGGAGAATCAAATGCCTTCTATTCTTTTTTTTTTTTGACTAAGATCCGATAGGACCATTGGAGGAGGGACCCCCTTGGTTGGTGGGAGAGGGGAGGGGATAAAGGCACTTTCTCCTTCCCTGGGAACACAAAGTCAGCTGGTGCCCCCAAGGCATAGCTCCATCCCCAACTACTGAGCTACTGATTGGCTGTAGAGGCATGCCCAGGTGCCATTTTGCTGCCTCTGGCCATTGCTCCACTCTGCTCCACTCTGGCCATTGATAGGCTACAAGGTGCGCCTGGGGATGTCTGGGTGACCAAGGGAATGGGGACGAGGGAAGGAAGAGCAAGCTTCGTTTTCCTTGGACAAGGGTGAAATCTGGTTCTTTTTCTCAGGTGCTGAAGAACATCCAGACCATAGCTGTATGAATTCCTCTGGCCTGTTGGTGGCTGGACAGCAAGTGGAGCTGCGCTTGGGAGCCTTCAGCCCTAGTCTGAGGGAAAAGGAGGTTTATAAGTGGTGGAGGAGGAGGAGGAGGAGAATACAGCTGCCCTTGTGCACACAGTAAAACATTGCACAAAGAGGCTGGATGAATTCTCATGCAACAAATTAAAGCAGTAGTTTAACTTTTCCGAAGCACCTTTGGGTCTCATTCTTGGAGAAAGGCAGCTTATAAATACAATACAATACAATACAATACAATACAATACAATACAATACAATACAATACATGCATTGGGATAACAAGGAATTATGCCAATGTACTCCCTGTCTCCCCAAATTCTGGCTATTATTTCTAGCAAGCCTAGGAACCACACTGGATGAATCATAATACCCATTGAACCAACCTTCCTTCCTTCCTTCCTTCCTTCCTTCCTTCCTTCCTTCCTTCCTTCCTTCCTTCCTTCCTTCCTTCCTTCTGTAATTTATTAGTTTATTAAAACAAAGTACAGCTAAAACAATTCATAATATAAAAACTAAAAAACTCTCCCTCCATTAAATAAGCAGTCTCATGAAAAACGAACAAAAGGAAAACAGTTTTAAAACATTTAAAACATAGCAGCAAGGATGAAAACACAGCACCTTGCATTAAATACACTGCAATAAATAGTTAACAGTCCAAGGAGAGTCTAAATAAGAAGGGTCATTTCCGCATTAGACCGTCATAGCGCTATTATTCCACTTTCAACATCCTATGTTCACATTGAAGCCCCTCCCTAAACTGCAAACCCCAAGATTCCATAGGATATTGAAAATGGAATAACAGCACTATAACAGTCTAGTGTGGAAATGGTCAGTGTCTTTACCTACTGACAAATAGACAGTGGGGTGGGGCAACCTAGCATCTTGTGGAAGTGAGTTCCACAGTCTAGGAGAGCCACCAAGAATGCCCTGCCATTTCTCTTCATGAAATGTGCCTGTGAGGTTGGTGGGACTCAGAGAAAACCCTCTCTTGATGATCTTAAAACCTGGGCAGTCTCATATAGAGAGATAAGTCCTTTCAGATAGTCTGGACCCAAGCTGTTTAGGGCTTTATAGGGAATAACCAGCACTTTAAATTGTACCAGCAAACAGGCTGGGTGACACTACCAACCTTTTTGGAGAGTTTGCAGTGCCTTCCTCATTCTTACATCTTGATGTAATAGGCAGGTTATACGACTTTAAGATCAAGTCACTGGCCTTGCCCGCCTCATGTCTCTGCTTGATTTTTGTAAGATCTGGCCGGGTAATGGGGCTTGAAGATATTCTAAATCTGCCCTGATTATTGAGCCCTTTTGATTGGCCTGATAAATGTTTTACCACAAAATGAGTTCTGGAATTTGTCTTATGGACAGCATGGTTGAGGTTCGTAGGTTGGTCCTTGGCAGACTAAGCAATGTGAACACAGGTCCCATGGAAACCAATGGCACAGAATAGTCACCATGAAGTACATCCCACTGAACTCAGTGGGAACCAGTTGCAACTTGCTTACTTTGGACTGCAAACAAATTTCAAAGAGAGAAAAGTGAGGTATTTCCTTGACAGTGTCATTAAAAACTGAACCTTGACTGGACTTAAAGTGCTCAACTTGGGCTGATAAAGAAAGCATCAGAAACTACAGAGTTCTTCCCTTTCCCAACTTTGAATCATAGAATTATAGAATCATAGAGCTGGAAGGGGACCTATTGCTCATCAAGTCCAACCCCCTGCTCAGTATAGAATCTCCAGCTAGAACATCCCCAGCAGGTAGCCATCCAGCCTTCTTGTGAAAGAGATTTCACAACCTCTCTTGGCAGTTGGTTCCATTGCTAAACCGCTCTCACTGTCAAGAAATTCCTTCTAATATTCACTTGAAATCTACCCTTCTTTAACTTAAAACCATTAGATATAGTTCTACCCTCTGAATGTAATCTCAGAGGGAAGGCAAGGGGGTATTTTAGACTGCCGCCCACACCCAGTAAGAAATAGAGGTGTGTGTGTGTGTGTGTGTGAGGGGAAATCCACAAGAAGTGTGCATGTAGGCACCTTGCAACCGCAGATTTTATTTAAAGTATAAACCTTTCTTTTCACCTCAAATGAAGAACTTTCTGTGACCTCTAGAGTGTGAGTCATTTTTTTGGTTTGTTTCACTGGAAACAAAAGGCCAACGTAATTTTCAATGTATAATTTCCTAGTGACCTGCTAAGATTTTCCCCAAAGCACTCTAATAACAACAAGGGGTAGAGTGATGTGTCAGTGAAAGTCCTGATGCATCTAAGCGGTGGAAAATCAGCTCACTTGACCAAAGAAAAAAGAGAGAGAGCTTGTCATTCTTCAAAAACAAAAGTGTGGGTGAGGCAGGTTCCTCTGGGGCAATTTGGGTGGCTGCAGCAAGTGCTTCAAACGCTGCAGTTTTACAATGGAAAGACTTTGAACCTTTTTTCCTGTGTTGCGCGACTGCTTTTGAGCTTTGTACTTTCAGACCGCAGCAAGGTGCCTTCTTGCTCTTCATTTCCTGTCACTTGGCCAAAAATGGAGATACTGTCAACATCAGGCTTGGCTTCACAGAAGTGGGGATTTTTGGAAGGAAATGGGAACAACTGACTCCAAAATTCAGAGACTGTATCTCACTGTCCCTTATCAGTCAACAATTAGGAAGGTGTTCCCTGATGTTTCTTTCAATAGTCCCCATACAGCACTATAACACTGTATATATACATATATATACACAGTGTGTGTGTGTGTGTGTGTGTGTGTGTGTATACACAGATATACATACATACATACAGCACTATAACACTGTAGTTGTGGAAAGGCACAGAGATATATACCAAAGGATGCGGAGAGGGATGGGGAATGTGAATTGTAATAGAAATGCAAAGCACATGGGAATGGTGTTGGGATGATAAATTCAGGGCCTTTCTGCACTACACTGCTATAGGGCTATTATTCCACTTTCAACATCCTATGGAATCCTGGGGTTTGCGGTTTAGAGAGGGTCAATTAGAATTCTCAACCAGAGAGCTCTTTGGCTGAGAATTAGCTGCCGGATTGGGAAAAGGAGTTCCATACAGTTGGTGGTTGAGATTCGAGGATGATAACATTTCCACCCTCTTCCCACCAGGGATAAGGCTGTGTATCTCAATACGAGGCAAAAAAATAGTAGAACAGCTTATAGAGGAATGCATCTGGAGCTGGACTTATTCCGTCTGGTGGAGAGAAGGCTGAGGGGTGACATGTTCATCACACCCTTTAAAGTCCTCAAGAACTGTCACAGAGAGAAGGGGGCAAATCTGTTCTCTGCTGCCTCAAAGGGTAGAAGGAGATTTAATGGTTTAAAGTTGTAGGGGGGTAGTTTTTGAATGAACATTAGAAAGAACTTTTTAATAGCGAGAGTGGTTCTGCAATGGAACTAATTGCCCAGAGAGGTGTGTGAAGGTCTCCTTCTCTGTGTGTCTTCAAAAAGAGGCTGGACAGCTACCTTTTGGGGATGCTTTAGCTGGAGATCCTGCACTGAGCAGGGAGTTGGATCTATGGCCCCTACGGTCCCTTCCAGCTCTATGATTCTGTAATCACCAGCTGAACGAACCTTCTTCATCAGATCTCACAACTGGCTCTTAAAGAAGACTGGGAGCTGCTGGACGTTAGGGTGGGTTGAGACTATGTGAGCTTAATGAATTCAGGGCAGTTATGGATCCATTAACTCTTGGTTCCAAATCCATAACTGCAGTAATGAATACAGCCGTGGTCTTTTGTAATTATAACACCATATGTGTGTGGTTGCTTGCTTGCTTGCTTTTTTGCTCATTAGAAGTATTTTAAAGGGGTACTTTAGAGCTGCACTCTATTATGTATATGCCAAATCTGGAAAACTCTTTTGAGTGTCATCACTTTTGGATGACAGTATCTACACTTTTGGGTGACAAAAGGCATGCTGGGAGTTGTAGTCTAGAAAAATAACTTTTCCAAGCTGTGCACAAGCCACTTGGTCCCATTTTTCTTTTTAAATGATGTTTGTTCTTTCTTTTAAAACCAGAATCTAAATGAGGATACACAGAATTTTAATTCATCTCACTTGCTGCTTTCTTATCTCATAGGCAGCTGTTCTTAAAGGGTGGAAGGTAGAGGCCTTTACAAAGTCCTATCATCTCATCTCCTGAGCCTGGAAAAATTATTTATAGAATACAGTTCCTAGAATTCTCCAGCCTGAACCCAGTTGAAATCGTTGAAATCAATAGAATTTGTTTCTGCATTGATTTAATTCAATGAGTCTGTGCTAGTCGGATCAAAGAATAGGATTCAGGGACTGTAGACCACAGTGGCTACCTTTTTCACGCTCTGCTTGTTACTGTTTAGTTGTCAGGATTTGGGATTGAACTAGGAACCTTCTGCATGAAAAACATGGCCCTTTCCGCAGCTCCCCATCTTCTGGAGACATCCGGTGCAGGTCTCAGTGTTGTCTCTGCTGGGAGGGGAGTGCAGCAGGAGCACCCCTCTCTACACTGGCTCCCTCTGCGAATGGAGAGCTTCTTCCTTCTGCAGCACAGCAGGGTACTGTCCCAGGCTGCACTGGGGCAGGAAACAGACAGCCATTGCGCTTCCAGGATCTCTGCACAGCAGTTAAGTGTGGACAGGCAGTAAGATGGTGGCACAATCATCGATCATTGACAGGGAAAACTCGTCAATGATTTGCTGTGCAATTGTGCCACTCGGGGACGGGAGAAGAACAAGACTTGGACGACGTCATGTAGAACCATCGTCTGGGTCCTGTCCTTCTCGACAGATGACAATGTCCTGAAAAAAGGGCCTATTGTTTTGTGGCATAGAACTTCTTACTTAGATCTAATGACGCTTCATCTCCTGCAAATAAGATGACAAATAGACCCAAAGACCTTAGATGACTTACCTGACGTCAGCAGTGCTTTGCATAAATCAAACTGTCCCTGTGATGTGGTTGGAACTAAAATAACTTTGCTGTGATGTTCCTACAGAGGTGGAATTATTTTAAACTTTCTCTCTGCAAGTGAAATTTCCCACACCTGTTAACGTAATTTTTCTTCTCAAGCAACTTCCCCTGGCCTGAATTTTCTGGGAAAATTTAAAAAGTCGAGGAGATGAAAGCCAACAAATTTGGATTATGGTTATGATCATTATTTGTCAAACCTCCATTTTTTAGAGGGAGAGGCAGGAGTGTGGAAAGTGCAGGCTTTTGGACCCAATTATGTAGCCCCTAAAGCCTCCTTGGATTTCCACAAGGCCCCCAAAGCCCCCCAGTTGAACCCCAAAGATCTCAGTGTAATTTGAGTTTCCTTTCTTTGCTTGTGCACTGTTCTTCTGCTTAGTGGACTCTGACTGACAAAAGGAAGGATGCAAGTGGTTTCTCTGGCTTTGTTTATTATGACTGGAGGGTTAATTGGGGCATCTTCTACTTCTGTTCTCTCCAAATCATTTTATGCCTTCTGGTTATATTCCCCTGAGTCCATCCAGAAGGCTTTGGGTACATTGAGTTATATAACCAATGATACATTCGATACCTGTGTAACAAGCTGGCAAGCAATCATGAGCCACTAGTCTTCTTGCGTCCTCACAAGGATGAGGTTCATTTGAGCAGAGCTGCACCATTTAAGGTGGACATGTTTACGTTCTCCTTTCAAAGACTTCAGAGGATAAGCACTATCCGCAGGGACAGAAGAGCCTGTTACCTGCCAAACATGACTATATGTGGAAATGAAAACTAGGTAATGGTTGGATCAAGATGGATAAGGTGTATACTATGAGTTTTCCAAAAAACACAGAAGAAGTTACGGGATGGGCAACACTGAGAATTACACATTTCTGATGAAGAGATATTGGAATATCAGCTGAAAGTCATGTAGGTGTGTACAAAATTATGGTCTGAAAAGAGAGGACAGATTGGATCAAGACATGCTGAGGCCCTAAGATGTGTCAAGTTCAAGAGGCATTATTTCCAGCCCAGTTAGGTGCTATTCTAGCAGTTACATAAACCTTGAAGTTTATTATTTTCTGTATTTAAAGGCCTCTCATAATCTGAGTCCCCAAACTATGGGAAAGGATCCAAAAATAATGGGGGGGGGAGTTGTATGTGATCTACCTGTGGTTGTGGGTGACATTTTTTACCACTGAGGAATGATGCATAACCTTTGAGCTGGTGTCCTTATCTTATGCATATCAGGGGTAAGAACTATGTGGCCCTTCAGAGGCTGTTGAACTGCAAATCCAAGCAGTGTTCACTATTGTCTATGCTGACTCAGGCTGCTGAGAACAGCAGTTCAACAATATCTGGAAGACTGCATGATTCCCAGCAGTTACTCATCCATACACAGAAATGAATTATAATTATTTTTATTCCTCACTTGGCCAAACTGGGAAGCCAGATGCTTGCATTCCAGGTGTGGTAAATTCTTTAGGGCCAAATGAAGAGTTGGAGAAGTCAACACTTTAGACACAGATCTACTCCAAATCATGTATCTTAGTGAGGTCTGGAATTTCAGCTTTCCATTTAACCGGGCTGGTAGTAAACCCAACTGGGAGGAGGGGGATTACCTATGGGAGTGAGCTCTGAGAGATAAAGAAGGGTTGACATCTTTCTCCTTCTTTAGATTAGAGAAAGCAAGAATTAGAGAACATATGATAGCCATCAACAAATATCAGAAGAGTTGTCACATAGAAGATGAAACAGACTTGTTCTCTGTTGCTCCAGAGGCCAAGGCTAGAAACTGCTAGAGGAAATGGCCAGGAAGTGGAACTCAGCAAAACACGACGAGCAACTTCCCATAGTGATGGCTGTTTGAAAGTGAAAGAGATTGCCACAGGAAGTGATGGCCTCTCCTTTGTGTGAAACACTTAAACAGAGGCTGGATGAGAATCTGTTAGGGAGGCTCTGAACACCAGTGCCATTTTTGCCTGCTTCTGAGATGGCTGCAGTGTGAACGTGTTTGGGGAGTGGTCCAACTCGGGGGTAAGATGAAGAGATGGGAGAAGGATGAGACCACGATGAAGGTTACGTATGATAACATTGCGGTCCCATCCTTCTTCTGTTTCCAGGCAGTGCAATCATGGAGTAAATCATTGATGGCTTTTCCCCATTAATGACCCATGATCGTGCTGCCATCCCACACTTACCTGATATGCAGATGGTCCAGAAGTGCAATGGCTGCGCTTCTTGCCCCAGCGCAGCCCAGGAGGGTACTTGACTGCACTACTGAAAGAAGAGGCGGGGCCATCGTGCTTTCTGAATTGTGGAGGCAGCCGGTGTGGAGGGGAGTGCTCCCATCATGTTCCTCTCCCGGTAGACCTACTGCAGATATCCCCACAGGACGCTGCTGCAATAAGGTAGGGTGTGGGAAGGACCTGAGTGCAGTCAAGATGGCGAAAGGTATTAATGAGGAAGAACATACAAACTAGGAGAAGCAGCAGTTTGCTTTTGCCTCAGTCCACTGGGAAGGGAAAGATTCTGCCCCCTTCTTTCCTCTCCCCCCATTGATTTAACTGAATGCAATTTTTTTTTGCACTTTGAATTCAGTGTGCTGAAATTGAAGAAATCTAAGGCCAAAGAGGAGAAACAGATAGAAGCTGGGACATTGTAAAAGCAGCTGAAAAAAAAAATGGGGTGGTGGAGGATTAACTGGAACTATTCCTGCCAAACCAGGACAGTTGGAGGACATGGGTTTGGCCCTAAACTTCTGGGCCTAAATCCCAACTAGTCCTAATTAGGATAGGCTATTCAAATCAGTGATAAGTGTTCACTTACCAATTTCCTCTTGGTTCCACAAGTCTTGTTGAGATTGACAATCAGATTAAGGCCCTGGTGCTTGTGGGGTTTTATCAGCTAGTATCGCTCTGTACCTTATCACTTAGGAGACTATGCTAATGTAAGCAACTGTCTTTGACAACAATACCTGATAGTTTTGAGTATTTCAGATCATCTTTAATTAAAGTGGGTGCCTTTGGGGATTGCTGCTAAAAATTCAGAGGAAGCAGTCCTGGCAAACTTCGTGTTCATTTGCATAACAATGCTCACGACAACCTTGGGGCTGTAATTTTGTGTTTCAGCCCTCTTTTCTTCCCCATGTTCATCCCTCCTCCAACTTGGGTGGAAAATACTTTCCTTCTTTGTAGTGCCGACACTCTTGTCAAACGATTAAAGCTACTTGCTCGCTGAATAATAAGCCCAAGTCATCATTAAAAATCGATAGCGTTGCTCATTCTCTTGCTGGAATTAAATCAGAGCGGCTCGGCAGATGAGAGCCTTAACAGCGTGGTTGGAATGGTGACAAATGTTTCTCTGCTGTGCATATTCTCAGAGCGAGAGAGGAGCTAATGAGAAAGTTATTTCCCAGTATCAAAACAAAGCCATCAGTGGTGAGTCTACTGGATTGAACGATATTATATTATTTCTTCTGACCTGCATCCTATTAGAAGTCCCAACCAGAGCAGACCTGTTAAATCGTACTATTTATGATTATGTTGAATCACAATTAAGCAATTGTTTCAACAGGCCTTGTCTAATTGGTACTAATCAGTAGGATCTAAGACATAGTCCCTTTCTGCATTATACCTCAATAGCAGGTTGTTCCTTTACAATCCCAGCATTGTGTTGGGTTAGGAATGCTCTCTACCACACCCTTTTGCCTTAAAAGGATGAGTAGCATTATTGCCGCTGTTAATCCTTCTGCACTACAACGTCAGTGGCCAGTCCCTTTCTCTGCCTTTTTCCTGCCCCACAGCTCCTGATTGGTCAGGGTTTTTGTTTTGTTTTGTTTTGGTAAGCCGTAGTAGCATATCCATGTTGTAATGTCATGACACGCTGGCACATTATTGCATTTGTGTGCTACCATGCTAAGAAATGTATTAAGAAATAAAAAAAAAATTAACTCAAAAGAGATATTTAAAATAAACAGAGAGGTGATAGATTCCAAACTTCCCATGCCGTGGGAGTCGCTGAGGGAGGGACAAGCTGGGCATGCCCACATCTCGCCCGCTCCTGGATCTCCAACAAAAGGAAGTGATATCAAGCACCATTACGGAATTGCACTGACCCAGCTGATGGGATTGTAGCATTAAAGGAGGTCTTAATGGATTTTTTTCTGGAAATGAAATAGGGCTGATTTGCAACACTTGTGAATGGGATAGCAGTTGGATAGTGAAGACATTGTGTGGTAGCATGGTTCCTGGACCGGGAACAACCCATTGTTCTGGCAGGATGACAATTCCTTGAGGAAAGATCCATAGCCTTTCAGTGCCATAACAGAGTCCTTTAAATTAGAGCTCAGAAAGTTACCTTTTTAGATGATGTCACCTAAATCCTATGGGTCAGGCTCAACTTGTGTAGACCCACTGAATCCATTATTGGATGATAAGTCAACCTGTGGACAAATCCCACTGTGACAATCAGTCTATTTTAGTTTGGAGTAACAATGGGTTTCAGCTTGATAGCTTCAACACCCCACTGTCACTGTGTGTATGTGAGGTCTATTTATCCCACCACTATGGCACCCCTTGTCCTACCCTTGCCCAAACCATCTGTCAAAGACCTTCCAGATGTTTGCATGCTTCCTGTGTAAGGCTCTTTCTGCACTTTACCTTTTTCCAGCGCGGAGGTGCGGGGATCTCATGAGCAGCCTCCGGCGAGAGGCTCTCGTATCCCTGCTGCTTCAGCTCCACATGAGCGGTCTGCTTGCGTGAGAGCCCCGCCTCTTCCTTCCGCAGTGCAGCCTGGGAGTTTCCCAGGCTGCACTGGGGCAGGAAGCACAACCGGTGTGGCTCCGGAGGCTCCACACACCAGGTAAGTGCACGCGGGGCCCAGGAGCAATGCGCGATCACGCAGCATTTTCGGCTTCCAACCGAAAATGAAAAGGTGCACGATCGGCACCTGCTGGCCCCTGGAGCATTCAACAATTGTGAGTGTGTTGTGCAGATCTCTCTTCACAATCGCACAACGCTCCAGGTGCTCTTTCGCATGGCAAATGCCATGCGGAAAGGGCCTGAGACTCTATTCCTATAGTCCCTCAAAGAGACACCACTACCCTTGTACCACTGCTGCTACCACAGACACCATGTGTCTGTGCTCAACCAATAGCACTATCATGGCATTCCTGGGGCATAGGTGTAAAATACAAAAATTGGCAGGAAACCCTCTGAAAATTATGACGATGTAACCTACAGTTACGCATTTGTAACTGCTACATATGAACGACCCATATATAGCTCCTGGTTTAGAGGCTATGTAGCAACCATGAAGTTCCCCAAGCCCCACTTATCAGTATGAAACTGCTGGAATCAATGGGTTCTATTTCTCTGTCAATTGAGAAGCAGCAGCCTGACATTCCCATCTACCTCATACAAGCAATCTCAGCTGCAAGGGGGATTTATGACAGGGATCCTTTTTCTCTCTGTCAGACTGGAGATCGCTCATGAGAGGGAGTGGGAACATCAGGCTGCTGCTTCTTGATTGACAGGGGAACAAACTGCCATCAATCCCAGTGGTAGCTTAAAAGTAAGAATTTTAAAAAATGGAAAAGCCACACAATCTATGTTGGTCCAACACACAGGCCATTTCTGCACTACACTGTTATAGTGCTATTATTCCACTTGCAGCTTAGGGAGGGGCACTTAGAATTCTCAGCCAGAGAACTCTTTGGCCTAAGTAAACTACAAACCCCAGAATTCCACAGGATGCTGAAAGTGGAATAATAGCACTATAAAAGTGTAGTGTGGAAATGGCCATTGGGTTGCATGAGGTTAGAGAGAAAAGGGTATCCCCTCTTTATGCCTGCAGAAGGTAGTTGGGCCAGTAGTCAAATTCTGCTTCATCACTAGTGGTAGGGCAGCATCTTTCACCTCACCTGAAGGCTACAGGCTGTCTTAAGGCACTCTAATTTATGAGAACTTCTTGGAAGAAGGATGGGACCTAAATGTAATAAATTAAACCAGCTATTTGAATTGGTCTCAGAAACGAGCTATTATTGTTCACATAAAACACTTTGAGACTGAGATCCTGCATTGGGGTTGTGTAGTGTAAACCTCTGCATGCAGAGTTAGGCATTAATTCCACTCATAGAATCATAGAGTTGGAAGAGACCACGGGGCCATCCAGTCCAACCCCTTGCCATGCATGAACACACATCAAAGCACCCCTGACAGATGGCAATCCAGCCTCTGCTTAAAAAGCACCGAAGAAGGAGACTCCACCACACTCCGAGGCAGCATGTTCCACTGCCGGACAGCCCTGACCATCAGGAAGTTCTTCCTGAGGTTTAAGTGGAATCTCTTTTCCTGCAGCTTGAATCCATTGCTCCTTGTCCTAGTCTCTGGAGCAGTGGAAAACAAGCCCGCTCCCTCCTCCACATAACATCCCTCCAAATATTTAAACATGGCTATCATGTCCCTTCTTAACCTTCTCTTTGGCAGACTAAACATACCCAGCTCCCCAAGCTGCTACTACATAACTCTTGTGCTTGATATGAACACTGCCCAACTGAGCCAAGCCACCAAATATGCAACTAAATGCACAAGGCATCTGCAGCTCTACTTCCACAACCTTTAACTGAATGCAGCCATTCTGCAATGGACAGAAATATCCAACCGCTTCCATAAGGGAAAGTTTGCATATCTAAGGCATCAACAGGATTCTGACCTAGGTATCATACAGATACAAATATACCTCAGTTACAAAATAGATGTATTTCTGGACTTTAACAGAAAAATTGGTTCCAGGGGCAAAAATAACATGAAAGGAATAGGTATAGGCTCCTACATTACAAATAATATTACTTCAACTTGTTTAATGCAAAACTAAAAGGTACACACATACGAAAGATAAACCCTATGTAAATAATCAAAAAACATTTTGAACATTATAGAGACCACTTGAAGGCCTCTTCCAAAATGCATCCGGTGGTGACCTTTTCTTCCACCAGCTTCTACTTTTCTTATGATTTTCATTTTGTTGGCCAGACATCTAGATCTGTGCTTTCTTAAATAAGGCATGGGGAGTTGGGGAGGCAGTCTTATCTGCTCTCCTTTTTTCTCTTTGTTTTTCTGTTTGGGTGTGTTCAATAGAAGATTTTTGGGGCAGCTGCTGTTCATCTTCCCTGTTGTAGGCAGACACATATTGCTACAGTAGGATCAGCTAGAATAGAATCTCAGTCTTTCCCAGCTGAAGCTTTATTGCATTGCACTGAGAAGCTGCTGCATTGCAACATCCAAACTGTGTTTTTCCACCCCACCCTTATCAGGTAGCCAAAGGCAATGCTGCTAAAAACTTTTAGCTGGATAGAAGATGAGGAGAAAAGGAGGCTGGCTGAGTGGGCATAAAAATATTTTTTTTGGGGGAAGAAGAACTTCACTGTCAAAAAGGGCTTTTAAAATTTAAGGTATGCATGTATTGGGAAACTGGGATTCAGTGATGTTGGTACTATATAGGAGTCCCATTATTGCAAAAATTGGGTTTCTGTCAGCTATTTAGCAGTTGGATTTTAGGGCTCACAGCAGCGTCTGTACTTCTTTACAAACAGAATTTTCTGCAGCACGTAAACATTTTGTGGAGTCATTACACTTAAAAAAAAGAAGAAGCTATAAGCAGGTTTACAATCTGGGGTATAGATGTTTTCTTCTAGCTTCATAAAAAGGAAATAGCTGAATGCAAGGCAGCACTTAATGCTAAGATTTCTCCATATTTTCCGAAATGATTCATTCTTTATGTCTGAGGATTTAGCAAGATAAGAATTTTGCTTATCTCTGATATGATGTGCTTAAGGTAAAAGAAGATCACACTGTAAGACATAGGCATAAACCATCTTGAGGCTGGTAAATTAAAAAAAAATGCTCTTAAAAAGACCTGGAATGTGCCATGATGTATAGATAGTCAAATTAGATCCTGATTTGTTAACAGACATCCAGATTATGGTTTCAGTTTTCTGCACAGACACTTCCCTCTTGCCTGATTTGCCTTTATCCGTGTAGGTCTGAAATGGAGCAAGGCCACATCTTGATGGGCTACTGGCTGCTGTGCTGTACCAGATGAGAGGCCAGGATACAGCTTACTCTAGCCTGTGTTGTTCAACAAGTTAGTATACTCCATCCTATGATAGAGTGCCCATCACCCCAGGAACAAAAACTTTATCTTCTTAAAAGTTGCTCGACAGAGACACCTACTGGCTAACTAAGGGTATCATTAAAAGTGACCAAAGGGCATCTGCTTTCAAAAAGTCTCTTTGGAATTTCCTCTTCAGATGTTGATGTTAAGAATCTAAGATTATTGTTAACCAACATCTATCTTGTCCAGAATTCTGTTCCAACACTGAACAGTTGGGTGGCTATGGGAGGGAGAGTACGGGCAGGACATGAAGGCAACAGCAAATTCCCTTGCAGCTGGCATTGAGAGACATATTGTCTTTGTCAGACTATTACAGAACTAACATGACTAAGGCCATTTCCACACGACAGTCTTATAGAGTGATGATTCCACTTTCAGCCTCCTATGGAATCCTCCTATGGAATCCAGCCGGCCCCTCCCGGAACTGCAAACACCAGGATTCCATAGGAGGTTGAAAGCGGAATCATCGTGCTATGAGTGTCGTGCAGAAATGTTCTAAGAGTCATTAATATCTTTATTCTCCATGAATGTTCCACTGCTACTTTCACGCCTTTCTTACATCCCATTTGGACTACTGTAACATCCTCTTTAGAAAGCCACCATGATGTAGTGGTTTGAACATTGGATTATGACCTTGGAGACAAGGATTTGACTCACCAGTTGGCCACGGAAACCCACTGGGTGACCTTGGATGCATAACACACTCTCAGACCCCCAAAACACCCATGACAGGTTTGCCTTAGGGTTGCCATGTGTTGGAAATGACTTGAAAGCACACAACAACGACAACCTCCTTTATGCCAGTCTGCATTTGTAAAGTGCTCAGAAACCTCAAGTGCAAGAGTCCTCATTCAGTTGACACACAGAACTTCAGCCAGATTGGGCCATGTTAACCTTGTTACAACAGCTCTATTCATTGCCACGCCATTCCCAAGTATTGTTTAAAGTTCTGGCTGTGACTTAGACAGTTCTAGACAGCTTAGGTCCAGGCCATCCAACAGACCATATCTTCCCATACAAGCCTTCTTGAGCTCTAAGATCTTTGGAGGCCTTGTTTTGGTTCCACTACCTTCACAGGCGTGCCTAGTGGGAACACAGGAGAGGGCTTTCCCAGCATTTCTTCCAGGATTTAGAATTCTCTTTGCAGGTAGGATAGTGTTTCTTTTGCTGTCCTTCTGTCAGCAGGAGAAAACTCTCCTGTCCTGACAGGTTTTTAGGATCGGATTGCAAGGGCTTCTAATAGGTGCAGCTCTATTCATTTTTAAAACTGTCTTTCTAAAAATGGGTTTGTTTTAAATGTTTTTAATTCTACAGATAGTTTAGCAAAATTTTAGCAAAGACTTTTTGTATGTCTTACTCCTGCCTCTCCATGTGTTTATCTGTATTTTATATTTTTGTAAGCCACCTTGAGAACATGTTGAATATAAGTGAAAGAATTATGTACCTGGCACATTGCAAATAAAGCAAAAAAACAGCGAATCCTGCCAAGGGCATATAATCTGAAATATACACACACACACACACACACACACACAATAGGAATGAAAGAGTAATAAAATTATACCATACAACTGTAAAACAAAGTATCCAGATAAAATATATATATAAAAAACCCATTATAAAGCAAACCAACAAATATATGTAATTAAACTATACAAAATTATAAAACAATATTAAACTAAAACTCCAAAAAACTTTGGAAAACAAGAGAGTTTTTAATTGAAATTGAAAAAGAAGGAGGAGTAGAAGAAGTGGATGAAGAAGCAATAGTAACTGACGCCATCCAAGTTGGCAGCCATCAATACATCTTGTGGTAGCAAATTCTACTGTTCCACTATGTGCTGTGTGAAGAAATGCTTCCTGAATCTTTCAGCCAGCAAATTCAATGGAAGGCTCCTGATGCTTGTATTATGGAAGAGAAGAATTTTCCATGTACCTGTTCTACACCGTACATGAAAATCTGCTGAATAGTGGACATCTGCATTTGATCGATAATTGATTGATAGTTCAGTAGCTGATGTGCAATGCAATGCTTTCCAGTATCTGGTGCCTTGTGAAATTTGATACAAACTTCATGCCAAGGTCAAAACAATCAGAAGATGATAACAAATGGAAGATATGCAGATTTTAAGGAAATACCCACCTGGATCTGCATGGCACCAACGCTGTGGAGGAGGGTAGTGATTTGATGGCCTTCGCAGAAGAGACCGGAATGCTTTGTGTTTGGCGCAGAATGCTGGAATGGATCCCATGATGGGGATGGAGCAGTAGGTTACTTAAGGCCTGCTTGCCCTGTGAGCGTCCTCATTTTGGATTCGTGCAACCTGGCCCACCCTCTTGCTTTCAGTGCAGTGTGTGATCATGGATCACTTTGGGGCGAGGTAGGAATTTCCCCCCTTGTTTACCAAGGGGCTCTTTGCCTACTTCCTATTGTACTGGAGGGAACTGGGCTATTGGCTCTGGGTGGAGTCCTTAAATAGGCAGTCACCTGGCAGGTAGTGGGGCGAGATATATGTTTTCGGTGTGCTCCTTTGGCACCCGCTTTGGGTGTAGGGTGTGGCTCTGAAGGTTCCTCTTTAATGTTCTGAGACCCTGGGTGGGGAAGGAAGCTACCCTTGAGGCTAATCAGGGATTAGGGTCTCACTTGTAGGGTCCTGGGGCTTTGGTGGGAGCCCGCTGGGTTCACCTTACAATTATCATCAGCTGGGGAGCAACCCAAGTTTGCCCTCTGGGATCAGGTGTTTCACCCAGGGGAAGGCTGAGAAGGTAGCCAACGGGGTGACACCTGGCCTCAGCTGGACCTGAATCAAGTTACTTCCCCGCTTGCTTCATTTCCAGGCCAACTCAATATAAATAGTTTTAGGTTAAATAAAGTGGCCCTTATTTAACCCAGTGTTAATATGTCTCATCTTGTTATTCTAGGGTTGGACACTAAAATTTTCCATTCTGACGTTGAAATGTCAAATTTACATGACAAAACTGGAAATTTGCTTAAATTCTGAATATGGTGGTCATTTACACATCCCAAAGAGAAGAGGCATCACTTTAAAAAGGAGGACAAAGAAGGGTGCAGATTTGCATAAAATTTAGATATAGGAACATAGGAATCTGTCTTATAATCGGCTAGATGCAGGTTCCATTTAGCTGAATTTTATCAATGCCAACAAGGAGTGGATCTCAAAGTGAATTCTCTCCTAGCCCTACATGGAGATCCAAAAGAGAAGGTTCATGCAAAGGTCTTGCTGTTCTCCATTGTTCCACTGCTGTGAGCAGGAATCTGAAAACAGGATGCGTATGCCACATGCACTCCCTTCCATGTAACAAAAGAGATTTCTCACAGAGGAAAAGAGCTTTCCAAGAAACCATAAGACCCCAATCCATAGTCGGTCCAATGGTATTTCCTTTAGATTTGGCAACAACCAGTGACTATTGTATTTTGGCTCTGGGAGGAAGCTTAGCGAATGGCTAGCTAACAACACCAAATCTAAACAAAATAATTAGCCCAACATTCTCATTTCTAGGATGGATTTGTCCTGGCTGTGCCAAAAGCAGATGAGAACTCAAAGTTACAAGCAGTTATATAGTGGTAAATTTGGAAGGGCAGCCATTTGTCATGACATAAGGGGAATAAAAAAAAATCAGGCCATTATTTTGATCCTTCAGTTTTATCTCTCCCAGCAAAGGATCTTCTCTAAAGTAAATAGATATTGACTGTCCATTCAAAATCAACTCATCTCAAAATATTTTGTACTTCAACAGAAAAAATGTTACCACAACTGACTTGCTAGGATAACCCATTCTCTTCTCCATCTACTATGAGAACTGCAGCTAAGCTCAGAGAGAATAGAGGAGTCTGTTGGGGGCAGATGACATAGCTGGAAAATGGTTTAATTTCCAGGTCTGATTGCTAAAGTATGCATTATTGAGGAAATCACTTTGTGAGACGGAAAAGGGTGTGGGAGGGCAATTGAAGGGAACATGCTCTCCCCTTAACATCTAGTTTGATCCTGAGTTAAGGTAGGGCTTTTGTATTCATTGAGAAATTTGGGTGTGTGTGTGTATATTTCAGAGATTTTGAGTGTCTGGCTATTGCAAATGAGTTGTGCTGTGAGATCAGAGTATGTCTGGATGTGGGAGTGCAGCAGGGAGGAGAACGGAAGTTTCCCCTGTAAGGATGAACACAGGTGAGTGATGGCTAGGAAGCAGAGGAGAGGGCCTTGGAGGCTTTAGAGAATATAAATACAAGCACCAGAAGCAACTCAGCGTCACTTTTGGCTCTCATATGCTTAATTTTCAGCTGATTTTGGCCATCTTTTCATTGTATGGGGAACTGGAGGCCTCGAGGGGCATGAATCAGTGAAGCCAGAAATTTCTATGTGGCTTTGGGGCAGTTTGGGGCCGTTGCAGAGCAGAAAATCGCCTGAATATTAGCTCAGATATTTTTGGGAAAAAAATGTGTGTGTGTGTGGGGGAGCTTAGGCATCTTTGCTGAGTACTTTGCAATCACATGTGGTCCACAGCCTGCACTTTCCCTACCCCTGGTATGTGCGTAATTAGGAGTTACGCTAGCATAATCCCCCAACAGGATTCCAGTCTCTGTGTCTGAGAAGAAAGGTCTCTGCTGGACAGCTGCAAAATGGCAGAGGAGGGCGCAAAGCAGAAATAAGACAGGTGGGAGGCTGTGCTCAACCCACATGCTGACTGTCACTTTCCTTATGATGCCTTAGGCCATTTTCGCACTAGTCTGTTATAGTGCTGTGATTCCACTTTCAATATCCTATGGAATCCTGGGGTTTGCAGTTTTGAGAGGGGCTGGCTGGGTGTTGAAAGTGGAATCATAGCACTATAACAGGCTAGTGCGGAAATGGCCTATTTGCACAACCATCCCCGTTCTGCACGTGTCGTGTTTCCACTCTTGTGTTGTCCCATTGCAATCCCAACAGCACTTTTGCCAAGAAGGGAGTGCAACAGGAACACTCCCCTCTGCACCCGACTGGCTCCCTGTGGATGGGAGTGCGAGTGACACGATTCTGCCTTCTTCAGTGCAGCTGGGCTCTTTCCTCCATCACGCTTCCTGCCCTTCTGCATGGCAGATAAGTATGGGAGCGTCATGTGATTGTGGGCACTTAACGGATTTAATCTGTTAGGCAAATATCCTGCGATCGCAGCATGTGTGGACAGGATGGCAGCGGGACCAAGATGACATCATGAGAAAGCATGACCTGAGGATCGCAGCCATCCCGTCCCCACAGTGGGGCTGCAATGCCATGCAAAAACAACCCATGTCAAAAGTAAGACCCAGTAGTAGTTTGAGCATTGGGCTACAACCTTGGAGATCAGGGTTCAATTCTCTGCTCAGCCATGAAAACCCTCTGGGCATGTCACACACTCTCAGCCTCTCAAAAACCCATGATAGATTCCTTAGGGCTACCATAAGTTGGAAACTAGTTGAAGTCACACAACAACAACAACAACAACAACAACGTAAAGCAGGCTGACCTGGGGGAAGATGTTTTGTTTTTGTTTCTGTTTTTTGGCCATGCAAAAGGGGCTGGTGAGGAAAATCCTTTTGGCTTTCACTTCACCACCTTAAAACTCACCCTACCTCTGTCATTTCTGTGACAATTTGTGCTCCATTATATCAGGATATCTGAAGATTTATAAATAGCTATCCTTTTCCTGAAGATGATTTATTATCTTTCCAGTACTGGGTAGTCATTAGTCTGCCTGATGTCAACAGACATGACACAAATTCTGAGTTGCCCTTTAATCTGAAATATTTGTTGCAGTTTACTAATGTGGCTTTTGAATTGCGTACCCCAGTGTCTCATCACAGAATTCCTGGACTTCTATTTGCTCTGCTTTTCACCTATAAAGATATTTGACCAATCTTTTCTGTGGCCTTTCCTCAACGCACCTTTTCGCAGAGCAGGGGTGTGGGACCGCTCGAGCAGCCTCTAGCGAGAGGCTCTCGTGTCCTGGTTCCCTCAGTTCTGCGGCTGCCGCCTGCTCGCATGAGAGCCTTGCCTCTTCCTTCTGCAGTGCAGCCTGGGAATTTCCCAGGCTGTGCTGGGGCAGGAAATGCGAACGCTGCGGCTCTGGAGCTCCACACGCACAGCAAGTGAGCGCAGGGCCCTGGAGTGATGCGCGATCGCGCACCATTTTCAGCTCACAGCCGAAAATGAAAAAGTGCGTGGTCGGTGCCTGCCGTGTGGACCGCTCCTCACATTCGCGTGACGCTCGAGGGGTCCTTTCACATGGCAAATGCCGTGCAAAAAGGGCCTGTGTCTAGGAAAACCTTACCTCATACAGTATTAAAATTCTGCATGCTTTTCTTTCCATAACTTTTCTGCCCAGATATTAGTAGGGATGTGCAAAACCTGCTGGAGAGCTCCCATTTGTGATTCCATTTTCCTGGCTCAGCTGCAATAATTTCCTGGGGAAATCCACTTCTCTAGTTGAAATGCAACTGCCATCTCCCAACGCTCATTTAACTATCCACTCTAAGGCTGTCTGACTGTTTATTTTAATGTGTAATAGCCCAGTCACAAAGCAGTATGATTTTTGTAGTCTTAAAGAAACATCAGCAAATACATTGCTCTCAGTTGCACTGTCTCATGGGCTACGCTGTCTTATTGCTATGCAAACAGTCATTCAAGTGAATGGGGGAATAAGCATACATAGCTTGAAATTGGCACTGGTGAATTTTGAGACTTTTACTTTAATATTTGCCTCTTTGCTTCCCAAAGGGCTTAATCCTTCCTATTCTACCACAGTTCGCCCTAACTTGGAAACTCCTGTCTAATACACTGTTGTCCTGCAGATGTGTTGCTCAGCAGTGTTAAGCAACTGTAGTTTGGTTTCTATGTAAAATAGAAATGGGCATCATATGAACCTCCTTGCTTGAACTCCCAGTATCCCTTACTACTGGCTACTCAGGCTAGGGTCAGCTGTAACTCATGATTCCCACCTGTAATTTAAAGGGTGTAGTCTATGAGATAACTTATCACTGTATCATTCATAATCATATAAATCCAGTATAAACATTTGTTTTTGCCTACCTTCAATTTGTTTCCAACTTAACAGTGATCCTAGGGGGAACCTTTCATGGGGTTTTCTTGGAAAGCTTTGTTCAGAAAGGTTTGCCTTTGCCTTCCTCCGAGGCTGAGAGAGTGTCACTTGCTCAAGGTCACCCAGTGGTCTTCTATTGCTGAGAAGGGTTTTGAATCCTGGACTCCCAGATTCTGGGTCCAACACTCAAACTACCACACTACACTGGCTCACAGTATAAACATCTAAACCCTCAAAAATTTGTCCTCCTTCATCTTTTGTTTGGGCTTAATTGGCTGAGTTCTAATAAGTTATTTTAATTATATTATTATATTAATAAGTGTGAGTGTGTGGGACAGAGAGAGAGAAAGAGAAAGAGGGAGAAATGCAGTAAATCCAGTGGAGTATCTTGGCTTTCTTGAGCACTTCAACTAGTTTGCTTCAGTGTGACCCATCTCAAAGAAAATCCTTGAGCATATGGAGATGCAGAACATGTGGTGACAGAACAGGAATTCAAGCAAAGATGTTATTGTGTAAACTAGTTCATAAATGCTGAATGAATCATCTCCTCTCATTTTATTTTAAATATAAATTACTGTCCCTTTTCAAAAGGAACAGAGAGTTGAATATTTCCTGAGTGCTTGTTGCTCATTATTACATTTTTGTACCTTAAAGAAGTATGACAGCTTAGTGTTAAAACTGGATTTGTTTGAAAAGTTGCTGGTGAGTTCACTTTGTAAAACAGGTAAATTGCTAAGACCTGGGAACAGTCAAATACCCGGGTTTTAGGATTCATAATGTAATGCTTAAGGCCCCACACCTATACAGTATTTGTCTTCGGCCATTTCCACACTGGGCTGTTATAGCGCTATGCTTCCACTTTCAACATCCTATAGAATCCTGGGGCTTGCAGTTCTGGGAGGGGCTGACTGGCCCCTCCCGAAACTGCAAACCCCAGGATTCCATAGGATGTTGAAAGGGGAATCATAGCGCTATAACAGCCTAGTGCGGAAACGGCTTCAATCTAGTCATGTACCCAAAACCCTTCTGTAGGTGGCAAATCTGCTATAGGTTTTAGTGCAAACTTTAAAGGATTTTTCTGTGGTGCTGAGCTCTATACCCAAAATAGTTTGTAGACCTTATATGTTGTTATTAATTTCCATCAAGTCTTTGAGACACCTCCAAGACAAATAAGACCTGCTCAGGTCTTGCAAATTCAGAGCTGTGGCTTCCTTGATTGAGTCTATCCACTTGCAATACAGCCTTATTCTTTTCCTATTGCCTACCACTTTACCAAGCATTATCATCTTTTCTAATAAGTAACATCATCACATCATATGCCCAATGTACAACAGTCTCAGTTTAGTCATCCTGGCTTCTAAGACTTGATTGGCATTTTTTTGCCTGCCGTACATGGTAGCTATAAAAATCTTCTTCAGCACCACATTTTAAGTCAATCCATTTGACAGTGGATTCACTCTCCTACTAATATGGGAGTAACCAACAGCCGTCATTGTGACCATTGTAGTGTCTCACATCTCCCCCTCGATGTGGCTGTGAAGGTGGTGGGACTGAGAGAAGGGCCTGTCCTGAGAACCTCAGGGTCTGAGACAGGCTCATATATGGGGAGGCAGGATCATCCATCCTGTATGGTCCAGTGTAGCATGGCACTTCTCCTTGCAGAACAGTGCTATATGTGGTCATTCACTGACCTCTGGATTTACTGTAGAGTCCCTGCAGCCCTGTCCCACTGCCAGTTCATGCCTGGTGAGAGCAATGAGAGATCAGAGGAGCATCTGACTGTGTCCCCATCATCTGCTGAAGTCTGTTGGTGTCCCCAGAGATCTCAGTGGATGATGTAATCCTTTCGTCTCTGACTGCAAGGACATAGCTGGATGCTTTTGCTTTTCCCTCTTACCAGGCACAGTACATCCTAGGGGGTAGCCTGCAGTGACTCTATGGTAAGTCAAGGGGGAAGCTTTAGTTCATCAGGAGGAATGAAGGATGTACGAACCTCTGCAACAAGACCAAAAAAGAGATATGCAGGTGTAAGGTTGATTTATGCCTCTGTATGCCAGAATGCCATCTGTAGGCCAGAATTCTCTTAAGGACATACATGCACATAAGTGTCACTAATGTGTATAGATGTCCTTTTCCATGTGCTGCATAGATTGGTATTCCTTTCCTCCCTCCCTATGTGCTGCATAGATTGGTATTCGTTTCCACCTAAATCCCCCATGGTTTTCTGTAAGCTCCCTGAAACTGCCCCACACAGTCATTCCATGCTCATTGGAAGCAGGCAGGACCAGAGAGGTGTCTGGCTGCATCTCTCTCAGACCTGGAACTGCTATGCCTAGTAGTAATGGTAATGGTTTGAATCCTGTTGGTTGATCCCAATTAGAGTAGACCAGAGGTGGGCAACTGCACAAGCGGGTGGGACTAAATTTCATCCTAACCCCCCATGGGCTGCGCCACCCATAATGTAATGGCTGCATGTCAGCCAAAGTGGCAACCAGAAATAATGTGAGATCATTTCCAGATACCATTTTGGCCAACATATGGCAAAGTATAGAGGTACTTGGGAGACAGTTTGGGTTTGGGAGTGTGTGGGAGAATTTTTTAAAATTCAGTGGAGTCAGAAGCACAAAAATGGGATACTTTTTTCTCCCCATCTGGCATAGAGCCATTGAAACAATTGCTGTATGATGAGTCAGCTTGTAGGTAAAAATGTGTTTACTCTAACAATAGGATTCAGGCCAGTAAATATCATCATCCCATACTTCATGGGTGGAACTTCCAATTATATGACTTTTTCTTTTTGCAAATGGTAATTGGGTAGATTCCTCATCTATGTAAGCTAAGCCCTGCTAATTTCCCCATGGCAGGATCTTTGTTCAGTGGGATATCCTGTTGGCATCAGCTGTCGTTAAGACGTTTTTGAATTCAGGTCACCATCCAATGGAAAACAATTACAAATGTTTAATACAGGGCAATGCATCCAATGCCATCAAACGCTACAGCTGTGCACACATTTTAACAGAGACTGATAATGTTTTTTTGGAGAAGATGAATGGCTTGGCAGAAAGATGAAGCACCAACTGTTGAAGTTTCTGAAATAAACAATACATTAAAGTCAACTCAGCTTTGGGGGATGGCAGAAAAGTTCTTGCTGAGAAGTTAATATTCACAGCAATTGAGACTGGTGGCTCCCATGTCAGGAAGGCAGTGAACCCACTCTGAGTTTTAGTCCAGACTTGAAAGAAACAATCCAAAATGATGAGATCCTTTTAGGATAGTGTTCAGTATGTTGAATAGCTCCTTTAAAGTTCAGTCTAAAACCTAGAGTGGATTTACTGCCCCACTGACATGGAATCCCATCAGATGCAACTGATTCCTGCATGTCTCCTGAGGCCCCAAATCCATCCCAGTTACCATTTTGCATTGCTGGAAAACCCCTTCTATCAGACTGCTTCCATCAGAAGAAGAAAAAACTTTTGCTTCCAACCCATTAAATGTGAGCTTAATGGGAGTTCACTCCAAGTAAATGTGTATGTGATTGAGCTATGTGGGTATAATCACATGTACACTTATTTAGGAAAAGTCCCATTGCAGACTTAGGTCCAAGTAAGTATGGATATATTAAACTGCATTGTACTTGTGGGGCACCCATGCCCCTCCAGATATTGATCAACTACAGTTCTCAACATCTCTTACCACCCAACAAGGCTGGGTGGGGTTGATGGGAACTGGAGTCAATTGACATCCTGAGGGGTACTGTTTCTCCAGCCTGGCTATACAGTAGCTTGAATTTTCCTGCTTAAAATTCACTTGTGATACAGGAACTTTTTATTACCAATGAAAGTACATCAAGGGACGGATCTCGCCCAGATGTTCTCCTGCTCAGAGCAGCCATGAATATTAGCAATGGAATCTTAAGCCAAGCAAACTCCTGATATGGAACTTGGGTTCACTGAGATGTTTACAGTGGTTCATGAACCCTCTGCAGGCATCTGGACTGATTTATGGTTGCTTGAAAAACCAGATGAAACTCAGCTCTCTTGGAATGTTTGGGTTCTGTGGAACTTCAAAGTTTAAAAGTGATACTCAGTAAGGTCTGGTACATGTTATGCTCCTCACTGGGAAAGGCTGCTAAAAACAACAACCCCACACTGTGTGTTCTATCTCACATCTACTCATGTGGCTTAACAATGTGGTAGAGTCTTGAATCAGTGGGGGGGAATCTTACCATTCCACTATGAATGTGGGGGCAATTCACATTTGTAATTCTTGTTTGTGGATGAGAGTTCAGAGAACTCCCTTGCATATTGAAAAAAAATGGGAGGGCAAGGGTCTACAGGGATGCATTTAGTGGCCAGAATCCTGTTAATGAGCTACATACCTGTCCTTGCACTTTGTCCAAAAAACTCCCACCACCCAGCAGCCATCAAGCCTCCTGCATTTTGTTATCAGAGGGAAGAGGAGGGAGAAGGAAAGGCAATTCCAGCTATGAAGATCATACTGCTCTGAGCTATTGGGGGAAGGAAAAGTCAGGAGCTGTGCTGCACTTTGTTATCAAAGGGAAGGCAACAGAGGGGAGAGGCAATTCCAGCCATGAAGATCTTGCTGCTCTGAGCTCTTGAGGGAAGGAAAAGTCAGATGCATTCCATTTGAAAACACGTCCTCATTTCTTTTCCCCTGGCCAAGCTGAGACCAGCTGATTCTCTGTGGTCTGAATGGCCTCCCCCATTCCTCTCCTTCCTAGTTGTAAGGGACATCAATAAGCATGCTCTCCCAGGACTTGACATCTGCCAGATGGTGGGAGGATGTGGAACCACACAAGCAGAGTTACACACATATGTAGGAGCTTGGCCATTACCCCGTGATTGAGGTGGACACTGTCACACCCCCATCTGCTTTTGAAGATCTGGGTTCATGTACAAAAGTACATAAAGCTCCTTCCTAGAACAGCAAAAAGTTTCAGCAATGGAGCTGAGTATTTCATAGGGATCTAAATCTTCATTTATTTTCTTGTGTGTTTGTGTGTGTGTGTGTACTGTTAAGTCACCTGTCAATTTATGGAGACTTCCATGAATTTCATAGGATTTTCTTGCATGCAAAATGAAATACATTGTTAGTTTTCTTGCAGTTCTGTCAGAATGCAAGGGCTTCTGGGGGATATTTGAGTATTGTTTGTACTGCAGGACTTCATTGGGAAAAAATACAGCAGAATTCAGCAAAATACATATAGTTTTCCTATGTAGAAAACATTGGGTGGTGGAAAATGAGCATTATGAGCAAAATGGTTATGAGCAGAACTGGGTTTTTTTATTTACATGGAAAACAAATGCAGAAAAACTGTATATGTGTTGAGGTCCTACATTAGGAGGTATATATGTCATTTGTCATTAATTTTCTCCTTGAAGGAAGCAAGGAGTAGTTTTAGCAATTTTCATGCCACTGTAAGAAAGACTTTGAAAAAACACAGTTTTTGAAGCCTGTTTGCAATTTGGGACTTATTTCTGTGCAAATTTTTCATGTGGTTGTTTTGCACAGAAAAAAGGTTTTTCTGTGTAGAAAATAATATTTCTACACAAAAATCAATGTTTTTACAGATAAATATTATTTTCTGAACAGAAAATGCTGTTTCCTGCACAGAAGATGCTGTTTTCTGTGCAAAACAACCATGTGTGAATGTTGTGCAGAACTGGTCTTGAACTGTGAAGATTTTCATCTGTCCAGGATTCTTCTTATCAGCTTCCTTTGGTATTCAAAAAACATCCTTTTGATCATTTTAAAAACATTTTCTATATATATAATGTTATTACAATTCCAACATATAAAACAAACAATTATCATTGTATTCTTAATTGTCATATTACAACTGTCTTCCTTCCTCTCTGGATTACAGTTTTTATCATTCATTGAGCTGTTATCAACGCTTCACAATAAATTGTTAGTATATCCACTTAATTCGTTAGTTCCTGTTTTTCTACTCAACTTTACATGTTCCATGATATTTCTCTGAGATTTATCTTGTAACAACCTTTAATAACATTTAATACCATTGTTCCCTGACAAGACCCATTCTGCTTCTGAAATCATCTGCCGTTCTTTATGATCATCTGATTTCCCTTTTAATCGCTGTGAAACAATATCTGCATTTCTATTTTCAATAAGAGTTGCCCACCATTGTTCTGTCATAGGTATTGCATCACTTTTCCAGAGCCTTGCAAATTCAATACGGGCAATCGAAACCATATACAGAATTGTTCTCCAATATTTCTTTACCACCGTTCCCTCTAACATATGTGTCATATTTAGTAAATACATTTCAGGGGTCTTGTCAATTTGAACCTGCAATACATCACATATTATCTTGTGAATTTCATTCCAATACTTTTTTGCTTTAGAACATGTCCACCACATATGAAATAGTGTACCGACAGTCTTTTGACATTTCCAGCATTGACCTATACCTGTCTAATAAATTTTTATTAAAAACCTTTTCAAATACTCTTTCCATCTCTATTCTCCACTAAGCAGGAAATGACCAGGTTTAGGGGGCACCAATGGGAAAATTTGTGCTGGTGTGTTTAAAACAAAAAGTTTTTAAAAGAATAGGTTGGAAGTTTGCTGTATTGTTTTAATAGTTCTTTTAAAGAATTTTTTTATCTTTTTAATGTTATCTTTTTATCTTCTAAAATTGCAATTAATTTAATTAATGCTAATTTTCGAGAACTTCTCTTTTTAATTACATTTTTATTCTTTACTGAGATGTAATTTTAGCACTGTAATTAGTTTATTTCTATTTTAATATTCACTTTGTATGAGTTTTTAATTGCATTTTTTTTTTACAATTGTGTACTTCAAATCCCCATTTTGGGGAAACAGTAGAATATAAAAAATAATTGTTGTTTTTGCTGCTGTTGTTCTTTTTGTTGGGGAATTTTGATGGCCGCGTGGTCAGCAATGTGCTGAAGTGCCATAAGGCCAACTTCCATCACTGTAATTCATCAATAGGATGTGAGCCAGGGTTTTACAAAATTTGCACAGAATTCCATTGCAAAAAGCCACACATAGTTCTCCTGCATGTATTTTCTGTGCAATATTAGTATTTTGCATAGGAATCAGTGCATTTTGCATGAAATATAAATTTTTCTGCTCCCACATTGAGATTGTATCACATGCTTGAATAGTGTAAATCTATACCTATATTGCTAACTAGTGGTTGTGTTACACCCCTTTCTCCTAAATGCTGACATCATGCAGCCAACTGCATGAAGTGTGACACCCCATCAAGTGTCACACTGAAACCACTCATAAGTAGTTATAGACCATCCAAGTATGTGCACCTGCACATGCAAAAGTTACAATTGCAGGACACCACGTATACAACTGTGAGCTGAGTGTGGCCATTATGCCATGGCTAAAATAGTACAACCATATGTGTACGGAAGCTTTGTTGTTATTGCTTTTCCCTTCAAGTTATTTCTGACTTATGGTGACCCAAAGGCAAACCTATCACTGGATGTTTCTGGCAAGACTGGTTCAGGGGGGGTTTGCCTTTGCCTTCCTCTGAGGCTGAGAGAGGGTTACTTGTCTAAGGTCACCTGCTGGGTTTTCATGCAAGGATTTGAACCCTTGTCTCCCAGAGTCCCAGTTTAGCACTTAAACTGCTATATCACACTGGCTCTCAGTGGAACTTAACATGTACATAAAACACCATCAGGGTTTCAGCCATGTTTTCTGTGTAGAAAAACAAGGCCAATTTTTGTACAAATAAACTTCCCTCAATGGAGACCCAATCTCAGTCTGGGGCTGGTCTCCCTTTCCTGTACAGAATGTCTCGAGATTCCTTTTGTCCATCAAGGTTGGAAATATTAATGAGTATTCTTCACCTCCCTAAAATACAGCCATGGCATTCTGGTGTCCAGGACAGAAGTAACCTTGACCTCCTCCGTGTGTGTGTGCTGGAATGGGAGAGGCTTGTCTGAACCCACTTAACAACAAAATCCTCCTGCAAGTAGAAAACTAGTGTGTCAAGGAGGAATGGTTTTAGCCCAATCACATCCTTGCTGTGCTCATTTTCCACTTGCAAGGAGAGGTCCCAGTTCAATGTGATCACTTCAGAACTCTACTGCCTTATTCCAACACATGCTTTAAAAAGAAGATTGGAGAGATTCATGAAAGTGTCATACAGTCATAGAATCATAGAGTTGAAAGAGACCACAAGGGCCATCCAGTCCAACCCCCTGCCATGCAGGCACCCACATCAAAGCACTCCTGGAAGATGGCCATCCAGCCTCTGCTTAAACACCTCCAAAGAAGGAGACTGCACCATACTCTGAGGCAGCATATTCCACTGCCAGACAGCTCTGTCTGTCAAGAAGTTCCTCCTGAGGTTCAAGTGGAATCTCCTTTCCTGTAGCTTGAATCCATTGCTCCTTGTCCTAGTCTCTGGAGCAGCAGAAAACAAGCCCGCTCCCTCCTCGACATGATATCTCTTCAAATATTTAAACATGGCTATCATGTGCCCTCTTAACCTTCTCTTCTGCAGACTAAACATACCCAGCTCTCCTCATAGGGTATGTCTTCCAGACCCCTCACCATTTTGGTCGCCCTCCTCTGGACTTGCTCCAGCTTGACCATGTCCTTCTTGAACACAGTATTCTAGATGAGGTCTAAGTGAGTCGCCACAGTCTATCAACTGCTAAAGTGGTGATAACTTAGTAGAATCTCCATATTCAGAGACAGTATGCCATTGAATATCTGATTCTGGTAAGGTGGGAATTCTGTTGCCTTTTTGTGCTATATTTTGAGTTTCCAGTAGCAATCAGTGGCATCTGGACCAGGCTGGCTCAGAGATCCTGGGAATTGTAGTCCAAAAAGTGAACTTATCAATGCTCTGCATATGGCTGATCCATCTTAAAACAAGGAATCTATGCTGGATGGGTCACTGCCACATCCAGTTCTTTACAGTTGTATTATCCTACAACCACAATGGGTGTATATTGATCTCACCTGGAATACTGTGTTCTGGGCACCACTGTTTGGGAAGGAGATTGATAATCTGGAACATTTTCAGAGAAGGGCAACCAACCTTATCAAATGTCTGGAAATGGAACTTTATGAAAAATGACTTGGGGAGATGGGTATGTTTAGCCTGGAGAACAGAAAACTAAGACATGACAGCCATCTTTAAATATTAGAAGAGATGTCATGTAGAAGATGGAGGGAGCTTGCTTTCTGTTGCTTCAGAGACAAGGACAAGAACTGATGGGTTCAAATCACAATAAAGGAGATTCCACTTAATCATGAGGAAGATCTTTTCTGTAAAAACCATGTAACAGTAGAACATACTGTCTCAGAAACTGATGGAATCTCCTTCTTTGGAACCGTCTTTGAACAGAGATTGGATGGGCACCTTTCGAGGGTGCTTTTTTTGTGTACTCCTGGTTTGCAGAGATTTGGACTAGATGGCCCTTGCCGTCCCTTCTAGTTCTGAGATCCTATGATTCTACATGTTCAAGGAAAAAGAAATCATAACAGTGTGACTTTGCCCTTTCTTAAGATCAAATTTATAGTTTGTCTCTTTTCTATAGGTTACCCTCAGAAGTCTTCAAAAGCCAGTTAAAAGCGTGAGGAGCTTCACAAGAAGGCCCTGTTCTATTGTTGGGGGTTGTTTGTTCTAGACCTCCACCTAACCGGTGATCCATAAAAATACTGTCAATATCTGTGACTTTCATCCCTCAGAATGAAAGAGCCACTGTTCCCCATTTATCCAGTTAAGTAAAATGAGGAACACTCTGCCATTATGCTAGCACACCACGTACCACCTGCAACGAGAATGTGAGATAATAGTTCACAAAAGCCGCTCTCTGATTTTTCAGGGAGGCAGTGGAACTCAAAGACATATTTTTGCATTTGAGTGTATTGGTGATGGGATACAATGTTTCTGTGAAGCAGAAAGACAAACAGAAAGAAAAGGGACAGTTTTATGTATCTGCAGTGGAGGAGTAGGAAACACCAAGGCTGTAGGCCAGAGGCAGCTTGCCCTCATTGTTTGCAGCAACTGTAATTTCTTTGCATAAACAGTGACATCTCCTTAGATGGCCCTAGAAAACACAATTTACATTTAAATCATGAGGTCCTGTGCTGAGCAGGTAGACTCTCTACCTGTGCTGTTTCTGGTTTGCCTCCTGACTAGGCAACTGGAAAACCACCAAAGGGATGCCTGCTTCTGTTCATGGTAGGAGGAAGGGAAGAGGAAGCAATTCAGATGATGACACAGCAGCTGGTCTCAGCCTGAAAGGGGAACAAATGAAGGTGTGCTCATAGATGCGGTGTGCCTGCCTTTTCCTTCCCTTTGCAGTCCACAGCAGCTGCATCTTGTTTGAATTGCCTTCTCCTTTCCTCCACATAGGTAAGCAGCTGCAACAGCTCCCTGTGTGGTTTGACAATTGCTGGGGAAGCTTTTGGATGAAGCTTAAAAGGCTGGAGAATAGCTTCCTGAATCCTACCTAGAAAGAGAGATATACACAGGCAAGCTGCACTTACCTGACTGTATGTCACTAACAGGATGCCACTCACAGTTTCCAATTTTTTTTAAAAAAAAGTAGAAGTAGACTTCTAGCTATGTCCAGTTTTATTAGGAGAAAGTAAGTGTTGCATCCCACAGTGGGGTTCAGTGGACCAAAACTGGACCCCATATCATCTAGAGTTCTATATCCTAAGTCTAGTCATTGATTGGTGCTAATAGAATTGATAAAGATGACCTACTGCCCTGGATCCTGATATGCAGGATCTTTCTACCTGTCATTTGCATAGGTAGAAAGGCAAAACAATGCATGACGGGGTAACGTGTGGGTCTCCAGATGTTGCTGGACTACAGGAGCCCCTTACTCTTTGCCATTGGCTACATTGGCTAAGGATCATGGAAGTTACAGTCCAGGGATACCTAGAGGGCCACATGCATCCCCATCCTTGGTGTAAGTCAACAGCTATCTATAGATCACTGGATCAAGAACAGGGTGCAATATAAGTGAAAGGCAAAACTTCTGTGGGCTGTAATGCGCTTGGACTGTACCAGGACTCCATATAGATGTTGTTGCTGTGTGCTGTCAAGTTGTTTCCAATGAACCTGTCATGGGGTTTTCTAGGGCTGAGAGTGTGTGATGCACCCAAGGTCACCCAGTGGGTTTCCATGGCAGAGCGGGGAATCGAACCCTGGTCTCTGGAGTTGTAATCCAACACTCTAGACTAATATACCATGCTGGCTCTCAGTCCATTCAGATGCACAGAGCTATACACATAGCTATTTTTGTATCTGCTGCAAGATTTACTGAAGCAGATGAGAAAAACACGAGTCAACATGAGAGGATAAATTACAGACTACTAAGGGAATGAGGGAGAAATCTTTACACCAGATGTTTTGTGACCCTGTGGCGGATGTATTTCTTACTCCTTCTACCTTGCCCTTGAACTATGAGAGAAAAAAAGGCTGACTGCAGAAGAAGGTACTTCCTACAGTTGATATTTCTGCTCTCTGCTTGCTTTGACTCTAGGAAGCTGCACTAATCTCCCAACTTCCTTCAGGAAAAGAAGATCGGACACATGTCTGACTGTACCATTGCCCACCATTACTGGCATTGGGTGTCCAGAAACAAAGGCATTCATTGGTAAAGGGGAAAAGAGAGCATAATCATTTGTTTTATTTTGTTTTTTCACTTGGACTCTCATTTTCTTTATGATAGTTAGACCTACAGAAGAAGCACAGTGTTGTTCTCAAGGTCAAACCAGATGCTGAAGTGAATATATATTTTTGGAGTGAGCAATTGAAGCATGTCTGCTGTGCAGTTTTCTGCCCCTGACACCCTGCTGGGGCTGCCTGAGCTTCCAAACATGCCCCCCTGACCCCCAGTATCTGGAAGTCCATATCCTCCAGTATTTCACAGATGAAAGCCAGGAGGCATATATCGAAGCAACATCAGACTGTGATCAAGAGGATAAAAGTTATTAATGAGAAAGAGCACACAAGCTAGGAAAGACTGTAGCAGTTTGCTTTTGCCTGAGCCTACTGGGAAGGGCATAATTTCAGCTCCATCTCTCTTCTTCCCCCTGCTGAGTTAATGGAGCACAAAGTACTTTAAACTCAGATTGCAGCAACTGAAGTAAACTGAAGAGAAAAAAAAAGGGTAGTGGGAGGAGGAGAAAGGAACTAGGATATTTTAAAAGCAGATGAGAAAGTGGGATGACAGAGGATTAATTATGACTGTCCTTGCCAAATCAGGACAGTTGGAAAGCATAGAAGTCCACTTCTGGTTGTGAGGATTTTTAAATTGTGCAGTAGGCCCCTAACTTACTTAAAAGGTGAATTGTCGCTGCTGCTGGTTTCCAGTGAAGTCTTCAAAAAGAAGAAGATACAAATCTCAAGAGGCCCAATAGATGGTAGTTTCATTGGTAGGAAAGCCCAGTGCTAATACATTCAACACATCTTGGCCTAGGTGTACTCCTAAGACCTTCTTCAGGGGGCTATTTAGAATCATTCCTTAGACACTTTTGAGCCAGGAATTATTGAACATTTTGTGAACCAGAAATTCTCAAACCATTTTTTTTACTGGTCCAGTAAATGGTTTGAGAGCTCCTGGCTCAGAAGTTTCTGAAATGCAATTCTGATTAGCTATGTGAAGAAGAGCTGGAGAACACATGCAGGCTGAAGTATGTGAGGCTTTTCTGCTATTCAAACAACCATCTTTCGGCTTTGAGGGTGCCTGTCTCTCTTTCCCCCCTCTGTCACAAATACAGTTGGTGAGGACATAGGAGAGAGCCTTCTCAATGACTGCTCCTACATGTAGAACTCTGTGATATCTTTTAGCCAGCATTTTAATTTAAACAGGTCTTTGACTGGATGTACCTTGCTTTTATGTTTTACATGTGTTTTAAACTATTTTAAATGTTTTAATATGATGATTTGTTTCATTTTCCCCACCGTTTTACATATCATTTTAATGGTGTTTTGTTTCATTGTTTTATTGTAAGCTGCTTTGGGTCCCATCATGATCGAAAGGTAGGATATGCATTGGATTAAATAAATAAATAGGTAAATAAATAGATTTCACTTCTTTTGGTTTCCAAGGGCAGGAAAAAGGGATTCTGGGGAGACTAGAGCAGTCAAGGACTTCAAAAGTTACCTTGTGGCTATATTTAGCTTCAGACACACATTTTTCCCATCGATAGTGCATTCCCTTCCTAGGTGTTAAAGGGAATTCATTTTTCCTCCAACACTGGGACTTCCTCAGAGGCACACAACTTAACAATAAGATTGCAAATTAAGCTCTTGTTTACTTTCCAGTGGTCAACTGTAAAGCAAACCATGCTAAATGAAAAATTGTGTGAGGACAACCATGTGCTATGACAAGCAGACATCTTTCACCACTTGAGGGAGCAGCTGTTCTGAAAAAGTGTTGAATGTAGTTTGTTGTCCAGGGCCAGATCAAGACACTGAGCTACGTTGGGTCAAGGGCAAAGCTGGGTACCATTTCTCTTTTGGCAAGATAGCAGGGCTCAAGACCCTTTGAAAGCTACAGTCTCCAGTCTTCTTCGTTGTGAACTTCTGCTTAAGGAAAAACATTCTGCATTTGCTCAGAGGCATGCTCATGTTTTCCTCCACCAGAGTAGGGCTTTAAATTATGAAGTTCCTGTGGGGATGAGTCTGGTGTCTCTCTCAGTGCTCCTATAGCTTGCACTCCATACCATCTGGGCAACAAGAGTTGAAGATGAAGAAAGTATTCTTCCTCTCTGCCAGTAAATGTAACCTGAACACATTTATAAAACAGATCATCACAAAAGGCTTTCTTCAGCTTCCAGTTAGGTCACCTGATGTAAGAGCCAAAAATATTTTTAAATGGAATGATGTCGGGTGGGGGTGGGGACTGGATTCTTTCATCCAGAAATAGATATGTGTTTGTGTTTGTTATTTGGATGAGAGAATCCAGCTTTTCTCCCCACATCCTATCTCTGAAGGTTTTTGCTTTTTGGCTGAGGGAAACTAGACAGAGGTTAAAAGTGCTATAAGTTGTCAGAATTCCCTTTCACGCCCAGCTACTGACTTCCCCTCACCTATAGGAAAAAAAACAACAACCCAGGTCATCTTCAGCAATTGACAGATATATTCTATATCTCTTATATGGGCTGAGTTTGAATTTTGTTTGCTGTCCCACAAATTTTGTTTTGTGACATTTGTCATTTCAGTTAAAAGGATGGGCTAGAATGGGAAGCATCACTCAATGGCCTGCTACCCTTTCTGGTCATACTATGCTGAGGCAATTTCTTCATCTGTAGAAGAGATGTATGTTTTCCTCCTTATGCACTGAGATGAGAGCATTGCTCTAAATTCTTCTGCGGCATTTTCCTATACATCCATGTGGCCTTTTTCAAAAAATGTCACACAACAAAAGGTGTCTTTACAGCAAACAAGTGTCCACATATTTTACTACATATGAGGGGAGGATTAAAACATGCAACAGAAAAAAAAACACAGTTTGGCATCTCATTCTTGCATGGTAACTGAAATGTGGGTTGGAGAGTTCCTAAAATGAGAACTTGCCACTTCAAAACTATGAGTCTTTGACTACTTATTGATTTTGTTATTTATCAAAATGGCAGAGATTCTAGATCACAGTCTGCATTTTTAAACTTTACCACCTGTGAGGAATCTGGGACGTGCTGCATCAACTGTCTGGGACATTTTTAGTCCATTAAATCTGGGAGTTTCCTCGTTTTCTGGGATGAATGGCAACCCTATACGGACCTCCTGTGAGGGCGCCACAAACCTCCAGGAGTCTGTGGACCCCAGGTTAAGAACCACTGGTCTAGAACAATAATAATACTTTAAACATACTAAGAACATGTGAAATTAGAATCAACATGGAAATTGCTTCATAGCTTTCGATTGAGGGTAGAAAGGGCTTTGGATGTAAAGGATTGAAATCTTCCTCTGCTCTGTCCACAGCAGGCCTCTCACTTTCCCATTTTCCTCGCCCTCTGGCATCTGAGCTCAGAGGTTAGAGGCAAGAGGGCTGTAAAAACATCAAAAGGAGCAAGTTCTAGCACTAGAACTTTGCCTCTATTCCAATCTTGGAAGACATGATCCAGTCTTTCCTATGACCAGAAGTTGGCAAAGGTACTTTTAGACAGTTACTCCCAGAATCCCCCAGCCATGGGCTGTGCTGGCTGGGAGATTCGGGGAGCTGTAGTCCAACATTTTTTTTAATCCATTCCATCTATTCCTCCAGAATGTATGCTGTCTATTTGTGGTTTCATGTGGGATGCATGACATAAAGCACCTGCCAAGAGCTGCCCCCAAGAGGCAGCTTCAAGAGTAATACCAGAGGGATTCAGGACCATGGAGGGCACTCTTGCAGCTGGACCAAAGACAAGTTACCCAAGCTGCTCCCTGGAGCAACTGGCAAAACTTTAGAGACAGTCCAGGAGAATCTTTCTGGAAGCTCCACCCCCTTGAATGCTATATCTGTCTGTTAAAGGGACAGTACTGCCTTTCTGTAACCACTGACTTCTCCTGGAGGAGTGATAAAGAAGAACGCGGTGCGAGTTGGGAGGTGCTCTTTAGGGCCTCCCTGTTCATTGGACGTGCCCAGGCTCCTTAGAGTTGGGGTAGTAGCACCTCCATGGGTAAAGAGGGGTCTCGTGACCAACGTGCAGAAACTAAGGCAGAGAGAACCAACTCGGAAAGACTGGGAACATATTATAAAGTCTGTTTGGAGAAGGTATCCATCTCAAACTTCAAGGATTCTTAATTTTGGGTGATAGGCAAATATTGAACCAGAGAACATAGGACCTTCATCCTAATTTTTTTAAAAGAAAAATCCATAGTAGGTAATCTTGAGTTCAGACAATTCATCTGAAATGACTCCTGCTTCCAAAGATTCAGGTCATACACGCACATTGGCACATGGAGATGTGAGTAACAGCATTGCTGTATGGTAAAGAAATTGGATGATACTGGGAAGTTCTTGTCATCAGATTTTTCATTAGGAATTAGGTTATACATGGGGGAATGTCTTTTCACATAAAGTGCATCGGGTTATTGACTAAGATTGTGCATCAGGGTTGGGTAGCACAAATCTTCCCACGCAGAGTTATGCATTAATTGCGCTATCCAACTCTTGTGTTGAATGGTTCTGTTGCACAACTGAGCCAAGACCCGAAATATGCACCTGAATGTGCAACCAAATATACTTGCACACTGATGTACAGTTCACATGGGCATACACAATGTCACCACATGCACAATGGCACCACCTGTGCAATGCACATGTGCAATGCTACCACACATGCAACTCTGCTTCTGCAATCTGAAGTGGAATGTGGATGTTCTACATCAGACAAAAAATGTGCAGTGGCTTCTGCCAGGAATTTACACATGCATGGGACACAAACAGGATTCTGGCTAGCAGTAATTGTCATCTACAACTGGAAATCAATCTCAATGACTTCACCACTGAACCAATGTGATTACTTCTAAGGCTATTTCCACACTAGACTGTTATAGTGCTATTATTTCACTTTCAACATCCTATGGAATCCTGGGGTTTGCAGCTTGGGGAGGGGCCTTTGAGGCCTCTCCCTAAACTACAAACCTCAGAATGCCATAGGATGTTGAAAGTGGAATAATAGCACTGTAATAGTCTAGAGCAGAAATGACATAAGTCAACCAACTATTTCTTTCTGCACCCTTTTGCTTTGCAAGAGGGATGAATTAATTTAGATTAAAAAGTAAACTTGGGGAGGGGGAGAAAAAAGATCCATAGACCTCCAAAGTATTATCTTACAACTTTGTTTCTTTGAGCTGAAACAGTTTGGCACAACTCCTTTCAAGGACGGCAGTCATGTCTGTGTTAAGTTACAATTCTTTATCTTTAACTTGTCCTGTCAGTTTTCTGGCAGATCACAGTAAATCTAAAACATTTGTAGCTGCACAAATTATTTCCCAGACCATCCTATCCCAGCTCAGACGTGATATGAAAACACAAGGGTACCCATCTCAGTGTCAACAGGATCCGTTTGCTAATTACATGCAGCCCATACGACGAATGCAATCTCCCTACCCACATTTCCTGACAAATTGCAAAAACGATAATATGAACTGATGTCTTCGATTGGTTAGATTCAGTTGACCAACATCTTTGCAATTCCACACAAATATTTGGTTCCTGTAGTGACATCAGCTTTTACTTCCACAGAAACAGTGATGGTTGATGGTTTCCATGTCAGCAGAGGAGTGGAACTAATCTGACTTTTAATCTGAGCTGTAAAGGTTCTATCCAATGTGCTGAATTTTATCCCCCAAATATCCATCTAATAGCGTACCTACCACCCAACAGACATGGAGGTCACCAGCTGTCATTGCATGGAAAGGGCATAATGAACAAAGCAGAGACTGTTACATAGAATCATAATGGTTGGGTTTCCCACATGATTGAGCAGCAAACATTTAAGCAAACCCAGCCTGGCTACTAAGTGAATGCATGGCACAAGAGAGAGAAATCCGTTGCCCTCCAGATGTTATTCCACTGCAATGTACATCAGCCCCAGTCAATGATGAACCACAATTGTTGTCAGAGTTCAACTCCCTGCCCGTGCCTTTCTGCCAGCAAGGGAAGAAAGGCAATAGTACTTGCTCAAGAAGAGGAGGCAGTGGTGGGAGTCCAATGCAAACAATCAAGGAGAAATGCTGAACTGAGCCGAAATCAAGGTCAAATCCAAAAGGTTCAGAATGCCAAAGATCAGTCCAAAAGCGTCAAGAGAGCCAGAACACAATTTGTTACAAGCAAACAGTAAGCCGTGCTGACTGACTTATATGCTGACAAAAACATATGTTATTCATCATTGTTCTGTTTACTCAGTCTTATCCAAATGGCTTCCCTCTGAGCTGCTCATTTCTGTCTCCTCCATGACTGGGAGCTGGTGGGCAAAGGTGAATCTAATTCCTCTAAATCATTGCTGGTCTCCTCTCCCACTGGCACTTGTTGCAGCAACTCTGTCTCAGTTTGTCTTTCAGCTGATGGGGGTGTTTCCAAGGTAGCTTGGTCTATCATTGGCTCTGTTTCTGGCACAATCAATTGCTCATTGACCTCAGAGCAGTCATCTATCACAATGGGAGATGCAGTCAAACAGCATCCTGAAGCCACAGTTGTGGTTCTCTTCCAGGTGTTTGGACTTTTAATGCCTAGAATCCCTGACTGGTTCCCATACTGGATGGCGCTCCTGGGAGATGACATCCAAAAATATCTGGATATCCAAAGCATGAGAATCATTGCTCAACAGGATGTAAGGTGCTACTACATGTATCTTGCACAAGTGTTCACAGAAGTCAGGTTTAGGAGCTGTGCTACCATGCCTGTGTTTCTACTACAAGCCATCAGACTAGATATCAATTTCTTTTCTTTTCTTTTCTTTTCTTTTCTTTTCTTTTCTTTTCTTTTCTTTTCTTTTCTTTTCTGTGCATGTGTGTGAATTTTCAGATGAAAAACTAATGAATGGGAAAGTTTAATCCTATCCACACACATATGCTGGTCCTAATCCAAGCTGAAACCATACCTACATCACTTGAGATTTTTTTAAAAAAGAAAACATGGGTTTTAAACTGCATGATATATGCTTAAAATACTGTGTTTCACTCTTAGCTGAGTGTCTCAAAATCATGAGCAATCAATGCCATCTTGGTAGCTCCCCTAAGCAACTCTGAAAACCTTGCTGCTGAAATTTGGAATCAAGTAGGGAAGCCCCATTTAGACCATGAAGAATGTTGAATTTAATTGTGAGTGTTGTCACTTCAGCTGTATTTTAATGGAAGCAGCTTTGAGGATATGACCCATGCCAGGTTCTAAGGGTAAAATTGACCTCTCAGGCATAGTGCAATTGCCTTCTGCCATAAAACAAGCAACAGCTCCTGACTCAGCCAGCTTAGCCGTGACATGCAGCCTTTGAAATGTTACCCCCAAGGGGGAAAGTGGTCCCCTCAACAGGAAAAAAAAAAGATTGCTGCTTTTCCTTTAGAACATGAATAACTATGGCATTAGCTTGAGAAATCCAGCAATCAGAATGCAAGCATTTATATTAAACAAAACTTGGGAATACATGGAACTCCACTGGAATTATTTTTTTGGACAGGTTCCTGCAAAGTTTGGAGCAGTATTCCTGGCCCTAAACAATGGCTAGTTTTGACTAGACTAGACCCAAGTAAATCAACAGGATTTACACAAGTCTTGATTTACCATTTGACAATTGATTCAATGGTTTAGACTAGCTGACCAATACCCTAGGAATTATTGGTTTGGCCCAGTGGGTGGGGAAACCCCCAGGAAAGGTAAATTTTTTGGTTGCATTCAGAATGAGAGGGTGACCTAGAACTGGGGTCGAGGGAGCTGTAGTTGCCAGGGCTAAGGCCTAAGTCATTTTCCTCTTGAATAAGGTAGTGGTGGTTTCTGCTGTGTATTTGGGAGGGAACAAAAGGGAGTCTTAGTTAACCGCAAGCTGAACATGAGTCAGCAGTGTGATGCGGCAGCTAAAAAACCCAATGAGATTCTGGGCTGCATCAGTAGGAGTATAGCGTCAAGATCAAGAGAAGTAATCATACCACTCTATTCTGCTTTGGTTAGATCTCACCTGGAGTACTGTGTCCAGTTCTGAGCAGCACAATTCAAGAAGGATATTGACAAGCTGGAACATGTCCAGAGGAGGGTAACCAAAGTTGTGAAAGGTCTGGAAACCATGCCCTATGAGAAGCAGCTTAGGGAGCTAGGTATGTTTAGCCTGATGAAAAGAAGGTTGAGAGATGACATGATAGCCATGTTTAAATATTTGAAGGGATGTCATACTGAGTATGGAGCAAGGTTGTTTTCTGATGCTCCAGAGGCTAGGATTGGGGCTAGCAATGGATTGAAACTACAGGAAAAGTGATTCCGCCTAAACATCAGAAAGAAATTCCTTACAGTCAGAGCCATTCAACAGTGGAATATGTTGTCTCGGAGTGTGATCTCTTTCTTTGGAGGTTTTTAAACAGAGGCTGGATGGCCAGGGGTGCTTTGAGTGTATATTCCTACATGGCAGGAGGTTGGACTCAATGGCTGTTGTGATCTCTTCCAACTCTATGGTTCTATGATTCTATGAATTCTTTGTAGTGGAATTTCTATGTTACATTTGCTTCTAATTTGTCCTTTTCTTTTTTTTTATTTAGGACTTTAAGATTGCATCTAAACGTTACAGTACTACCGAGCAGCACAGGAACTAAAATCCTACAATCAGGTCCTGCACTGACACCTCATGGGATGCATGGGACTTTGGGAACAGTTGATTTGTGTCAAAGTTATTATACACTTTATTGTATGGTTGTTAGAAATATATTAGGATGTAAATTGTGATTACATTTGCAATATTCCATTATGGTTGGCTCCATTGAGCCCAGAGAGAGGTGCATAGCCACTGGACTGAGGCCCTAGACCATGATCCTACTGAGCAGAAACCACTGTGAGTGTAGTAGCATGGGATCACCACGGAGACCCAATGTGCATGAAGGGACCCCCAACCAGAACATGCAATTTCCATTTGGGCAATGAGCTCCCGGATAGTTTGCTTTGCAAGAAGCAAAAATGTCAACTTGTTCACACTGTTATCTGTAGTGACAAGCACTTTGATTCAATTGTTTCTCACCTGTTATCCTTGTTACCCAGTCCAGCCCCCTCAAAAATTGGCTTCCAAATGGATGGATCCATTCTAAGCCTGGTGTGTAGGGTTGAATAGTAATTCCATTCCTTTCAGTGGGGCTTTGGCAGGAGAGCTTCCTAGAGCACTATGCCTCTGGGCTATTATTAAGCTTGAAATTGAGCATAGTAGCATTGGTCAAAGCTTGAGTGAAGAATTGCATATTTTCTTCACATCTCTGGGACGATGCTGGGTTTCCAGAACTTCAGTGATGTAATTTCTTATTGAAGACATGCCAAACAGTTCAAAAGTCAACCGAGCAATGGAGAATCTGGAGCATTCGCCGGCAGCCTGGAGACTAAACACTCTTGCTTTCTGCATTTGTTTGGCCGATAAATTCAAAGCAGATGTGCTCTCTCTGATTTGCTATGCAGCCATATGTGTGTGTGCAAATTAACATAACTCTAGGTAAGGCACACTCCTTTCTGAGGAACCCCAGTCCTGAAAGCTTTTGCATACTTCCCTGGTGGGTGTTCTTGTTTGTCTGTGTTTAAACATTGTGGCATTTTCCCAAACCCCAATCCAGCACAGAAAACCACACCTTAATACAGGAGATCTGAAACGAAGAGCAAGTAAGTAGAAAAGAAAAAGCCCTTGGGAACAAGTGCATAATAAAAACACACAGACAAGGATTTGCATATATGATTTGCATGGCATGTTGTCTTAGAAGAGGCCATGGCTGGGTAAAACCTGGAGCATTTAAAAATGAGGCATGAGTTTTCTAAAAACTACAACCATACCAAAGGAGGGAGGGGAGACATCCTCTTGCAGAGTGATTGCTCTTTGCAAATCGACTGTATTGTCATGCAATTTCATCTATGCCATCTATAATTGTCTTTATGAAGAATGGAACTAAGTGTGCTACTCTTGGGAGAATAATATCATTAATTCATCTCCCCACCCAAATCTTTGATCTCTCAAAGGCCTCAGTGGAGCTCACAGTTTGGTCAGAAGTACAATGAACATCAGCCATTTTCTTCCACAAATGTTGTTGTGCCTTAAAGTCATTTCTGACCTTAAGTTGAACCTATCATGAGGTTTTCTCAGCAAGATTAGTTCAGAGGAGGTTTGCTTCTGCCTTTCTCTGAGGCTGAGAAAGTGTGATTCACCTAAGGTTACCAGATGGGTTTCCTTGGCCAAGCAGGGATTTGGACTCTAGTCCTCAGAGTTGTAGCTCAAACCACAAATGTACAGACCACCATGTTCAGCACATTAGGGTTGCCCAGTAAAATAAAGACAGAGCTTCTGTACCTTTAAAGGTGGAAAGAACTTTCACAAGATTTGCTTGTCTGACAAACAACATCTTCTGAAATTTTCTCTTCTACTCGTCTATGAAAAGCTTAGAATTATTGCCCACCTATTGCACACAGGGGACAGCACAACTATAGAATCATAGAATCATAGAGTTGGAAGAGACCACGGGGTCCCTCCACTCTCACAACTACCCTGGACTCATACTATCTCTAAATATCTCCATTTGCCTCTACAGTCCCTCTCAAAATGGCAAAAGGAAGTAACATCTCATTACTCCCTGATGTCATTTTAAGAGGCTCTGCAGAAATTAACTTTGCATTTGGCATTTGGGCATGCTGTGGCAGGATGCATGTCACAGGGTAGTCTAGGGGAAGGAATTGATCTCTGGACCCCAGACAGTTGCCCCGTTCCTGGTGTAACATGTAAAGTATCTGAGTTTTCCCCACCATTTATCTTGCAAGGAATTGCAGAGGGCCCCTGTCCAGATTAGGATCACTGCTCATGGGGAGGTGACTTTTAAACCCCTCATGCTTGATTTCCTAATTTCACACTGTCCCTCCCCATACACTCACTGAAGCTAAAAGAAAGTGAGAGTTCACTGATGTCAATGGAGCCTTCCCACTGTTGTGCTTCCAGAATCCCAAAATGGACAAATATGAGGAGGGAATAAGCTGGGGTTGGGAATCCCTAGGCTGGAATTCTGTTGGTATTTTATGCCTTCAGAAGTTTCCCTATAAAATTGGGTGGACCCCTTTTGTCTGATGCAAAACAGCTGTGTTCAGTTCAAAACTGTGGTAGTGTAGTTTCACCGGTGGTGCTTTGCACATTGATGCCCATCATGCACTGCACATGGATGCATATCCACACTTGGCTGTGCGTTCCATTGCACATTTGATGTTTTTGTTCGTTTGCACAATGTGGCCTCTCAGCACAAGGGCTGACTAGCAGAATAAATGCATTGCTTTGCATGCTACCAGTATGCCAGAGGATAAGTTTGAACTTAAATCTCTACAGTACATGTGCCATAGTTTAGAACTATAGAACTATTGTTCCCAGAATGCCTTGTCCAACATGGCCCATACCCATGCTGTGAAGTGATGGATTCTGGGAAATGCAGGTCTAAACACAATTTTCTAAGCCCCAAAAACAAAAGAACAGAAACTCAGCTGCACACTGCCTGTTTAACATATAGTCTAGCCCCAAACTAATGGCTATCAGCCATATCTTGTGGGAGTGGATTCCATGAGTTTACAAAATTAAGGATTCGTGGTCAGTGCCATCAACCTAGGGGAGGAGAATCTATATAGGCTTGAGGCAGGCAGAAGAAGATAACAGTTGAACATCTGCAAGCGGCAAGTGAAAAAAAAAAGAAGCTCATAGTAACTCATCTTTTGGCAGTCAATATGTCATTGAATCCATATGCATACAGACAGGAAGGTCAAGGAAATGTTACCCAAAGGAGGAAGCCTGTAGGGTCTCATCCATCAAAAACCTATTAATAATACAACAGATTATTCACAGATAATGCAAATATAATTACAGTCACCTAGTAGCCCCAGTACAGAAAGAGCACATATTTGATGTACAAAATAAACTGCATACTCCGTTTGACATAGAGCCTGGGCCGGTTTGGAGAAGAATTTAAATCCAGCCACAGCAAGACTGGCATTCTTTGTGCAAACTGGAGAAAAGAAATGTTGGCTTAAATCTTTCCTTAGAATCCTGTTGGTGTCCTATGCGCGTGTAGTTTCCCCTACAGAACAGGTTTGAGAATTTTTATGCAGTGTGTAATGGTTGTATTCCATTTGAGGTTGTAGAAGCAGATTTGCACATGTGCTACTGTTGTGCATGAATGTGCATTGTGCACAGATGCACATATACATTTGGCTGTGTGTTCAGTTGCACATTTGGTGTCTTGCTTCAGTTGTGCAACATTACCATTCAATGCAAGGGTACCATAAAACAATCAACGTGCAACGCCACGTCTGAAGATTCACACCGTACAATTTCAGTGTAGGGTCTCAGCCTATAGCTTAAATACGTTCAGTCGGTGTGCTGCAAAGAGAATGCTATTCAGTGATAAAATCCCATGCCACTTACACTAACCAAGCCAGGAGTGGGGTTTTTCAGATTCTGGGTTCAAATCAGGCCCTCCTCAGGGCTGGCTCTTTGAGCTAAGTACTTTTTAAATCTTAGAGTTATCATTCAGTGTTTTTGCACAGGTTTAGTTTGTCTTGTTTTAAATATGTTGTAAGCTTCCTTGACTCTCATTACTGGGAGAAAGGCAGGATATATACACATGAATGAATAAATGAAATAACAACAACAACAATAATCTGAAATATTTTGCTCATTTTATATTTTTTTTTAGTTCTGTTTGTTAATCACATACACATACTTCTAATACAAATGCTGATTCCTCTCTTAAGCCTATATATCTAGCTTAATGGAAGAATCAACCCTTGTATTTGAAGCATGGGATATAATTAAGATTTGTACCTGTTTCCCATTTTTACAGGGTGTTTGTGTTTTCTGATTAGTTCTCTTTCTAGATTTGGTTTATTACTAGTACAATATAAATATTCAGGAAGAAATTGTGTTCTTAATGAATTAGTCTGATTGCTTTAATTACATTAACAATCTGTTACTGCTCATATGTTTGTTTTTTTAAAAAAGTAATTGCTTGCTTGATGCATGATTGTTTCCTACAGTGTTGAAGTCAGGCAAGAAAGACTACCAAAATGTTTTTCTAAAACAATAACCCTGGGCTTTATAGAAAACATAAAAGAGGACGAGCACCTTCTCAGGGTCAAGAAAGAATCACATTGTCACCTTCAAATCACTGAAACCACATCCTCCCTCCTCTTCACTTCCTATTAAAGATTTTAAAAAGTGTTTCTCCTTTTTAAAAAGTTTTCACCTATTAAAACTGGATGCCTTTTTGTCATGTTCCTTGTTTATGTGTAGATTTTTGCTTCTAGGAGTGTTTTGAGGATCTGCCAGTAAAAAGTTGCATGAGGAGCTCACACCTTGTTTTAAAGGGGAAAACAATAAAACCCTCCTGTCATCAATGTCATCCAATGCTCGTAGATGATCTCAGGTTGAGGAAAGGCTGCCCCATTGGTTAGACTTTATTTAGTTCTGGGCACCTCAATTCAAGAAGGATATCAACAAGCTGGAATGCGTCCAGAGGAGGGCAAGCAAAATGGCGAAGGTTCTGGAAGCCATGCTGTATGAGGAGCGGCTTAGGAAGCTGGGTATGTTTAGTCTGCAGAAGAGAAGGTTAAGAGGGGACATGATAGCCATGTTTAAATGTTTAAAGAGATGTCATGTCAAGGGGGGAGTGGGCTTGTTTTCTGCTGCTCCAGAGACTAGGACAAGGAGCAATGGATTCAAGCTGCAGGAAAGGAGAGTCCACTTGAACCTCGGGAAGAACTCCCTGATGGTCAGAGCTGCCCGGCAGTGGAATATGCTGCCTTGGAGTGTGGTTGAGTCTCCTTCTTAGGAGGTTTTTAAGCAGAGGCTGGATGGCCATCTGTTGGGAACGCTTTGATGGGTGTTCCTGCATAGCAGGGGGTTGGACTGGATGGCCCCTGGGGTCTCTTCCAACTCTGTGATTCTATGATTCTATAATCAACAACAACAGCAACAGCCAATCCATTTAAAAAAAAAAGAAAATATCCCTGAAGTTCACACTCATTAGTGTTAGTGCTAAATCGTAAGTGTTCAGGGTTTATGGTTTTAGAGCTATGGACTGCAAAGAGGGATTCACATATGTGTGATCTCTATTATGAGACAGACAAATAGATAGATTCAGCTTTATGAACTCAGAAATGCCTGCATTTCAAAACTGACTGTGCCATCCCTACTAGACATTTGTTTTGTTCTAGAGAGGAGATGGAAACTACCGCCATGTTGCAATTAGAGATGCCACCAAATTCTTTCCAAAGTGAAACCTGGGCATAGATTATGCATTCTAGCTGCTGCCAAACTACACCAGAAGCCAAAATTACTGCAACTTATTGAACTCATCTGCAGATGCAAATTCAGCGTGCTTATCTGAAGATGATCTGTAAGGGTGAGGAAGGCTTCTCTGTCACTACACTGGGCATGCACAGAAGCCATAGCAAAAGAAAATGATTGCAAGATAGAACTTTGGTTTTTCCTTTTGTCTCTTTTTGTCTCTCAATCTTTCTTCCTGCATGTTCTGACATGGTATTGAACCAGAGACAGAAGGAGCACCTGGCTAGGAGCATGATGGTTGCTTAGGTTGTTGCTAAGCAACTACAAAGTCCTGCCTTTCCCCAATCCATGATAAATGGGAACTCAGGGAGATATTTCTCAAAGCTGGCTTCCTGGAACTGTGCATGACCATATGTGTGGCTTCTGAATCAGTCAATAAAGTAAAGGCTTTTCAACCTTGTGGTATAGCTTTGTTTTCGTTCAGTGTCAGGGCAATATCCATTTCAAGTACTGTTGCAACGCTCTTAAATTTTGTCATAATGGAGTGGTAAATGCTGCTGTCAGACTTCATGAATATTCACTGGAGTATAATTTAAGTACGTCCCAAGGCACTGGGAGTCAATTGAAAATACATATTTACAGATGTCTCTTTTGATGATGGCATGGAACAATATTTCAGCCTCCAAGTGGCTCAACATGACATGCAAATAATTGCCCAAGATTGCTTCTTGCACCAAAAGGTTAGTTATTGATTCTTCAGCTTAGCTGTCAGTGCCAGTTAAGCATTCAAGGAAGCTGTCACAATAGATTTCTTAGAAGGCTGGAGGGTGAGCATTGGGAAGGATGTATTAACCCATGCTGAACCCCTTGAAATCAAAACGCTAAACTGAATCATAGTGAGGACAGCTTGCAAAGAAATATTTATTTAGTTTCTTACTGAGTGGTGAAGCAACATAAAAAACATTAGCTACTCCTTTAATTAGATGTGTAGAAATGAAAATGTTCCATCAATACATATGTCCCCTTCTTTAATTAACCAATAACTCACAATGTACTGCAGAAATCAGATTATTGTTGTGGTCACAGACTCCAAAATAAAATGGTGTTTGGACTGAAAACTGGATTTTGAAAATCACAACACGAATGTTCTAGATAACCAAGACTATTCTCTAGAAACCGAGGATACCTATTGAGCCCCAGCTATTCAGCCAGAAGCTTACAGTATCAGTAGCATAAGGGTTTATTAAGAAGTGTTGTTTTAGATGCCTGGGAGGGCTCCTAATACAGACCTGCAGGAGGGTTTCTTGGGCCCTTTCCACATCTTGTCTTTTGTCGAATCCATTGCGTAGGGATCCTGGGGTTGGCCTAGGAGGGAAGCATCACAGAAGCACTCCCCTCCGCATGGCTGCCTGCTGGATGAGAGGAAGTACAATGGCTTTGCCTTCCCTTCCACAACACAGCCCGGCACTTTCCCAGGCTGTGCTGGGGGAGTAAGTGCAGCTATTGCACTTCCTGACATTCTGCACAGCAGGTAAGTGCAGGGGGGAGGCAAGAGGACTGTGCAATCATGCTTTATTAATGGGAGAAACCATCAATGATTGATTCTGTGATTGCAACAGATGGCCACAGGATTGCGACAGGATCACAATGATGTCATGCAGAACTGTCGTCATGATTCTATCACCTTTGTGGGTTGAGGGCGGGGTGCGGAAAGGGCCTAGAAACCAACTGAGGATAGACAAAGGAATCCTGGGCTGTTCTTAAGAGAGCAGAATGTATTTACTTAATTGGGCATGAATATAGCACATAGCTAGGATAAGAACATACTAGGTCAGATCAAAGGCTCTCTAGTCCAACATTCTGTTCTCATTCAGTGAGATGCCTATGGAAGGCCTGCAAGCAGTGCAAAGAAGAAATTGCACACTCTGCTTTTGTTTGCCAGCAACTGGTATTCAGAAGCATAATGCTTCTGGTACTGGAGGTGATTCATAGACTTAATGACTAGTGGCCATTAATAACATTATCTTCTGTGGATTGCTATAAATCCTGCCCCATTTTCTTTTGCAAATGTGAGATGCTACACATGAAGAAAGGATTCATTGTTCTTCTACCATGAATACCCTAACCAGTTATAAAAATGACTGGAGTAGTTTCCAGAAGTAAGAACAAAAAGTGTAACCATTTCCATAGGGGAATTACCCATGTATATGCCATCAAGAAAGCCAGCATGGTGTGGCAGTTTGATTGTTGGACTATGACCCTGGAGACCAAGGTTTGATTCCCTGCTCAGCCATAGAAACTCACTGGTTGATTTTGGGTGCATCACACACTCTTAGCCCCAGAGAAACCCATGATAGAATTGCTTTAGGGTTGCCATAAGTCAGAAACAACTTGGGAGGCACATGACTAAACAATGCCACCAACAGGAGTCTAGTCAATATGTTACATAAAAAGACTTAGGCTGACAATGGGGTTCTATAGCATAGATCAGTGGTTCTCAACCTGTGGGTCCCCAGATGTTTGTGGACTTCAGCTCCCAGAAGCCCCAGCCACTATGGTCAATGCTCAGGGCTTCTGGGAGCTGAAGTCTAGAAACATCTGGGGACCCACAGGTTGAGAACCACTGGCATAGATCTTCACTTGTACAGTTGTGCATTGATGGTGCTACATAGTCTTTGCATTGAATGGCAAAGTTGCACAACACCCAACTGTGCATATTCATGAATCTCTCTATATAATGCACACCTGAATGCACAATGTCACTGCACGTGGAATTCCACTTCTTCAACCTTGAACTGAGCATAGAGTTTCTGCATTGGACAAAAATATCCAACCACTTCTGTAAAGGACCGTACACATGTGTAAGACACTAACTGGACTGAGGTCAGAGAATCTAGTCATATGTCAGTAATTTCCTGAAAATTCTGCACTGAACAGCATTTCCCATAAACCTAAATTTATGAATTAAAAACAAACAAAACAAAAAACAATAAGATGTGTTACAACAAATCTCTTACCGCAGGGTGGAATTATAAGCCTGACATATCCCTTGTCTTCTCTTTCGCAGAGGAAAAACAACACAACATGTTTATTTAAATCCTTTTACATAAATGAAGAATTTATATAGCAAAGGAGGAACCAAACTGAAAGGGTGGATTAATGACTTAGCCCACAAGGATACAGTCTTCCAGCCCAACCAGAGAGGTTGCTGTTGCTGAAAATGCTACTGGAAAGTGCCTTTATAACAGATCTAGCCATTGATCCAGAATCTCCAGGGGCATTTTCACATTACACAATTAGAGCATTATGATTGCACTTTAAATGCCATGGCTGCATTTTTTGACATCCTGGGATACACAGTTTATGTAGGAGTATTTACAGTTCTCAACCTGAAAACTCTAGTGCCTCAACAAACTACAATTCCAGGATTCTGTAGGATGCAGCCATGGCAATTAAGGTGGAACCACAGCACTGTAATTCTGTAGTGTGAAAGGGCTTCAGGTACAGCTAGGAGAAAATCCTACTGAAACCCTGGAGAGCCAATGAGAGTTAACAATACTAGGACAGATAAATCTATGGCATTAGTCTATGGTATTAAGCAGCTTTTCCTAGGGGCGTTCAGTGCTTTATGTTCTTAATGTACAAGTTATTCAATACAAAGTGACTAAGGTCTCCTACTCCTGCTCCTCTTCCTCCCCCTTCTCCTTTTCTTCTTAGAATGATAAAATCGTGATCTGGAAGGGACCACAAAGGCCATCAAATCCAATCCCCTGCCATGCAGGAATATACCATCAAAGCATTTCTGACAGATAGCCATCTAGTCTCTGTTTAAAAACCTCCAAAGAAGGAGACTCCACCAGCACTCCAAGGCAGTGTATTCCACTGTTGAACTGCTCTCACCATCAAGATCTTCTTCCTAATGTATAGGGGAAATCTCTTTTCCTCAAGTTTGAAGCCATTGCTCCATGTCTTAGTTTCTGGAGCAGCAGAATAAAATCTTGCTCCATTCTCCGTATGACATCCCTTCAATGTTTTTTTTACTGAAAGGCAACTTTAATCTGTTCTGTTTGTCTATGTGACAGCTGCATTCTGTTAAGAAAGAGGACAGAAAGATTTGGAAGGCAGGCTAAGGCAGGCAGCAGTGATGGTTGGCTGGTTCTTGCCAAACAGCTGTCACCTCTTAACCTTGTCTTCTTCAGGCTAAACATACCCACTTCCTAAGCCGCTCCTCATAGGACATTGTTTCCAGACCTTCTACCATTTTGGTTGCATACCTCCAAACATGTTGCAGCTTGTCAACATCCTCTTGAACTGTAGAGCCCAGAACTGGATAGAGTGTTCCAGGTTGGGTGGCCCCCCTTCTCTTCCAAAGATATATCACTGCTCTGAGGACAACTCAGCTATTCTCAGCACCCTAGTTATAGGAGAAGTTGGAGCACGACTGCCAGCAGAAAGGAAACAACACAAGTGCAGTTATGGAGGGGGCAAGATGAAGGAATATTAAGGAAAATTTCATGGGGAGGGCAGAATTCTTACTTGGGGAATCAATGCTCTCATTCTGTTCCTCTCACCATAGCTACACCCTTGGGCTGTATGTATTGATTGACTGAACATTACAACATAAAACAGAATGACCATATCTTCCCACATGAGCTGGCCCAAACAATAAGAGGTTTGAGAGAAGTACTTTACTCCATTTCATAGGCACTTTTAGTGAGAATCTGAGAGGAGGTCTTTCTCTGTGGCTGCTCTCAGACACTGGAACTCCCTTTCCAGGGATGCTAAGTTGGCTCCCCCTATTGTTGCCATGTCACCATACCTTACCACCCCTCCTCTGAGGTATACAATTTTCATAAATTGGACATATTAATGATCAGAGAACACGACTGAATTCAGGCTGACCAAAGAACATGTTTTGGGGTCAAATTGACCCAAGACATATTCAGGGTCATAAAGTCAGAGAGGATTAGATGCAAAAACCTGATGCTAATAAGTTTGTTCTAATCCTTTTACCACTCCAGGCTCTTTACACTTCCAAAAACAATGAAAAAAAAACTGCTCAGATTGGTGATGCAGAGATGCAGTGTTAATGGGAGATTTCAATCATTCTGATATTTGCTGGCAGTCAAAATCTGCACAGACTGCAAGGTCCAAATGGTTCCTTGCTTGCCTTGCAGACAATTTCATGGTCCAGAAGATGGAAGAGGTAAAAGGGGATCAACTATTTTAGATCTTATCCTGACCAACAGGGATGACCTAGTTGATGAGGTAGAGGTGGTGGGATCCTTAGGGGGGAGTGAACATGCTCTTTTGGATTTTGTCATTCAGTGGGAAGGAGAAGCCAAGTGTAGCCAGACATACATCCTAAACTTTAAGGAAGTTGATTTCTGTAAACTTAGGGAGTTACTTGCTGAAATCCCATGGTCAAGAGTACTAAAAGAGAAAGGAGTTCATGATGGATAGGAGTTTCTTAAAAGTGAGATACTGAAGGCACAATTAAAAACTGTGCCAATAAGGAAGAAAAATGGCAGGTGTCTAAAGAAACTGGAATGGCTGACTAAAGAACTCTCAGCTGAACTAAGTGTTAAAAGAAACATGTACAGGAAATGGAAGAATGGTGAAACCACCAAAGGGGAATTCAAGCAAATAGCCAGGAGATGTAGGGAGAAGGTCAGAAAAGCTAAAGCGCAGAATGAACTCAGGCTTGCCAGAGACATTAAAAACAATAAAAAGGGCTTTTTTAGATATGTCCGCAGCAAAAGGAAAAACAAGGAAATGACAGGGTCGCTGTGTGGAGAAGTTGGCCAATTAATAACGGAGGGAAGAGAGAAGGTAGAACTACTCAACACCTTCTTTGCCTCAGTTTTCTCCCAAAAGGATAGAAGTACTCAACCTGGGGAGCAGGTGAAGGGGGGGGAATGCAGCACAGAATAAGTAGAGAAGTAGTACAGGAATATTTGGCTAAACTAGATGAATTCAAGTCTCTAGGGCCAGATGAATTACATCCAAGGATATTGAAAGAACTGGCAGAAGTCATTTCAGAACCACTTGTAATAATCTTTGAGAACTCTTGGAGAACAGGAGAAATCCCAGAAGACTGGAGAAGGGCATATGTTGTCCCCATCTTCAAGAAGAGAAAAAAGAAGACCCAAATAATTATCACCCAGTCAGCCTGACATCAATACCAGGAAAGATCCTTGAGTAGATAATTAAACGGTCAGTTTGTAATTACTTAGAAAGCAATGCTGTAATCACTAAAAGTCAACATGGATTTCTCAGAAATAAGTCATGCCACACTAATCTTATCTGTTTTTATGATAGGGTTCCAAGCTTGAAAGATGAAGGGAATGCTGTAGACATAGCATATCTTGACTTCAGTAAGGCCTTTGACAAAACTCCCCATGACATTCTCACAAAAAAGCTACTAAAATGCAGGCTGCACAGGGCTGCTGTTAGGTGGATTGGTAATTGGTTGACCGACCAAACCCAAAAGGTGAACACGAGTGGCTGCTTTTCATCTCGAAGAGAAACAACTAGTGGGGTGCTACAGGGTTCTGTCCTGGGACCAGCGCTATTCAACATCTTCATCAATGACTTGGATGAAGGAGTGAAAGGCATGTTGATCAAATCTGCAGATGACACCAAATTGGGAGGGGTTGCTAATAGCCCAGAGGACAGGATCAAATTTCAAAATGACCTTGACAGATTGGAGAGCTGGGCCAAAGCTAACAAAATGAATTTCAACAGAGAGTTGAAATGTTGGAGGGTATGCAAGATGCATTGCCTCTGTGAGTTGCCTTTGCCCATCATGCTTTGGAACTGCACAGTGGATTGTAACTATGTGCATTGACCACTGATCAACATACCTTCTGCTGTGCTGATACTCAGTGTAGTGGTTGGTTAACATAACTCCACTGGTGCATATTTACACTGTGCTGAAGCAATTAGGATTTTATACTCTGCATGAGAGAGAGAGAGAGAGAAAGAGCAAGAACGAACGAAAGAAAGAAAGGGAGGGAGGGAGGGAGGGAGGAAGGAAGGAAGGAAGGAAGCAAGGAAGGAAGCAAGCACTAGCTTTAAAAACAAGCCTCTTAGAGATTTCTTTCAAAGATCTCTGCCTCTTTGGCAAAGAAGGACAAAACTCTACAAGGAAAAAAACATTCCAAAGAATGGTGCCAAAGTCGCACAGTTAATTTCTGTCTTTCTCACAGAGGTGTACTTTGATACACCAAGATTCTGATACATAACCTTGCATTTAAAATCATCAGCAGATAAAACTGCTTCACTTTGGCGGGAGCAGGTGTGAAACAAGGCTGAAAACAATAGCTTTGTCTGACAGTCTGAGCATCACAAGGAAGTTTCCCAGCTTACACCCAGACCTCCTGCTGATTATTTTTAGAAATCAAAAGGCATGTGTCTGCAAACAAGGTACAAGTGAATGAATGCAGTGTATTGTCTTAGCCCCAAAGCCATTGTAACCATGCTGGGAGAGGAGGGAAAACAACAAATCGGGGGAAACATGCATATGTGTATATAATGTTGCACTAAGCAGTTTAAAAACAAAGGAACTCTGTCAGCCTGAGGAGGAGAGAGAGCCTCAAGGAATCCCAAGGGGTCTGTAAATTATCATTTGATAATTCTTCTGTCTCAGGAACACAGGAATGGACCTTATACCAGCTCAAAACATTTGTCCAGCTTGTCAGTACTGTCCAATTCAAGGACAATCTTTTGCTGAATAAGGGCTACATTCCCTCAAGGAAAAGTGATTGGAGATGCACGTTAGGAAAAGTCAGAGGCCCAGGCCCAAAGTTGTGAGGCCATCTCCGACCATTTCCACACTAGACTGTTATAGTGCTGTTATTCCATTATTCCACTTTCAACATCCTATGGAATCCTTTGACACCCCTCCCTAAACTGCAAACCCCAGGATTCCATAGGATGTTGAAAGTGGAATAATGGCGCTATAACAATCTAATGTGGAAATGGCCTCTGTTTTCTTCTCCCTTCACCCACCCACTAGAGTCAGAAGCAGAGATCCAACTGCACTCCAGTGAAGGAGAAAGGGCCATTGGTACTGTAACAGGGTTACAGGCATTGGCTGCTGCATATGTGGTGCTCTCCTGTTACATGCCATACATCCCCAATCTGTGATGTTGTTTAATCGGCACATATATCAGTCCTATATTTATGACTGGAAAGCCATGCTGGCAAAGAGGATTGGCTGTACATGTGCAGAATTAGGTCACAGAGGACCTCAAGGCATAGCCAGGTCATAAGTTTACTGAAGATTAGTCAGAGAACTCAGCTTAATGGGCTTAAGATGATTCTCTCAATAGGCCAAATCTAGAAAACAATAGCCACTGCAACTCCCAGATGAGGCAACTGATGACCAATGTCCTGTAACCTCTTCCTGCCACATTTTCCTTTTGTTCCCTCACTTGCCTAGCCATTAAGGAACTATCATGACCTCCATCAATGCTCTGTCTCCTGAAGTCAAGACAATTAGCCTATTCCGGACCCCTTTGTCTGCTCTGCCAGAGAGCCATTAGCACCTTCTCCTTCTGGGCAGAAGAATAGTATTTAAATCTTAGCTCAGACCCTTCCATTTTGCTAGCACTTGGGTGTCACATTGCACCTCAGACTCTTGTTCCTTTGTGCTGCCCTCAAACTCTTGTTTTTGAGCCATCTCACCTCCACCTTCTCTTCAGGATTGGTAAGTATCGCTCACTTCATCCTAACTCTTTGCTATCCAACTGTTCCCTCCTTTCCTTCTGTTAGCCTTGTATGGTTTGTGAGACTGCTTGATTGCGTGCACATGGGTGTATCCTTCTGCCAATAAAACATTCTTTTGATCTCCATCTGGTGTTTTTCAATTAGTACCAGTATGCTCAGGTAAAAAGTCCTGTGGTTACCCCCCTCTTGCAGGCCTCCTTTGAGCTATAATTCCCCACCTTTCCATAGAGGCATTAGCATTGTGGGTAGATCCCCTGAGTCACCCACCTTTCAGAAATGGCAATGTTACCCTGATTTCTGGGGTTTCTTGGGGAACACCTCAGAGTGCTCCACGTGATGGAGAATGGAAACTAGCCAGAGCACAAGCAATAGCAATGCAAGAGGCAGGATAACCTAGCGGGGTCTTTTTACTTGGCTTTTTCAGAGTCAGGCCAAGCCAAAAACCAAACAAAAATGTCCAATAAATGATTTTATTGAATGAAAATCTCACACAGCAACGCAATCACTCACACATGCACCCAAGAGCTATTAAGAAGCAAAAGAGAGGAAATTGGACAGGAAGGTATTGAAGGGCTGTAGTTGGGGTAATACTGCACCTTTTCCTGAAGTCCTGGGTCTGGGAAGGCAGCAGAGAAGTGGGGCTCAGCATGGAGAGGGCTGAGGGGATCACTCAATGGATGGAGAAATGGTCTGCTGGGGTGACTGGGAGTGATCCAAAGAACTGCTCAAAAACTAGGACTATTTGTAGGGGAAAAGGTACCTGGAGGGCTAATCCTTTCCCGGGGAGAACAATGGGTGTTGGGGTGATAATGAAGCTCCACCATGGCAATTTCCTTTGTGTGATGGGATTGCAAGGTGTTGCCAAAGTCTCAGGATCTTTGGCTGTATTTTGTAGTGTGACTGCTGGTCCTCACCTGATGGAATATTTGCTCAACTTGGGGCAGACACGCTAATCCCCTCAAGTCAGTGTCTCAGGGCTGAGGACCTTTTGTTTATTGTGGGTTTACACATCTTGAGGTTTCCTGGGGCTACATGACTGGGGATTTTACTGGCCTGACCTGGTTTTCGGTCTTTTGACCGTGCCTGCCTATGTGCCCCTTTGGGGGACCTCTTTGGCCCACAGAATTATATTTTAATATCGAAATTGTAGACCCCGGGGCAAGGTTTTTCCAGTGGAGTAACAGCAACTCCATCTTGCCCTGGTCCAGAGATAAATGAGAGGCCCTCCCTCCATACCAACTGCCACTGTTCTGACCTGTTGAAGAAAAGAGCAGTGAGGAATAGCTCCATCATACTTTGGTCTCAGCAGCTGATAAGAGGTCCTGTCTCCATCCCAGCTACCATTGCTGTGGCCTCAGAGGGAGAGAAGAGCAGCCAGCATCTGTTGGACTTAATTCCCTTCCTACTGCCGTCCCTCTTTTCTTGTATGTTGTGTCTTTTTTGACTGCAAATCTGAGGGAAGGGGAATTGCCAAATTAACTGTTCTGGAAGCATTTTTGCCTGAAGGGCTCTAAAACGCCCTAAACAAATGTACTATCTCTTCTGCGATGAAGTCCTGCATGGCTTGTTGCATCAGCAATAATCACACTACAATCCACTGTGTGAATGATTTGGTGAAAGGGGTTTCTGGCCATTCTCAGTCTCTGTTCTCCACCCAGGTCCCCATGTATCCATTTTCTCTCTCTTTTACTCTCTCTCTCAGTCTCTGACAATTTCTCAGTTGACTCATCTTTCAACAGAGCACAATCAATTGATCAATCAGTCAATCAATCAATCAATCTGCCTGTTTTATTTATATCCTGACTTTCCACAAGGGGTTTACAGAATAAAAGAAATACAAGTAAAACCACACCCAGCTAAACAAAGAAAAAGTTAAGGTTAAAATAATATTGAACTCTTTATAGAATTAAAAACCATATAAAACATTAAAGTACATCCCCTGTATTTGTGAGGGATAAAGTACATCCCCTGTATCTGTGAGGGATACATTCCCAGACTTGTCATTGGTAACAAAAATGCAGATAACAGCGAACGCTATTTTTTCAGTGAGATAAATTATGTAGGTATTGAGTTGAGTACGCACCTTGGAGAAGAGGCTCGAAAACTGGACAGAACTTTAGAATCTAAGAGAAAGAAGGCTTTGTATCCATTATTTGCAGTCTATTAGCGTAAGAAAATGTGAGCGATCTTAAACAGCACAAGCATATGGTTCACTGTTTCTGGAATTTTTCATTCCCTTCCATTTTCTATATCATACTGTAGAGCAGTAGTTCTTAACCTTTTCTTTACCAGGGACCCCTGTAAATATAATTTGTTGCTAAGATTCCCCCAAGATCTAACACAAGATTTAAATATTCAAATATTTATTTATTCATTCATTCAAATATTTATTTATTTATTCATAGGAGCCCTGGTGGCGCAGTGGTTAAATGCCAGTACTGCAACCACAAGGTTGTGAGTTTGATCCTGCCAGGCTCCAAGGTTGACTCAGCCTTCCATCCTTTCACAGGTCGGTAAAATGAGTACCCAGCTTGTTGGGGGCAATTAGCTAAAATACATTGTAAACCGCTTAGATAACACTAGTTGATAGGCAGTATAGAAATAAATGCTATATTGCTATATTCATTCATTAAAGGCTTCTGGAGACACAAGTCACACTTTCTCAGCCTCCAAGGCAAAGGCAACCCCCTCTGAACAAACCTTGCCCGATAAAACCCACTGATAGGTTCACCTCAGGGCTGCCATAAGGCAGAAGTGATCTGAAGGCACACAACACAAAGCTTTGCCGGCAGGGGGAGGTTCTTTCTAGCCATCATGTTTCTCCCCTTTGAAAACTGATTTATGGTGATCTTAAGGCAAATCTATCATGGGGATTTTCCTGGCAAGATTTGCTGCCTTTGTCTTTCTCTGAGACTGAAAGAATGTGACTTGCCTGAGGCCACCCAGTAGATTTCCATGGCTGAGTGGGGATTCAGACCCTGGTCTCTAGAGTCATAGTCTGGGCATATGCACATGTCCCTTTTGTCAGGGATGCATAGTGCGGGGTGTGAAGGTACTGAAACTGCTCCTTCAGCATCTGCACATACTCCCTGCTGCCACATCCCTGTTGCTGTCACTGCTGTTTTTCCAGTAGAGCTTCACAGACCCCCTATGAAGGCTCCCCAAACCTCCAGGGTCCCCAGACCCCAGGTTAAGAACCACTGCTGTAGAGGAATTTCCATGCTGCTTATGTATGTCCCTTTCTTACCTTCATTTCCATTTACTTTCCATTGAATTCAAATTAATATTTTCAGGCTGCATTTCAGCATGGGTAAGTGAAATTGCACATACTGGTCACAGGGATATAGGAAACATTCTGTATTTTAAAAGCATAGACTGAAAACAGCATAGTCTCAGGCACTCCCTCTTACTTTTCTCACCCATTCACTCATTCCTTCACATCCATCTTTAAACAAACATTCATAACCCCACCCATCCACTGTTCTTGTACCTGCACCTCCCTCTTTACGCCTTTGTCTCATTCACCCTCTTCCGCCTTCAGACATACATACTACACAAGGAGAGACACTGGATGACTTGGATGGAGACACAACGAGACTTAACACAAGATTTAGATATTTAAATTTAGATTTAAACATTCAAATATTTATTTATTTATTATTAAAGGCTTCTGGAGATGAGGATTCAAATCCCCACTCAGACACTGGCATGACCTTGGGCAAGTCACATTCTCTCAGCCTCCAAGGCAAAGGCAAGACCCCTCTGAACAAATCTTGCTCAATACATCCCCCAGGTACAAATTCTTCATGGTGTTCAAGAATTTGTTCTTTCTTTTTCTTTAAATGTATACAATTGGGCACAATATGTGCTGTTTAAAATGGGCATCTGAAAAGTTGGTAGATGTGCAGCTAAGAAAAATGAAAATGAAAATGAGTATTCAAGGTTTTGCATTCTAACCTCCCTCAGTACCTTGCAGCTCAGCTAGTGTGGTATGCTCCATCCAGAAATTTTAAGATCCACAGACAAAGGAATACTGTTTGTTCCACCAATGCATAACAGCTCTGTCAAGACTGAGAGCTGTTCAAGATCTGGCTTCACATTTGAAGAATGGTCTTCTTTTCAGACCTCCACCAGGAGGAGGATCTCACCCATTTTCATAAAGGGCTGAAGACCTTCCTCTTTGATTCACCATCTTAAGCCACTGAGTTGTGTTTAAGCGATGAGATGGGTGGTGGTTGGTGGAGTGTTTGGGATTTCATTCCATGTATTGCTATAGTATTATATTTATTGTCTTTGTCCCCGACTATATATGTTGATGTTCACCCTTAGGTGAAAAGGGCATTATAAATCAACGTTGCTGTTGTTTTGTTGTTGTTGTTATGGGTGCCTGTTACATACCCTCCAAAATTTCTCAGATGAAAACTGGGACATATTTGATTAGGGAACATCAGTGTGTGGTCAAGATACCCCAAGTTTGTAACAAGGAATAACACAGAAACTAGGAATGGCTGCAGCGGTTTGCTTTTGTGTGCGTCTACAGAGAAGGGCAAGATTCCATCCCCTTCTCTCCTCTCCCACCACTGAGATAGGGGGGTGCAAACTACTCTTGCACATTGAACTTAGTTTGCAGTAATTGAATTAGGCTGAAGAAGAGGGGAAAGTGGGAGGAGGAGAGAGAAACTGGGACCTTTTAAAAGCAGCTGAAAAAGTGGGACAACAGAGTATTCACCAGGACTGTGCATGCCAAATCAGGACAGTTGGAAAGTATGATATTATGCATTAGAGCAGAGCTTTCCAAACTTTTCATGTTGGTAACACACTTTTTAGACGTGCATCATTTTGTGACACAGTAATTCACTTTTGCTAGCAAACCAGAGGTTAAACTAACCCCTTATATGAGATATAGACACATACATAAATTGTAATAACAAAATGTATGGGGACACAAAATATCTCATGAAAATCTTTCATATATTTTTAAAAATATATGATTTATAAATAAGGACATACATTTCCAAGATTGTAGGTGACACGCCTACACACATAGGTGACGCACTAATGTGTCGCAGCACACAGTTTGGAAAGCCCTGCCTTAGAGAAAGTGTACTGGAATGGTAATGTGTAAAAGCATGAGCATGCAGAAAACATTGCAGAGAGTGCAACACTGAAAATCCTTCACACCTAGAATGCTTATAGAATCATGGAACCATAGAAACTTAGAGTTAGGAGAGACTGCAGGGTGTTACCACAAATGTGGGTGACACCTAAACATTACGAAGAACTTCCTGACAGTAAGAGCAGTTTGACAGTGGAATACACTATGGAGGTTTTAAAACAGAGGATGGATGGCCATCTGTCAGGAGTGCTCTGATTGTGTATCGCTGCATGGCAGAGGGTTGGACCTTGTGGTCCCTTCCAACTCTATGATTGCATGAACTGCAGCTTCCAGTAGACCTAGCCAGCACAGGCAATAGTGAAGAATGTTGGGAGTTGCAGTTCAACAGCACCAGAAAGGCCACATAGTTCCCACCCTTTCCTAAACCCAATTGATAGTCTCAATGGGCTTGCTGAGTTTACTGGAGTTATGTTAAGTTGGGACTGGGAATTGCCATCCAACAACATCCAGAAGCCCACATTTTGTCTACCTCATTGTTTTGTTGGACATTCTAAGTCACCTTTTCAAAAGAATGGTCCTTCACTGCCTATAGACTTTA